>OY796880.1:15593886-16340661 GCA_963680785.1 Diplosoma virens
TGAGACGTTCGACCCACGTACCGACTATCGCAGTGGCACACGTATTCATATACGACGTTAATTTGTTGAAGAAGTGGGAAGAACGTCTTTATGTATAGCAGATAAAAATTCGTCTGTGGTGGAAAAGATCACTCGTGGTTGAACCGCTCCAAAACAATTATTAATAGATAATTTTATTTTTCTTTCAAATTTCAGGGAATTTTCGCCAATCCAAGGCAATTTTAAATAGACAGGGCATTTTTTTGGGCCTTCTTTAGTGCTTTGTTGGAAAACGTAAAAGTTTTTAGAAATTCTCGAATCAATAAGAAATTCTGGATAACCATTTTTACAAGAATAGAGCGAATATTCTCTAGTTCATGTTTTTAATGTAGATTTAGAGCAGATTTTTAAGGCTCGATGTGTTAAAGTATCAATGAGATTTATTTTACGTTGTTTTGGTCCAAAGGAATGCCAGTGAATGTATTGACCTGTGAAAGTGGGCTTTCGATAGACTGAAACGATGAATTTATTATCAGATTTGGTAACAATTAAAACATGAACTAGAGAATATTCGCTCTATTCTTGTAAAAAATGGTTATCCAGAATTTCTTATTGATTCGAGAATTTCTAAAAACTTTTACGTTTCCAACAAAGCACTAAAGAAGGCCCAAAAAAATGCCCTGTCTATTTAAAATTGCCTTGGATTGGCGAAAATTCCCTGAAATTTGAAAGAAAAATAAAATTATCTATTAATAATTGTTTTGGAGCGGTTCAACCACGAGTGATCTTTTCCACCAGACGAATTTTATCTGCTATACATAAAGACGTTCTTCCCACTTTTCAACAAATTAACGTCGTATATGAATACGTGTGCCACTGCGATAGTGGTGGTGGTGGTGGTTTTACCCGACCCATTCCTAGGGATGGGGGCGCGGATCAATTCCGCGGAATCCCAATAGTCGGGCGACTCCCCACGGACGGGACCAGAGGTCCAGAAGAGAAGGGGTGTGGCCGAAAATGGCCCGACGCAGAGGGTCTAGTACAGGGCAGTCGAGCACGAGATGTGAGAGATCCTGTGGTTCAGAACCACAGTTGCTGCAAGAAGGAGTCTCGGCTCGACCAACCCTGTGGAGATAAGAGTTGAGGAAAGTGCTGTGCCCATTGCAGCGTAAACGGGAGAGAGCACAGCGAGCGGAGCGAGGGAGAGTAAGCTCCTCGGGAGATACTGTAGGGATTTGGTGTTGGAAGAAACCAGATTGGACACTGCGTCTCCAACTGGTGTAGAGGGATAGCCGTTGGGAGGAGATAAGGGGTGTGAGGGATACTGATATATTGGAGGGATCGAGAGAGGCACCGGCTTTAGCTAGAGAGTCAGCTAAGTCGTTGCCTGGGAGGGAAGAGTGACCAGGTATCCATTGAAGATGGACAACCTTGGATTGAGATAGAGAGTCAAGAAGAGATTGGGTATTGGATAGGGATTTTGGGGTTAAATATGGTAGGGGGGTAGAGAGAGTTGAAAGGACAGATAAAGAGTCGGAAAAGAAGGTGATAGAGTCGAAATTACATGTCTTGGAGTGAGAGATACACCACTCAAGAGCATGTAGGAGAGCGAAGGTTTCAGCACTATAACTGGTAGCCCAGAGACCAGTCGAGAAGGAAAGCGAGGTAGCAGTGACACACTTTGTACACTTGATGTGTATCCCTGCACCACCCTGTCCCAGCCCGCCAGGTACCGAACCGTCAGTCCAGGCAGAGATATCGCTGTGAGATAGAGTGGAAAGATGGGAGGTAGCTGCAGTGTTGCGAAGGGAGGGGGGGTCTTTGCGAGAGCATGGGGATGAGAGGCGGAGTGAGATTGTGTAATTAGATGGGGCAGACCAGGGGGGTTTAGGAGGGCAGAGGATTAGTGGTTCACGGGTGAGATGTAGGTTAGGGGTAAGGTTATGTGATCTGGAGAAAGATCTCCATGAGTTCTTTTTGAGACGTGTACGGGGGTTAGAGTTCGCAAGACAGGCTATAGGAAAGGTGGGAGGTAGACGGAGGGCTCGTTCAAAGAAGGAAAGGGATTGGTGAGTGAGGGTGACTCGTAGTGGAGGTAGAAGTGCTTCTATATGAAGTAGAGGAATGGGAGTGGACGATAGACAACCTGTGATTACTCGACAGGAAGATCTATGCATCCTCTCCACGGAGGTGATGTGAGTAGGAGATGAGAAGGGAAACCAGCCTGGGGAAGCATAGGTGAGGATGGGGCGAATGAAGGCTTTGTATAGGGTACATAAGGATTCTTTTGATGGGCCCCAGGAGGCAGAGGCAATGGAGCGAAAAGCACGAAATCGGTTGTGAAACTTTTTCCGTAAGGATAAGACGTGATATTTGAAAGAGAGAGTGCGGTCGAAGGTTACACCGAGAAAGGTTGGATGAGGGTTGAATTTGAGAGGGGTGTTAAGAATGTGAAGAGAGGGTTGTCGGTACGTGGGTCGAACGTCTCAACGTTTGCAGGACAGAATCCGCCAGCATGTGCCGAAGTCTATTTGGAACAGAACCAGTCAAGAACGTAAACAACCAGAACGCCCAGGAAAACTAGCGAATTCAATACCGCACTGTGATTCAGCGATTGGAAACCATCTGTTACATAACCAAAAATGTGCATTTCACTATAAGGACAATCAATTTTTTATTCTCTCTAAAGCACGATCCGATTTCAATTTATCAGTCTTGGAATCAATTTTCATCACTCTTCGAAAACCTAATTTGTGTATACAGAAAGAATTTGTTTACAAACACAAATTGTTAGTATAATTGTAAAAAATTTTCTTTTTAGTTCTAAATTTTAGCACAAAACTTGCATAATTTTGTTCCTATTTTTTTCCAAAAAATTTTTTACGCTGACGAAACGTGGTTTTATTTATTAAATACTTTTAATTATTATGATAACTGCTACTAACCTTAATTTTTAGCCAATCAGGATCAGTCTTAAAACTTTTGAAATACTATGTTCAGTTCTGCAATTCATTCTAGCGAAACCTTCTGAAGAGAGCTAGACGAAAACGTTCGAGTTTTCAAAACAGTATTTTTTAAGGCTGCTTATTCAACAAAAGAGCTTTAAATGAAGCATTTGCTGTTAAAAGCTATTTTAAAGTTTTGTACCAATAAAAAACTTTTTAATTAGAAGCAGTAAAAAAGCGACCAAAACAAATTAACAAAGAGGACGATTATTCTGCGACAGGCCTGTTTTGGTCTTTGGACCTTATCAGGCATAAGTTATCGTAACCTCTAAGATGAAATGGAAGCGCGAAAAGTTAAGGTGAGAATTCCATAAAGCGACTCTTTTGGAAGATTTGAAAATGGAAACAAGAATTCCCATTTGCAAAAGAGTCACTTCATTAATTCCCATTTTCATACATTGTACTTGTTGAAAACCTGTAAGTCTTGCTTTTTCATTTGCCTTATTTGCTATTTTGCAAAACGAGTTCTGGTCAGAATCACACGTTAAAGAGCTGTAGGCTACTTAAAATTTTACAGAATAGGGGAATTTCAAGTTGCTCAAAAATTTTGTTTTCATATAAGCAATAAATTTTAGCAGATATTTTGGAGATTTAATGGTTTTTGTGATAAAATTAAACTCAATATCAAAAAACACCAAAATATTTTTTTTTTTCTACTGTAATTGACTGAATTTTAATATCTCAATTTTATATGTGTGGCCATCAGAATTTGTTAGAATGTATTAACCAAATTATTACGTCATAGAAATCGTTTCAATTAAAAAAACTACAGGAGTATTTAAAGGTTGTAAGGTAAACTGTTACATCACAATCTGCGATCAAAAAATTCAACTTGTATAAGCGCTTTCCTACTTTAGGAAATGATTCGCTTCAGCTGAGCAAAACTACAATATCCTGCATTGTGTAGCATAATCTTTTGAAAGCAAACTGTATTACAAAAGACCAGTGTGATGTCATAATAAAGCTATGATAAACTGGATAAACTCTTGGTTAAAAAACTTGAAATAAAATGACTGTTGCCTAGGCTTAAACAATGGCCATCGGGTGCCACATGCAGCACGGAAGCAGCAAATTTGACTAAAGATCCAAAGTTTCGAGTTTCTTTTTAAACGCCGTAAAATGTAAATAACGGTTTTCGCAATCGTTTTGGCAATTAAAACTCATTCACCGTATAGGGGCGTCTATTAGGAAGTGAACAATGTTTAATGTGTACTTAAGGCATCACGTAAAAATTCTTGTTGAACGTTGTAGATACTAAAAATGGCAAACGCAATTATAGATCAAAATTTCGCTAAAAATTGAGACACTTTACGAAAAAAACATTGAAGCGAAAACGTGCGAAAACGCGCTCGTTTCTACCCTTTGAGGAAAGAAAAACAAAAACCATTTGTTATAGTTAAGTTGGCACGAAACATCACTTTACTTATCAGCGCAAAAGTTTTATCTTGTTGCGTATCAGCGCGCAAAGGGGACTGACACCAGGAAAAAAGGAGGCTGACAAAAATGTTTAAAAGGGGACTGATATGACCTCCAAATCAGCCCCCTGGGTGCGCCTCTGAGTGGGCGACAGGTTGGACATCCCTGTTGTAAACACATATCGGGCAAAGCATGATTTAAGCTAAGAAAATTGTCGGCAGCGTGGTCCAGTGGTTAAAAGCGATATGATTGTGATTAACATGTACTTGGCTCAAAACCTATTTGCGCCACTTTGTTGTATCCTTGAGAAAGACACTTTACGACACTTTCCCCTACTTGTGGTCGGTCTTGGTTAGCAATTCTATATTTCAGTCATACTCTATTAAACAAAATAAAAATTTTAACCGGAAAACAATATCTTCTCATCTCCGGAAGCAGGTAGGGCAATTGCTTTCCTTATGTGCAACGCCTTTGACGCTTTCCTGCAAATGAGGAGAATAAATAAAAAAGAAAATTCCCAAACATACAATATCAGTTTCAGAGTTTCCGCTTTGAATGTTAAATGTAGACATTCATTAGAAACAACTAACTGAGCAAAGCGGTTTCTGAATAGGCCGTGGTCAGTTTTGGTCGGTAGGCCAAAACCTCTAGTCAGCTACAGATCAAAAAAATAGCCTACAGTCCTGTAAGTCGACAAAGAAAGTTGAAAAACTTAAATTAAAAACATAGTTATTTGCCCCAATATTGAATATAAATATCTTTATGTTTACATAATACGACGAATACTGATGTGTAAATGCATAAGTATGTGTTTGCATAAATTAATCGTAAATGCTCGAAAAGCCTTTCGTTTCTACTGTAAGTGCTAAAAAAATATTACGCACATGCGAATTTCAACATTAAAATGGTTCACCGGCACAGCAGTGCCAAATTCCAACTTTTTTTACTTCGGAATCTACATGTATTAAAAACCTTAAAAATTTTTCAATTATTTAGTTGCTTTCCCTTAAAAAAAGACTTAAATTTAAAAAAAGTCCAAAACTTTTTTGTGATACCTTGGTTGGGAACCCATGAATAAATAGATTATCCATTAATTGTTTTTCAATAACTTTTCTTTTTCATTTTTATTTCATTTCATCGTTATATTTATCCTCCTCACTCGCAGGAATACGAAGAAGGCCCTATTCATAGACTGAGCATTACCACGACCTACTTCAGGAGTGCCAAGATATTGCTCCCTGGTTGAATTTTTTTTTTGTTTAATAGAGATATGACTCAAATATAGAATTGCTTGCCAAGGTCGCCAAGCAGGTAAAAGTTCCCTAAAGTGTCTTTTCCAAGGATACAACAGAATGTTTGGAGTAGATTTTGAATACTCGCGATAACAAAGGAAGATTAAAGAAAAGAAGCTCCTCTTTTTGTAAAACCCACGACAGGAATGTCTGACCTGCGGCTCACTTAATGTTTTTTTGCGGCCCATTGTTTACTTAAATTTTTTAGTTATATTTTTATAACTGTATCGGATTCGATGTCACTGCGGTCATAGTAACGTATAGGGAAAGAAATAGAATACGTCAGTTGATTGCTGCGTCGAGTGACGTCCAATGAACTGATCTATAAAAACTTTTGCGGGCAAAGCTTGTCATAAAGACGCTTGCCCCAGGCATCCTTTTGGATATTCACATGATTTTGAATTAAATTAATTGTGTTATTTCCAAACATTTTTTTTGCAATATCAAGTGATAGTTCTTGATTACTTTAATGGCAGTACAGATATTAATTTTGAACCTTTGTGGAGTGATTTTTAATAAGATTACAATAATAGCAGTGATGCTGATAGTGATAAAAAAAGAAGACGTGTAGATTTATTTGGAGGTTGGAAAAAGGATACGATATTTTTATAGATTCTAGGTCCAGTTTAGAAATTTAGCATATGGTCAGGGTCCAGGGTTGCACCGTTAGTCAAGGAGAGTGTCGCTTATAGTCGCGAAGCTCAGATGGCTGGATGCCTAAAAGTATAGGTAGGTGGTCGTTGGAGTGGGACACAGGCATCCAGTGACAATCCACAAGGCGTCATGCAGAACATTGTTTATGAGACGAGTATGAACAAAGTTTTGTAATACAACGTCTATCGATAATTCATTACTATCTTTGCAAGCTACAAAGTACATTCGTTTTGTTGCTTCTTCTTTTTTCTAATCCGCAGCCTTAATTATGTTTATAATTAAATAATCATAGTTGTATTTTTACTATGTGGCGAAGCAGAAATAAAAAAAGGCTGAACTGAATTGAACTGAACGCAACGCAGCGACACCAGACTGGTGCGCAGTTTAGAATTAGTTGGCTTTCTACCATAAACCTATGTTTCAATACCAGTATCATTAATTTTAACTTTAACTTCAAGAAATGGGATAGTTTTGAGTGAATGTTCCATTGTAAATTTAATATTTTTATGTTGTGTATTCAACAGATCGAGAAATTTAGAACATTTTTCTAGGGTTTATAGAAAGCCAACTAATACTAATTTATTCTTAAATTTCAATGCAATGTGTCTCACCAAGTGGAAGTTTGATTTAATTTTTGTTTACTTAATCGTGCTAAACGTATTTGCTCATCCAATTTTTCATTTGATGATGAAGTCAAATTGCTGAATACTGTATTTTTAAACAATGGCTATCTTAATTGGGTTTTTGATAAAGTTTTAAAACAATTTTTATTTTCGAATCAACGATCAGCTGACAAGACTTATGAAAATTGCATTATTACGCCTTTATCCCGTTCATTGGAAAAAATTCATACCGTTTTGCTAAATGAATTTCGGCTTTGATCAATAATTGATTTAACCTAAAAGTGTTACCAATTTTTAAAACTTTCAAAGTAAAAAATTATTTTTCGTTAAAATCGAGAACTCCTAAGGCTCTGTGTTCCAACGTCATCTATAAATTCACAGGTTCGTGTGACACGAACATGACATACTGTACATTGGTATGTCATCGAGACATTTGATCACAAGAGTCCGGGAACATCTAAATTTCAAAAGTATTCAAGAGAGTGCCGTAAAAAATCATATTTTATCATGTGATTTCTGTTCGAGGGTTAAATTTAATTTAAATAATTTTTCGATATTGCGCAAATGTAAATCAGAATTTCACCCTAAAATACACGAAGCTCTTTTAATAAAAAAGTTCAGTCCTAATTTAAATCGTCAATCATATGCTAATGGAACATCATTTTTACTAAACCTTTTTCAAAAATATGCTCGTTTTTTCATTTTTTGTTTCAAGTAATTTAATTTACCGCCAATGTGTTCACAGTGTTTAAAATCGGCTTGTTTTTCTGCTTCATTTAACTACCGCTAATATGTTTATAGTGTTGAAAAATCTGTCTTCGTTTTGTATAAAATTACTTTGTCAGCGTTTAAAAATAATTGATCCTCTATTTAAATTGAAGTAAAGTCAGGAAAGACTATTTACTACGAAACCTGATGAGGGCTTAAGTTAGTCGAAAACGTTTGTTTAATTCTTTATTTTCTGTTTCTGTTGTGCTTTAATAATGTAAATAAATCAATTAAAAAATGTTTAATAAGATATGGCTGCTTTCCATAGCAATTTTATGATTTACAATGAATGATGAAAAGGAGGAAAACTAAGATCGATCCCTGAGAAACAGTTTATCGGACAGCATAACCTGCTTTGCTTGCTGTCACCGGTACCATGAGTAAAACTTTGGTTTCGGACAAGCTTGAAATCGTTCTAATTATGTGCTTAACTGGCAAAAGTCTCAAGCAGCTTGCATGTAAGGCCACGGAACCTCACACAGAGTCATATGCCCTGTCAGATCGACAAGTCGACAAAAAAAAATCCTGGATGTTTTCTGTCAATAGAATCACTTGATCCACGATTGGCTTTCCGCGTCGAAACCCAGCCTGCTCTCTAAAGAGCAATGGATCAATAATTGACTCGACGCGCATGTAGTTAAACCTCTCAAGGACCTTGTAGGAGACGGAGAGCAGAGATCTCGGTCGATAACTCTTTGGGTCCCCTACTGGCTTTATCGGCTTTAGGATCGTGACTACAAGCCTTATCCAGATTTTAGGAATTGTGAGTCGGTGCAAGAATAAAGAAAGGAACTCACATACCTGGGACTTTAAAGCAGCTCCAGCACGGACATTTTTAACACTAATTATGTAATGGTTTTAATAATCTTACATTTCACCTAAATTCTTAATTACTTAATCAATTTTAAATTTATATTTTATTACTGGTCATCTGGTCATAGCATCTAATACGAAAAAGAGCAAATTGTATATATATGCAATTTTGCAGCCCTTTGAATGTACTTAAATTTATGATTTGGCCCATGAAAAAAGGTTGGACATCTCTGACCTAAGATGAGCAATTAAAACTTTTGTGGTAAAATTGTTCACTCATAATTCATTTACAAAATAGAAAAGAACAAAAATTGTGCACTGAAGTTGACTGAGTTTTTATTAATCGCACAAGCTTTAGTGAACTACTGCTCACTTTGTTAAGTACAACGGAACGATTTGACGAAGTGAGTTGTAGTTCACGAAAGCTTGTGCGATTAATAAAAACTCAGTCAGCTGCAGTGCATAACTTTTGTTTTTTTTTTGATTAATTTCAATAGATGACACGGCTTTCCCAATTTATAAAATAGTTGTAAATGTGCACAAAAATGTTGTTTACTTTAAGCAAAACTGTGTTTCTAACGTCTGCCACCATTGGAGCAGTGTTTTCTTCTCCATCAGTGAAAACAATTATGTTTGCGCCAGTTGCTGTGTTAGAACCGCTTTCCAATACCTGAAAAATATTTATCATTTAAAAAAGGACAAAAGCAATTTATGCTTATTTGCTTTAAAAGCCAATGCTTTGCATGTTTAAGAGTCCTAGATCCGACTTTTTCTAAAGCGAAGAAAAAAACTTTTTCAATCGAAATAAGTAAAGCACCTCAGCCGTAAACAAGTAAATATGGTCGAAAGTGTTAATTGCATTGTTAAGACATTTTAACATACAGACTGACATTATATTATAATCCAACTGGTGGGAATTTTCAAAAACAAAATAAGAAACTGTATAGAAAGCTTAAAAAATTTATTAAATAGTGGTATTAAATAACTTTTTTACAAAAATTTCAAAAATTATAAATTAATTGAAAACATTGAAGCATAATGGCTGAAGTGATTTTAAGTTACTGCAATCATTTTATTTTTTATTTTTGACGTTTCGAATAATGCTAACTCATAATTGTTTCATTAAAAATGATTGCAGCAAATTTGGCTCTTATTTTACTATAGAAAACAATAATGGAAAAGTTTTTTACAAGACTATAAAAAAGCAAAAAGTAAAATTTGGTCAAAGAAATTGATACATGGCATTGAATATTTATTTCCTAATTGCCGTAAATGTTCTTTTTATTGTCTTAAAATTTTGGTAAATTTTTAAAAAGGTTGTTCATGAAAAGAAAAGTTTTTGCATCAAGGAATCAAAACAGCAACTGTATTTGTTAACTCTAAAATATTAGGACTCTTTTAAATTTATTTTGGTTTACTTACGTATATTCAAATAGATACAAATTAAATATTAATTACTTATTTGATATCTACGTATTTGAATATTTGATATCTATAATAATATTTAATATCTACGTATTTGAATTTACTTGCGTAAATTCAAATATTGAAAATACTTACTTAAATTCAAATACGTAGATACAAGTTAAAAACAACTGAATTTTTGAAATTTTTTGAAATTTTAGGTCGTAATCACTTTCAAGTGTTTTTACAATCCACAATGATTTCACGACCCAACGTCCAAATATTTTCTTAAAACTCTGAATCTAATTCTGATCCTAACCTAGAAGATTCGAATATCTTTAAAAAAACGCACAGTTTAATAAATTTGTTGACTGTACATGACCAGGCCCGTTTCCACGGGAGGGATTTCCAAATTTTTTGTACCTTCCTAATTTTTTCTGATTTTTTTTCAAGAAAACAACTAATATTTAATAACTTGAACCACTCAGGAAATCCGGGGTAAGCTTAACTGAGGCCCTTTCTCAAAACGTAATTTCGAAAGCCAAACGTTCTTTACTCAGGCCTACCAAAAAAAAATTTTCATTTGTTGAAAAACTAAATTTAGACCTTTTTTTTGGTCTTTACTTGGTTTTTGGGTTCAAGTTATTGACTCGGCCCTTTGTCTTTGTTTATCTACAAAAAAACTTTGCTCCGATGTTTCTTTCTAGCTCTTGCGTTCTGGGGGCCGCCTGTAGTTGGGGGCTGAAACACAAAAGAGCTTTTAAAAACTCACAAAAGTTTATTTTGTAATTTATCTAAAATAATTTTATTGCTTTATTGCTTTAAATTGCTTTAAAGCGTTTCTGAAGATTGCATAGCAATTATTGCTTGTAATTATTGCTTTGAAGCGTTTCTGAAGATTGCATAGAAGTAGCATTTTTCTCACATAATTGCTAGCTGTTTCTAAAAAAGTATAAAATTTCAAAAATCTTAGTGTGACCATTCTATTTAGTCTTTTAATTACAGCTCGGAAAAATTTCTAGTTATTTCTGAAATAAAAATCAAAGCAAGAGATTATCATTTTTCCTTCAACAAGAGTTTTTTTTACTTCTACATTCAATAGCGAGATACTATCGACGCAAAGGGTGGTTTTAAATATTACATATTAAATTAGTGTTTAGGTGTTTCATAGATGTGTGTCATGCTTTTTTGCGATTGGAAGGTTAATTTATTTGGCATAATTATGTAACAACACATGCTTTTAAGAAAATAATTTTTTTGTTGATTTTATGAACATACAGGACATTAAGTCTTGTTAATGAAAAAAATTTTTTGTGTTTATCAATACGACGAAGCCAAACCATCAGTTTAAATTCTTGATATTACCTTTCTGAGACAAGAAAATGAATTCAAGTTGACTTTGTTAATAACGCGAACTTATGTTATGTCGAATATATCAGCTGCTGATGACTTTTTACCTTATTACGTTATTTGCAACCACAAATTTTATTTTTTACCCTGCATTCCGCTGCACCTGAAAATCTTTTCAGATGTCACTTTATTCTATTCAACTTGAGGATATTTTTTATATACTTTATTAGTTAAAGCGGCTTTTCCTTGTTTATTTATCGTATTTTATTGTTGGTATACTTGAATTGCTTCTTTGATTCCGCATCCAATACAAGTGGATCCTGTTGCAACAAAAGGAATTTCGTTTAGGAGAAAATTTCTATCCGAAGTTCTCGAAATTTTATGAAGTTCGGTTAATTTCAAAGCGGCTGTGCTAAACTCCACCATTGCAACTTCATCGCCATCGGAAACAAAACGCGATATAAAGATACTGAAAGCTTGTCTCATCTTATCAAGTCGTTCCTATAAAAAACATTAACTTTGTTCAAAGATCTTTAAAATGGGGGAGCGTCACTTGACCGACGAAAGTGAATTATCCTAAAACACCACTTGACCGACACAACAGCCGCAGTTGTCACATATCTTCCCCTTGCTTCCTGCCTTTTGCCTGTTGGAGACCTACTTAAATACATTTGTTATAAAAAAAAACAAATTTTAAGAATAACCCATATATATATGATAGAAGAACCCATTGCTTTTGTAAGTTTTCCCTCTGTAGTGCATAAAGCTAGAGAGAACTTCAAAGTTTTGGGCTGGTGTAGCAGACATAAATATGAAGTTATGATAATAATCTCAGTTATATTGAATAAATTTGCTATAAGGTGTTGCTTGTTAGGAAGTTCAAAAAGAACTGGTACAGAAACAGATCATTGTATTTATTTTTAACTTATGGCAGCTGACAGTGACAGCTGAATATTTTTTCGTGCGCGGAAAGCTGACAGGTATTGTCGGACAACTGACCGTTTTAGAAAATTTCCCTTGTTATCGGTCAACTGCCGGTTTGAGGGAATTCCACAAATTTTGTCGGTCAAGTGACGTCAACCCTTTAAAATAATCTTCTGTTTTCATAGCAAAAAAGAAAAGCTATGTTCGCTGACTCAGAGCCGATGTTTGTTTTAATAGCGTATAAATAATTAGGAATTAAACAGATTAGACATATGTACGCTGTACATACTGTAGTATAAAAGTATCAATATACGAGTAATTGAGGCATAAAAAACAAGATATATAAGTAAACATAGAAAATATGCCTTAAACAAGTTCTGTTTATACCTGAAAACCTTTTTCCTTTTAAGCTTTTAAATAAAGATCAAAATCTTTTACAGTACGTTTACAAAATATCACTTTAATTTTTGTTTAAACAGTTATAAATTTGCTTCTTAACTTGTTTTTTGATTTACAATTAGGCCTAAGCAAAAATTCTTGACATTTAATTGGTTGAGTTTGCTTAAAAACTCTTTTTTTGCTTTACTTTTTGTTTATTTTCAAATTTGCAACATTACAATGACAATGCTAACCTTGAAGCAGCCACTAAAGTAATTAAATAAAATTCTTTCAGTATATACTTTTCAGCTAAAATTTTATTTTATTTTTACGCAATGATGTGAATTTAATGTATAATCAGGTAAACATTTTATGCTTATTTTTTTATTGTTTTTGGAAATTTTTAATGTGCTTATTTTGAGCGGCGCCGGAAGCGGAGGACAGGGGGTAATTGCCTGGGCCAAACGTTTTGGGAACGAAAATGCCTGTTTTGGACACTGATTGAAATTGATGACCTTTTTTGTGGGGAGGGGGGAAAAAATAGAGATTTGACTGGGTCTGTTTTATGGTCAGCTTGGATGGTAACTCTGTTCATAACTGTTTATCCAAACAGATAAGCAGCAAACATTGTCGTCGAGCGAATTTTAGTAAACAAAGCTAAAAAGGATTGAACAAAGCCAAGATTACAAAGAAATATCTCGCACTTTAACTACTTAAGTGGATAAGACAAGCCGCTGTTTTCTGATATTACAGCGAGTATGATTGAATCGAATGTCTGGTAAGATCTCTGTAAAACTGGCTCATTCTGCAAATGTTCCGTAAATCTCATTTGACTATAAAGTTGTTGTCACATTTCGTGGATAAAACAAAACAGTGGATTTTTTCTTTCAAACAAGTAAAATTCAATAAAAACTTAATTGACGAACGACCACGCCACTCGCTAACGAATCACAGATAAAAATTGCAAAACTTGAATATACTGTATATACAAGAATACCAAACTAGGCCCGTTAAAGTCTATAAAGAAATAAAAATTTATTTGATATATTTTTATGTCATCAAACTTAGACTAACGTTGATCTAGGTTGCTATGGGTTCTTATTAATGACTTTTTTAGGTCAAAATAAAGTCAAAAATTTCAATAAAGTTAAAAATTGTCAAAATTTACTTTCAAAAACTAATTTCTTGCTTATTTTTTAGCAGGTGTATATCTGTAAACATTTAGAATGTCTGTTTCTACAATATATATCTGGAGTCATCAAAAGTTTTGGGGTTCGTCTTCTTTTCTCTTCTTTACACGTTCTAAATCAACACATATTTTATTTTATTATTTTATTTTATCGCTATATTTATCCTCCTGACCAACCTTCCCTCTAAGAGCTTGCTTAGCGTGGGCAGAATGAAAGGCCGTGTGAGCAGTGGTGGATATTCAAATTTAGGGACCCGAGGCAAGGAAGGTTTGGTTTTCTCTCCCAAAATCAAGGTGTTCTCTAAAAAAAAAAGGTCTTCACTTCGATTCCTTGATTTTCTATTTTGTTCCCGAAATCAAGGTGTTCTCTAAAAAAAAGGTCTTCACCTAGAATAGATCTCTCTATTTCCCAATTTTTTTCCCGACTTTTCGGGGTTTCGTGCTATTTTCGAGGTGAATACTTTTTTTTTTTAGAGAACACCTCGGTTTTGCGAGGAAAATAGGGAAGTCAGAGATGATACCGAAAAGAAAACCTTTTTTTAGCAATCACTATCATTTTTGAAGTAAAAACTGAAAGGTGAGATGAAAACTATTTGAATATCCACCACTGTGTAGAGCTTGCTTCTGATTGAAAACACGTATTTAGCTTGTCTTGTCAATACTTATGCAGTGCGCGGCAAAACGAAAGTACTGCGCGGGGGTTCTCGGCTAGCTGCGCGCCCGCGCAGCCGCGCAGCTTAAAGGGAGTTAAGGCGCGTTTACAGCCGTTTACAGTACTTTTTTTTTCAGCGTGATCTTTGTTTGTTTTATTGACGCTCAAATCCACTCAAATTCACTCATATTCACTCAAATTCACGAAACTAAGCTACGAACAAATTCACTCCAGAGCAATAATTGCAAGCTTAGATGAGCTTAAATGAGCTTAGATAAGTGCAAGTCTCAGGTAGGTTTTACAGTATAAGGAATTTAAATAATTTTTTTTTAATGGAAAAATGTTTAAATTAGGAAGATAATCATTCCAATCTTAGTTTTTATGTTTAGTATAGTTGTAAAAATTTTTTTTTTATACATTTGCTTAGTTTAAGACTAGAATTGACATTCAATTATTTAATCAAATTTATATTTATTAATTTTGCAAACCATTGTTTATTTCATCCAATTAATAAGAAAATTATATTTACTGCAATATTTATTTACAGTCGTAATTATTAAATTAGTAAATATTTTTTTAATGTGGACTTGTTTTTCCAATAGTATTTTTATCCTGTTTGCAGCATATTTTTTTAATACTGTATAACATACATTAAATAGAAAAATTGTTTTTAAAAATTATTGTAAAATTGTGTAGAGTTTAAAATGTATTGGAAAATAACAATGTTTTTATTTCAATTAGAATAGTTACTGCTATTTTATTACTTTACTATTATCACAAAAAATCAATAGAATCCACTATGTGTAAACCAAGGCTGTACATAACTGGTGCTTTGCATTTTAGGTGGCTTAGCTTCTTACTTAAAATGATTACATTTTGCTTGTATGTATGTAATAGCAATACTAAAGTTGTGTTTTTCAGAATATTTTTTGATTGAATTTATTGAAAAAAAAATTTCTTTATGTTTATGATTGCACTCTCCATTGATAAAAAAAAAAGTGTTTCAAAGGTAAGACAGTTTTTTTGCATATTAAAAGTCTTAATTGTTATTGTATGAATCAACATGCCAATGCCACAATAGACATTTACATGCTAAATACAATTGTATTTGATATACTGGTGGACTAATAAAGTATTTGATAAACTGGCCATATAATTAGCATTGCATAAAATTATTTTATGTTAATATCATGTTTGCTTTATTTAAATACATGTGACTAGCTTATTCTGTAATATTTATTTTAAGTCAATTTTCAGCTGCAGTCAATTTACTAAAAAATTACTGTTCATTTGCTGGCAATAGCTTAGTGTGACAACACTCTAACTTGCAGGCAGAAGGACACAAGTTCAAAGTTTAGTTTATCTGAGTGATTTTTAGGAAAGTTTCTTCATTACAATTTCTTGATGGGTTGTGCTGTTTACTTACAATTCTGACTCTGTTAAAACAGAAAGCAGTTACTTGGCCAGTACAGCCATACAAAGAAGATTGATTTTTTGTATAATTTTTGGGAGTTCGTCAATGTTGCAATACTGCATTGACAAATAAAAAGTACTGTACATGTGCTAATATGATGAAACTATAAGATTTTTAATTTTATATATGAAAATTGCACTTCATGTATGAAGACTTATACTGCTTAGTTGTCAATGCAGTGTTTTAACATTGACAATCTCGACTTTAAAAACATAAAACTAAAAAAGCTACTTAAAAATTTCAATTAAACAGCAGTATCTTGGCATCTAGGAAGACATGTCTGGATAACTGCTAACAGTTGCCCTTTAACACAAGGGTGGGCAAACTGCTGCTTCCAACAAATTTCTGTGCAGCTTGTAAAATCCTCAAGCAAATAGTTACAATTTTTTTGTCTTCAAGCAAATTCCAAATAACTCTTAAGATTTAAGATGAAGACCTTTTTTAAAGATCACTACATTTTAGGGATGAATGACATTTCATAATAACCCATAATTATTAAGATTTGCCATTTTCAGTTTATGTTTGGCCACGAATCATTCCAAAAGTTTCAATGTGGTCTAAGGTTGAAAATTATTGCCCACCCCTGATATAACATCTTTGATGCTTTCCTGTGAGTCAGGAGAAAAATAGATATGATAATAAGTATGATCAATAAATGCCCTTAAATATTTCAACTTTTTTTTAAGAATTAAAAGATAATGTGGTGGTCTAGAAGTAGCTAAAATATTATTGCTTTTGATATAAGTTTCATGTATAAAGTATAACTTTTGCTAGTTGTTAAGCTAAATTTTGATCTTTAAAATGAAATAGTTTTTAACTGAAGCTATTGTAAGTTGTCAGATCTTTTATTGTATACTTTTAATTTCCTTTTTTTATTTTAACATTGATCTGGTTATTGCTTTTTTTAAGAGAAGGAAGCAAAATTAATTTATTTACATATTTTTGTAAAATAACTTTCCTGGAGCACATTGAAATGACTGTGGTGACTGTGCACTAAACTTGCATCTTTCTGCCCAAATTTTTGAGTCTTAGCAGTGTGAGTGATTCTGTTACTCAAATAACAAAAATTTAATTGCTTTTATGACGAAAAGAAATATAACTAAAATAAATTTTTATTTTAAAAATATGCACTAAAAAAACAAAACAATAAACAGTGACTTCATTTTAACTTTGGTATAGTTTTATACTATTTTGATGTTGTTATTGTTTGAAGTATTGAAAATTGTTTTTAGTCAATTATATTTTTAACTGTTTTTTTTAGAGAAAACATGTAAAGAATGAAAATTTGTAGAAGACAAGTACAGAATAGTGAAGGACATTTTTCCCTAAAATAGTTGGAGCAGAAGTATGTTTATTAGGTAACATAATCCTAGGTTTTGCAGATTTTTTTCATACTATTGGTTAGTTTTGGTAAAGTAATTATAAACTCTATTAATGCTAGTTGTTTAAATATTCAGTTCTTTTGTTTTTAAAATACTGTAGATTTAAGTTGGTTTGTATTTACTGCTAATATTGACACTTTTTGTTACACAATAATCATTCCTAATCTTTATGATCATTACTATTGAAATCGTTTTGTTGTCCTGTTTGTTATTATATGTCAACTGTATATTGTGGTGTGCCCATCATATAATCATTGCCCACCATCATTGTCAGCAGCATGGTCGAGTGGTTAAAGCGCTGGGCTCGTGATTAACACGGTCTCAGTTCAAAACCCACTCACGCCATCCTGTTGTGTCCTGGGGAAAGGCACTTTATGGGACATTCCCCTGCTTGGTAATCTTGGCAAGAGTTCTAACTTATAGTCATATCTCAATCTAACTTATAGTCATAATTTAATCATATTAAATTACAAGCGGATGGCAATATCTTGGCATCTGCAGAAGCAGGTCGGGATAATTGCCTACCCTATGTATTAGCGACTCCATCGCTTTCCTGCGAATCAGGAGGATAAATATAGAGATAAAAAATAAATTATTGACCAGCTACAGTGATGTACAGTACAAAGAGGTCATTTCATCATGCTGCTATACCTTAAAAGTGATAATAATCTGAAAAGATAACAAAGAATTATTAAAAATGTTTAATTTATTTCCCTAATTCCTATGTTAGAAGAGAAAATAGTATGCCGTTTCTTCTAATCATGTAAATTGAAACACTATCCTAACATCTTAACGAAATTACGTCATTCATAATATTTGTTTAAGAAGCAAAAAATCTAATTGTTTACTTAACTTGATCTGATCTTTGCAGAATTTTTAGTAGCAGACTGCTTTTCACTGAAGTTTTTTTAAGACAGATACATATTGTAAATTTCTGTAATATTAGCAAATCAGGCACTTTAATTTACTTCAGAAGCTACTTCTTGATAGCAGATTTTATGAGTGTCATGCCATGAGTTCATTTATTTTTGCTGAAAAAATTGCAATACAAGTTTATTTACTTTTCTGCCCTTTCATTTTTTATTGTTTAAACAGGCTTCAAAAAAGACAACCAAGATGTTGTCATCGTCGTCGTTTGAAAGGGCATCCACTTCTGATCAGAAACAAACAGTTATCCTATTATTACCTCAGGCTGCTTTACTGCCTGGATCAGATACGGCTTTCTTTGTTACGCCAGCATCGAGTTTCGTCATCCGAAGCCGTCAAATCTCGTGCTCCGTGCAAGGAAGATGAACGATCAAGACGATTAATTTTTACTACACTGGTGCACTAAAGCATTTCAATCCATGTCAAATGCCTTGCTGTTAAAAATCCAAATGACTTATCCAAAACATTTCATGATGAAAATTTTTTGCAGTATTTTTTGGCTCTTCGTGTTTTTTTCTATTACCAGTAACGACTCAGCCTAATCTTTTCAAATTTTACATACCGTCATTCCTTGAATATTTTATGCTTTCTTTCATTTATTTAGCAATGTTTTTTATCAGTTTATCCTTGCTGTTCTATCATTTATTTTATTAAATTGAGCTGAATTAGTAGGTTGAACTTAGGTGGCAACTTGTTTTTGCCTCTGATTGATTAAAGGGCGCTCTTTCACGTTTTATTATTAATTCAATAGCACTGTAATAATCATATTGATAATTTGAAGAAATAGGAAAAGGAATATCGCAGTTTCTTGTATTGATCAATTGCAAGTTTAATTGTAAAAGTTTGAAGCTTTTTTGGACTATTTGTAAACAGTGGCGTACCGAGGATTTTCGAAAAGGGTTGGGAGCCGTACAACACAATATAATATGCTTAGCTGGTAAAAAAGTTCTTCACTTTGAATCTGTCTCTGGTTTTCTCCAAGGCGGGGGGCATGGCACAATGCCCCTCCTACGTACCCCATTGTTGTTTTTAGCAAGTAGTATGAACGCTGTGCCTTTATTTATTAACTTTTGTAATTTTTTAATATTAGCTAGGTTTTCGTTTGCTTTTATTGCAAATTTCTTAGTGATTTAGTTTTACTGCTTTGTTTTTACCAAGATGTTTACTTATTGATTAACTAGTAAAAATTAAATTTATTGCTTATTTTTGCGTTTGAAATCTTTGGCAGTCACTAAAGAAGAAAGCCTGTAATGTTTTTTGTAGGAGTAATTTTATTCAATGCAGGTATTAAAAAATTTGTTTTTTTTTTAAGATGCTTCTAATTTTTTTCTCTACCCTATGAACAGTATGGTAATCTTGTAATGGTAGGCCTAAATTCTTCGTGGTCGCGTAAAAGTTGACGCTTAATGTCATCTTTTTTTCATCCTCCTGACTGGCTGAACAACGTTAGAGGTGTTAAACTTGAGATATTGTAAAGCGATTACCCTGACCTATTTTTTGGAGGTGCTAAGATGTTGGTGTTTGGTTAAAAATTTTTATTTAGTTCGTGCTTTAATTAGATATATGATGAAAATATAGAGATGCTTGCCAAGACCGCCAAGCAGCGGAAAGTGGCGTAATGTGTCTTTCCGAAAGACACAACAGACTAAAACAGGTGGGTTATGCACCGGGACTGTGCCGACCGCATTTCACCATCAATACATCCAGGTTATTTCATTACGGTAACCAATTAAATTTGCTTGATCAACCAACTAAATTGTCAAAAATAAAATAAGTAAAAATAAAATAGAATTCCAAAAATAAATTTTTATCTGATGCTGGTTTACTAAACCTCAATATGTGGAGCAAAGAACAGATGTCACATAATTTATCAAAAAATATTAAGTATTGGAATGCAGAAAGTAGGCCAACAGAAGAATTATAAAATAAATAGGCCTTCTATCAAATTTTATCAAGTAAATAAAAGTTAAGTAAATATTGCCATCAGGGAGAGGATGAGAAATTGAATCAGATGGCCTACAACCAAGCTATCAGTCTTTTTAAGCTGCATGCATTTCCCACGGCACAGCAGGGAAAAAATTATTCTTAATCTCTTAATATAATCATGTAGGCCTATACGATATTGAAGTAACATCTTACTACATTCCACAATGATAGCATTTTATTACTTTTTTCGTAGCCTTAATTTTTCAAGTTTCAATTAAATTTTTACGACACGTTTTTATTTCATGCAAAACTCTGTATTTAAAACTTATAAAATCATAATTGTTTGTGAAGCGTTATTTTAATAACCAAAATAACATTTATTTATACATAGAGCAATCTACGACCAAGCCATGGACAATGCTCTGACTTCACCAAAATTCACTCAACTACGCTTGCAAAAATTTGTACTGTAAACGGTTCTTTCGCATAACTTAACTAAACTAAACTAAACTACGCTCAAGCACAAAAGTACTGTAAACGGCTGTAAACGCGCCTTTATGCTCCTGACTCGCAGGAAAGCGACGGAGGCGCTTATACATAGGGTAGGCAATTACCCCGACCTGCTTCCGGAGATGCCAAGATATTGCTGTCCGCTTGTAATTTAATAAAGATATGACTGTAATTTAGAGCCGCTTGCCAAAACCACCAAACAGGGGAATGTGCCGTAAAGTGTCTTTCCCAAGGACACAACAGAATGGCGCGAGTGAGTTTTGAACCGAGACCGTGTTGATCACGAGCCTGGAGCTTTAACCACTCGACCACGATGCCGACCACGTTCATTTAAGGAAACTGTTTTCGTCGTTTCAGTTAATTTGAATTTTAGTATTATTATAGTTAATGGCCCAGATTGTAGGTGCTTTCTCGCAGCCTGGGCCGTGAGTAAGTCTGTTCATTGGTACCAAAAATGACAGACCGAAACCAAACCTACAAAACGGAAGGGTATCCACCTATTTCAATGTTTAGCAAGGGTCTGCTAATCCGCCAACTTTCTTTTCAGGACGGGGCAATGCTAGGAAAAAACTTCCGTTTTCAGGGCAAATTGCCAACAAGTTCTGAGGACCCACCTTTCTTCAGCTGAACATCGAATGCCTCACTGCAAGCAAGATCAACGTTCTTCATCACCTCGCTATGCAGTCTGAGGCACTCGTCATCCTACTACAGGAGACCCACTGCACTGATGCAGAGAAGTTGGTACTTCCAAATTACCAACTAGCTGGGTCTTCTTTAAGCAGGAAGCATGGCCTTGCCACATTTGTCCACGAGCGACTGAGATACACGCTTTTGGACCAATCTCCACCGACATCGGAGATCGAGTGGTTGTGTGTGGACGTTGATGGCTATAAAATAGTCAACGTCTACAAACCACCACCAACGCGATTGCGAACCCTGGATCTCCCAGTGTTTCCTCACCCCTGTCTGTACGCTGGCAATTTTAACTGTCGTCATGCTGACTGGGGTTATGATGATAACAGTCCAGACGGTGAGTGCTTGGCTGGCTGGGCAAGTATTAATTGTCTTGCCCTCCTATATAATGCCAAGGACGCTGCCAGTTTTTATTCCGGCCGCTGGAACACTGGCACCAATCCAGATTTAGCTTTCTCTAGCGTAGGTCCAAACAGTCTCTTACCGGATAGACGTGTCCTTGAAAAGTTTCCCAGGTCAAAACATCGACCTTCGCTTATTACACCACCAAGGTTTGCTATGGCAGTTTCAAGCATGCCTGTTATACGATGGAACTTCCGCAAGGCCAAATGGAGTCACTACATTGCTTTGACAAATAAATTCGCAAAGATTTTGTTGCCGCCTGATTCACTTGATGTGGATGCGGCTTACCAGGACTTCTGTAACATCATTAAGAAAGCAGCCAAAAAGACTATCCTACGCGGGTATCGAAATAACTATGTTCCGTGTTGGGATGCAGAGTGCGAATCCCTCTATAAAACTTTCCTGCAGTCTCCTCAGGGAGACGACTCAAGTTTGGCTGCTACAGCCCTGCTTGCCAAGCTTGACAGAAAGCGGAGGGATTGCTGGTCCGAGGCAGTTCGGAGCATCGACTTCTCACACTCTAGTCGAAAAGCAAGGAGTATTTTGAACAACTTTACTGGTAGGTCACGACACTCTCCTCATCACTGTCCCGTTTCAGCCGATGCTATTGCATCTCAGCTGGTTAGAAATGGGAAATAGGAGGCTGCTGATTGCAAGTCTTCGCGACTTGTCTATCAAGAAGGTCTGGCCTTTGGATGGCCACAACACCAGACACAGTAAATATTTCTGACACTTTTTCACAGAGAGAATTTGCTGCTGCCCTTCAACATTTAAAACCAAGTAAAGCTCCGGGACCTAATTCCAACTTCCCAGAGCTTATACTCCATTCCGGAGCTGCTTTGAAGTCCTGGTTACGTGACTTCCTTTCTTCCTGTTTGCGCCGATTCAAAATTCCCAAGATCTGGAGAAGAGAGCTTGTAGTCGCTATCCCAAAATCAACAAAGAACGTGGGGGACCCAAAGAGTTATCGACCGATATCTCTGCTCTGTGTCCCCTACAAGATCCTCGAGAGGCTTATCTACGCCCGAGTTGAACCATTAATCGATCCACTGCTCCCTAAAGAGCAGGCTGGGTTCCGAAGCGGGAAGTCAACTGTAGATCAAGTTGTTCTGCTAACCGAAAACATCGAGGATTCTTGTGAGGCTAAAAAGAAGGCCGGTGCCGTATTTATCGATCTGACAGCTGCTTGTGCCACTGTCTGGCACCGTGGCCTTACCTGCAAGCTGCTGAGACTACTTCCGGATAAGGACATGGTCAGAATGATCATGGAGCTTGTCCGAAATCGAAGTTTCACCCTTACTATCGGTGACAGCAAGCAAAGCAGGCTACGCCGTCTTAAAAATAGCGTTCCTCAGGGATCGGTCTTGGCTCCCCTCCTATTTAACATCTATACATACGATCTTCCTTTTATGATTTCAAGCAAGTTTGCTTATGCTGATGATTTAGTATCGCTGCATTCTTCTGGAAAATGGAAGGACTTGGAGGGGACATTAAGTCAAGACATTTTCAGCGTATCTCCAGACTTGGATGTTGAAGCTCAGTCACACTAAGACGGTGACGACAGCCTTTCACTTAAATAACCGAGAGGCCAAACGTGAGCTAAAAGTCTACAATAATGGTAGACTTTTACCGTTCTGTCCAACTCCTACTTACCTTGGGGTAAAACTGGACAGATCGCTCACGTTTCGTCACCCTCTAGTGGCATTGCGCAAAAAACTATCCTCGTGCGTCACACTGCTGAGGTGACTCGTGGGCTCGGGATGGGGTGCTGGTGCTAAAACACTACGCATAGCCGCCTTATCTCTAGTCTACTCAGCAGCTGAGTACTGTGCGCCAGTCTGGTGTCGCAGTGCTCACACTCGCCTCATCGACAATGTCTTGAACGACGCCTTGTGCATAGTTACTGGATGCCTGCGTCCCACTCCAACGGATCACCTACCTATACTCTCAGGTATCCAGCCAGCTGAGCTTCGCCGACTGGGAGCGACACTCTCCTTGGCTCACCGTGGATCTCTGGACCCTGATCATATTTTGCATGGTCTTTTAAGTGGGTCCTTAGATAATCGCCAAGTGAGACTAAGATCAAGACGCCCGTTTGTGCCAGCTGCGCGGAATCTTTTGGACAACCTTGCCAGACTTCACGTCCGCGCTTCTGAATGGACAAACCACAAATGGAAAACGGAATACTGTGAAAATGCTTCCAGGCTCCGTGCTTTTGTGCCCGGAACCGGTACCAGGCCTGTTGGGATGGGCTTACCCCGAGCAGCTTGGGTTAAGCTCAACCGCCTGCGGACTAGTTTTGGGCAATTCCATTCGTCTATGCACAAAT
This sequence comes from Diplosoma virens, assembly GCA_963680785.1. Lineage (NCBI taxonomy): Eukaryota > Metazoa > Chordata > Ascidiacea > Aplousobranchia > Didemnidae > Diplosoma > Diplosoma virens. The sequence continues at coordinate 15,617,977 of OY796880.1, forward strand.
GGGGTCTCGCTCCTTCACCGAATTGCGAGTGTGGCGCCTCTGAGCAAACCGCAGACATGTTCTAACAGCGTGCCCTATACATCGGGCACCACATGGAGCACGAGGTCTGACGGTTTTGGATGACAAAACTCGATGCTGGCTTAATAACATCACTGCCAGCATCTGATCTAGACAGTATAGCAGCTTGGGGTAGTAAAAGGATAAACCCTCGGCCCCAGTCCTGTTTGGGTCTGACCTGGAGTGGATACCTCTTCAAACGATGTATGTATGTATTTGAATTTCATAAAGTATATCATTTTATCCATTGAAAATACCGTAAAACCTTTAATTAAGCGCCACCCTGTTTTTTCGAAAATCGCCGTAAGCGATTTACTAACCCGGATTCCCCTGCGGTTACTATCGCTTCTTCAGAGATTCATTTTCTCTTGTTTTTTTTTTATTCCATGCTAATGCTGATGCTGAAAGAGGGATTTGGGTTAGTTTCACCGCAAAAAGAAATCGCTTACGGCAACTTCTTGAAGAGACAGGGTGGCGCTAAATTAGAGGTTTTACGGTAATAGAAACCATGTTGAAAGCATTATTTATAAACATTACAATTAAATAAAATTCTTTGTTTTAAGTAGTATGTGCTTTTTGCGCTGTATCTAGACTTTGTAAACATCTTGTGAAAATAAAACCAAGGCCACGCTTGCTACCCAAAAACCACATCAAAAGCGCAAAATAAAGTATAGTTACAAGTAATAAAGGTTTCAACCTTATACCTAACTTTAACTTCAATTACGATCGATTTACAAAGCTAAAAAAACAATCACTTACTCCATACATGCTTCCCGACGTGTCCAGCACCAGGACATAACGACGAAACGACTCCGCTCTAATCACTTGGAAGGTCGGTGTCGTGTCGACAGCGCCATCTATTCGAGGATTTGTTCCGTTGGCAAAATCAGGAGAATCCAAAATGACCTCCCAAATACTGCGGAGGTTGCACAGTCTGTTCTGTTGTGTGGGAGCTTCCCAGTTGTGTCGATTGTCGGGATCATTCGGATTAGAATGGCAGAAAGTGTTGACCTGATTGCAACAAATAAAAGTTACAAAGATGCTTGCTATTACTGTTATCTCTTTTAAGCGAGTGGAAACATCGTCTCAAGATCATCATGGTCATTACATCAACTTATTGGCAGCGTGATCGAGGGAGCCAAAGTGTTATTTTGATAACGATAGCAAGGTGTTTTTGGTTCAATTCCTATTTTTTTCATGCTGCTGTGTTCTTAGAAAAACCTTTACGCCACTTCCTTTTCTGCGAAATCTTGACTAGCGGTTTTCACTATAGTAATTTAACAAAAAGCCAATGTATGAAGTCTTAACCGGACTGCAGAATCGTGGCAGGAAAATAAATAAAGGATACGATCTATTTGTCTTCTTAACTTACTTGACAATAGTGATGGTGTTAACTTATTGTACCGTTAACTGCTCCTTTAGCAAAGTTTTGGAGATGCTCAGATATTGTTGTTTGGTTTAATTTCTATTTGTTTTATGAGATAATTCTAGAGGACATGTAATAATTGTTGTTAATTTTAATGAAAAACTTTCTGTTATATAATGGTTTTTTATTATTTATAACCGATTTAATTGAAGCAATATCGTGCAGGTTTTTTTTAATTTCTTGTCATTTTACAAAGAACTTTTTTTACGTTGATGTTTTGAAAAATACTTAATAGCTCTGAAAGTTTTAAAAATTGACTAGGCCTACCACAATTATTTTATTTTGTTTCAAACGTTAATTAAAGGTACAAGTCAATATGTTTAATTTGTTTTCCGGAAACTTTCTTGGCTTTCGGTTAAAAAAAAGGACAAAAAAAGAAGACGGTACCGTAAAAAAAAATTTGTGATCGGGAGCTGGTCAAGTGCTTAAAAGCGTCGTGATTGATAGCAAATGTGATCGACACGGTCTGGGTTCAAAACCTGCTCGCATTATTCTGTTGTGTTTTTTGGAAAATACTTTACGGAATTTTTCTCTGTTTCGCGCTCTTGGTAAGCAACTAAAAATTTCAGTCATATTTCTATTTAACCGGACAGCAATACGTGGCATATCCGGAAGCAGGTGGGAGTAATCGCTTTATGGTTGCCCTTTCTACAGCGCCCCTGGCGTTTTCCTGTGAGTCAAGAGAATAAATATGAGATAAGAATAAAATAAAAAAATAATATCTTATGCATAAATTCTAGATCGAACAGGAATAATTGATACATTTGCATAAAAGTTAACCATAAAAAAAGATACTCTAAATTTAATCGATATATGATATGCTAAATCAGGCACGTCAAAGTCGCAGCTCGCAAAGGTTTTTGAAGGGTTTTTTACTCAGATGCTCAATACGAAATTAAATATTAAATAATTCAAAATTAAATTTCATCTACAAAAACGACATTGATTCTTTGAAGAACTGATGAATTGCTGGCCTTTTTTTATTTTTTTATTTTTGTTCTTTATTTTGATTTTAACATAAAATTTTAAAAAAGATTTACTTAAGTCCTTTTGTGGCCATGATTGGTCACCCAATCAAAGAAAAGATCTTTTTTTGGTCTTCACCTTGATCTTAACGAAAAATTTTAAAAAGGTTAAACCTTAGGCTCAAAGTCTAGAACCTAATGAAAAACTTTCAAGAATTTAGAGGAAAGTCGGATAATCCGGGCTTCAAGGTAATATGGACCTTTTCTGATTTTTTGAAAATGAAAGAGATTTGGAAAAACAATTTACAATATTGAAAACTACATAAAAAAGTATTTAAAAAAAATTTTAGCAAAATTAAATTTTTTCTTTGTTTTTTTTGCATTTTCCGAAAATAAAATTTTTGTTTATTTGATTTTATACGTTAATTGTCTTGTTTTCAATTTTTTCCCTTTTAGCTTTTTTGAATTTTTTGAAATTGTCGTTTTGTTTAAGCACAAGTTATCAGTCTTTTACAGAATGTAATAACTTGGAAAAAAGATTCCTTTTGGAAAGAATTAATTTTTGTAAAGCGTTGTCAAAAATTGTATATATGATAAATAAGAGTCCGTATTACAAACATCTAAGTTGTTTGTAATATGGACCCTTATTTATCGATTGATTAATTTTCATAGACAGGTTTCAAATTGCATTGGACTACTTTATTAATTTGGTGTTCCAATAGGCTTATTAGGAGAATTTTCTGCATTGTTTGATTTACTTGTAGTCATATTTACTAGCCTATCTAGGTTAGGAATTGAAAAAAATTAATTTATCTAAAGCAGATGTACGCAAACAAAATGTGAAACATTTCTTTTACTACAGTAACTAACATGTAGAAGTAGATAAAAAATAAATCAAATGCAAAAACTACTTTCGTCGACAAAGAGTTAAGGGGTGCATAATACCAGACCTTCCCCTACATTTAAATCCAATTGAAGACCAAAAAATAAAAAGGTCATCACCTTGTTTGTTCACTGGATTGTGGCTTGTAGCAAATTTTAGAGTTAAAGTTTTACCATTGCGGCGGTCAAACACGAGTTTAACGTACCTGGGCTATGCAATGTTATCTTTAAAATTAAATTACACGTATTTGACCTAGTACCTGAGTCAAAAACTGAAATGACATCAGTGACACATTCAAATCAGGCATTTGAGTTGCGTAAGGTATAAACCTGCAGCCTTTTTCCGGTAATCCAGTCGTGAGATTTTGCCGACACGTTCTATTCAATCCTGTTTCTTGATCAATGTATATCCACCTACCTTCTAAAGCATTTGGACATCTGCCAAATAGAAAAACATTAGTATTTCTTTAAAGATTATTCTTTAGAGTAGAGATTTCAAACTGATGCGTAACGACGCTCTGGTAAGTTAAGACTACAGGGGCCTTGTAATATCGTAGGATAAATATCAGACATTTTTCGGCCTTCAATTGAGCTTCAAAATAAATTTATCAAAGAGTTTGCTATAAGTAACAATCGTTTTTTAATTTCTTGGTTAAGATGTTTTTCTGGAAAAGAGTCGTTTGTGTAAAACCAGGTTAAAGTTAGACTTAGTGCGTCGTGACTTTATACAAGTTGAGAACTCCTGCTTTATACAATCCAGTCAAAGACTTTTCTTATTATTTAATCATTTTATCAAAAAATTAAGTTTCAATTTTAAAGTTACTTTGTTGCTTCAATTCCTTCTCTTTCATTAAAATAGAAAGCTGGGCTTTCGTCCACTGGATATTCATCAAAAATGCCCCAACGATAATGGGCCCATTCGTGAATGAGTGCTTTGTCTGTTGAATGAAATAATTTAAAGGAATAATTCAACATTTTAGACTAGCTTGCGTCTATATTTTTCTAATAGTGACTATCAGATCGTGTTTCTTATTAAAATGTGGCAAAAAACTGTTTCTTATTAAAATGTGGTTATAAATCTAAGTTAAAGTTTAACACTGTTGGAAAATCAGTTCTTTTAAAGTGCTCGAAAACAAAGTTAGAGCTTGAATTAAACTGTGCAATTGCAGATATAAGCCGTCATGCTCATTGAATGGCAACTGCCGAGACAAAGCAATCGTTTATTAAGCAACTGTGCAAACCAAAGATCAATCTAAGAACTATTTCGGACTGTGTGAAACTGAATTTAAAGCAAGATTTTACAACCACAACCATTCCTTCAATTCGGATTCCAAAAGAAATGCAACCGAACTTTCCAAATTCATTTGGTCCTGCAAAGATTCTGGTATAAATCCTGTTATATCTTGGAAAATAGTTTGCCACGCAACACCTTACCAACACGGGGGCAAAGCATGCAACCTCTGTCTGGCAGAAAAATATGCAATTTTAACTGCTAACGATGACGCTCTGTTGAACAAACGTACCGAATTGGTCAATAAGTGTCGGCATAAAAATAAATATAAATTGATTAACGCCAAACTTAAACTGTGATTTTCTTTCATTTGTCATTTTTTTCGTTTTTCGCCGTGTACAACGTTCTACCTTAGCCGATACTTGAACCCCTTTTTAAAATTTTAAAAATTTTGAAATAATATTTGTATTTGCAATTCTTTCGCGCGGTTTTCTTCTCGTGTTTTCTCGCCGATCTTAATCAGTTTAGTTTAGCAGAGTCCGTGATGGGATGTTCCGACCCTAATAAGCGTTTAAAGTTTTTAAGTTGTTTAAGCTTTTTCAGTTTTTTTAATTGTTTTTTAAGTTTTTAAAGTTTTTTTCAGTTTGTTCAGTTTTTTCAATTATTGTCAATTGTTTTTAATTCTTTCTAGCAGTTTTAACTTTATTTTATTTTATTTTTATTTTACTTTTTAAATACCCCTGATGATCCCTTTTATGGGTGAAACAGTCTGTTGGGTTTTAGCTTTGTTTTTATTTCCGTGATTTCGTCATTGTTAATTTTAAGTTAAACTTTAAATTAGTATATATTTAAATCAAAAATTCTAACAGCTACGCATCTGTTAAGATCGTGCAATAGAGAGATAATTCCGAAATGTCCTGACTGATATTTGATACGCATTTATATTCATGCGTTCTTTCTGTCTGGACAAATTTAATCTATCCCTCTTTTGTTTCAATTTACGAAAGATCACTTAACACTAGCTTTACGGATGGGTCGTTTTCGACCCTGGATGTTGTTTATTTGCTTTATATCTTCTAAATGCGTGACCAAATGCCAACGAACTACTTTGACTTTTACTAAAATTTACTCTAGATTACATTCCAGGTTTTGAAACTTTTAAAAAATTGCTTACTACTTGAGTTTTTGCGTCTGGAAAAAAGCTACTCCTACTTTTACGGAGGGGTTGTTTTCGACCCTTTTCATACATATAATTAGTTTTAGCAGGGACCAGGCATTATTGGAGACAGAGCTGTATTGCAAAACATCTTGTTAGCAGTGGCAAACAATAGCTGGTCTGTGAAAACAACAATGTGATGTGTGACTACAGCAAAATGTGACAACAACGTTGAAAGAACCTTCTAAGTAAATACTTAGGACAATGAAAAACAGGTACTGGTATTCTAACTCTGTAAGTCCATTTAGAAAGATCTTTTTAGAGACAAAGCTCTGTTTGTAGTGCATCATATCAGCTGCAATTGAAATATTAGTTATTTTGTTGATAAGGAAACAAATGACAACAATCAAAAGAAAAGTGTAAATACCGCTGGTTAATGAATGCATGAATGAATGAATAAATGAAACAGTTTATTTTCACAAAAGAGCAACAACATTTACATACGCACAAAGCGATTTTTTTGTGAGGAAGCACCGAAAAACCGTTAGGTTATCAAAGTCAAGGTGCTCCCTGTAGTTCAAAAAAATAAATAAACAAAAGAGAAAAAAAAGAAAAACAAAACAAAACAACAATACAACAAAGATAATAAAAATGACTGACTTAATTGCGTAAATGGTAAATAAATAGTAGTTAATAGACCTGTTTCCTGTGTAAAACAAGAATTCTCGTTGTGTGATCACATCTTTTCATGGCGTAAGGTTTTCTTTTCAAAAGTAAGGTGATAGCACACTAGTTTCGACTTTACGGATTTTTAATTACGCTGACTCAAAAAGTTTATGGCAATAAAACGCTTTGAATGTTATTTCCCGAGGGTCGTATTACATAAATCTTTTTTGGTATGTACAATTGTAACACAATAATTAAGATCAAGATCAGCTATAATGCATTTAATTGTACATGAAACCTAGCGAGTTATTAATAGGTGCTTAAGAGTGCGTTTTTATATTGCTTATTGAAAGTATACAAAGGTAGTTTCTTTAAATTAACGTCAATTTCATTCCAAAGTTTGAGATCGCGATATTCTAATTTGTTATGACCTGCTTTTTTGATGCACGGGGGAGATAATAATTGGCAGTTATATTATTTCTTATTTCATAATTATGAACATTTCCAATTTTGGTAAAGCTATTTTGGAACATCTCTGGTAATTTATTATTGAATAGTTTATGCTTAAATTTAGCCAATTCTAATTTATACACATCTTTTATTTTTAAAAAATTTAATTTTTTGTATAATTCAGTGACGTGGGCAAATTTCTTACTACAGGTAATCGTTCGTATGATGTTATTTAATCGCACTTCGATTTCATGAACTTGATTTAGTGAAGCCGTACCCGATATGGTAATACCATATTGGATACGGATGTATGCAAAACTGTAGTAGAGCATGTGAAGAGTCTCAGTTGTCACATATTCACGTAGCTGATACAATAAAGAGCAATACTTAGCCAATTGTAAGGAGAGTTCTTTGATATGTGCCGACCAATTTAAATTTTCATCAATGTGCACTGCAAGTATTTTACTACTTTATTTCTATCTATTTGGATATTATTTGTTAGTACTTCAAAGTTTGTGTTGACTGAACTAGGTAGATGCTGGTTGAATAGTAGATAAGTTGTTTTTGAGTAAGTGATAACTTGTTTTGGTACATCCAATTATTTATATGATGCATTTGAATATTAACTTTTTTTCGAGTTCGAATAGGTTATTATGTGATAGGGTTAAGTATGTATCATCGGCAAATAATGTAGTTGGGAATTCAGACGCTAGTGGCAAATCATTAATATACAAAATAAAAAGTAGTAGACCTAAAGATGAACCTTGAGGTACACCACATTTGATTTTTCTCAGAGTAGATTTTGACTTGGAAATTTTGGTGTATTGGTATCTATTGTTAGAATAGCTTTTCATCAGTTTAAGAGCTATTCCTCGAAATCCATACATGCATTCTAACTTTTTTATTATATAGCATGGCCTACAGAGTCAAATGCTTTGCTCAAGTCTAAAAACAAAGAACAACTGTATAGCCCTTGATCAATATTATGTAGTAGGTCATTGTGGATTTTGCTAATTGCTAAAGTAGTAAACGAATTTTTTCTAAATCCGAATTGTCGGTCATTGAGTAGATTGTACCTTATCAAATAGGAATATATGCGAGTATGTAAAAGTTTTTCAAAAATTTTGTTGAATTGGCATAGCAAGGATATCGGTCTGTAATTAGTGGTTTGAGTTGAGCATCCTTTTTTAAAAATAGGAATAACTTCTATTTTTAGCAAGTCTGGATAAACACCAGTGTTTAAGTATGCATTAAAGAGATTGCTTAAAAAAGTAGAAATTACAGGATTAGCAAGTTTAATAAATCTAGTTTTGATATCTATTGTTCTGCATGCTTTTCTATCTTTTAGTTTTGTTATTAAATTAAACACTTCCTGAGGGGTACAAGGAGAAAGAAATACGGAATTACTTATTTTTTTGATTTTATTTAAATTACTCTGTGAATCAGGTGGCTTATTGTGTGCAGATATTTTTGCTGCCATTCTCTTTCCAACACTTACAAAAAATTTATTGAACTCCTCCGCAATGGCCTGTGGAACTGTGATTGTACAACCTGTATCTGTTAGTATCTTAGTAGGTACAGAATTTTTTATTTTCTATTGTGTACTAATTCATTAACAATATTCCATACTTTTTTGGAATTATTTTTATTATCTTTTAGCACGTTGTGATAGTAATCAACTTTTGCTTGTTTAATTAAACGATTTAGCAGATTGCGATAAATTTTGTATTTATGACTTTGTGATGTGTCGGGCTTCTCACGAAAATTGTTATACATTTTGTTTTTGATTCGGATCGATTTCAGAAGACCGTGACTTAACCACAGTTTACATCTAAGCTTATTTTCCTTTCTCGAAGCTTTTCTCATAGGTGAAAATTTGTCAACAACATTTTCAAATTTTGTTACAAACTTGTCGTACAAGTTATGACGCGAGCTTATATTGCTGTCTCTTAGAACGTTAACTTGGTCATTAAGAACATTTAAGAAAATTTCTACATTAAATTTGGTCATGTCTCTTACTTTATAGTCATTATTTTGCGTTTTTTTACTTTAGTAATTGCCGAGACAATTGCAAAAGTCGCGTAATGATCACTTAAATTACACGTCAATACAACAGATATTACTCGTCTTTTTTTGTTATTTGTGTAGATGTGATCGAGCAACGTTTTAGATGCGAGACTGATTCGAGTTGGCAGGTCAATTAGACTGAGGCATGTGCAGCTCAACAACATATCCGCATATCTTCGAATTGAATCGTTGGTGGATATTTGCATTAAGTCTATATTAAAATCACCCAAGCAGTAATATTGTTTTTTAGTGTTATTTAGGGATATAAGTATTTCGTTTAAGCTATCCTTAAAATGATCAATAATTGTAATAGCATGCCTGTACATTACACCTACTATTATGGTCAACAGGATTTTATAAATTTTTTTTTATATTAGATTCCAATTCATTACAGTAGTTGGTATGAGGTGAATACCGCTAGCAAGAAGGTATTTGCGTTAGCCAATAATAACAAAGTTTTTGCCTTAGCCAGGATAGTTTCATTTACGAAACACAGTACATAAATAGCCCACAGCTTACTAGAGTAAATAAAAGCTGTTTTGTGATTATTTGTTAGGTTATTCGTATAACTTTAGAGTCAATGAAAATGCTTTTTTCGCAGAATTTGTTTATCTTATAGTCTAAAGCAAGCCTTATAATAGATATGAATCCTAACAAATTGCAGACACAATCTTATCATGGGATACTGATGATGAGCTGTCAGATGAAGAAGAGATTTATCCTGGTGCTGTTGGAGACGAAGAAGTGGTATCACCAGCAAACATGGACATTGATTCAGATTCCAGTAAAGGTGAAAGTGATGATGATTTAAACTCCCAGCCTACATCTTCTGTGCGGGCATCTTCTGAGTTCTTGTTGGACAGAGATGGCACTGCGCGGAAATGCTCCAATCCAGTAAGTAGTGGGCGTGATGAAGCTCATAACGTATTTACAGCAAAACCAGGGGTTACTTGTGATGTAGCTTCATTAAGAAGCCCATACGATGTGTGGAAACATTTCATTTCTGAACATGTTTTGCGTATGATCTGCAGATACACAAATGAAGAAGCTCAACGAAGAGACGATGAACAATTTACTGTGAGCCTAGCCGAATTAGAAACGTTTATTGGACTCCAGAATGCGAGAGGGATCTATGGTAAAGATTATCCCGTAGCTTTCTTGTGGAGCAAAAGATATGGTATTCTTATATTTTATAAAAATATGAGCAGGAATTATTTTCTAAAAATCTTGAAATACCTGAAGTTTGATGACAAACCAAACAGAGTCAGAAGTGGACCCGCGCTGACAAGTTTGCACCGATTAGACAAGCATTTGAAAATTTACTAATTAATGTCAAAAGCAGTATACGCGTAAATTTTCGCTAACAGTGGATGCACAACTGATGCCTTTGAAGTCGCGCTGTTCCTTTGTGACTTTTATGCAAAATAAGCTCGATAAGTATGGTTTGAAGTTTTGGGTCCTGGTTGACGTGGAAACAAAGTATGTCTCAAACATTTATTTTATCTTGGAGCTCAAGAAAAAGAACAGCGCTTTGGTGCTCCTCTTGCTGTATCCGTGGTTGTCGATCTTTGCAAACATATCAAAAGAAAGGGTTACAACATCACATGTGACAACTTTTTTACCTCATTACCCGTTGCCGAAAAACTTGCGAGAGACAAATTGTTTATTGTAGGAACAATGCGAAAAAATCGACGCGAGTAGTGCAAAAAAATGACTAAATCAGAGAATAAAGCTACATACTCAAGTAACTTTTATCGGCATGATCCCACAAACTTCTTATTTGTGAAATACCAAGCAAAAGAGAAAAAGGCAGTTTGCTTGCTTTCCAGCATGCACGACTCGACAGATGTTGATACAAGTAATGAAAAGAAAAATCCGGAAATGATTTTATTTTATAACGCAAACAAAGTAGGAGTTGATTGCTTTGATCAAATGGCACGCTTATGCACTACAAGGTCAGCGAGTCGAAGATGGCCGGTAACTGTCTGGGGCAACATCTTGGACATTGCTGCTATCAACTCCTACGTATTATATAAAAAAGTAACAAGCAATCGCATAACACGCCTCAGTTCATACTAATGCTTGTAGAAAACCTGCTGGGCAAGCCAGAACCTTGCTTGAGCAACAGCAATAGGCAGCTCAGAGGAGACGATGAAGGAGTACGGAAGCGGAGGAAGTGTCATGGTGTATGCTACTACAACAAGACAGTCTCAACTTGTATTTTATGTCAAAAACCTACTTGTGAAAAACGTTCACAAGACAATTTCAGAGTGACTTACAAACTGACTAGTTACATGCTTTTATATTTTGTACAAAACATACTTTTTAAAAGTAAAATCATTTCGTTATGTGTAATCATTGCAATATAGCAGACTAGTAGTTCAGAAACTAATGCAAGAAAAACACCATAAGCAAAACAAGATCGGGGTCGAAAACGACCCCTCCGTAAAACTAGGTATAGAAAATTTCCCGTAAAGCTAGTGTTAATATAATTGCTTCTTACTAATACTGTGCGACATTTGTTTCATTTTTTTTTTTTTGTACTTAAATTAATACCTACGTATTCAAATGATCTGGAGAACCATCAAAGAGCAACATTTTACGACCAGCATCATCATATCAGCTTTTTAGCTTTCTGACTTGCAAGAACACTTTGAGAAATAGTATAAAAATTTATTTGTAGATAGTTTTAGAGGTACTAAAATACTAAAGTTTAGGGTGCTCAATTTTACCAATTTTTAGTTTTATCTATCTATCGCTCTTTGATGAAATAATTAGGTATTTCTACCATTTTTATCAATTCTCTGAGCAGATAATTGTTATAGTATGTGACGTTATAGCGCACCGCTCTAGTGCCTTCTCTAAAGTCTGATAAGTGTGGTTGACTGCGTAATAAACTTTCATTCTTTTGTATAGATACGTTCGTATACTATTCGTTCATGTAACTTCGCATCACTTCATGTAAATAAAAGAGCTAACTGCAGATACTAATGAAACTGATAATCCTAATTTGGTCTTAAATGATAAAATTTTGCCTAAAACACTAAAACTGTTTTTAAAACTCGTCGAAAAATTTTTAGGTTGGCTCACTTGTTGTAGCTAACCTAAATAAAACTTAACACTGTTTTAAGCTTCGAGACCGGAATTTACTTTTTTTTAAAGCTTTGTAATATGTCGCTGTTACAGTTTGTTTCAAGGCGTACGACAAAAAAAAATTATTGTCCTAAATTCCTTTGTTATTTCATGGAACTTACGTTACAGTGCAAACAGTTTATAAAGGAAAAAAATAATTCTACTATAGATGTCCATGATAAAATGTAATTGAAATTGATATACTTACAGATGCGAAAAAATTATCATCGGCAAGAAAGTGTTATTTCTTAGATAAAAAAAATAACGATAAAACTTTCGGCAAAATAAAGCTGGTTTTTAAAAGCTATTGAACATTTAAAAATAGATAGGCTTAGAGATAGGAGTTGGATTACAACCCACCGCAAAAATTCCATCACGAAAAATTCCCCACGAAAACTTCTTCTATTCGTTTACCGTGGAGATATTTGACCTATTTAATAAAAGTTTCCTAAAAGTTTAAAATGATAAAAAAACCCTAAGCTTATGGGAAAATTATCGAGGTAAAAATTAAGCTGCTTAATAAAATTTTTCCCAAGTTTAACGAGATAAAAACCCCAGCCCTAAGCTTTGGGAAAATTTACCGAGGTGGAATTTATCTAGAACTCAAATGGAATAAAAATATGTTGGGTATATTTGTTTCAAATTTTTCCACTTTTTTTGTCTTGTGGTAGGGTTTAAAGCAGTCTTTAGAACAATGGTTCTCAAACGTTTTTGCTACTTTCCTCCCTTTCAAGACTTGGATACCATCATTTCCCCTTTTCTAAAAAAGAATACCTCGTGATCAAAGTGAAGAATTTTTTGTCTTTATCCAAATTTGTGACCCAAATTTCATTTATTTCAGAAAGTTTAAAATTAACATACAATTTTGAATCTTTCTCAGATTTCTCAATTTTTATTTATTTTATTTCATCTCTATATTTATCTTCCTGACTCGCAGAAAGTGTGGCAAACCAGAGTTTCGAACCTTCGCGTAACATTCTTTTGTTCTTCGAAATTAATTATCAGTTTTTAACGATGAAAGTGCTCGCTGAATGAATTCCTTACAGATAATGCAAATCTTAAAATCCGACAAATTATACAAATAAATAAAGCTATAATTTCAAAACTGTGTGAAGTTGTAGGCATACAATGATATAATTTAATAACGTAAAACCAAAAAAAAATATATTAAAATCCATTACGTCTTAGACCAAAGTCTCGTGTAATTGATTCGTTCATTAAGAATTCCGGAGTAATGTGGATGTAGGATCCAGGCAAACCGCATCCTCCATATTGAACGACATATGGCTGGTTTAGAAAAAGCGGATTCGGGTCAGCAATGATGACGTCAGCCTTGGAAACAAAAGCAAATCAACGAAAGTTTTCCATTGAAAATTAAAACGTATAAAAATATGTATTTTTTAAGTTGGCAATATTACTTGTTTTTCCAAAATAAAAACTTGAAATATTTTGTTCTGTGGTAAAATATTGTTATATTAAATAAAAGTGGGTTAAGTTTTTCCATGTAAACATTAACGGGATTTGAATTTTTTCCAAGACAACAAGCTTTTAAACTTTGTAGATTTTTTATTTTAACTCTAACAAGTCAACACATGGAATTGACGATATATATATATATATAGGTATTCCTCTGTTTATCTGTGTCTGTATAAGATCCAATGTTGCTAATGGTTTGAAGAGTTTGTTTTTTTTGTTAAACACCAATCAACAACTTAATTATTTACGTCCTTGACACGGTGAATGCATGTAAAATTTTATCTATACGGGTAAATCTTGTTAAAATCTTTTCAATTTTTTATTTTATAATCACATCAATTTTTGCAAAACACGTTTGATAGCAAAGTCTTCGTCGTCGTTTGAAAGGGCATTCACTCCAAGTTAGACACAAACAGAACTGAGGCCGAGGACTTATCCTTTTACTACACCAGGCTGCTGTACTGCCCGGATCAGATGCTGGCAGTGATGGTGTTAAGCCAGCATCAACTTTTGTCATCCAAAACCGTCAGACCTCTTACTCCATGTGGTTTCCGATGTATGGGGCACGCTATTAGAACGTGTCTGCCGTTTGTTCAGAGGTGCCGCACTCGCAATTCGGTAAAGGAGCGAGACCCCATTTGTGCATGGACAAATAGAATTGCCCAACACTAGTTTACAGGAGATTAAGCTTGACCCAAGCTGTTCGGGGCAAGTTCATTCCAACGAGCCTGGCACTGGTCTTGGGTATGAAAGCACCGGGCTCGGATGTATTTTCACAGTACTCCGCGTTCCATCTATAATTCGTCCATTGAGAAGCGCAGATGCTAAGTTCGGAAAAGTTGTTTAAAAGATTTCCCGCAGGTGGCATTAACAGGTGTCTAGATCTTAGTCTCTTTTGGCGAGCATTTAAGGACTCACTTTTAAAGACCGTACAGGATATGATCTGGGTTTAGGAATCCACAGTAAGCCAAATAGAATGTTGCTCCTACTCGGTGAAGCTCAGCTGGCTGAATACCTGAAAGTATTGGTAAGTGGTTCATTGGAGTGGGACGCACGAATCCAGTGACTATGCACAAAACGTCATTCAGAACGCTGTCTATGAGGCAAGTGTGAGCGCTGCGACATCAGACTGGTATGCAGTACTCGGCTGTTGAGTAGACAGGGGCACGGAAGCTGTGCACAGTGTTTTGGCACCAGCACCTCATTCCAAGCCTACACGTTGCCTCAGCAGTATGACACGTGAAGATAGTTTCTTGCGTAATGCCATTAGATAGTGACGAAATATGAGTGATCTGTCCAGTTTTACTCCAAGATAAAAAGGGATCGGACGGAACAGTAAAAGTCTATCGTTGTTGTAGACTTTTAGCTCACGTTTGGCCTCTCGGTTATTTAAGTGAAAGGCTGCCATCATCGTTTTAGTGTGACTAACCTTCAAACTCCAAGTCTGGAGATACGCTGAAAGTGTAGTCATGTCTTGGCTAAAAGTCCACTTCAAGTCCTTCCGGTTTCCAGAAGAGTACAGCAATGCTAAATCGTCTGCATAAGCACAATTTCTGGAAATCGTGCAAGGAAGGTCGTACGTATGGATGTTGAAAAGAAAGAGAGCCAAGACCGATCCCTGAGAAACGCCGTTTTTAAGACGGCGTAGCCTACTTTGCTTGCTGTCACGGGTAGCAAAGATGAAACTTCAGTTTCGGACAAGCTTTATTGTCATTCTGAACATGTACTTATCTTGCAGAAGCCACAAACAGCTTGCAAGTAAGGCCGCGGCGTCAGACAGTGTCATATGCCGCTGTCAACAAATACGACACCAGCCTTCTTCTTAGACTCGAAAGAATCCTTGATGTTTTCCGTCAACTGAACGACTTGATTTAGGGTTGACTTCCCAGCTCGAAACCCAGCGTGCTCTTTCGGTAGCGGTGGATCAATAACTAATTTGACGAAAGCATAGATAAGCCTCTTGAGGATCTTGTAGGGAACACAAAATCAAAAATATCGGTCAATTTCCCTTGAGTCCCTCATGGGCTTTATTGTCTTTGGGATCGCGACTACAAGCGCTCTTCTCCAGAGCTTAGGAATTTTAAGTCGGCACAAGCTGGAAGAAAAGGAAATCAAGTATGACTAGGATTCATAAGAAAAAAAATTACTAGGACTTTAAACCAGCTCCAATATGGATTACAAGCTCTTCGCAGATAGGATCAGAGCCCGGAGCTTTACCTGGTTTTAAGTGTTGGAGGGCAGCAGTAAATACTCCCTGTGAGAAAATTACGGAGATATTCAATGGGTCTAGTGTTGTGGCCCTCTGAAAGTTAGACACTTTTTGAGAAGTCGAGAAACAAGTCGAGATGACTTGCAATCAACAACCTCGTATCTCTCATTTCTTACGAGCTGAAATGCAATAGCATCAGCTGAAACGGGACAGTGACGGGAGAGCGTCGTGACCAACCAGTAAGGTTGTTCATAATATTCCATGCGTTTTGAATAGAGTGTGAAAAGTCGATGCTCCGAACTACCTTCGACCAGCAATCCCTCCGTTTTCCGTCAAGTTTGACAAATAAAGCTGTAGCAGCCAAACTTGAGTCGTCTGCCTGAGGGACTGCAGGAAAGTTCTGTAGAGGGATTGAAACTCTGCATTCCAACACGGAATGCAGTTGTTTTGATACCCGCGCGGGACATTTTTTTGGCTGTTTTCTTGATGATTTTATAGAAGTCCTGGTAAGCCGCATCCATATCAAGTAAATCAGGCGGCGACAAAGTCTTCGAGAATTTATACGTCAAAGCAATGTTTGACTCCATTTGGCCTTGAGAAATTTCCATCGCTTAACAGGCATGCTTGGCACTGCCAAAGCAAATTTTGGTGGTGTAATAAGCGAAGGTCGATATTGTGACCTGGGAACACGGTCATAATATAGATAATTACGGTCACTAAATTATCTTTTGAATTAATGTCGATTTGTACAAGTTGTTGAGAAGATGAAGTTAAATCAGATAAATTTGCAGAAAAAAATATTTGTTTTAATTGCTGTAAAAGTATAAAAATACTTTTTTCAATTTTCTTTTTTCAATTTATTTTTAGGTTAAAAAAATAATAATCTGTATTTAATTGATATCAACACCCTAAGATCAGAACGTTTCACAAATTTTAATGTATCATTTTTTGTCTCTAACTGCTATGAAATATTTAAAGTTGTATTAGCATTACTCACTGAGTCGTAGGTTTCGTTTGTGGCTATTTTGTTTGATGCTTCATTCCAAGTTTTAGGAACAAGAATTTTTATGGAACCAAAATAAATTCTTCGATTCGTTATTTCAAAAAGAAGTTTGGAAGCGTCCGTCCAAATTTCCTAAAAAATTATTTGTTTATTTGCTAAAAAGCAATATAAGCAAACATTGCTTGAATTTTCACGAAAAGCAAGTTTTTCTACCTTGAAAATCCATATGTATATCTATACATATGTTTAATAACAAGAATGAGAATTAAGACGAAAATTAACACGTCCTTTTCCTAAACTCAAAAAATCAGAGATGAAACACTCGAATTTTACAAAGTTTTTGTGAGTTCGAACGAGAAGTTGAATAATAAAAATCTATCGAGTTTCCAGCATTGACATAAATATTAAAGCGCTTAGACCTACTAAACCATAGTTAAAATCTTAAAAAATTCGAATTGTTTCCTGGCTAAAAACGTTTCAACCAGCGGCAGGCATACTTAGCAAGTGGTATCGGCGTGCTTTAGTGATTGACAAAGCTTGGCTGGGACAAATTTTTCTGCACGTCGACTTCAAAACGAGTAAAAAATATTTTATTAACCCCCTAATCAAGTACACATTATTAAGCAATTAACATGAATATTTGCTTTTTTATTTCCACTTGTTTGTGTTTTTTACGTTAGACGTAAGAGGAAGCAGTATAAGACTAAAAAAATCTTTTCTTTGACAGCTATGGATTTTTAAAATTTTGACATTATCGCTTTCTTTCTCGGGTAAATCTTAGCTTTTATTCATCTAACCTCATTCGTCCGTTTAGATGTTCCAATCGATTACTTGAAGAACCACTGGTCTAAACAATAAACTAGTTCATTTACATAGTGCACAAGTAGACAATATGCATTGGTGAGACAAAATATTTCGGGAAAGGCTAATAAAAAATCTAATATTAATGTGTTTACCTCTTTCCAGGATAATTATTGTTTAAATGTTCAAAGCAGGCATGTCGTTTATACACAAACTAATAGCAATTTTGAAAATGCTAGGAAGTGTGTCGCTTTTCTTGATTTCTTTCTGGTTGCCCGCCGGCATATACATGTATATACTAGTAGATAAAAAGAACAGTTTTAGTTTCATTTCTTATATTACATTTTTTGAGTTTCTGTATTCAATTTTATGCTCTATGTTTAGATACAGTCTGTCGGGCTTTAAATTATTAATATTTTTTGGTTTTATTTTGTGACTTATAATTCAAAATATTTTGCTCGGATATTTTTATCAACCACTTTTTTGAAGAATTCATATCAAATCTTGTACAGCTCCGGTTACAGCTTTTAAAAAAAGATCGGCTTTTCCATTTTTCCTCAAATTTTTAAAAGTGTGACTTAATTAAGGTTCTGGAGTTGGAGTCAGGAGTCGGATTTGCCGGAGTTGCACATTTTAGGAGGAGTTGGATTCGGAGTTGTTTTTTGGAATTGTAGGAGTTGGGAGTCGAAGTTATGTTTTGAAGTCGGGAGTCGGAGTCGATTTTTCAGATATTCTGGAATTGGAATTGGAGTTCAGATATTCAGATATTTTGGAATTGGAGCTTTTCAGATATTCTAAAATTGGAGTCGTAAAAAATTCTTCCGATTCCACAACCCTGAGTATACCTCATCAGCTAATTCAAATAAGTTGCTCTTTCAATTGCAAATTTGTCGACGAACGTTCGGGTGAATTTTGCTCGTTTATTTCAAAAACAAAAGATAGGCAACCTTTCTTAACCTAAACTTGCTCACACAGGTTCAAATTGTTAAATCGTTGACCGCACTTGAGAAAAAATTTAAGGAAGACAATTAAATAAGTTGTGCAAAGATTTTTGAACAGCCATTATGTATTAAATGTTGAATGCACAGCCTGTGGGCAAATAAGCTGCAGACGGCACAAAATAATGGGCAGGAATTCTTGACAAAACACTAAAATTAATCTTGAACTTAAACTGCATCATGGCCCTCGCGATCTACGTTTATTTTCATAGTACCCGATTGGAATATGATGGTTTGTCAAGAACTATACTCAGAGCTATTCCTATTCCAAAAAAGGGATGAGGACATGCATCATCAATGCCGTAAAGTGCCGGTAAAAAACAAATTGGAAAACACTACTATTGTAGTGTATTTATCAGTGTTTTTTGCGTATTGACTGAACTTAAAGTAAGTAAAATAGAAGTAAACTATAAACAAATAATAAGAAAATAATTGTAAATACAAAATAATTTGACTCTTTCTGCAATTTGTCATCATGACATAGCACTTTACGAATTTTCAGGCGATGAAAAAATACCGACAAAATCCAGTAGTTTATTGTTGCAAGGACAATATCGCAGACCAACCCTTTCACGTTGTTTTTTCCTGTATAGCTTACTTTTATTTTTCTTGAATAAAGTTTAAATTATAAACAAAAGATATTTACCGGTATTACTGTAATTATTTTAAACAGAAAGGTTTAGAATAATCAATAAGTGTTGTTCGATACATAAATTCATTAATAATATCGGTCAAATTTCAATGAGCCGAAGAATTAATATAAAAATTTAAAATTAAAAATTGAAACCAACTAATTTATGAGAAAAAATCGATTTCGACCTATAAAGGTCATCATCAGTTTCTTATTCAAAAAGAATTAATCTTATTTAAATAGAAAAGAGATTTTGTTTGAATAAGAAATTGATGATGACCTTTTTAGGTCGAAATTGATTTTTTGTGATGAATTAGTTGGTTTCAATTTTTAATTCCTATATTAATTATCGGGCTCATTAAAATTTGAGCGATATTATTAATGAATTTATGTATCGCAATTTCATCAATTAAATAAAATAGTCAATATCACTTTGCTGAAAAGGGTAATAGATTTCTGTTAAAAGACTTTTAAGTGTTATTCGCTTATTAATTTAAACAGAGAGGTTTGAAATAACGCTTACTGTATTTCAAAATTCTCGGTTTAAAATAAAAATGTTATTTTAAGGAGTTTTGAAATATTTGTTAGACAAATTTATTCAATATTTCGGAACTAAAACTTGTATTTTCCAAATGAAACACACTTGGAAAATACAAGTTTTAGTTCCGAAATATTGAATAAAATTAATCAGTGATTTAATCAGTGACCAAAAATACTTGTTATAACAATTTCACTCAATACACAGGTCAACAGCAAATTTTAAACGGAGATTCTGGTGGGCGTTTCTAGGAGTATTTTTGACGCTGATTCCAAAAATATTTTTACTTTTTCTCCAGCACATCACGTTTTTGAGATATTTAGTTTTTATAATTTTTAATTAATTTTTGTTGTAAACCCTTTTACAGCCCAAAACAATTAAACATTTTATTATGATGTCATAGAACAACGTTTTTAAAACAACGTAAATGAAAGCGCTGAGTGGCATTTTTCTTCTTTATTTGAGGGAGATAGAAGGGAGCTGGATGTTTCCCTAAATGGCTGGACATATTTTCATCAGCCAGATCGCCAAGTTCTTTTTGATATCTGAAAGAGCACGGGCTCCATTCAGATGGTGATAGATGGGGGCAACATGTTATTACGTACTTAGCGGTCGGCTCCTTAGAGCCACACTTACGGGCCACCGTAGAAACTTAGAGACGAGTTGTGCGTTTTTGGGCGTAATAGACCAACGCCGGTTCGGAGGCAATTAAGTCTGACCCATGCAAGTATGGGTAAGCTAAATCCCGATGGCGATGAACTAACATCGGAAATGTATAATAATGTATGGAGTCTAGAGGCGTTTTCTCGCCACTCCATGCTCCATTTATATTCCACCTACCGTGCTATACTGGTGCCTGCTGGGGAGGTCGTTCAGCAGTTCTAATGCTGCAAGCACAAATGGGTGTCTTGATTTAAGTTGCAGCAGCCGTCCACCAAGTGAAGACGGAGGCTTTCATCAAGAAGGTGTTTTGACTCCTGAGAGCGGCGAGCAAGAGACAATATGGTTTTTTGGTGGCAAAACTCAGTTGTTTGGATGCCTGATAAGATAAAAAGGTTGTTCATTCGTATGGAACGCAGGCATGCGGTCACTACGTGCAAAGCATTGTTAATGGGCTTGTCGATAAAGCAGGTTGGCACTGCGACACCAAACAGGCGCGCAGTTTTCAGCCGTGGAATGGACCAAGACAAGGATGGCTGAGCAAAGTATCGTGACATCCGCACCCCAGCTTGATCCAGCTAATTGCCTTAAAAGCTCAACGCGAGATGTTGACTTCTTGTGCAGTGACTCTAAGTGTTCAAGAAATGTGAGTGCCCTATCTAGCTTTACGCCAAAATAAGTGGGTCCAGCAGAAAACGGTGAGGCCTGTCCGCTGACAAAGATGTTAAGCACAGATTGTGCCTCCTTGTTGTAAAGATGAAAACCTGCCGACACAATGTTTGTTGTACTGAACTTTAGCTTTTGTTTGTAAAGATAAGAGGATAGGGTTGTAGTGTCGTGTAAGAGTTAAGGGTCCGAGTAAGAATCTCCTCTATGGTAACGCCTTCCAGACGCTTGCACAGTGCAGATGGTCAGGTCATTAGCATAAGTAAGTTTCCTGCCAACTGTCACTGGCAGGTCAATGTATAGATATTAAACAAGAAGGGAACCAGGACTGATCATTGTGGACGCCATTTTTAAGGCGTCGTAACCTGCTTTGCTTTCCGTTACCGGTAGTGAGGGTAAAACATTGATTACGAACAAGTTCCATAATTAATGAGACCGCGTGGCGGTCCGGAAGAAGACGGAGTAGCTTGCAGGAAATATTGCGGTGCCATACAGTACTGTAGGCTGTTGTGAGGTCGACAAACACAGCGCCGACCTTCTTTTTGGCCAAAAAACTATCCTTAATTTCTTGAGTTAAAAGTGTGACTTGATCTGCGGTCAACTTTCCGCGCCGAAACCCAACTTGCTCTCTAGGTGGCAATGAGTCAATAATTGGTTTGACGATCTTTAGATAAGTCTCTCCAAGATCTTGAAAGGCACACAAAGCAAAGAGAATAGGTAGCCTATATAGCTCTTTGGGTCCCCTAACGGCTTATTCTGCTTTGGGATGGCAACCACTAATGGTCTCCTAAAATTTTTGGAAACCTGAGCTGTCGCCTGCAGGAAAACAGGAACTTGTTTAACCAGAACTCAAAGCAGAGCCGGCATGGAATATTAGCTCTGGGTGTAAAGAGTCAGGGCCCGAGTTTTTTCAGACTTTAATAGCTACAGGGCATTGGCAAATTCTGCCGAAGAAAAATCTCCAAAGATACCGTACATTTGTCAGGCAGTGTTGGAATTTTCTAGAGTTGAGACACCTCTCTAAGGACAAGTCTGACTGACTCATGGTGCTTTGTTTTGTATATTCCATTTTTAACCAACTGCAAGGAAATCGAGTTGGCACTAATTGGGCAGAGGCGGAGTGTGTGTCTGATTCTGCCGGTCAAGTTGGTAATTATATTCCATGCCAGCCGACTGGAGTGCGTGAAATCGACGTTATTGACAGCCTCGGGCCAGCGATCTTTTCGTTTTTCATCAAGATGAGACAGCTAGGAGGAAGCAGCTGAACTAGTTGCTTCACTCTGATGAGCCTGCCGAAAACCTGATAGAGGTGCTCGCACTCGCCATCCTAACACGATCTAAAGTTGTTTCTGCGATCGTATGGAATTGACAATTTTGCTGCTGCAAAGATAGTATTAACCCTCGTCAGGTAGCCATGGGTGATATTAACCCTAATTTTTTTAATACTTAAAATAATTTAAATCCTCATTAGCTGAGCGTTCTCAATTTGGGGAAGAAAGGATCATTTGAGGCTTTAAACATATTAGTAAAGAGAATTGAGTCGAGGCTATCTCTTATATCTGCCCACTTCAGTGAATCAGATAATTTTACCCAGGTCTTTCTGAAGTGTAATTGTGCTAGGGTGATAATGACCCAAGGCTATCTATGATGAAAAAAAATTGGGAGGACTACATGAGGAGGGTTAAAGAAATCCTCATATGCTTCATCAATGGAACTAGGGTTATGAGATGGTATTTTCTGAAATAGTTGGTTTGTGATGAGGCCGTATAGATCCCAGTTGGCCTTGTGGAAATTCCAACGCTTATATGGCTCACTTGGGATTGGGGCCAAATTTTTTGAGGCCGCAATTAGCAATGGTCAACGTTGGGACCTACAAAACGTCTCTAAAGTACGTCTGTCCAGTTTGGAGCTGTTTAAATTCTAACTCACAAAAGCCAGGTCGGGATTGATTCCAGTGTTCCAGCAACCAGAGAAGAAGCTAGGGACATCTTTAGGGCTATGCAAGAGGCAAAGATTTTCTTGGCTATCCATTAAGCCAGAATTCTCCATCTGGGTTGATATAACTATAGCCTCAGCTAGTGGACTGGCAGTTAAAATCACTTGCATAAAGACCGGGGTATGGGAACATTTGAATGGCTGTTAGTGTGAGTTGCGAGCTTGGTGGTTTGTAGACATTGACAATCTTGCAACCATCATCGTCCACACACAAGCACTCAATTGCTGATATCTCTGAGAATTGATTCACAAGGTTACAGCTAAGTTTTTTTGTGAACAAACGTAGCAAGGCCATGATAAATATCATATCTCAATTGAGATCTTTCTTCCTGTTTGAGACCAAACCAGCGTGTGTAAAGCGTGGTATTACAAAGAAAGCGCTAAATGGAATTAAAAGGATGACAATAGATAGTTTTGCAAGTTATTATTTATGTAGAGAATACGAAGAATGTTTGAGCATAGGCCGGTGCAAAGAGGGGAATAATATTAACAATGCATGGTAACATATGTTATATTTATTTATTTCTACAGGTGTAAAATAGGTAGGCCTACATTAAAATTATTTTCAAAATTTCAAAATATATTTAAAATACCTAGAAAGTGCTTAAACCATCTAGATTGGTTTTGTTTTGTCTGCGAAAAGTTTTTGAGCAAAGAATAACAAAGAAGTATTACTCATGATATCAAGAAGTTGTATATGATATATGGTTACCCATTAGGTGACTACGATAAGACCTGGGCACCTCATAATATATGCAAAAAATGCTGTAGGCTTGCACAACTGGCTAAATAAACGGTCTTTTTCGATGTTGTAATGGCTTTAATAGAATGAAAACGAAGCGGCCGCACCGGGTCCCCCTAAATACATCAAAAAGTGGCCCCCCGACACAAGATATTGCTCTATTTCTTCATAGTAACAACAGGACGGTGGAATATCTAAACTAAAGTCTTTTTTTCAAAGTTCACTTTGTTTTGTTACACTAAAAGGTGGCTGCCCCTATAATAATGACTTTTTTTCGATATTGCTTTTCCTTGGAACACTAACTAGTGGCTTCTCCTTACTTTTCTTTCACCAGACCTCCTTTTTTGTAAGGCCATCACTGCTTCTATGCCATTTACCGTCCCAATGATTTGGCCTGAACCTAAATATCACTGAAAGAATTGCTATTTTTGTCACACCAACAAAAGGCTTTTTCCTTAATGAAAGACAAAATAGCATATCTCAATTTAGATTCAACAAGAATATCAGTTCCTCATGATAAGTCAATGCCAACACCAGTGCCTCCTCAAAATGGGCTTGATGCTATTGATTGTAGTGCTAATGAAAACAATTCCGACGAATTCATTTTTGCCAACTCTACAGATTCTGAGTATGATGCCACAGAAGATCCCACCTTTTTTTCAAAGAAACAACTATATGACCAAATTAGAGATTTAGGACTTTCTAAGGAAAAGGCAGAGCTCCTTGCATCAAGGTTAAAAGAACAAAATATGGTTGAAAAAGATGTCAAAGTAAGTTACTACAGAAATAAAACGCAATAGGGACTTTTCTTCAAGATTCAAAATTGAGGAACCTCCTTTTTACTGCCGTGATATTAAAGAGCTTTTTCAAACTCTGGGTATAGTTCACATTGTGGACGAATGGAGGTTCTTTATTGATTCTTCAAGAAAAAGCTTGAAAGAGGTTCTTTTTCATGTTGGAAATAAAAGACCCTTTATCTCTACTACACGATCTGTCCATTTAAAAGAATCTTATGGTATTATTGAAATTTTGTTGAATGTGATCCACTATTCTGACTACCAGTGGAACTTATGTGGGGACCCTAAGATTATTGAATGTTAATGGGATTGCAAGGAGGGTTTGCTAAACATTGTTGTTTTTATGTTTGGGGACAGTCGTGCCACTGCACATTCCATGAGACGAAAGAAGGCCGACAAGGAATTCATATGTACCTGGAATGAAAAATATTCAACATATTCCTTTAGTGAATCCCGATAAAGTTTTAATGCCATCGTTACATATCAAGCTAGGATTAATGAAAAATTTTGTGAAAGCTATTGCCAAACACTGTTTAAATGGCTTTGAATTTCTCTGGAAAAAGTTTCCCAAACTAAGCCAAGGCAAGTTGAAAGAAACAATCTTTGTTGGTCCACAAATTCGAGACGTTTTTGAAAACCCATAGTTTGAAAAAGTTTTAAATACTGTACATTAGAACTACAAGCTTGGCATGCATTTAAATGGATTTGCACAAGTTTTCTGGGAAATTTCAAGTCACCTTCATATCAAGAAGATCTTTCAGAGTTGCTTGCGACATACAAAGAAATGGGGTGTCGCATGTCTTTGAAAATGCATTTTCTTCATTTACATCTTGAGTTTTTTCCTGAAAATCTTGGAGCAGTTAGTGATAAGCAGAGTAAAAGATTTCACCAAGGTATCCAAGCAATGGAAGAAAGGTATCAAGGAGTTTGGAATGAGGGTATGATGTGTGATTTTTGCTAGATGTTGTACGGTGATGATCCAACCCATGCATAGAAAATGCAAAACATTTTTAAATCTTTATCTCAGAACTACAGGTAATATTAATTGCAGTATTAAGTGGTGCGCAGGTCGAAAGCAGTCATTTTGCCTTACTATTTTTAAATAGCTTTTTTTAATGCTGCTCAAAATAACCTTTTTCAATGCTATTCACAAGCAGCTTTTGTTAAAGCTACTCATGTAGAAATGCTATTCACAAGCAGCTTTTGTTAAGCTACTCATGTAGAACTAGCTGTTTTTTTAAAAACTCCAAAAACTTTCAATAAACTGTCTTTTTCAAGACTACAATAGACAAAAAAGAGTTGACCCGTTGTCCAATTTTTTGTCTATCGTTAAACACCCATGTTGGTACGTTAAACTTGCTTGTTTAATCTTTTATTTACTACAATAGCATGTCATAATCTGTTTAGTATGTCAAAACCTAAACCACTGCCGTGATAGTGGCACAAATATTACCATTAATAGGTATAAAATGCCCACACCCCCTCATATCTCTAAAATCTGATGTACAAGGGGAAAAAATGCCAGATTCGCAATCAGCGCCCCGCTGCTTTAGATTTTAGATTACCCAAAAATAAGTGCTCTTGTTCTCGTTTAGAAAAAAAAGCTATTTTTTGTTGACCAGTGTTTCTTTAAAGAAGTATTAAAAAACAAAAAAAATTCAAAATAATGAAATTTTTTGCAAAGATCTTTATATTTTTAAAACCTTAAAAAACTTTTAAAGATAAAAAGAATAAAAAAATTATAAAAATGAAAATTAAGTTTCAATGAAAATTTTTTTCAAATTTTAGAAAATTTAAGAAATTTAATTTAGATAAATTTTTTAAATTAAAAAAAAATTGACTTTTTGTGAATTTATTCGGAAGAAATAATAGGTTATTTATGTTCTTATATAAATACTTCACACTTAAAATCAAGGGTTTTTTTATAAGAAAATACAAGAGAAAAGTTTTTTAAAAGCTTTTATGAGTTTTAAAAACTTTGTTCATTGAAAAGTCAAAAATTTAAACAAAAAACATACCCTTATTTTTGAAATCAGACTGGGATTGTAGGAAACACTCGGATTAATTGCTATTACAATTCCTTGGTATCCGTTATTTTTGGTTGTTATTAAGCTGGTAATTGTCGGCCAATATTGAAATAAACAACCTAGAAACAATAAAACCAAGCAAAACTTTTTCTTTTGAAACATTTCGATCTAAAAATAAATTGTAGAAATAATTTGATCTGAAAAACATATAATTTGAAAAGTAAATATGTTAGAAATTTAGAAACATTAAAAATAATAGAAAATATTTATTTTGTTCCTACTAAAAAATTATCACTAAAAGAAAGTTAATAATTCCTAACTCGAATACTTTCGAAAAAATAACAACAGAATCATTTCTGTTGTTAACATAGTAAACTTAGAAATGGTTTAAATGTAATAACAATTTAGTTCAATACCCGTATATTTGATATAAGCGTCCGGAAAGTTTAGTGTTAAATAGCAGGGATACTTATTTATCCTGCTGTTGGCTCAGGGGATCTGAGTTTGATTCTTGGTCTCACCAAATCTAAAATAACGTCGCAAACGGCTCCCCTCTCTCAAAATGATTGCAGGAATTGTACTGAATAATGACAATTTTTAAAAGAGAGGACATTTTTGTGGTCCACCCTATATGTACAAGCTTAAATTATGCAAAATATTTGTATAAAATTTTTCAATATTTGGGTTGCACATTTCGGCCTTCAATTTAAAGCAAAGACCTTTTATTTTGTCTTCACTCAAATTTGAAAGACTCGTTTTTCCTCTTTCGATTGCAAGCGTTACAATTTTTCCTTCATTCTGCTAGAGAACAAAAAAATTTAGAAAAATTTTGTTTGCATTCTTGAAAAGTCACACAATCAAAACCTAATATTTTAAAGTAGAAGATTCAGGTGAGATTGGCAGCTCATCTTTACCTAATAATAACAATTTTTAATTAAATCGTGGATGCAACACTTTATTAACACATAACGTTTACTGTAGGGCAGGATGTCTTGGTGTCCAGTGATTCCTGATATTTTTTCTACCCTCTTAATAATGTTGATTGTCAAGCACCATAGCTGAAAATACTGATTTTAAAATCCTTGGCGTGACCCAATTCGAAATAGAATCTAAGATAGCCGCTTAACATACAAATATTAACTAAGACTTCCAGCGATGGTTTTTATAAAAACCCAGATCCTTTTAAAAAAACCCAGATGTTGTACTTTTCCCAAAAATACATTAAAGTTGAAATGATCTTGTTTATAATGGCAAATCATAATACGTACTTTAGAAAAATATTTTAAAAAATATTCGTCAAAAAGTCGAAAAAAATTAGAGAAATGTAACAAACAACGCTCTTCAATCCATGAGTTCAGCGTTGCCATTGTTTGTCCTACATATTAAGGGGGCCTTTTCACTAACAAAACTAATATTTCTTTACACTAGATTTGTCGAAGCAACTTTTTTTCAAAAATATTGATACTGCTCAAAATGAAACCTTTTTTGTATCATTTTCACAAAGACGCAAAGAGGAGAAGAAGTTAATAATAAATAATTATTTATTTTCTCGAAAAAAACTAAATTTGAAGGGTTTTTCAAAAAAAAACTAGAAACCTAAATGGACAAGAAAAACCCAGATCTGGGTGTAAAAATCAAGAACTGGGAGCCCTGATATTAACAAAGCGCTTAATGTTTTAAAAATGATAATAGAAATTGCCAATTATTTTTTTTATCTTCAGTTTTATGGCAAGCAAGAACTTTACTACAAAAAGATGAGTATAGGGAATCACTCCTAACTCTACATTGCTTTAATAAATCTAACCGAAATCACTTTTGGCCTGCAATATATTCAATTGATCGAGAAAATGCACACACAGGGGTAATTTGATCTCTTATCATTACTGTGCAAAATTGGTCGAAATCGAAGGAGTTTTTGTACTTTTGTAGTAGTAGTAGTTTGTTCTTATTCGCATCCAAAAGAAACAATTGATAATAATTGAAGACAAAATAGAACAAAGGTTGCAAATAGGGAGACGGCAACTAAACGATATACGTTATAACATGCACAAAAAATTGTGCATGATCACCGCACCTGTGTCTTAACATTGAAAATTTAAAAGTACATTTACAAAAAAAAGAAAAAAATTGTAAAAAGTTACAAGTACTGTACAGTAATGTGTCATTTGCCTCGATAATAAGAGGTCAAATTACCCCTGTGTGTGCATTTTCTTGATCAATTGAATATATTGAAAGCCAAAAGTGATTTTGGTTATATTCATTAAAGCAGTGGCAGAATTAGGAGTGATTCCCTATACTTATCTTTTTATAGTAAATTTTGTTTATAATTTGATTGTTTTGAGAAAAAAATAAAATTTTCAATAATCGTACTGTTTTTGCACAATACCCGGATTCTTTAAAGTGCTTTGATTCTATGGAGTACAAACTTTTTTATTTATTTTTAAAGATCTTTAAAAACAGTTGCAAATGGTTTTTTTCTCAATACTTCTCTTTTTTTATAGCCTAATTAGCAACACAAAATCAGCTTCAAGTCTTTAACTTTGAACAAGTTTATGCAAATTTTTCTAGGTTCTTCATTGATGTGAATATTGATTTGGTTTGTTATGTTTTTAAAACCACGCACTACTGTGCCGTGACAATGCAGTTTTTGCCTAAAGGCAAGTGTTTTTAAATTGACAAGTCCGCAGCAAATCAAGAATGACAAATACAGTAATTTCTCGTTTTTCGCCATTAATGGTTCTAGGACCACCCGCGAAAGGTGAAAATCCGCGAAACAGCGACAAAATATTTATTGTATTATTTACATATAATTTAAACGTTTATGAACCCTTTCCATACCTTTTCCTACTCTCTTATAAACTGTTTAAAACACTTTTTAAAGTTAATCTGTGTACTGTACAAAACTTTGTTACATGAAGTGTACAGTACTGGTACCGTACACGGAAATATCAGTTGTTACACTTTCCCTATAAGTACTAACATATTGCAAAGTGGAAAAAATCATTAAGTTTCTTTTGCTAAATGCAGTTTTACGAAATAAAATAAAAAACCTGCGATGTAGCGAAGGCGCGAAACTGGAAGCGCGATTCAGCGAGGGATTACTGTGTGCATTAAAAAATCTGCTTTTACGACCAATAAATTAAGTTCTTTGAATATATAAATAAATGCAAATGTTTTGCTTCTAAACATGCAGCCTGCCGTTTTACTGATAATGGAATTTGACTAAGCGTGTCACGACTCGCAAGTTCATGAAGTCGCATTTTTGCAACAATGCGCTCGGGCAATTTGTGTTGAAACGTCAAAAAGATAAATGTAGTTGATGAAACTGTGCACCCCGTAAATACAGCCGAGCCTCACGCAGAGTATTGGCTCTGAGGCTATACTAACCTTTGGCATTTTTGCTTTTCCAGCGTGTAGTCTGACTTTGTTAAAAATAAAGAACTTTTGTTTGCCAAAAAAAGTATTGATTTTATTATTTACTTAAATACGAAAGCAGTGACGTCATGGCCTAGGATAACTGTTTTATTCTGAAGAGATTTTAAATAGAGAAACCGACCGATAAAATTTTTCTTAATTTTCTTTTGGCTTTGAACAGTGCCCTTTAACCTTTGTGCTATGACGTAAGGTGGTTCTTCAAAAGTTTAGCCGACGATGGCAAAATTTTTGTGTTTGGTATGGGAAAACATTTGAATCTCGATTTTTCTTGAGAAAAACCCGAAAAAAACTAATTTTTTTGATTTATGCAAATAATGTAAATCTTGGGTTCTGTAAATACTTTTGTACATAAAATGTTGTTAAAAAAATTATATGCTTGTGCTATTTTCTATCTTTTTCATGACGACTATCACATTTCATAGTTGTTTTACTAAACTTTTTTTCCTTATCTTACGCTGTTTTTCTATCATTTTTCTTGTATAAACGATGGTCAAGTGTTCTTTCTAAACCAATTTTTATAGCTTTTTTTTGAGGAAACGGTGAAAAAGATTTTGAGTTCAATGATTGTAAAACTAACCAACGTTGTTAACAGTAGTTGCTCTTGATTGAGTAAGCAGAACAACAACTTAAGCGTTGTTTAGGAGATATTATTTAATGTAATTTACATCAGCCACGTAAAGAGTAGTAAAAGAACTTCGAGTAGGCAGATTCTGCTGCATTTGGATACTTGGAGATTTGAATTTGGATAATTTAGTCTGTTGTTCAATTGCTTTTTAACCTAAACGCGCAGAAAACTTTCAAGTTTGTATTGCAGGCAAATGTTGAATTCGAGTGAAGGAGTTTTCTTATAAGTATTTAAAAAAAAAAACCGGCAAAACCCAAAGGTCAACATTAGTTGCCGCCTGCTTTGAGCTTATAGATTAAAATAAACATTTTGATGCTACTCTAATGTGCGACCTCACGCGATAAATCATCTCAGGGTAGCCGATACATTAGATTGCAAGTTAGAGTAGCACCAACATTTTAAACTCGGGCTTGAAAACAAAGCAAGTTAAAAATTATCTTAAAAATAACTAATGGCACTGACGGAACCATTAACTCTTTCGATTTTTGATAGCCTTCAAAAAGACTGTTTTTCCTAAGAATTCTTTCGGCCAGCTTTCCTCAGAAAAAATTGTTGGAAAAAGACGAACTGCATGAAAAACGCCGTTTAAATAGAATTGAAAGATATTAAAAATAACGGCGTCTCTGATTGGTTGAAAAAAGAAAGCACGCAATCCGTTTGCGCCTACTTACGCCGAATGCAAGAAAGCTTCAGTCCATGGACGAACTTTTTGCCAAAAAATGGTTGTCAAAAATTTATGTGCAATTAAAAATTTATTTTTATGTGTGTATTTAAAAATTAGTGTCATGACACTGCTTGAAATTTCATTAAACAAACTCTCCAAATTTCTTTACGAAGAATTTGTTAATTTACTTCAATTTTTCGAAACCATTTCATGCTTTTTTTTCTACAAACGAAACTAAAATATGACATAATAAATTCTCAATTTTTATAAACGAGACAATTGCAACTTGATCTACTGAACCGCAAAAATCTTCAAATGTTGCCAATTTTTCCCATAAGTTTTTAGAAAAATTCACTCAAGCATAAAGCAGATAAATAAATTGCTTTATTACCGTAAACGTCAATGATGGGATGGACATTTTGATGCAAACAGCAAATTTTATTGATATCTAAAAAAATGATGAGAGAAGAGGCCAATGGGTTACAGTTAGACCCCAATGAGACGCTTTTGTAAAAAAAATTAAGAGCCAAAAAACTTTTGTCGAAGATCTGAGCGTACGCCAACAATCGACAATAAAAGTCACAAAAAACCAGGCTTCTAAATTAAAAAACTAGAAAATAAAATCTTTTTAAAAATTTCAGGTTCCAGATAGACCTCATTAGCTAAGGGCTAAATGTGTTGTGAGTGAAAACAAGAGTTTTAGACAACAGCTTATCTATAGAAGGCAGCGTCCGAAACAGAATTAATTTTGCTGCTGCTTTGTTGTGCAATCTCAGCGGTTGTGTGATTGCAGGAGTTCGAGCTTAAATTTTACTTTGTTATGTGATTTCAACATTTTTTAAAATATGATTTGCATATTTACAATAAAAAATATTAGAAAATGAAATGATTTATTTATTAAAAAATGGTAACCATATCAATCAGATAAAAAAGCAAGAAAAAGACAATTAGACAATTTCCTCATTTTTTGCCCGCGGAAGTAATCCAGATGAGATTGAAAGTATTTTCAGATATAACTCCCATTTTTCCGGTATTTGATTTTAGAATCTAACCATGACTTTTTAATAGCTTTGATATGGACTCCAGTTGTCGGTTCCACATAATTCGCTTGGTAATTAACTGTTTGGTGATAGTAATTTCAGTAAATTAAGTCTGAGTATAAACTAGGGTTTATGATTTATTGGACTTTTTATTATCCCAGGATTTTTCATGAAAAAAATTTAACTTCTTAGGGAAATCCCCTGAGTGCAAAATGTACCAGGACGATGGCAAAATGTCACAGAAATTTGTCTAAAAAATTTACTGCAGGCTAAAAAAAGGTCTTCACTTACAATTAGTTTCCAATTTTTCCATTTTCTTCCCAAATGGCAATCAATGACTAAAAAAAAGTTTTCACCTACAATTAATATCCAATTTTTTCCTTTTCGTCTTAAAAAACGGTCTTTACTCGCAATCCCAAACCTTCGCCATCGACGTATTGAGCAACCCTGCTTTCAATCATTACTTTTAACTCGAATCCAATAAACCGCAATTTTCCGTGATCCCGAGATTTTGGGATTCAGAGACATAAATCCAAATATAAACCCCATTTATTTAATCAAGATAATTATTAGACCGGTTTAAATTAAGATCGAAATAGATTAAGATCAGACTGGATTACGATTAATCGAGGTCACATTAAACAAGTGACATCGCATAACAAAGTAGCACCTTAATATTATCCGGCTCAGAAATTAAACTTATCAAGTTTTTTATGCAGTGTTTTATCGGTTTACCTTTCAAGGGTACACCATTTTTTGGTCCTAATAGTTTGGAGCAAATAACTTTTTAAAAATTTATTTGACTTTTAAGCACAAAACAATCCTTTAAAAAAACTTTTTTGCGGAGTACTATAAAAAGCCATGCGTTACTCAGTTCAATAATGCGGCGAAACATTTTCCGCATCAATCTGTGGCAAAAGTTTGTTTAGCTTTTTACACATACTTTGTCGAACTTACAGTTTAAACAAAAACTTTTGATACATTTTGTGGCGTTTTCTTTTTCTTTTGATTGTGTAATAAAGCAACTTAAAGATAATTGAAATAAAAAAAGAAAGTGAAACTTGTCTGGTTACAAAATCAAAAAATGTCCCCGTCAATTTTTACAACTTTCAAAGGTAAACTATCAGACATCGCCTGAGGTAACGGTTGCAAAATGTTGTCTTTCAATTTACTTATCTAGCTGCCCTGACAAATAAAACTTTTACATAATAAACAGGTCGTTCGAACTGCCAAAAAAAATAAGGCCACGCAAAAGTAATGAAGACATAAATAAGTCTTCGATCCGAAAAAATAGAAAAAACTTGTACTATATAATTTTTTTCTGAAGCCGCTGAAGAACTAGAACCGAAAAGTAAATTTAAAAATTGGAAAAAAAAACGTTTACCACAATTCTTTATGAATCTACGGTACCCTGCAATCGGAGAGCAAAGTTTGTCTTACAAAATATACGTACATACTCTATGTAGCTCGATTTCATAAAATAACAACTTTTCTATTGATAATCCAGAAAAGTTAGATTCAAGCACGTAATAGTAGCTCGATTTATAATTTCTAAAATCAGGTCTGAGATAGCCTGGATTACTCTTATAAGCCTTCGCTTTCAAAACAAACGAAAAAACAATGAATCACTAATTTAAACTAGCGAACGCTGGTTTGCAAATTGCAGCGCGAGCCAAATATCCATCAGTCGCTTCGTGACTTAATATCGTGACTTGTTTAAAATAAAATAAATTCAAAATTTGTTGTTCCCCTTTAAAAAAAATTTAAATTACAATGCTGTAATCCGACGTTTAAAGTAAATTTGTAAAACCTAGAAAGACATGACAACCAAATATCACTTTAACTGGTAAAAAGTAATAAAAAAACGCCTTACAGGCTAATGCATAAGAAAAAAAGTTTTGAGAAAAACTTGAACACAACTGTATGACAAACTCAACAAACCGGCGTTGGCCTATTGAACTCAGAAACGCACAAGTGGAGTATGGTCTCTACTGCGGCCTGTAAGTGTGGCGCAAAGGAGCAGACCTCTGAGCACGTAATAACGTCTTGCCTTATCTATCACTATCCAAATGGATCCCGTGCTCTCTCAAATGTCAACGAAAGCCTGGTGACCTTTCGGACGGCAACATGTCCGCTTATTTAGGGATCATCCAGCTCCCGTTCATCCCCCCCAAATGAAGAAGATGAAGTATCTATAGATACAAACCACAGACGCAGTCAGAATTGTAATTTAATCTGGTTCATATTGAAATATGTAATCAACAAATTTCCTGTGTAATGTTTGCCGCGCGTTGCGCCTCCAACGCGCCAATTTTGTCTTTTCTGTTTACGCTTTAGTTTTATCAGTTGTTATTTTGTCAACTGGTTAAAAATTATTTTCAGGTTGCTTGTTTAAATTAATTCTTATATTGTTTTTTGTTTAGACCAGTGTTTCTTAACCTTTTTCTTACTATCGCCCTCCTTAAAAAAGTTTTTTTTTGTATACCATGAATATTTTTTTCCTGATTAAAAAGAGTTTGATGAAACAAAATAATCATTTTAGGTTTCTTTTTTTATGTCCAAAAAAGTTATTGACGATTTGAACACAATGAATAATTTCATAAAATGATTATAAGATACAACAAAACAAAAAAAATTTTATACTTTCATTATTATTTGTTTTAAGAAGCAATATTTTTTTAGCATTTTGCATGAGATCCTTGAGTTTGGTGACTTTTAGCCAATGCATTTACGTTCGGTTCCAAATTTGAAAGATACATTCTTAAATCTTCTCTTTTTTCAATTTTAAAATTGTTTCATTGCTTGGAGAGAATTTGTGTCACGGCGCTAAAACCACGTTCTGACGTACAAGTAGATGGAAATGCAATAAAAAATATTTTGACAGCTTTCCACAAGTTTGGATATCTCTCAAGAATTGATTCTTGTAGCCAAAAATCATGATAAGATTTTTTGAATGAGGACTTGATTTCAAAATCGTTTTTTAAAATAAGTATCTCCTCTTGAAGTTCTAATTCACTAATATCTGAAACATCAATCATAAAAGGATTGATGAGCCAGTCCGGAATTTCAATAAAGATTATATCTTCTAATCTAGTTTTCCAATCCTCGTACAAAGAAAGTAAATGGTTGCAATAAGCAGAAAGATCATCACCTGAGATTCTACATTAGATAATCCACATAAGCAAAAAAATTATCGTCTGAGATCTGAGATCTACGTTCAGCTTGATTTTGAAGTTTGTTTAAATTAGGAAATCGCGAGAGCTGCTTTCGTTCAATGTTTTGTTTGAGAAGCAAAAGGCGATCGACGAATAAACTAATTACGGATTTTACTTTGACAATGTTTATTTCGAAACCTTGAAGCTTCAAATTCACTTCATTAAAAATGTTGAATAAATTTGTCAAAAAAGCAACATCACATTTTCTTGCTTTGAGTTCGCTAGCTAATGACACATTTCTATTTTCTTCTAAAAACTGAATAACTGAACCGTACAGCTCATAAAATTATTTCAAACAATTTCCTTTAGATAATCACCTTACTTTGGCGTGAAGAAGGAGTCGATCAAAATCTTTATCATTCGTTTTGCAGAGTAGTTTAAATATCCTTGAATTCAACGATTTAGATTTTATTTTATTGACACAAGTAATTACGATTTTGAGTGACTTATTGAGCCTGTCACTTGAATTTTTAACAACTAAATGTTGTCGATGGATAGCGCAGTGCATTAAGGCGAAATGAAAAAATACAAATTTTGGAATTTTACTATGATCGCTTAGTGCCTTGTTGCTATGAGCAAGGTAAATATCTAGGCCAAATTTTTTATTAAAATGAGCTCATCTTTCTTACCGACTTTTCATGTCAATTTTTGGCTGATTTTGCCTATATTTACAACACCTAGTCTAGTACAAAGCGTTGATAAATGTAAACACTAACCGACTTTTAAGTATGAGAAACAATTTTATTCAAACACTGCGATGTCTTAGCCTTAATAATTGTTATTGTTTCTCAGTTAATAATTAAAGTTAAAATGCTTCTTGGTTCTAAATGTAGGCATAATCCATCTGCTGCTAAGCCACGGCCTGATTTAACCATCTCTTGCCTTGTAGCCTGCCACCTCTGTGAAAGCTTCAGTCATGACCCGGATTTCTCTCTCAACTGACTGAGTGTGGTTTGTTCACTTTGGAACACTTAGCGGTTTTTCAAAGATACCTAAAACTTCCTCATCATTGAGGGATGTCAAAAATGAAACCTCAGTTTTCAGTTCAGTGTCCCAGTGAATTATATGATGGTAATCCGTTGCGTGAAACTTCAGCTTTGGAAAGATTACTTTCCTGATGTTCTTGAAAGGCATGTCACTTGTCTTTTCTATCGCCTCTGTATCCTCCTCCGCTTCATCATCTGTTGTTATAAGAAAATCTTCATCAATGTGGGGCCTTTCATCATCCTCTTCAACTTCAGAAAATACTTCATCTTTGATGTTCGGTATGTATTGATCTCTTAGCTTCCTGATTTTATTAACAGCTTCTCTTCTGACTGCTTCATCTCTATTTGTGCACATGGCAAGCAGGAGTTGGTCTGGATGAGCAGAAAAGGGATTTCTTTGCACCATCTCTTTACAATGTTTATCTCCGTGTTGTTCAGATGTTTTAGCAACTGCAAGCATACGAAAGTGTTGTGCGGACCATTTGTCATGTACGAATATCTCTTAATCTGGAACCACATTGGCACAGAGAATTTCACCACCATGTCAGATTTCCTCTGAAGTTGGTTACTTGGTTGAGTAGTGGCAACATTTACCCTCAATGCTATTCTCCAGAGAGTGTTTTACCTAGACACACAGGGAGGACCAGGTTCAATAACTGCATTGTCATCATTCAATTTCTCTACTATAGTCGCAATCCACATTCTGTACAAACATTTTTGGTCCCAGGATAAATCTATTCCCTACAAAAAACACAAACATAACTGATAAACAGCTTAGTTAAGTAAGCTATGCTAAGACTCAGCAAAGTCAAAACAAACGCTTGTAAATCAAACAATAATAATTTACCTCTTCCTCGCCAGAACCGGATAATCAGAAAAGGTGATTGGCTGGAAGTCAATAACAGGAAGGTCTGACACTGGCTCTTTTATCTGCTAACCAATCATTCCCAGTGATGGGCAGTATCGCGGTAATTTTTTAGTACCGGTACCGCGGTGCTTTTTTTATAAAGTACTGCGGTACTCCGTCTAATTCTAGGGTCATTAAAAGTTTTTTTGCAAGCATTGCGACATGTTTTTATCTTTCGTTTCGATTGCAGCTTCAAAGGAGTTTCTTGATTTACAATAATATTATCACAATTAACATTTTTCATAATTAAATGTTTACCAGTACTTTCCCATCTTTCCGGTTCTAGTTATTAGTTAATTTTAAGTAAGGTCAGGTTTGGGAACGTTTCACGCACTTCATAACCAGTGCCCTTTTGCAACTTGCAACGAAAATGGCCAAAGGCCATTGTCGTTGAAGTGCTGCCGGACAATAAGGGTCTTGTACGACGGGTATGCGTGCGAACGGCTGACGGTTCTATTTTGCGGAGACACATACGAAAACTCTGTCTATTGGAAGGAGAAACTTGTTAATGCCTTAATGGTTCATACCGACGTAGTTTGTGTCTTTGCTTGCTAAGTGCTTCGTTCGTGAAGTTAGTTTGCTTTTGTGTGTTTGTGCCAATGTTTAACGTATGGCAAGTTGTTGGATTTAAGTATGTTTTCTGTGGTAAAAGCTATTTCTTTTTTTTTTGTTAAAAGCGTCGTTTTCTCAAGACGGCTTTTAGGGGTGGGAATGTTGGAAACAGCAATTACCTTTTTTGGTTTAAATTATATATAGCGCCGCTAGCGTGTCTTTATAACGTGGTTATGACGTCATGTTATTCGCTTTGAAAAATAGTTCTTTTTTGTGAAGCACGCTTGCTGAGAGTCGTTAATTTTTGTGTAAATTTTTTAAGCAAGTACTAAGTGAATTGTTCATAGAGTAAATTGCTTTAATCAACACTTTGACTCTTCAGCCGCGTAACTTTAAGGTAGGAGACCAGTGAGAAACCTACAAACAGTCTCAAAATTTTGTGTTCTTGACTTTTTACCTGCATATTCCTTACCAATTCGCTTTGCTTGAACTCGTTTAGTCGGAGCGTAAATGCACCAATTTCAAACCTAATGGTAAATTATACGAGTTCACACAAATATCTTTTAGGCGTGAAAAATGAGAGGTTTTTGCAGATTTAAACGCTTTCAGGTTGAAATCATGAATAAGACGCCTACTAACAGTTGTGCGATGAACATCTGTGCCTTTAAGAAAAAATGCCGAGCGTATTTTCTCGCAGGAACTGGTTGGAGACCGAACAGCTATTCGCCACTTCAAGTTATCATATAAGGGTTTGATTTTCTTGACTTTCCATTCCTTTTCTTGGCAAGTTAAAGTGCAAAATTTTGAAATCTAGCAATTGCTTGATGAACAGCCGTTTTGCTACAGGACACTTTTTGGCAAATCTTCTTTTGAGAAAACCCTTTCTTGTGCAAAATTACAATTTGGGCTCTCTTAGTTTCATATAAACTTTTTTGCCCATTTTTTGACTCAACAACAATAAAAATATTGAAGAAACAGCTCAAATATTCTTTAATAAAGCACGCACAAAATATTGTATTGCTAAGCAAATCTAACTAGACTGATGTAATAAAGTAATGCAATCTTGAACAAGCCAGATTACATCACAATGCTAGAAATCAAAAAAGGAAATTTTTGTTTGGCGGCCTTAAACTTTTGAATACGACTGTTGTTATATGATTATAGAAGTATTGCATCAAACTTTTTTAAAAATTATGATTGACAATATGATTGCTTGAATTTTACTATTTCAACTTGATATTTGTTTTAATTTATTATCTGTTCTCAATTTATATGGTGTTTTTATTAAGTTTTTTAACTTTGTATATATGGATTAGTGAACTGGAAATATGCGATTAGCACATGCATAATTTTATACTTAGGTTAAAATGGGGATAGACGTTGGATAGAGTTATAATATACGCAGATAAGATTTTTTGTTTAAATAACCTCAAACCTTGAACCTAATAATAAAACAATTAATGATCGTGCAACCAAAAATTTTTTCGGACTGATGGGACTGTGAACTGTCAATTTTGCATGTTTAGTCGGACTCCGATCGGATTGGATCATCATTTTAAGAAGTCGGACACGATTCGGAGTCTAAAAAATATAGTCCGCTCATCTCTGATTGAAAAACAGAGATAATCTGGAGCCGGACTCAGGCGGATTTTGATTGGAGCCGAATAATTCAAACTGCTCTTTGTTGTAGGTTAGGACTGGATCGTATCGGACTGTCGGCGTCGGGATCTGACAGTCGAAACGCATTATTTCAGAGACGTATGTGTATAGGGCACATGTATAGGGCACACTGTTAGAACATGGTTCTGCGATTTGCTCAGAGGCGCCACACTCGCAATTCGGTGAAGGAGCGAGACCCCATTTGTGCATGAACGAATGGAATCACCCGACGCCAGTCCGCAGGCGGTTGAGCCTAACCCAAGCTACTCGGGGTAAGCCCATCCCAACAGGCCTGGTACCGGTTCCGGGCACAAAAGCACGGAGCCTGGAAACATTTTTACAGTACTCCGCGTTCCATTTGTGATTTGTCCATTCAGAGGCGCGGATGGCAAGTCTGACAAGGTTGTCCAAAAGATTCCGCGCACCTGGCACAAACGGGCGTCTAGATCCTAGTCTCACTTGTCGAGTATCTGAGGACCCACTTAAAAGACCATACAAAATATGATTATGGTCCAGAGATCCACGGTGAGCCAAGGAGAGTGTCGCTCCCAGTCGGCGAAGCTCAGTTGGCTGGATGTCTGAGAGTACAGGTAGGTGGTCCGTTGGAGTGAAACGCAGGCATCCAGTAACTATGCGCAAGGCGTCGTTCAAGACACTGTCTATGAGACAAGTGTGAGCGCTGCGACACCAGACTGGCGCACAGTACTCAGCTGCTGAGTAGACTAGAGTGGCTATGCGTAGTGTTTTAGCACCAGCACCCCATCCCGAGCCCACGAGTCGCCTCAGCAGTGTGACGCGCGAGGATAGTTTTTTGCGCAATGCCACTAAATGTTGACGAAACGTGAGCGATCTGTCCAGTTTTACCCCAAGGTAAGTACGGGTTGGACAGAACGGTAGAAGTCTACCGTTGTTGTAGACCAGGGGTGCCCAACCAGTCGATCGCGATCTACCGGTCGATCTTTAAATGCCTGGCAGTCGATCGCGGGTGATTTTTTGCTTGTATAGAAAGAATTTGCCGAACTAGAAATTAAATAATTATGCATATGTACATTTTTTGTATTTTTATCTGGCGTTTTTCCCCTTTATAAAAATCAAATTTATTTCCAACTGTACCGCATTTAGCCAAGGCAAGGCCACTTAGCCTACAGCAACAACATAATTGTTGAATTAAAGTTTAGCTACCAAGTTGTAACTGGTAATCAGGTATAATTAGATAATTTTAAAAAAAGATGTTTTTTGACCTGATTTAGATAAAGCCATAAAAAAACTGTTCATAAACTTAAATACTTAATTGTTATCATTGTTTTTGTATATGACGTAACAGACCTTACTGTACAGTTAAATGAACTGAATTTAGAGCTACAGGGAAAAGAGAAAAATATAATTAACATGATCAGCTAACAAATCAAGCTGCTTTGAAAACGAGAAGCACCAGACTCGAGTAATAGTTGAGTCTGGTGCTTCTCATTTTAAAAGCAGCTTGATTTATTATCAAAAATTAAATCCTCATGTTTAATTATGATCAGCTAAGTAAACACATTTAAACGTAAGCTACAACTGCTCTCAACCAGGCTGCATCGCCATGATCTGCACAACTTTAAGTACATGAATTCAGAACTTGTGCTTCAGAGAAAAACAACTGCACAGTTTAATAGCGCACATTACATTAAGCAAGTGCAAAGCCTGTCATCAGAGTTTGACAAGCGTTTCATTAACTTTGCGTCAGTCGAGCCTATTGCCACCTACATGTATTTCCCATTTGCGACAGATACGAGTATAAATGTGGAGGACATTGCCTCTAAAATTGGAGCACTCTTTCAGCTGGATATAACTGCAGTGGAGAACTAACTACTGCTAAACTAACTACTACTAGAAGTATAACTGCTCTCCCTTCAAAATGACATAGAGATGAAATCCAGGGCATCGACTGAAAGAGAGAAGATCTGGAAACTGCTGTTAGAAGAGAAGTAGGCCTACCCCAATATAAAGATGTACTTTTTATATATTATCCTGTTTTGGATCAACCTACCTGTGTGAATTTGTGTTTTCTCACATGAAGATAATAAAATCCAGATACAGATCAGTTATGACAAATCAACATCTTCTGGCTTGCTTGAGACTTGCAACCACCAGCTACTGCGTTAGCTACGAGGAACTTGCTACATCCTCCCAGTGACAGGTGTCTCACTAATATTAAAAATGAATGTACTTTCATGAAATACATGTAATTAAAATATCATTTTGGTTCATTGCATTGTGCATGTTTTTTATTCACTGCATTATGTAATTGTAAATTGTAATGTGTAATTGAGATATACCGATAGGCTCACTGGCTTAGGCTCGGTTTGTTTTTTTCAAAGGTTTGCCAGATTGGTAGATCTCCAAAGACTGAAAAATGTAAAAGTAGATTTCATGTCAGAGAAGGTTGGGCACCCCTGTTGTAGACCTTTAGCTCACGTTTGGCCTCTCGGTTATTTAAGTGAAAGGCTGCCGTCACCGTCTTAGTGTGACTGAGCTTCAACCTCCAAGTCTGGAGATACGCTGACAGTGTGGACATGTCTTGGCTTAAAGTCTCCTTCAAGTCCTTCCAGTTTCTAGAAGAGTGCAACAATGCTAAATCATCAGCATAAGCAAACTTTCTGGAAATCATGGAAGGAAGATCGTACGTATAGATGTTAAATAGGAGGGGAGTCAAGACCGATCCCTGAGAAACACCGTTTTTAATGGTTCAACGCAGGCGTAGATAAGCCTCCCGAGGATCTTGTAGGGGACACAGAGCAGAGATATTGGTTGATAACTCTTTGGGTCCCCCACGGGCTTCGTTGATTTTGGGTTCGCGACTATAAGCGCTCTTCTCCAGATCTTGGGAATTTTGAGTCGGCCCAAACAGGAAGAAAGGAAGTCACGTAACCACGACTTCAAAGCAACTCCACCATGGAGTATAAGCTCGGGAAAGATGGAATCAGGTCCCGGAGCTTTACCTGGTTTTAAATGTTAGAGGGCAGCAGCAAATTCTCTCTGTGAAAAATTGTCAGAGATATTTACTGCGTCTGGTGTTGTGGCCCTCCAAAGGTCAAACACTTCTTGAAAGACAAGTAGAGATGACTTTCGGTTAACAGCCTTGTATTTCCCATTTCTAACCAGGTGATATGCAATAGGATCGGCTGAAACGGGACAGTGACGAGGAGAGTGTCGTGACCTACCAGTAAGGTTGTTCAAAATACTCCACGCTTTTCGAATAGAGTGTGAGAAGTCAATGCTCCGAACTGCTTCGAACCATCGATCCCTCCGCCTTCTGTCAAGCTTGGCAAACAAAGCTGTAGCAACCAAACTTGAGTCATCTCCCTGAGAAGACTGCAGAAAGGTTTTATAGAGGGATTCACACTCCGCATCCCAACACGGAATATAGTTATTTCGATACTCGCGTGGGATAGTCTTTTTGGCTGCTTTCTTAATGGTGTTATAGAAGTCCTGGTAAGCCGCATCCACATCAAGTGAATCAGGCGGCAACAAAATCTTTGCGAATTTATTCGTCAAAGCAATGTAGTGACTCCATTTGGCCTTGCGGAAGTTCCATCGCTTAACAGGCATGCTTGGCACTGCCATAGCAAACCTTGGTGGTGTAATAAGCGAAGGTCAATGTTGTGACCTGGGAAACTTGTCAAGGACACGTCTATCCGGTAAGTGACTGTTTGGACCTACGCTAGCGAGAGCTAGATCTGGATTGGTGCCAGTGTTCCAGCGGTCGGAATAGAAACTGGCAGCGTCCTTGGCATTACATAGGAGGGCAAGACAATTAAT
Source organism: Diplosoma virens (assembly GCA_963680785.1). NCBI lineage: Eukaryota > Metazoa > Chordata > Ascidiacea > Aplousobranchia > Didemnidae > Diplosoma > Diplosoma virens. The sequence continues at coordinate 15,661,436 of OY796880.1, forward strand.
ACTTGCCCAGCCAGCCAAGAACTCACCGTCCGGACTGTTGTCATCGCAACCCAAGTTAGCATGACGACAGTCAAAATCGCCAGCGTAAAGAAATGGGTGAGGAAACACTGGGAGATCCAGGGATCGGAATCGCGTTGGCGGTGGTTTGTAGACGTTGACTACTTTATAGCCATCAACGTCCACACACAACCACTCGATCTCCGATGTCGGTGGAGATTGGTCCAAAAGCGTGTATCTCAGTCGCTCATGGACAAACGTGGCAAGGCCATGCTTCCTGCTTAAAAAAGACCCAGCTAGTTGGTAGTTCGGAAGTACCAACTTCTCTGCATCAGTGCAGTGGGTCTCCTGCAGTATGATGACGAGTGCTTCAGACTGCATAGCGAGGTGATGAAGAACGTTCATCTTGCTTGCAGTGAGGCCTTTGATGTTCAGCTGAAGAATAGTGGGTCTTCGGAACTTGTTGGCAATTTGCCCTGAAAAGGGCAGTTTTATCCTAGCCCGGTCCTGAAAAGGACGTTTGCCGATTAGCAGACCCACATTGAACATCGGAGTGGGTGGACATCCTTCCGTTTGGGTAGGTTCGCTTTCGGTCTGTCATTTTTAAAATCAATGAACAGACTTACTCACGGCCCAGGCTGCGAGAAAGCACCTACCATCTGGGCCATTTAATAGGTAATATGTGACTGCAAGCATAGTATCTGGACAAGTCATGATTTTTTGATGGTATGTTATAGATAAATCGAATACATGCATTTAAGAGTCCTTCCAATTTACGTAATAGATATTGTAGAATACATGTATACAAGCTATTACAATAATCAAGACGAGAAATAATAAAACTTTTTATTAGCAAAATTTTATGTTTTTGTGATAGGAATAAACGTAAATTGCCTAGTTTAAAAAGTTTGAAACATCCAATTCTACAAGTCTCAGTAACCATATGATCCAGAGTCAAAAATTGATCAAGAAACACATCTTATAATTTAGCACTTGGCTGCAAATTAGAATCAATTTACAAACAATTTTTCAAATTACATATGTTTGTTTGGTGTATGTTTAATAACCTTTTTTTTTACAAACAAGAAGCTGGGTTTTGTGTAAATTAAGTTTTAAGAAATTTTTTGTCATCCATTGATTAATTTTGTTTAAATAAGATTTCAAATTTCCAAACAAAGTATGAAACTCAGTTGTGAGATTAAAATCAATATACAACGTTGTATCATCAGCATACGAGTGCATTTTTAAACCAAACTCATACCCTACCCCCTACGTCAGTGAATTCATTTACTGTATATATAAAATAAATAGTAAAGGTCCAAGAATAGATCCTTGGGCAACACCAAAGTTGTTGGACGTCTTTAAACTGTGGACATTGTCAATTACAACTTCTGAGGATCTATTAGTTAAATATGAGGTGAGCCATTTTAGTGCATTGCCAATAATTCGAAAGTAATTGCATAATTTATAAAACAAACGATTATGATCTAGACTGTCAAATGCAGCAGACAAGTCTTGCATTAACACTGTAGTAAGATTGTCATTATGAATTGATTATTGTATATTATTTATAATATATAAAAGAGCGGTTTCACAAGAATGCTTTTGTTATAGCCAGATTGATAAAGCCATTTTTGTGAACATGAGAACTAATTTGAGAAAACGCAGCTTTTTCCAGTACTTTTGATAAAAAAGTTGTATTGCTTATTGGACGATAGTTTTTTGTTTTCAGGATCAAGATCCAAACATTATTGGAGTTATTGTTGCTTGTTTCAAATGACAAGGGACTTTTGCTTGTTTAAACAATTTATTAACTATTAACTGTAAAATGGGAAAAATTATATCAGAGCACACTCTTTTATCAGACTTACTGGAGCAGGATCAAGTAAACTGTTCTTATTATTCATTGAGAAAATAAGATGCTGCAGCTCTTTAAACGCAATTCTCTTGGTTCAGTGCAGCAACACCAAACTGAACATAGAAGATATCATGAAGAACAAAGAACAATTTCATAAATCGCACTAATCGTTTAAAAATTTTGCTTTGTTGATTTCGTTTTGTTTTATCGATTTCTTAGATTCGTTCAATATTCAAGTCAATAAAATTGCACAACCGCTTTATGATATTTTGTTCGAATTGACCCGCGACCATAGGTTCATATTGTCATCCGGCCCGTTGAAAAAAAGTTTGGTGACCCCTGCTCTAGATTATGATTGTTTAAGTTATGAATCTTTATCTTAGGTTTCATTTTCTTAAGGACAGGCAGTGAGCCAGGTGTCACCTAAAAGTCATTTCTAAGGGCAGCAATTGCTTCATCTTTAAATTTTTCTGTTAGAAGAAAAATACAACCTTGGCCTTTTTTATTCAAAATAGCTTTATCGACTGATACAAGTTTTAAATTATTGACAACTTTTTTTCTTTATTGGCAAATTTTTAATATAGAGATAAAAATAGAAAATAAAATAAAATAAGACCTTTTTTTATTATGTTTTCGGGACAAAAATTGAAAAATCAAAGTGATATTCAAAGTGAATACCTTTATTTTTTAAAAATTACTACTTTTTAAGATCACATTTTTGCAGTAATGGATTGCAAGTTCTTAATGAATTAATGTTAATGTAGGAACAATAAATATAATATCTATAAGCTTAGGTTTTAAGATTACCTTGAGTAACCCCTGGAAAGTTTTCCTATGAGTCAAAAAAAAGAATAAATATAAAAATTACAATGATGAAAACAGCATAACATATTAGTAGCCTAATTGTTTTAAAACTGAATAAAAATCAACAATCTTTTTCGTATGGATTAGATGTTTTTCTTTCCGGAAGACACTTTAGATGTTAGGTGTTGGCGCAGGTATTGATCAGTCAGGCCAATGTCTCCTCAACAATTGTTTCCAGACCAATCCCCCTGCTTCGATGATGGAAAATGGGGCAAGATGTGGAACGGAACAAACCAAGGCCAGTGCGGAGGCAATTAAGCCTGACCAAGGATGGTCTGGGTAGATACATTTCCACTGGTTGGGGGTGACATCGGGAATGAAAGTACGTAGGCGGGAGGTGCTACTTTGCAATTCCGTATTCCATTTGGTTTCCGCCCAACATGCCACACTGGTGTCCGACTTAGAAAAGTCCTTTAAAAGTTACAGGGCAGCAGACACAAATAGGTGTCTCGATTTGATCGGTCGATGTCCTATATAAGGAGGGGACAAGAGCCTTTCGTTAAGTATGTTTTTGAGGCTCTTGTGCTCGGTGAGCTAGAGAAAGCATGGCTCGTTTGCGACGAAGCTCAGGTGAAAGGATAACTGCTAAAATTAAGTTGTCTATTGGTGTAGGGCGCGCAATGCGCAAAGCGTGATTGATAGGCTTGTTTATAAGCCAAGTGTGGGCACTGCGGCACCAGACAGCCGAACAGTGCATTGCAGCAAAGTGCACCAGGGCCAGAGTGGCTGTGCGCAATGTTGTGGCACCAGCACCTCAGGTTGACCCCACCAATCGCCTCAAAAGCCAAACACGTGTTGTTTATTTTTTGCGCAGTGACTCAAGGTGGCGGCAAAACGTAAGCGCTTTATCTAATTTTATGCCACGATACATAGGCTCGACACGGTAAGGCAGGACTCTTCCTTCAACGGTGATGGAAAGCTCGCATCCTGCCTCTTTGTTATTAAGGTGGAAGGCAGCCGACACCGGCTGTATTGAGCTTCCATTTCCATTTCTGGAGGTACGAGGATATAGTTGTCATGTCCTGACTTAAAGTCTCCTCTAATGTATTCCAGTTAGACGTTGAGTGAATGATTGCCAAGTCATCACCTTAGGCAAATTTCCTGGCAATTGTTACTGGCAGATCATAAATGTAAATATTAAATAAGAAGGGAGCTAGGAAGGATTCCGGTGGGACGCCATTCTTGAGGCGTCATAACCTGCTTTGTGATCCAGTACCAGTGGTAAGGGTAAAACTGCTATTTCTTACAAGCTCCATGATCAGCGAGAACATGTGCCTGTCCGGCAGAAGACGCAAAAACTTGTAGGTGAGGCCACGATGCCATACGGTATCGTAGACTGCTGTGAGGTCAATAAAAACAGTATCATCCTTTTTTTTATAGCTGTCCTCAGTTTCTTGAGCTAGGAGAGTGGGTCAACCTTCCGCGTCGGAACCCAGCCTGCTCTCGAGAGAGCAGAAGGTCCATTATTGGTGCGATGCGAGTGTAGATATTAAAGACACGAGTCTCTCCAAGATATTATAGGGGGTACACAGCAAGGAGATTGGTCTGTAATTCCTTAGGTCTTCTAGTGGCTTTATCGGCTTTGGAATTGCAACTACTGTCGGCGCATCTCCAGATTTTGGAAGCTGGAGGTGGTGCATGCAGGAAGATAAAAAATTATTCAACCAGAACTTCAGAGCAGCACCAGCATGGAGTATTAGCTCTGGGCAAATGGAATAAGGTCCCAAAACTTTTCCTGGCTTTAATTTCTGGGGGTCACTAGTGAATTCCTTTGCAGTGAAACCTCCAGAGATGCTTTTCCAGTAGGTGTTGGAATCTTCCAGAGGTCAGATACTTCCTTGGTCACGAGTCGGGATGACTTGCGATCCTTCGTTTAAAACTACTCATTTCTCAATAGCTGTGATGCGATTGAGTTTGCTGAAATGAGGCAAGGACTGTGGGTGTTTCTAGACCTTCAAATTAAGTTGTTGATGGAATTCCATGCCAGCCGACTGGAGTGTGTAAAGTCGATGGTATTGACAACCCTTGACCAACGTTCTCTTTGCTTTTTATCAATTTTGGACCAGCAAGCCCGATGCAGCCGTGTTTGATTCTTCACACGAGGGTGCCTTGAGAAAATTCTGGTAGAGGCTCTCGCACTCCGCACCCCAACATGTTCTGTAGTTGTTTTTGTGGCCACGTGGGATAAATCTTTTTGCTGTTTGAAGGATGGAGTAGCAAAAATCCTGATATGCCTCATGCACACATTTAAAATCTGGAGATGGTAAGTCCTTAGCCAGTTTATCAGTGATGAGGCTATACAGTTCTTAACATTTAGTCAAAATTAAATTAAGAATTAAATTAAGAATCAATTAATTAAGAATAAAATTTAAATTAAGAATTAAATTAAGAAAAGAACATTAAGTTAAGAATCAATTGTCCAAAAATCAACATTAAATTAAGAAAATAAAAACACAGTAACAGTGGTTTCAAAAAGATATGATAACTTTAAACGGCGAGTTGTTAGCGGAGTCTTCGGGCCTGATTCGAACAAGGTCAGAATGTCGCCCTCTCGGACCGGTCGTTTCACATTTCGAATGATGTTGCGACTTGAATCATCAAGAAACTCAACGCGGACCTATGTGCATTGACCTTGGGATCTGGTAAGACCAAAAACTTTGATTTCCTTAGCTATAATTTGACAAGTTGAGCCGCTCGGTCCGTATTTCAAACCTAAGCCAGTAAAACCGTTTAAAAAGGTAAATAAAACTTTAAAAAATAGTTACAGTCAGAAGAGCGGGAAAAGCTGAAATTAACTGATTTTAAGCAATTTAAGCTACTGCTACCACAGTACCCAGCGTTTGAGTTAGTTAAAATATTGTAAGTGGACCGCACACAAAAAAAGAAAAATAGTAAGATTAGAGTTTGTTGCTTGTCTTGGTTTTTTTGTTGAAATCTTGATTATTTTTCATTTTAAACTTTTTTCTGAATCGTTTGACTCAAAAATTACAAAAGTTAAACAAATTGAAAATCATACATAAAATTTTATTTACAATTTATTTTAGAAGAATTTTTAAAAAAGCAAATTACGTTAGCACTTCTTAGGGTAAGACATCTAACGAAATTTCATTTAAAGATTAAAAAGAATTCTTTCAAATTTCGCACTAAGTTTTTACCCTTACTGCAATTACTGTCGCAATAAGTTACTTATCGACATTGAAGTTTGGTGTCATTGCACAATTTTTCTTTAAGTCGATAAATAAAATCCCAGAACTAAGCTATGCCACAGTTCATATCTTGAAGCAAGGTTATTTTGAATATAATATGTTGAAGCAAACGTTATATTTTGAAGCAAGACAACACAGCAAATAAAAATTCAAAGCAATGAAGAATTTTAGAGTAACTATTTACAAATTTGTATTTTATTGGCTATTTTGATTTTTTGTTTTGTCAGTTCAAAAAAGTAAAGTATGTTCAAAACAGGTTTTCGTTATCATAACTTTTGGTGGCCTGAACTTTACAAACTTTAACGTAAGCCATGGTATGCATGTAGACGTGGTATTTAACATAAAGATGCTAAAATAAAAACAAAAAGGTTCAAAAACAAGATTTTGAAAGATATTCCGGGTACAACAGCAGTTCCTCTAGGACTTTCAACTGCTAGAACGGAATCCTCCTCAGAAAAGTAATGGGAGCGACATTTGAAGGGGGACTTGCATTTCCTGACTCATCGAAAGCCTGAATTGAAAATCCAAGTCTAAACACCACAACTGTTTGTTCAATCAATCCGTTTGCAAAAATGTTAGTCAAAATTGGCCGAGAAAAAAACTTGTCAAAGTTTTTAAAACCACAATAAAAAGTTTTTAACTGGTTATACAACATACAAGTTTTTTAACTGGTATTACTACAGCTATAAATTCTATTTAAAAAAAACTATGTTTTGTCATGTAGTCCGTTCGACATATTGTTGTTATGCTTTATAAGTTTTAGTAAGAATTTAGGCTACATAGCCTTGTCGAATATTTAAAAGCATGCTGTCATAATATAAAAAGATTCTGTGGTTAAATCGTAAGAAATAGAAATTGTGATGTGTGGGGTTCCTATTTGAGCATGTCTTTCACATGATAAGTGGATGAAGAATGAAGACGAATCGTAAAAACTTATATTTTTCTGCTTGATGAATCTTGATCAAAGCCTTCTACAAGTTTTTCTTTAAAAATGGGGCAAATATTTAGCCAAATGGCAATTTTTTGCCACTCGGTGATATTTTATTATTTTTTTACTGTGAAAGTAATAGAAAGTAATCGCATACATACTGTCTTAAATAAGCTTTATTCAACTATTTTCTTTCTGTTTGTAAGTTTCTTAAAATGAAAGCAAGACTTTTTATCTATTTTATAATTTGGGCTGAAATAACTATTTTGGTATCTACTGTAATTAATGTATTTCTTATGCATAGATAGGATAAACTCATTATATCCTCGTGTCTTGTCAAAGATTTTAAAGGAAAGAATTGTTATAAACAGTTGTTCGAATTTTTCCGAACTGTTTGCTGGCTTAGAAAGAAGTTAAAAATACGGTTTGTTTAGATTTATTAGGATTATGCTATATTAGACTTTGGTTTAGATTATATCAAGATTAGATAAGGCTTATGTAGGGATTAGTTTATGTCGGATTAGAATGAAGTTTTGTATTGTTTTGCTTTGACGTTTGCACTAAACTTTTATATCAAAACAAATGTTTTTGAAAAATTTTCCACAAAGCTTTTGAACATTTTCAACTTACAGTATCGGGTCAGTGCTATTTGGTAAAGGCGGGTTTAAAATAAAAGTTTCTGTTGAACCAGCTTCAAGTGGGTCGGACAAGTTGCCTACAACGATGTCCGAGTTGTTAACCAAGGAGCTTGAATTGAAGTCTTTAATGAGGCTGCTCAGGTTGTTCACCACGTACCGAATCGTGTAATAAGCAGCTGAAAAGAAATAAAGAAGATTAAACTGTTTGCGTCTACTTTCTATAGATATCTATTTTCTGTAACAAATTACTACAATTCGTTTATGTTTTATTTTTTTTATTTTTTAAATTTTTATCTTTATATTTATCCTCCTGACTGGGAGGAAAGCGACGGAGGCGCTAATACATAGGATAGGCAATTACCCCGACCTGCTTTCGAAGATGCCAAGATATTGCTGTCCGCTTGTAATTAAATAGAGATATGACTGTAATTTAGAACTGCTTGCCAAGACTAACAAGCAGGGGAATGTGCCGTAAAGTGTCTTTCCCAAGGACACAACAGAATGACGCGAGTGAGTTTTGAACCGAGACCGTGTTGGTCACGAGCCCGGCGCTTTAACCACTAGACCACGCTGCCGACACTCGACCACGCTGCCGACTGCTTTATGGAACCACTAAAAGTGAAAGCCGGTTTTCTCCAGAAAAAAATGAAGTTTTTTTTATTTTTGCAATTGTTTCGTAACACCTGCTGCTACTGCTGCTGTTTCTAAGCAACAATCTAACCTTACATTTGACAAAAAATGTCTTATAAAGAGAGCTATAATATTACGATGGTTAACTAGCCATACGCAATCAGATCACTTTGCAATGAGAACTGTTAGTCTAGTTGTAAGTACGAGTACGAGTACTAGATACTTTTTAATGGTCGTTGTTTAATTGCCCACTAATATTCTCATGCAATTACACCTATGTTACTGTTGTTTATAATAACAATCTTACTGCAGTATTAATGCTAGACTTGTCTGCTGCATTTGACACTCTAGATCATAATTGTTTGTTTTATAAATTATGCAATTACTTTGGAATTATTGGCAATGCACTAAAATGGCTCACCTCGTATTTAACTAATAGATCCTCAGAAGTTGTAATTGACAATGTCCACAGTTTAAAGACGTCCAACAACTTTGGTGTTGCCCAAGAATTTATTCTTAGACCTTTAACTATTTATTTTATATATAAATGAATTAACTGACGTAAGGTGTAGGGTATGAGTTTGGTTTAAAAATGCACTCGTATGCTGATGATACAACGTTGTGTATTGGTTTTAATCCCACAACTGAGTTTCGCACTTTGTTTGGAAATTTGAAATCTTATTTAATTTGAAAATCTTATTAAAATTAATCAATGGATGACAAAAAATTTCTTAAAACTTAATTTACACAAAACCCAGCTTCTTGTTTGTAAAAAAAAAGGTTATTAAACATACACCAAACAAACATATGTAATTTGAAAAATTATTTGCAAGTTGATTCTAACTTGCAGCCAAGAGCCAAATTATTAGATGTGTTTCTTGATCAATTTTTGACTCTGGATCATATGGTTACTGAGACCTGTAGAATTGGATTTTTCAAACTTTTTAAACTAGGCAATTTACGTTTATTCCTATCACGAAAACATAAAATTTTGCTAATAAAAAGTTTTATTATTTCTCGTCTTGATTATTGTAATAGCTTGTATACATGTATTCCACAATATCTATTACGTAAATTGGAAGGACTCTTAAATGTATGTATTCGATTTATCTATAACATACCATCAAAAAATCATGACTTGTCCAGATACTATGCTTGCAGCCACATATTACCTATTAAATATTGCATTAACTACAGAATAAGCTATGTCTTATGATTTACAAAATATTGAATAATTTGGCACCAGAATACCTTTCCGACCTGTTTTATGTGTACAAATCTTTTCGTAAAAATCTCAGATCAGAAAATGACCACACAATTATTAATATTGGACATCACATTGAAAAAACTATTTCTCAAAAGATGTGTGTAATTTGGAATTCACTACCGATAGATTTACGTTCTGGTAATCATCTAAATGCATTTAAAAAAAATTTAAAGACTTGTGTAAACAAATTATTTTTTATCTCTTTTGATATTTGTGATGCATTTTTACTTTTTTTGTCATATTTAACCTGACATTTGCAAAGTTTTTTACCTCTTTTTTTTATAGTTAATGGAATATCTGGGAAGTATTACATTGTATAACATTGTCAACATAGGTATTTTATTATTTTTTCTTCAAAATCCTGTCTTTTTTGTTTTTGTTGTTTGTTGTTTGTATTTATTTTTTGGTATGCTACTTGTATTTTTTGCTACTGTATTTCATTTTTTAAGTGATACTTTTTCCGCTTTGAGACCATATGACTTTAAAAATCTCACGGTATAGAGCGGTCTACAAAAACATTGTTATTATCATTATTATTATTATTATTATGTAACATGTTGTTCACTGTTGTTTTATTTTGACTTATTTCACTGCACGAAAAAAGCAAAAAACACCATATAAAAGACAAAAATACGGTCAGCAATTATATACTTATAATTAGATAAAAAGTACGATGAAAGCATTGGTAGTTTGTGTTATTTTAAAGAAACCAGCAAACCATAAGGATTGAGACCATTTGTGGAATTATTCCGCTTTTTGAATAACGGATTTATTTTCTTAAATGCAATATTAATAATTGGTTTGACATTATGAATTGTTTATAAAAACCATTACAGAATTTTTTGATACAAAAAAAGTTGACGCCAATATTTTTTCTATTTTAAACTGTAAATCGAATGTCTTAACAAAAATCTTTAAAAATATAACACAAACATCTATTTTGCATTCACATCAGATATATTCAATAAAGAATGAGATAAAAAATGACACTCAAGTTAAGTTTGCGTTTTAATCACACAAGCTTTTGTGAGCTGCTGCTCACTTGGTTATGTGTAGCTAAAACTAAAAAAAACACTTGTTTATTCGCAAGGGATGTTGATGATCCATATTTACCTTTTCCGGAGTCAAAATCGGATCCGGGAGCCGTAAAAACAAGTTCTATTTGAACGTCATCAGTATTGTTTTCTCTGATCAAAGATGCAGCCAAATCGGTTATTTTGTTTGGAGGAATATGGTTGCTTAGGAGATACTCAGGAGGCCTACGCAAATTGTAATATTTTTTATAAATATTCTATCATAAGAACATAATTTAAAACGTAAATAATTATCTTATTAACTACTATAAAATATTTAGACAACATAAAGTAGACATAATTTAATTTTTTACTTATGAAATCAACAATCTTGTATATTTCGCTAGTAATTACTAAATTAAAACGTTTGTTTCTACTAAAGTTTAAAGCGAATCAATTTGCAACTACTTTGATAAATATTCCTTAAAGGAATTCTTCGAGGTTTATGGTATAAATACTTTTAAAGTGTAAAACATAAACCAAAAATAGGCGATGACATAATGTAACAAGTCATACTATACAAGTCATACTATAAGCTGATTGGCCCCCTGTCCCACTGAAATAGGGCGAAGGTGTTAAACTAAAAGCAACCATCAAACGATTGCTCTAAACCAATGTTTCTCAACCTTTTTTGGACATACCTCAACTAATCACTTTTAACATTCAAATGTTCCCTATTTGGTGATACATACCTGTAACAGCCAAAAATATTTTAGAAAACAATACAGTTTTCACAAAAGACTAGTAAAGATAAAAAAATTTCATCACTTTGAAACTGTCTCTGATTTCTATATTTTTATCCCAAAAGACTAGTTAAGACTAAAAAAAAGTCATCACTTTGAAACAGCCTCTGATTTTTTTCATTTTTGCCAAAATTTTAGCAAAAACTTTTATTCGTTGTCCCCTTGTATTTTTCCATCAAAATTGGTTTGTAATGTCTTAAGTCTTCATGCTCCACCAAAATTTTGCCGGGCTTCACTTTGAGAACCACTGATCTAAACTGTTTGCATAGATGCAAGATGTCGCTGTTTGGTTAAAATAGGGTACCTCTTTTTAGTTAGTATTCACAATTAACTAGATTTAAATTATAAAATAAAAATATTAAAAATATTAATCTGTTATTCAATTTAAGCTTTATAAAACGACCAGAAAAAGTTAAAAATTCAAAAATACTGGTTAGATGAGCGTATATTTGCTTTGTTCTACTTTATTAAAAAGCACGATGAAAGGAATACTCTGCATCATGAATGTTGTGGTCGGTTGAATTTTAAATGGTATGATCGGTGGATAAGTAAAAATTGTTTTCATTAAAAAAAAGGAAATTATAAACTGTAGCCCAACTTAAGTGCTGTTTGTTGCTTCTGATTACGACCCAGAAGGTCAGAGTTTGATTTCCAAGTCGATCAAATCTGACCTGAGCTGCTGATCATCTTTAGGATTCCACCACGCACGTAGTTGTGATGCAAAGTTGCACATATAAGCAACGCAAACTCCTCACATAGTTTGGTTTAAGAAGCGTGTCGGCTACAATGGTACAATTGTTTTATTGTTAGCTAAATTTTTTGTGTTTTTAATTCATTTGTTTTGAGCAGTATAAGGTTTATCTACACCGCAAAGCTTTTGCCGATTCGATTTGTTCACTTTGCTTCTATAACACAACTTTTATTTACTCTGACTAAATAAAAATTTTTCTTAGTATAAGCATTATTAAATACGATCAAAATACATTAAAATGCTTATGCTCACCCTGTGTATTCGAACCCAGGAGCGATGACAACTTTTGAAAAGTTTCCGGTTTTAGCTGATTTTTGAGCAAGTTTTATGTATTCTTTTGCCGAGGGATTGATTTCAATTGATCCTGTGATATATATTATATAAAAAAAATGTAAATCTTGCCCTGATCAATGCAGTTATAATAAAATCAATGTCGGCGCCACGAACTCAACTAAACCTCGCACAGCAATACAAATGTTTCTACGGACGAGGGGAAAGACTCGTCTAATCCTGCGCAGTCAGGTATTCGAAATTCAAATTGTTTTGGATCAAAAGGATTTAATTGGCGTTTCAAAATGCGTATGAATAAAACAATTTAGGTTACAATTCTTTTAACCAGGAAACTATTTGAAATCAGATTTTACAATTTAACTAGAATTAAGCAATGATCTAGACCTTATTCAAATAGAATAAAAATAAATACAAAGATTAAAGGAAAAACAAACGCAAACAGTATTACAAAACATACCTAATCCTACTCTAGCTAAATCAGCGTATAAACAAACACTAACCTAACCCTAAACTAGCTAAGCTAAAATTGACCAAGTAAAAATGGATGAAAAAACTCTGGCGCTATAAACAGAAGGAAACAAAGCTTTTTAAGAACAAAATTCGCGCCGCGAGAGATCGAACAGAAAGAAAACAAATTGCAATAATGATGTGCCGCGTGAGAACGAACAGAAAGAAAACAAATTACAATAATGATTAACTGAGTAAAAGAATTAGCGACGCGAGTTCAAATCACACAAAAAACGGTAAAGTGAAGTTTTAACGGAAACAAAAACAAATTTAAAACATATAATAGTCCTTTTGCCAAGCTGGAGGTTTTATTGTTCGCCGTCTTGACGGGACCTCACAGCTTGGCGCATCATCCGTCGCAACATCCTCGCCGCCTTGACTGCACTCGGTTGGTGCAGTCAAATCTGGAAAGTCTCTTGTCGAAATTGTTTCTTCACCGGACTCGAGCAAATGTAAACGTTGAATCGGCCTAGTCAAAAGTCCAGTTTTGGTTTTTAATTTAAATGTTCGCGTCAGACCATCTTTTCCTGGAATCGCCTGAACAATTTTTCCCATCGGCCAGGTGGGACGAGAAGTGTTTTCTTCCGTAATTAAACAGATGTCCCCCACTTTGGGAGCAGCCTCTGTCGAATGCCATTTGTGACGAACCGCTAAGGAAGGCAAATACTCTTTTGACCACCGCTTCCAGAAGTGTTGCAACAAAAGTTGTAAATGAAAATATCTTCGACTCAATTTAACTTTTGACGAAATGGATGGAACAGATTTTAAAGCCCGACCAATTGCTAAATGACTTGGAGTAATCGCTTGAAGATTGTTTGGATCACTTCCCAAATATGTAAGTGGTCTTTGATTTAAAGCTGATTCGATGTCAGTCAAAATGGTATACAATTCGGTATAGTTCAATTTTGCTTTACCAAGAACCTTTTTTAAAGGCTCTTTCAATGATCGATTTAGTCTTTCATAAAATGCATCACGGTGTGGACTACGCTCGGTAATAAATTCCCAAATAATGTCATTTTCGGTAAGATATGATTGTATCGAATTATCCGCAATAACACTTTCACGAGTGGAAAATTTTAAAATCTTATTCGCTTTTTTAAAGGTCAATTGATTATCCACTAATAATTTTGCGACACTTTCCACGGCGATTAATCATACGTTTCAAAGCAGATAAAAATTCTTCGGTAGACATATTATTTGTTAATTCGAGATGAATCTAATTCGAGATGAATCATACGACTATGGGTACAGGTAAAGATACGAGGGTCAGTCAAAAAGTAATGAGCCCTGTTAACTTTAACCGCTTTAACCTTCATATTTTTTCTAGAAATTTTAAGGCTGTTTAGTAAATTTACTGCTTTAAAGATAAATTGTAAAAAAAAATTGTTTCAACGTGTCCACTTTTGGTATTGTGTTTTGGAAATGACGTCATCACTGGATGTCCGTCAGAAGCAGAGAGCTGTGATTGAATTTCTTGTTTCGGAAGGGGAGCCACCAAAACAAATTTTCGAAAGATTGGTAAATGTTTATGGAGATGCTTCATTAGCCTACAGCACTGTGAAAAAGTGGGTATCCAGGATTAAACACAAAGAAGATGATCCAAGTTTGAGTAGCCTCCAGGACAGACCAAGAAGTGGAAGACCATCTTCTGCAGTCAATCCTGGAAACAATGATAAGGTTGAGAAATTGATTAGAGATGATCGCAGAATCACTATTGATGACATTGCTGAACGTGTTGGAGTTAGCCATGGAAGTGCTGTGAATATTGTTAATGAGCTAGGCTTTGCAAAGGTTTGCGCCAGATGGGTTCCGAGGCAACTTTTGGATTTTCACAAGCAAGCCCGTTTTGAAGCTTGTTCGGAGCTTATTGAGTGTCACAGAAGTGACAAAACTTTTCTCAGCCGTATAGTGACAGGAGATGAAACCTGGGTTCATCACTATGAACCTCTGTCGAAAAGATCATCCATGGAATGGCGTCACCCCACGTCCCCAAGAGCCAAGAAATTCAAAAGTCAACGTTCAGCTGGAAAAATTATGGCGACTGTGTTTTGGGACATTGAAGGAGTGATATTGGTAGATTTTATGCCTAAAGGTACTACCATCAACTCAGATGCTTACATTGACACTTTACGCAAACTGAAAGCGAAACTGAGAAGAGTACGACCTCACCTGGACATGTCTAAGGTCTTGCTGCAACACGATAACGCCAAGCCCCATACCAGTCTCAAAACTCGTGAAGTGATTGCTTCTTTTGGATGGACGACGGTAACCCATCCCCCATACTCACCCGACCTGGCACCATCTGACTATCATCTTTTTGGACCATTGAAAGAAGGAGTTAGGGGGCAGCACTTCACTAGTGATCAAGAAGTCAAGCACGCTGTAAGAAACTGGTTAAAAATGCAGCCTGCTGACTTTTACAAGGCTGGCATAGTGTCCCTTGTTCATCGATGGACAGTTGGAATTGAAAAGTGCGGAGATTACATTATTTTTTGACTGACCCTCGTACATATGTAAGCTTTTCTCATGGTTTTGCAATCATATCCTTTTAGGTAAATTGGTCCGGTAAAATCAACGCCAACATCGGAAAACGCAAAAGCCGGACAAACCCGCTCTTCGGGAAGAATTCCCATCTTTTGTTGCAAGGGCTTTGTTTTAGCATGTCTACACACCACACACCGTTTACATACTCTTCTCACCTCTTCACGAATATGCAAGATATGGTACCTTTCCCTTAAAATAGCGATGGTTGTGTCTTGAGGAGAATGGTGATTCTTTTGATGGACGTGAAGGATCAATAGTTCCACCAACAAGTCTTTATTCGGAAGGATGATAGGATACTTGGTGTATTCTGGCAAATCGGAAAGTTTAAGTCGATCTCCTGCAATAATCAAATTTTTTTCGAAATCAAATTGCGGGTCCATATTTTTAAACCGACAGGACGAACAAGGTTTTCCCGAACTCTGCAATTCAAAAAAATCATCCGTAAAATTACATTTTTGAACCAGAGAAAATAAGAAATACTCAGCGTTTTTGTACTCTTTAGGGCCTATAAGATCCGGTCTGCAGGTATGGTCAAGTTGTTTGTTGACAGGATGCCTCCATCGCAAAATTCTGGCCACCAGACGAACTACTTTAGAGTAGCTCGAATATCCTCGAAAAAACTCTTCGTAAGGCAAAGTAGCAGACAATGCAAATGTTTTCACTTTAGCAGCTTCTTTGACACAAGCTTCACTAGTAGAAGCTTCCAAAGAGCAATAACCATTGTGCTCCGAGGGCCACTCAGACTTATACTTACTAAGCCAAGGCGGACCTTGCCAGTAAAGTTGGTTTTCTTTTCAAATTGGATAACTTCATTCCTCGGCTGTGCAGATCGGCGGGATTTTCAATTCCAACGCAATGACCCCAAACTGAGGAAGAAAAAGAGTCATGAATATCTTGTACTCTATTTTTGACGAAAGTCTTCCAAGAAGAACTAGGCTTAGAAATCCAAGCCAGCACGATTTTTGAATCCGACCACAAATATACTTCGTCGATAGTCCTTTGTGTCTTCAACGCATCTAAAACATAACGAACTAATTTAGCAAGACTATGAGCAGCCATCAATTCAAGTCGTGGGATCGATACCGGTTTTACAGGTACCACCCTAGTTTTGGCCATTAAATATGATACTTTAATAGCGGTAGAAGATTCTATTCTTAAATAAGTGACGGCTGCATACGCATTTTCTGATGCATCACAAAATCCATGAATCTGAATGCTATATGGAGGTTTAACAGTTAAGAATGGACATCTGGGGACTTTAATACTTTCAATTTCCGACAATTCCTCTACCCATTCTTGATATTCCTTGGCGTTATCTTCTGGCAATGGCTCATCCCAAGAAAGTTTTTTCTGCCATAGCTTCTGGATTAAGATCTTTGCCCGAATAGTGAATGCTGCCAAGAATCCAAATAAATCAAATATCTGACCAACTTTACTTAAAACCGATTTCTTCGTAACAATTGCATCAAATTTTAATAGTTTTTCACTAACCTTGCAATAAAAGTAATCTTTCAAAGTGTCCCATTTTAATCCAAGAGAGCGGCTTCACCAAAGTCTTTATTATCGAAGTCCAAAACTAGATTAGGCAACCTTTGTTCTTCTGGAATGCAAGATAAAACTTCCGCGGAGTTAGAAGCAAACTTCAAAATTTCCCAACCTCCAGATCGGAAAAAATCAACCAAATCACTTTGCATTTTTACCACCTCCTCAACCGTATCACCACCGAAATGAATATCGTCCATGTACATATTTTGCACCAACCAATCATGAATATGGGTGCCGTATCGAGAAACGATATTATCAGAAAGAGAATGACATAAAACAGATTGAATGGCAAGAAACGGACTGGAAGTTACACCAAACATCAACCTTTGCATAGCATAAATCTTTGGTTGAATATTTGAATTACAATCTCGCCAGAGATATAACTGATATCGCTGATGATCGGGAATGACAGCGGTTTGACAGAACATTTTGCGAAGATCTCCGTTAAGAGCAAATTTGTGCATTCGGAATCTCAAAAGAACGGCAGCAATATCGGGAAGTAGATTAGGACCTTTCAGCAAACAATCATTCAAAGAGTTACCATTGGGATCTTTAGCACTGGCATCAAAAACAATTCGAACCTTTGTCGAAGAGCTTGACTCTTTAAAAACAGGATGATGAGGAACATAATACCTTGGTTTGTCTTCAATAGCCTTTAATTCTTCTTTTGTTAATTCTCTAGCAAACCCACACTTAACATAATCCTCAATCGCCGTTTTGTAGGCAGCACGCTTCAGCTCATCTCGTTTTAAGCTTTTCTCGCAAGAAATTAAACGTGTTCTTGCTTGGGAGTAATTGGAGAGTAACTCTGGAGAGTTTTCCTTGAATGGTAAGGCAACAACATACCTATTGTTACTAAAACTAACAGACCTTTCGAAAGAACGTACAGCGTCTCTCTCCTCCTTTGTATAAACATCATTTTTCTCAACGAGACCAATAGATTCCATATTCCAAAATCCTTCCAATAGTTTCTCGAGCTTAGACCATGGAGAGGCATCAGTTGCAGTTAAAGCCATGCATTTACGACTTTCTTTCGTTTCCAAACGTTGAATGTGAAAGGGTCCCGCTAAAACCCATCCAAACATGGTGTCTATGGCATAAGGTGCCGTTTCCGCAACATCTGGACCGACAATGCTTCCCTGCATTAACTGAAAGTAGTATCTGCCTCCAAGCAGTACGTCAATTTTTGCTGTTCTTCTCGGAAATGGATCAGCCAATTTTAATCCCTTTAAATGAGAACAATAATCACTATCAAAGTCAACTGGGTGTAAAGGGGAGCAGATCGAACCACTCTGGACATGAGCTTCAACATGGAATTTTTCTTGACTGTCAGCTTCTTCAATGGGACAAAGCAGGAAACGCACAAGATTCATGTGGTGAATACTGGAGCTACCTCCGAAACCTTCAATGTTCAAAAAATCGGTTCTGGTAGAATCAATTCCCAAGTCATCAACCACCTTTTTTGTCACGAAACTTTTTTGAGAAAAAGAATCAAAACCAACCCTTACCAATTTTTCTTTCTTTCCATATTTAATTTTGGCAAGAGCAGTAGGTAACAACGTTTCCAATTCATTATCCGAAAATTTGGAAGGTGCACCGGCTAAAACCCGAACTGTAGCAATCAGGGCGTTTGACTTCATCGGTTCTTCTTTTGACTTAGGATCAATGTGCAAAAGAGAATGGTGCGGTTTCCCACAGTTCGGTACACCACATTTAGCGGAACATTTACGGAAGATCAGCGGATGACCAGGCGTTCCTTTACACTTAAGGCATTTAAAGCAAACCATACCTGGCATCTTCATCAATTCTTCTAATCTTCCGGAAGGTGTAAGTCCTTTGAATTTCGGACAAGCAATCAATCCATGTTTTTCCGAACATAAAACGCAAACTTCAAAGCTGGCTTGGGTTACCAAAGCTTGCGCAGAAGAAGGCCACAACTTTTTCAACTCTTTTGAAGGTTTGGTCTCTTTGGAATTTATCTTGGGGTCACCCCTACTTACCAGAGCTTCCAAAGCGGCAAGCTTAGCAGTGAGGAACTCGATCAACTTCACCAAAGATGGAGCCTCATCCTTTTCAATTAAAGGGGAGATATGCCGAATCCATCTCTCCTCCAGCGACTTGGAAAGTTGACCCTCTACAATTTGTGAGAGAACCTGGTCCCAACTCACCTGATGCCTCTCCAAAATTGCCTTCTTAGCGACGACTTTATCGAGAAGTGCGCGTAACTGTTTAGGTTCGTGATTAATTTTCTTTCCGTTTAACAACTCTTGAACATGACTACGAATAATTGCTTGTTTACGGCCGAAGCGCTTCTTGAGTGCTGCAACGGCAGCGTCATAGTTTTCAGCTGTAGTGGGATAACTTACCAAAGCACCTGCAGCGGCTCCCTTTAAAGCGCTTTTCAAGTAAGACATTTTATAAAATTTGCTTACCCGGCGATTTTCGTGAATCAGTGGCCAAAATGCATCCCAGAACGTCGGAAACAACAATGGGTCACCATTATAAGTGGGCGGGATGATTCCACTCGGAAGACAAGAAGCATGCTTTTCCTCTTCGTGGAGCGCCTTTAATTCTGAAATATAAGAGTTTGCCACAAGCAGCTCACTTAAACAAAGCTCCTTAGTATGTTTCAATTCACTTAAAATGGGTTCTCGCAATTGTTCTTCCAGTTGATCAACTTTCTCACAAACAAAGCTGCGCAAATCATTCATAGCTCCCTCTACGGCCTTAACCATCATTTCAATCTCATGAAAGGGGCGATAGTTTTCCCGTCGACTACGCAGACCTTGAATCAAATCGAGTGCTTCGTCATCTAGTCGGCGAAATTTACGCTGAACAGCTTCTGGAGAACTACAACTAGAAGACGTTTTCCCACCTTGCAATTGAAGATCAGCCATGAAACGAACCATATCAAATCGTTCTTCTTTAGCCCTCTGACGAATTTCCTCCAATTCTAATTTAAATCGTCGTTCGGCAGCTTCTTGATGCTGTTGCTGTTGTTCCTGATATTGTCGCTGTTGCTCTTGCATCATTTGAAACATCAGTAAAAACTCGCTTTTATTGGAAGTTCCAGTTCCTTCTTTATTAGCAGAATCCATAACGACAAACTTATCAATAAACTCAATTTCAGCAGCAAACTTTAAATTGTTTTGTGTTGTCAATTAACAAAACTAAATTGTTTTGTATTGTTTCTACGGACGAGGGGAAAGACTCGTCTAATCCTGCGCAGTCAGGTATTCGAAATTCAAATTGTTTTGGATCAAAAGGATTTAATTGGCGTTTCAAGATGCGTATGAATAAAACAATTTAGGTTACAATTCTTTTAACCAGGAAACTATTTGAAATCAGATTTTACAATTTAACTAGAATTAAGCAATGATCTAGACCTTATTCAAATAGAATAAAAATAAATACAAAGATTAAAGGAAAAACAAACGCAAACAGTATTACAAAACATACCTAATCCTACTCTAGCTAAATCAGCGTATAAACAAACACTAACCTAACCCTAAGCTAGCTAAGCTAAAATTGACCAAGTAAAAATGGATGAAAAAACTCTGGCGCTATAAACAGAAGGAAACAAAGCTTTTTAAGAACAAAATTCGCGCCGCGAGAGATCGAACAGAAAGAAAACAAATTGCAATAATGATGTGCCGCGTGAGAACGAACAGAAAGAAAACAAATTACAATAATGATTAACTGAGTAAAAGAATTAGCGACGCGAGTTCAAATCACACAAAAAACGGTAAAGTGAAGTTTTAACGGAAACAAAAACAAATTTAAAACATATAATAGTCCTTTTGCCAAGCTGGAGGTTTTATTGTTCGCCGTCTTGACGGGACCTCACAGCTTGGCGCATCATCCGTCGCAACAACAAATATAAATTAATAAATTGTCTAATTTTTATCACTTTTTTTCTCCGAAGACAAAACCACGTTTTAAACTTTGGTAAAAAACCTTTGCCTTCACTTCGCTTTAAAATAAAGATATAGAAACGCCTTGTTTTTATCATTTACATTTTCATTTTCCTTATTAAATAACTAAATTTAAAAAGTTTATAAAAATAAAATTAGTCCTTCTTCTTCTTCTTCTTTTGGCTTCTCCCTACTCGTGGTCGCCACAGTGCGACAGTATTCTCCATTTTACACGATCTACTACGTCTCTTTCCCTAGCTCCAACCCTTTTCATGTCTTCTCTCACCAAATCCATTCACCTCCTCCTTGGCGTTCCTTTTTTTCTTCTGCCTGGCACCGCCATCTCCATCGTCCTTTTCCCCACGTAGTCTTCTTCTCTCCTTTTTACGTGTCCATACCAACGTAGCCTTGCAGTCCAAAGTTTGTCTGCCAGCTTTGCAATTTTCGCGGTCCCTCTCACGTATTCGTTTCTTATCTTGTCTTTTCTTGTCACTCCCAGTGTCCATCTCACCATTTTCAACTCTGTAAGTTCCATTTTTCCCATCTGTCTTTCCGTCACTGCCACCGTTTCCATTCCATAAAGCATGGTTGGTTTAACAACACTCCTGTACAGTTTACCCTTAACCTTTGCTGACACCTTCCTGTCGTACAGAACTCCAGACTTCCTCCAACTCATCCATTCTGCTTGGATCCTTCTCCTTACTTCTTCACATCTTCCATCGCTACTAACTGTTGAACTCAGGTATTTGAAGCTTTTAGCTTTTTTTACCTTTTCTCCTTGCAGCTTCAACTCTTCTCCATCATTCACACCCCCAACCCTCAAATATTCGCTCTTGCTCCGGCTCACTTTCAAATCTCCAGATCCTCCTCTAGCTCCCTATAATTTTTTCTAGACAAAACTATGTCATCTGCAAATAGCATATCCCATGGTGCGTCCTTCCTGATGTCCTCCGTCGGCCTGTCTATGATGATGGTAAAAAGAAATGGCCTGAGTGCTGAACCTTGGTGGACTCCAACACTTACCTTGAATTCTTCAGTCAACCCTTCTGCACTTCTCACAGTTATTGTCGCTCCGTCATACATATCCTTGATAATCTTTATGTACCACTCTGATGTTTCAGCTAACCGCAAGCATTCCCACAGTTCCTCTCTGGGTACCCTTTCGTATGCTTTCTCCAAGTCAATAAAGGCACAATGCACTGCCTTCTGTCTTTCAGTCCACTTTTTCAGCAGCATCCTTAGACAAAAGACAAAAGACAAAAGACAAAAGATTCGGTGGTACTCCTTCTTGGCATGAACCCAAATTGTTGCTCAGCCATCGTCACCTCTTTCCTTATCCTTGCTTCTATTATCCTCTCCCACAATTTCATAGTGTGGCTCATCAATTTGATCCCCCGGTAGTTTCCATATTCCTTGATGTCTTCTTTACTTTTGTACAAAGGTACAAGCACGCTCTTTTTCCATTCATCTGGCATTTCTCTTCTTGCAAGAGTCTGTTGAAGAAGTTCACTAAAAACTCCACACCTTTATTGCCTAGAGCAATCCATGCTTCCACTGGTATGTCATTAGGTCCTTGAGCTTTTCCCTTCTTCATCTTCCTCAACCCAGTCCTGACTTCTTCTCCAGAGATATCTTCCACGTCCCTTTCTCTCCCTTCCGTTCTCGTTTCTCTTCTTTCTCTAGGGTTTTCATGATTGATTAAGTTGTCGAAATACTCCTTCCATCTCTGTTTCATCTTCTTCCATCAGAATTTCCCCAGTTTTACTCTTGATTACTTTTACTTGTTAAACATCCTTGCTTTGTCTGTTTCTCTGCTTTGCTATTTTCAACACCTCATTTTTCCTCTCCTTTGTTTCCAGTTTTTCGTACAGTTCCTCATATGCCTTGTTTCTTGCCTTTGCCACTTTTCTCTTAGCTTGCTTTCTTGCAGTTTTATAGGCCAACTTGCTTGCATCATCTCTGATGGTATCCCATGTCTTTTTAGGTTTTTTCTTATCCTTCAGCTTCTCCTGGACTTCCTGGTTCCACCACCACGTTTCCCGTCTACCTGCCGTGCTAACTTTTCCCGATGTTTCACCCAGTTCCCTTCTGGCAATACTCCGTATCATCTCAGCTATTCTTTGCCAATCTTCCTGTCCACCAAATATTCCGCTTTCAATCACTTCCATTTTGAATTTATTGTTTACTTTCGAGTCCTTTAGTTTCCACCATTTTATTCTCTTCACTAGTTTTGGTGCTTTCCTCCACTTTGTCCAGATGATTATCGCACTGACCACTATTCTGTGCTGTTTTGCTATACTTTCACCGACAACAACTTTTGTATCTACCACCTCCTTGATCCTTCGTCTTCTCACCATAATGTAATCCACCTGCAAACTGCGTCCGCCACTGCTTTAGGTGACTCTATGTGCTGGTTTCTTTACAAAATATGTGTTTGTGATCGCTAGTTTCCTTCTCTTAGCAAAATCCACCACTGCTTGTCCTTCGTTATTTCTTTTCCCTAATCAGTGTCTGCCCGTTGTTAATAAAAATAAAATTAATCCAATGATGCTTAATTGTTTTTATCGCGCCAAATATAATCTGTGAAGAAAACAATGAAAATGCTAATTTTCGACGTAAGAAACTATTATCTTTTTGCAGTAATAAGCAAATTTTTCTAACTAAGGGCCACAAACTTATTTTTTACTAAACCAAGGGCTGGACTAATATTTATGACCTAAATAACAAAGGGAAGGCCGCCAAGTCAAGCTTTCTTGAAAACAAAAAAAATATTGCTTGTTTTTGTTTACTGTAGTGATTTTTTTAGTCTAGAATCTGTTTGTACAAAGAAAAAATTTAGCGCTGTCTTCCCAAAAACTGGTCAGCAATTTGAGTTAAGACAAAAAAAAAAAATCATGTTTAAGAAGAGGCATCATTGTTTTCAGAATTTCTAGAAATCAAAGTAAAGACTCTTTATTTAATTTTTCACTCAAAGCTCGGCGTGGAATTTAATTCTCAGTAACTTCAGAAATTTAACCTGAAATCAATGAGTAAAAAAGTGCTTCTTTTTTCTTAAATTAGCAAGAGTTACTCGTGGACCTTCATATAGAAGGGACATAAACTTTTTCAACTTTTTTCTGTTACAGTAAAATCTATTAGGAAAACTTAAAGACGCATTTTTTTAAATAACTTTGAACAGTTGGCGGGTCCAATAAAATGGTTTAGTGATCTGAATTCGGCCTGCGGGCCGTAGTTTTCCCACCGCTATCACAATGTAATTTTTTTAAAAGACTCAAACAACAAGATTCTAAAAAAAACAAAAAAATTCTTTTTGTAAAATATTGAAATTGATTAAAAAAAATATCTAAACTAAGTTGTTCACAGACTCGACGTTAAGTTTGATAAACTTATTTGAATTTGTTAAAATTCAAAGCAAAAACCTTTTTAACAAAACGAACCGTTTCGTCTGGCAATGGCGATATTTATATTTGCTCTCGAGGCTGGATTAATGTTTTGAATGTCTACAGTTTGGTTCTCAGGCTCTTCCTTCTTTACAATGATCTAAAAAAAGTCGTAATTGTGAGTCACAATAAAATAACTCAAAGCTTTCGAAAATGCAATTGACCAAAAATATTAAATCACTTGGCAATAATTCAGTTAAGAATAACTTTTTAAGGAAGTATCAATTTTGAATTCAAAATAAAAAATAGATAAATTGCTTTTATTTTTTGATTAATAAAAAAACAATGGGAATGAATATTATTGAATTTAAAGTCATAATAAACCTATCTGTTTATAACTTTGCGACTAAAAGCTTTTACAAACCTGAATAGTGTACCTTCCACGGAAATCGAATTTAGAAAAGTATCTTGAATAAATTCCGTCGTTTTTTCGAACATCTGGTCCTAAATATGTTAAAGAGTTTGTAAAGATTCTTGATTGATGCTTGTTTTGTAAAAATGATTTTAAGCAAAAAAATAAAATATGTAATTGTCAATTAAGTCGCCAGATAAATAGAAAGCTTTTGGTACAAACTGTTTCTGCACAAAATATTTTTGTTTTAATCTAGCCAAACGAAATGTAAAAATTCTTTTCTACCGTAAAAAATTAACTGGTCTTATGTGAACAAGAACGGTTTAAATTTCTTTCACTTTTCGTAACTGTTAAGAAAGTGATATAAATCAAAAACGCTTTTTAGATATAATGTTTTTTAATTTAAAAACATTTCGCTGGTATTAACTTGTTTATAAAAAAGTTTTAACATGACGCAATAATCAAAGTTATTAAATCGTTGATTACTATACGAACGTTGCAAATGTTTGTGATTATGCCGTCAACCAAAATATTTTGCAAAAATTTTCTTTGTTGAAAAAATTTTCTACCTGCTCCGTTGTCAAAAAGTTGAACCTTTTGTTTGCTTCTTGAACTTTCAATTGTTGCCCATACTATCGCTCCCAGAACTGGGATAAAGTTTTGCGTGACCTAAGAATAAAATAAAAAAAATAGGTTTTAATTACGACTGAGTATTGTTATTTCTAAACTAGGAAAAATCTGTATCACAAAACAATTGACATAGTAATTTCATTTGCAACATAAGAATTTTAGAAAGAAACAGTTAAATGTAATAAATTTGATCCAATAGTTGTGACTTTACTTGCCTGCGTTATCTAAGATTATTCTCGTTTTAAAAATAACAATTTTATGCAGATGTAGTCAAGATCAAGAGTTTTTTAAGCACGCTAATTGCTTTATAAAGGGATTTTTTAATATCTGTAAAGAAAAATGGATGCTAATCTAACGTGCGATCTGACTGCCATGTGACTATTCTGCCGTGCAATCTAAGGTTAGAGCAGCACCAAGAAATAAACTTATAACAACCGATTACGGAGTATTAAATTTTTGTTTAAATGAAAGTTTATTTTGAAAAATATGCTTTCTTTATTATAAATTATAAATGCTGCGTAGACCAATATTTAGAAATAAATGACTGAAAATTACAGTTAATTTGCTTGTATTAAACCAGTTTATTTTTTTACTCGATATTTTATTTATTTTTGAATTTTTCTACAAGTTGAACTAATCAAAAAAACTATTTACTAATGTCTCTTATAGGCGACTGATTCTTGCATTAAAAAATGAAAAACTGTAGTTGAAAGTTCGTTGTCACAAATAATCTTCAATCATTTTAACCCTACAATTGTTTAATTTATTCAATGTTTTATTCATTTGTCCCTAAAAGGATTACATCTTTTAACTGAAAAAAAGTTTACCTCTTTTTGGTTCTCTGACAAAATATTTCAACTAAATAATTTTAATTTACTGTTCGGAGCAAGTTCATTCCAACGGGCCTGATATTGGTCATGGGAATGAAAGCACGGAGCCTGGATGTATTCTTACAGGACAAGTTTAATCTCCTAGGGAGTGGTGTTGTGTGATTTCATTCGTCCATGCTCAAAAAAGATCTCTCTCCTTCACCAAAATGCCAGTGCAGCGCCACTGAACAAACCAAAAACATCGTTCTAAGAGAGTGCCCAGTGCTCGGTGATAATGATCGGCAGAACAACGGCAGCCAAGTCTTAGCATCACCTAGTGGTGAATCCCGGGTTGGAAAAATGAAAATTGAAGATCGGTAAATTTTATATTTGCACAAGTGCTTTACATATTTTTTTAAATTTCATACACTCTTTCCAGCCACAAATTGTTTGCACAAAGCTTGTTGGGCAGCGACATATTTTAGGGGTCTTGATTTTAAGCGATAATATGAATATCATGTCGAACCAAAAATTATAAAACGATAAATGCATACCTGGGCAAAGATAACAACTGCCTCCCCCAATCCTGCTTTAGGCTTATCGATTCCAGATCGAACTATGATTGGAGCAACCGTGCAATTGCCTGCCTTTGATGTAACAGTCACTGTCACTTTCTCGGTAAAAAACCCAAATCCAAAAGTTTCTACGTAATATCTCCAGTTTCCGGTCTAAAACTCATATAATTTGTAACCTTTTAGCTAAGTGTGATAGTTCTTGTTAATCATTTTTAAAAAAATCTTTTCAATACAGGGTGGGAGATAAAAAACTAAGCATTAAAAAGTTTCAGGCAATAAATTAAAAATATTAGATAATGACCTCTCCTGCTCCAGTTCTCATAGCTAAGTGCCCGAGCTGAGGAGTCGGTTCGAAAATATTCGACTCTGAAAAAATATTTTTCCAATTCCGACTTCTGACTTTGACTTTTACTTCAAAGTCTTAAAAAAGTAACAATGTTCTCTCGTTTGTTGACTTCGGAACAGCTGAGTTCGCCTTTTATTCACTAGGACAAGGCAACTGGTTGCTATGACAATTGCGGCTGGGTTTTTTAAATCGATCAATAATTCTTTGGGTGTTTTAGCTATTGGGGACTTTGCAATAACTTCCATATCTTAATTATTTAAAAATTTAAATATTTGTCCAACTGATTTTTGACCCTGAGCAGGGGCGCCGAAAAATGTTTTGGCAGAGGAGCTAAATTTTAAAAAAAGCATCTTTACAGATTGGCCACTTAGTCTCGCGATCGTTTTCAGTGCAAAAATCAGGTAATGACTAAAAAAGTTATCACTTTCAATCAAAATCCCAAATCTCTATTTTTTTCCCAAATTTAAGATAAAGACTAAAAAAAATCATCACTTTCAATCCAGTCCACGATCCATACTTTTGTCCTAAATTTAAGGTGAAGACGAAAACCAAAATACAAAGACCTTCACCTTCAACCAATCTGATATTTTGGTCGAGTTCTTATCACTTTTGGGGAAAATATCTGTACCCTTCCTTTTTTAAAAGGGCAAGGGGGCAATTTAAAGAAAACAACGGAGGCACAATTGTCTCCCCTTGCATTTCTGGCGGTCCTGACCCTGCTTAATAAAAATATTCCGACTCAGCGACTTGCAGCTTCGATTACGACCCCGATTCTGAAGCTCTTTTCACTTTCACATATTATTCAATAATATTTGGATAACTTGAAACAAAAAAATTGCTGCCAAATTTTTTTGTTATTTCTTTGAATTTACACTTTTGCTTGAAGCTTATTGCTGAAAACCTCAGAAATAAACAAGTTTTAGCAACTTTAAAAAGCTTTCTCTTCTAATCATCAATCAGTTCGTGTCGTGTTACAATGTAGCCATAAAAATATATTATCATAATATAAGTTGGAAGTAAATATTTTCATTACGTTTTTCATCAAACAGAGATTGTTCATAAAGCCAGGGTAAACTTTTTAAATTCAATCTTGAATTAATGCAAAATTTTAAAATAGGCAAAACTCACCTGAGCGACTCCAGGAAGGTTAAAGGTCATCGTATTAAACCAGTTGTCAATCACAGGAGAAGTCTGGTTCGGACAGAGATTTAGTCCTTGTATGTTTTTAGTCGTGTAATAACATCCCGAAGGCGATTCTAACGTGACGTTTATACCCCGATTACTCCACGTGAAGATGAAAGAGGTACTTTCCCCAAACGAACCGTCAAGCGGGACTTCACCGCTTCCTGGATTATAACTTGTTACTGAGAGCGAAGTGCTGTGAACCTAAATAAAATATTTGGTTAGAATCTTGCGTCAGAAAATTTAAACCAGGGGCGTCCAACCCATAGTCTGCGGGCCACATTTGGTCCTCGTAAAGATTGTGAGCGGCCTGCGAGGTAGTTTTCAAAATAACGTAAACTAAATATGAAAGCATTGCTCCAACTGTGTCCTTTTTTTTCTTATTTTAGTGATCACAATGTTTTTGGGACGAAAACTTAGAGATTAGAGACATATTTAAAGTGATGACTTTTTTTTAGAGATCACAAGTTTTTTGGAACAAAATTGGGACAAAGGGAAAAGACTCTCACTTATAATATTCGGCCGCGGTATTTTATTTATTGGCCCCAAAATATTTTTTACAACTCAAAATGGCCCTTGCCTCAAAAAGGTCGGACGCCCCTGATTTAATCGAATAAAAAATTGATTATTATAGTTCGATAATAAAGTTATACTGTTCAATGCATTATGCACAAGCTGCTTGCGAAAAAGTTAAGAATTTAATTGAAACGTCTTTAGAACATTAGTTTCTTCAAATAAGATTGCGGAGCAAACATTACCAGTTTAGTGCAGTTTTGTATTACTTATGCTTTTCCACATAATAATAGACCAACAGTGGGCAAATTGCAGCTCGCGAGCCGCATGTGGCTTGCCGACCTTTCGTTTGCGGCTTTTCTAGCTAAACAATAATAACGAAATCGAACAATGTTCACAGTTGAATTTGGGTCAAACAAAGATTTCTAATTAGGTGCTAAGTCGGATCAGAGCGTGGAAATAAAGCATTTCTTTGTTTGTTGTAAAGGACCATTTACACTACAGCAAAAATTTGAGCAAAGCGAGCGCTATCTTTTTTTGATTTATTTCTCACCCGCCGAGACACGCTGGTGACATTAGAATAAAAAAAACAAAGTAGGCTCGCTTCTCGGTAATGAAATTTGTAAAATTATATCGTGCAAGACTAACAAATGAAGATTTCAGAGAATTAATTCACACCGCTTTGACTTCATATCGCCCAGATTTTTAAAAGCTAGCTAATAAAGTGGAAACACACAGTAGATCTAATGCTGGTAAAATCTCGAAAAATTTGTAAGTATGTAACGTTGCATTTGTTTTTATTATTTGATAAAAACTTGCTTTGTTTTCTGTATTTGCATTAACACCTCAAACAGAATTTGTGGCTCTCCGGCAGTTTTGAATTTTTACATGTGGCTCTTTCATTAAAAACTTTGCCCACTGCTGTAATAGACAATAAACATAATTGAAGGTTCCAATCAGAAAAAGGAAGATGCAACAAAACAAATGTGCGTTGTGGCTTGCAAGGATAGTAATGAAATCTAGATATTGTGTTTATTTATTATCGAGCATCTTAAGTTGACGTGATATCGATTTCAAAACAAAGCGCTGAATAAAAAATTTTAACGAAACAACAATATCTTGACATCTTTGATATATATTCCGGATTGAAGTCAAGAAGATAAGGAGTAAAAATGATAATGACAAAAATAAAATGATGGAGGTACAGTCAGATATCATTTATCCAGAATACTTAGTTTTGTGACGAATGTCGGTTTAGCAAGGTATCCGAAAAATCGAAATCGACATAATAGTTTCATCTGTAGCAAAAACAGTAAAACCCAGTAATCATCTACAACACGTGGCTAATAACCTAATACTGTACAGTTTAAAAGTTTAATGCAAGTGACTTTTTACTAAAAGGAATCGACACTTTTACTGTTTTTTGTTGCCAAATAAAACGCAGAAGTTTATGTTTATTCCGATTTATCGAAAAGTTTTTCCATCCAATTTGCACATTTGTCCTGTTAGGATTAGAGAGTTTTGCTTTAGGATCTAACCCTAGCACAGTATAACAAAATTATTCAAACAAAATCAATCGAACTAATTAATTAATTATAATATAAAAAACGTCTCTTGTACAGAATAGCGCAATCACGTTGTACAGAATTTCGTCGTCTGTCTCTCGAACGGTACAGCCACGTCACTATACATAGGGAGCATAAGCGAAAGTACATGTCGCTCTAAATTACTGACGTCATACTCAGATTCGCTGTCGCACAAAATCGGGAGGTCAAAAAAAACGATAATCCAAAGTTTCACACGATACATATTATGAGAAGTAGAATACAATCGACAAAATAATAAGCATAAGCTGAGCATGCTGTAATCACGCATTTGCCATACACAAATCACGACAGTTCTTAAATTGCCGTGTCAGAATTGTAGAGCGGAAATATCTTTGAAAGAACGATTTGCAGCCAACTTGCTTTAAAATTATTAATAAATTGATAAAATTTATCTTACCCGAAAAGCTTCGCTGAACGCTTCTCCTTCTTTTGACGCGGCTAAAGAACCACAGATGTCGTTGATGGTGGTGCTGTTAGAGTTAATCCCCATCTGAAACCATTTCCCTCCAGATTCGATGGCAAGTTCCTGGAGAGCTCTGTTGTCTTGAGTCACCAAAAAAATGGCGTGAACTATGACTTTCTGTAAATGTTGATTGACTTATAGGAGTGTGCATAAAAAAAAATTTTTAATTAAAAGCTTAAAACCATTGTCGGGCAGTGAGCTCAGGTTCGGCGTGCGCGATGCAAAATGCCATAGATGGCACTGTATAGTGTCATCTATTTTATAATCTGATATATTCCTAGCATCTGATCATCGGCATGCGCGATGCGCAATGCCGTTTCTACCATTGCAGTCTTGCATTTGGTAGAAGCCACAAATCTCATATTTTTCTTTTTTTTTATGACCAGCTCTGCGACTAAATCCTGAGTAAAAAAATTTTAAAGATTGCGTGAAGTAAAAGATTTTTCTTCCCAAAGCTTTTCATCTGACACAGAAACATCCAAAGATTTTAGTCCCCAGAAACGGAAAATCAATCTAATTGGTACTCTCGTTCACAGAGCTTTTATGATTTGTTCTAAAAGCAAACTGGACCAAGAGCTTGGCAAAATTCGTTCAATTCTTTTGGAAAATGGCTACCCGGAACATGTAATCAATTCGGCTTTTAAGCGAAAACTTCAACAAATAAATTCTAACCCGGTCCACACAGTAAAAAAGTGCCCTGTCTACCTACACATCACATGGATTGGAAACGTCTCGATGAAGTTCGAAAAGCAGATTACGTCTGCTGTGAAACGCTGCTTTTTCTCCGTCGAACCACGTGTTATTTTCAACACCCGACAGCTCCTTCCAGCGATTAAGAAAAACGTGTTACCTTCCCATCATCACAGCAATGTTATTTACCAGTTTTTGTGCCACTGCGATAGTCGGTACGTTGGTCGCACGTCTCAACGGCTAGAAGAGCGAATTAAACAACACGTTCCTAGATCCATCACCAATCCTCGTACCTCTGCCAACCGCCAAAGTCTTTCCCGCTCTTGCAAGAACAACACACGCCCACAACAATTTCACGAATCCGCCATTGGTCAACATCTTCTTGACAACGCCCAATGTGCCCTTCATTACAGCAACGAAAAATTTTCTATTCTCGCTCGAGGTCGCTCTTCCTTTCACCTTTCTGCTCTTGAAGCGACTTTCATTAAATCTCTCAATCCCCTTCTGTGTAAGCAAAAAGAATTCGTCTACTCTTTGAAAATTTCTTAGTCTTTTCTCTCATTGGTTGACTTTTTCAGCCAATGAGAACTCTACTTTCTTCCTTTATAAATTAGTTCGGTTTCAATTCTGCTTCATTCTGACGATTTCCCCTGAAGAGTGTCAGATGAAAAGCTTTGGGAAGAAAAATCTTTTACTTCACGCAATCTTTAAATTCTGTACCACCAAATGTTTATTCAAAAAAATTTTACTGAAAGTTATTTTATATCAAGTTACCATATTCCAATAAGTAAATTATTAGAATGAAATAACTATTTATGTTAAAACAAACTTACATTGCCTCATGGTAATCACATAAGCCGTGCAAGTGCTGGGTTAAGTGGTTTCTCTAACACCGGTTAGAGCAGTGGTTTTCAACCTATGGTACACGTACCACTAGTTTAGTTGGTACGCAGTCGTGGATACTGGGTGAGGTGATTGAGGCAGTTACCTCGGCCCCCCCCTCGAAAATACCGCTTATAGTCTCATTTTGCTGTATAAGGTTTTTTTAGAACTCATTACAAAGTTGGGACGAAAAGTGGGAAATAGAAGATCGATCCGAAGTGAAGACCTTTTTTTTTTAGAAATCGCCATGATTTTGGGAGAAAAAAAGCGGAAAGAAAGATCAAATCGAAGTGAAGACTTTTTTTTAGAGATGACTATGATTTTGGGAGAAAACAGGGAAATGCGAGATCAAAGCCCTTTTCTTTTTAGAGAATATCAAGTTTTGGAAATCCTTGCCTCGGGCCCCTAACTTTGAATATCCACCACTGGTGGTACGTGAATAGTTTTTAGAATCTATAACAATTCAACACTCGGATTAAATTATGTTTTTTAGATATGCCAGATTTTCAGCGAAGATCTTTTTTTTAGAGAACATATAATTTTTGGGACGAAAATTAAAAAATTTAAAAAAAACCAAAAAATCGAAATAATTAATTTTTTGATGAACTTGGTGGTACGTAATGTAAAGAAAAATTTCTAGATGATACTTGCTAGCAAAAAGGTTGAGAACCACTGAGTTAGAGTTTTCGGGCAAGACCGGTATGACATACCTGCAAACGCTATTTACGTGGCGGAAGTATTACAGGTTAATGCTGAACCCCACAAAAATATATATATACGTACATTGTTAATCAATTTTTCTACAGTTACTACAATTAATTGATTTTTTAATTTTCACAAAATTAATTTTTCGAAAAATGTTTTCGATAAAAAACTTTTGTTCGTTGAAAAAAATTCTTTTTTTGCTTTTGTTAACTGACTCTTAAATGTACACTGTAAAAAGCTGCAAAGGCTCTTTTGATCATGACAGTCGGTGCTTTTGATGTTTACGGAATTTTGCGAAATTTCTTTGATTTTTTAATAATGTACCTATTTATATGAAAAGTCGATAAAACTTTGATTAAAATTGCAAACCCATAAATAAAACTCTGCCAGAAACACAACAGCAACAAATTATTTTCTTCTGGCTTTTTCATTTCAATAGTTTGTTTTAAATATTTATGAAGCGCACTGTTAAAAAACTTGCAGCAAAATCAAAAACGTTTTGCAAAATTCCGCAAATATCAAAAACGCCGACTGCAATGATTAAAGAACTCGCAGCATTTTTTTAACAGTAGGTAGCACTCAAACTTTCTGCAAGTGAGCCTCTTTTGCTGCTTTGATACAATGGCAGATCCACGTTCGTGGTGCACAACTCAGGGCCCGCGAGTGTCCTTTAATAGGCCCGAAGAGAGTTCCCTATTTTGCGAATCTGTGACAGCATAAAGCACTCAAAAAAGAAACAATATAAAAACTGTTACCTATCGTAGTCTACGTTGTCTTTATTGGTCATAAACTTGTCTATGACGTCTATAGGAGAATTGATTGTATAGAATGTGAATCAAAAGGTTAAGGTAAAACGTGCTAATTGTGTAATAAAAAAGTGATTTCGTTAACAATGCTGTTTCAAGTTTAGCTTGAGTCTAAAAAATATTACAAAACTCTACCGGAATTTCTCTAATGAAGCTTAAATATTTTTCTGTTACATTATTGTATGTCTGTAACAAAGATAAAAAAATTGTCATTTTCATAGTTGGTGCATAATAATGTGTTAGCTTTTATCGAATTTTCTTTGCATTAAAACACTTTACTTGTGAACCCTGTGCGCAGTCAGTTGCTTTATACTACTATATTTATTCATTTTTGCAGATTTTGTTACATTTGATAACATGAGCAAAAGAAAGCGTGTTGAACATGTGCGTCTGTTTCTAGATTTATGGACTAATGACTATCTTTTTATTGAACAGAAGGGAAAGCCACTCTGCCTTGTGTGTCGACAAACAGTCGCCCTTTCAAAAGCTTACAACGCAAAGAGACATTATGAGAGTTTTCACAAAGAAAAGTATGTTACAATAAATGGAACCATGAGAGAAGATTTAGTAAAGAACCTCAAAAACTCTTTGTCTGCAGAACAGAACGTTTTTAAGAAACCTGTCCAACAAACTGAAAATGCAGTAACAGCATTTTTCATTGTTGCAGAGGAGATCGCTCGTTCTTCAAGGCCATTTACTGATGAAGAATTTGTAAGAAGCTGTATCAACAAGGTAACTAAGCTGTTGGTTCCAGATCAAGCACATCTGTTTGAAAAGATCAGTCTTTCCAGAGCCACAATTTCGCGTAGAATTCAAAAAATCGACCAGAATATATCAGATAAACTCTCTTTAAAAGCAAAATCATTTGTGTGTTTCTCAGTTGCGTTTGACGAGAGTAGTGACATAAAGGACACTGCCCAGTTAGCAGTGTTTAATCTTGGTGTTTCATTTGAATTAAGCGTTCACGAGGATTTGCTTGGCTTGGTTTCATTTCGTAATTGCACACGAGGCATAGATACGAAGGAGGCCGTCGTTAGGCTTCTTCTTGAAAAAATTCCTAACGAATCACTAAACAAATTATGCGGATTGACCACTGATGGTTGCCCATCTATGACAGGCGAAGAAAATGGTGTTGTGGTTCTCTTGAAGAAAGATGCCCAACAATCGTTTCCTCATCGAGACATCCTCAATGTTCATTGCATCATACATCAAGAATCTCTATGTGCAAAAACTCTGAAAATGGACCACGTGATGGATGTTGTCATAAAGTGTGTCAATAAAATTGGGACAAAAGCTTTGAAACATCGACAGTTTCAATCCTTTTTAGAAGAGGTTGGTGCCGAATATGGGGATTTAATTTACCATTGCGATGTTTGCTGGTTGAACAGAGGCAAGGTTTTGGAAAGGTTTCAAAATCTTCTGGAAGAATTTCGCGTGAAAAACAATTAGCTTTAAAAACAATGAACAGAAAAATAGTTCTTGATATTCTTTCTGAAGAAGGCTGGTTACTGAACTTGTCTTTTCTGGTTGACATCACTCATCACCTTAATAAATTGTGTAGCAAAATTCAAGGACGTTTGCGACTAATAACCGATTCGGTTTGTGCAATTGATGCATTTCGAAACAAACTAAGTTTGTTACAAAAGCACCTATCATTTGGTAACATCATGCACTTTCAAAGCATGTCTTCTTTTGTAAGCAATTGCAATTCGAATTTTATTCCAGATTTTAAGAAATACACTATTGTCAAGATCTCGGAAAAAGTTTTTCAAAAAAGTTTCAAGATCTGAATGGAAGGGTGGTATAGCTTTTGTTGTTTCAGCAATCGTTTCGTGTAAATGTTGAAGATATAATCCATGCTGAAACTCAATTGGAAGTGCTGGATCTTCAAGCAAACACTGATTTGAAGGCTGCATTTATTGACTACGAACTTATTGAATTCTATCGTCGCTTGAGTGATGAAAGCTACCCAATCATTCTGGAAAATGCGAGGTTTTGGATATGCCAGTTTGGCAGCATTTATTGATGTGAGCAAGCTTTTTCTGTTATGAAGCTAAACAAGTCACAGGCACGGGCTCAACTTACTGATGAACACCTGGACGCAATTATGAGAGTTGCTATTTCTTCTCTACAGCCAAACGTACAAAATTTGGTGGACAGAAAACGATTGCAAAGCAGTGGTTTCATTGAGAAGAAATAAATGCCACTTGATTGTGAAAATTTTATGTTTGTAACACTTTGTAACTGCATAAAATACATTTTATTCTTTGATATTTTGTATGTTATATAGCTACAATTGTTTAAAAACGCTAAACAAAGTTGAACTCGATAAACTATTACATATCACAAGGTCAATTGTTTAAGTTTACCTGAGCCAAAAAATGGTTACATTTGATAAGAGAAATTCGTAATAATATTAAGACGAAAACAATGATCTGATTGTAAAGTGCAAACATATATCGAGCAAGTCATGATTTAAGGAAAAAATTATCGGCAGCGGGGTCAAGTGCTCAAAAGCGACGTGATAATGATCGACATGGTCTTGGTTCAAACCCTATTCGCACCATTCTGTTGTGTCCTTAGGAAAGACACTTTACGACACTTTCCTCTACTTACGGTCTTGATTAACAGTTCTGTATTTCAGTCATATCTCTACAAAACAAAATAAAAAATTTCAATCGGAGAGCAATATCTTGGCATCTCCGGAAGCAGGTAGGGTAATTGGTTTCCTTACGTATAATACCTCTGACGCTTTTTTGCAAATCAAGATGATAAATGAAAAAGAAAATTCCCAAACATACGATGTCAGTGTCAGAATTGCCGCTTTGCACATAAAATATAGACATTTATTAGGAATAATTAACGGAGTAAATTGGTTTCTGGATAGGCCGTGGTCAATTTTAATTGGTAGGCCGAAACCTCTGGTCAGCTACATATCAAAAAAAGTAGCCCACAGTCCTGTAGATTAACAAGAAAATTGGAAAAATTAAATTAAAAACATAGTTATTTTGCTGATCACCTTTGCTAATCATGGCAGCTAAATCACAGCTAAACTTGTAATTACTGTTCCAAGTGCACCACACAAGCAATGAAACTTTTGCAAAGCTAACTGGAATTGTATAGCCTCATCACTGATAAATTGGCAATGGAATTACCATCTCCAGACTCCAGATGTGTGGATGAGGTATATCAGAATTTTTGCTACTCCATTCTTCAAGCAGCAAAGAGCTTGAAGAATTTTTGCTACTCCATTCTTCAACCTATCTTACGTAACCGCAGAAACAACTACAGAACATGTTGGAATGCGGAGTGCGAGAACCTCTACCAGAATTTTCTAAAGGCACTCTTGGGTGAAGAATAAAACAAGGCTGCATCGGACTTGCTTGCACAAATTGATGAAAAGCAAAGAGAACGTTGGTCTGAGGCTGTGAAAAAATACGACGCATTTTCGAAACGATATAATTTTATAAACATAACGAAAACGACGAAATCGTTCTTACCTGCAACATAAAAAACTAAATAATAAAAATCACTTAAAACTCAACACGCTACTGAACTAAAGCTTACACGCTTACTGAAGTTAAACTTGAAGCAAAAAATAACTGAAGAGGCAAACGATATATTGTGACGTCATATTACAGATTAAACAATTACATTTATACATCTTCCCCTCACGTTTGTACTCCTACAGCCAAGCATGGTTGTGTAGACGATCCCTTGATCACCCGTCGACCGGAGGTCGGATCCGATTCGACAGCAGGTCGTCGCAGGCGAGAGGACAGTCTAGGAAGCATTGATTTGTTGGTTTTGTGGATGTCAGGATAGCTCTCCTGCGGATTAGAGTCCATCACAAATGTGGGTGTGTGGCCTTAGGTACGTCATCACGGACGTTTTGTAGTTGCCCGTTATCTATGGCCTCAGATGAGGTTTCATCAACAACGTGGTTGGACGCCGAGGTTGGGTGTTGAAATTGCGTTTCGTGTCGTTGGGGCACTGTGGATGGTAAAGAGGTTTGCAGGGTTTTAGCAACAACTGGCATTAAACAAAGGAATCGTTGATTACGCCTAGTTATACGACCAGATCCTCACACTTTACATTATATTGGTTGAAGTCCAATGCTTCGACCACAGTGCCGACTTTGTCCCATTAATGTGGGTGTCTGCCTCCTTGATTTTGAATAAACGCGCGATCACTGCACCGCAGCGTACACAACGTATACGTGCGCTCAATGCGTCTTTGGTCCGCTTGACTCAAACTCCAAAGGTTTCTTCTTTAGCTCGCCATGCTTCGCGCCAAGTACGACAAATCGTCGTCGTCGTCGTCATCGTTTGAAGGGCATCCATTTCAGGTCAGACACAAGCAGGACTGGGGCCGAGGGTTTATCCTTTTACTACCCCAGACTGCTGCACTGCCTGGATCAGATGCTGGCAGTGGTGTTATTAAGCCCGCATCGAGTTTTGTCACCCAAAACTGTCAGACCTCGTGCTCCATGTGGTGCCCGATGTATAGGGCACGCTGTTAGTACATGGTCTGCATTTTGCTCAGAGGCGCCACACTCGAAATTCGGTGAAGGAGCGAGACCCCATTTGTGCATGGACGAATGGAATTGCCCAACACCAGTCCGCAGGCGGTTGAGCTTAACCCAAGCTGCTCGGGGTAAGCCCATCCCAACAGGCCTGGTACCGGTCTCGGGCACAAAAGCACGGAGCCTGGAAGCACTCCCACAGTACTCCGTTTTCCATATGTAATTTGTCCATTTAGAGGCGCGGATGCCAAGCCTGGCAAGGTTGTCCAAGAGATTCCGCGCACCTGGCACAAACGTGCGTCTGGATCTTAGTCTCACTTGGCGAGTATCTGAGGACCCACTTAAAAGACCATGCAAGATATGATCGGGGTCCAGAGATTCACGGTGAGCCAAGGAGAGTGTCGCTCCCAGTCGGCGAAGCTCAGTTGGCTGGATGCCTGAAAGTACAGATAGGTGGTCCGTTGGAGTGGGACGCAGGCATCCAGTAACTATGCGCAAGGCGTCGTTCAAGACACTGTCGATGAGGCGAGTGTGAGCACTGCGACACCAGACTGGCGCACAGTACTCAGCTGTTGAGTAGACTAGAGATAAGTGGCTATGCGTAGTGTTTTAGCACCAGCACCCCATCCCGAGCCCACGAGTCGCCTCAGCAGTGTGACGCGCGAGGATAGTTTTTTGCGCAATGCCACTAGATGGTGACGAAACGTGAGCGATCTGTCCAGTTTTACCCCAAGATAAGTACGGGTTGGACAGAACGGTAAAAGTCTACCATTGTTGTAGACCTTTAGCTCACGTTTGGCCTCTCGGTTATTTAAGTGAAAGGCTGCCGTCACCGTCTTAGTGTGACTGAGCTTCAACCTCCAAGTCTGGAGATACGCTGAAAGTGTAGACATATCTTGGCTTAAAGTCTCCTCCAATTCCTTCCAGTTTCCAGAAGAGTACAACAATGCTAAGTCATCAGCATAAGCAAACTTTCTGAAAATCATAGAAGGAAGATCGTACGTATAGATGTTAAATAGGAGGGAAGCCAAGACCGATCCCTGAGGAACGCTATTTTTAAGACGGCGTAGCCTGCTTTGCTTGCTGTCACCGGTGGTAAAGGTGAAACTTCGATTTGGGACAAGCTCCATGATCATCCCGACCATGTGCTTATCTGGAAGTAATCTCAGCAGCTTGCACATAAGGCCACGGTGCCAGACAGTGACACAAGCAGCTGTCAGATTGACAAATACGGCACCGTCTCCTCGAAAGAATCCTCGATGTTCTGGATTAGCAGAACAACTTGATCTACGATTGACTTCCCGCGTCGGAATCCAGCCTGCTCTTTAGGGAGCAGTGGATCCATTAATGGCTCAACGCGGGCGTAGATAAGCCTCTCGAGGATCTTGTAGGGGACACAGAGCAGAGATATCGATCGATAACTCTTTGGGTCCCCCACGGGCTTCGTTGGTTTTGGGATCGCGACTACAAGCGCTCTACTCCAGATCTTGAGCATTT
The DNA here is from genome assembly GCA_963680785.1 of Diplosoma virens. Lineage (NCBI taxonomy): Eukaryota > Metazoa > Chordata > Ascidiacea > Aplousobranchia > Didemnidae > Diplosoma > Diplosoma virens. The sequence goes on from OY796880.1 coordinate 15,701,214, forward strand.
TGAGTCGGCGCAAACAGGAAGAAAGAAAGTGACGTAACCAGGACTTCAAAGCAGCTCCAGCATGGAGTATGAGCTCGGGGCAGATGGAATCAGGTCCTGGAGCTTTACCTGGTTTTAAATGTTGAAGGGCAGCAGCAAATTCTCTCTGTGAAAAATTGTCAGAGATATTTACTGGGTCTGGTGTTGTGGCCCTCCAAAAGTCAGACACTTCTTGAGAGACAAGTCGAGATGACTTGCGATCAACAGCCTCGTATTTCCCATTTCTAACCAGCTGAGATGCAATAGCATCGGCTGAAACGGGACAGTGACGAGGAGAGTGTCGTGACCTACCAGTAAGGTTGTTCAAAATACTCCACGCTTTTTGAATAGAGTGTGAGAAGTCAATGCTCCGAACTGCTTCGGACCATCAATCCCTCCGCTTTCTGTAAAGCTTGGAAAGCAGAGCTGTAGCAGCCAGTTTGAGTCGTCTCCCTGAAGAGACTGCAGAAAGGTTTTATAGAGGGCTCACAATCCGCATCCCAACACGGAATATAGTTATTTCGATACCCACGTGGGATAGTCTTTTTGGATGCTTTCTTAATGGTGTTACAGAAGTCCTGGTAAGCCGCATCCACATCAAGTGAATTAGGTGGCAACAAAATCTTTTCGAATTTATTCGTCAAAGCAATGTAGTGACTCCAATTGGCCTTGCGGAAGTTCCATCGCTTAACAGGCATGCTTGGCACTTTCATAGCAAACCTTAATGATGTAATAAGCGAAAGTTGATGTTGTGACCTGGGGAACTTTTCAAGGACACGTCTGTCCGGTAAGCGACTATTTGGACCTACGCTAGCGAAAGCTAGATCTGGATTGGTGCCAGTGTTCCAGCGGCCGGAATAAAAACTGGTAGCGTCCTTGGCATTATATAGGAGGGCAAGACAATTAATACTTGCCCATCTAGCCAAGCACTCACCGTCTGGACTGTTATCATCGTAACCCCAGTCAGCATGGCGACAGTTAAAATCGCCAGCGTACAGACAGGGGTGAGGAAACACTGGGAGATCCAGGGTTCGCAATCGCGTTGGCGGTGGTTTGTAGACGTTGACTATTTTATAGCTGTTACGGCAAGTACTCGAGTTTCGAACCCGGGTTTATTTTCTGGCTGTAATTTACTTAATTTTTGTTTTTGACATTTAATTTGATTCACTTCATTTTTTCACGGCGCTCGCTTGCTAATTGATTGTTGCTTTGAGCCGACATTTTCCATTATCTCACCACTAATTGATTGTTGCTTTGAGCCGACATTTTCCATTATCTCAGCGCGCTCGATTGCTAATTGATTGTTACCTCGAGCTGACTTCTTTTTTCCATAAGTTGGGTGTAATTTGTGTAGAAACGCTTAGTTTTGCTACTTCAGCCTTTGTGGAGCGGTCGTAGATTTACTGTTTGAAATACTGTTAGACGCCGTTGGGAGTGCTGTTGAGGCTTTTGAGCTGTTTATAATACTGTTGAAGATACTGTTCGATATTGTTGGTTTTGTCGGTCTGCTCCGTGTCAGTCTACAGTTGGTGAGTGTTTATAAGTCTTTCTTTTGCATTAGTTATTTATGTTTACGTTTATTTATAGAAAACCGTCCGACTGTATTATTTCGTCCAATCATCCAAATCGTCCGACTGTATTATTTCGTCCAATCATCCAAATCGTTCGTCCGTACTATTTCGTCCGACTCTATTATTTCCTCCGATCGTCCAATCTTATTTACCCGTCCAATTTAGTTCGTCTTATTTCGCATTGTTTTTATATCTTAATACAAATTTAATTCAAATCAAATCAAGGACGCGTACATTTCCGGAGACAGCCACACGGAGTTTAAGACCGCGAAGAACTTACTGTAACAATAGCCATCAACGTCCACACACAACCACTCGATCTCCGATGTCGGTGGAGATTGGTCCAAAAGCGTGTATCTCAGTCGCTCGTGGACAAACGTGGCAAGGCCATGCTTCTTGCTTAAAGAAGACCCAGCTAGTTGGTAGTGTGGTAGCACAACTTCTCTGCATCAGTGCAGTGGGTCTCCTGCAGTACGATGACGAATGCCTCAAACTGCATAGCGAGGTGATGAAGAACGTTGATCTTGCTTGCAGTGAGGCCTTCGATGTTCAGCAGAAGAATAGTGGGTCTTCGGAACTTGTTGGCAATGTGCCCTGAAAAGGGCAGTTTTATCCTAGCATTGCCCCATCCTGAAAAGGACTTTTGCCGACTAGCAGACCCACATTGAACATCGGAGTGGGTGGATACTCTTTTGTTTTGGTAGGTTCGGTTTCGGTTTATCATTTAAACAGCAATGAACAGATTTACTCACGGCCAAGGCTACGAGAAATCACCTACCATCTGGACCAAATGTACGACAAATATAGTAATTAGATGAAGTGGCGAGCCGATTAAAAAACGAGAATGCGTCTCGCAAAAGGTGGCCAAAGACAATTTAACCTGGAGATAAATAGCAGTCAGATTCCGGGAATTACGCAGTTGCAACAAGGCACACAGGAACGAATTATTGTTCAAATACCCATTAGGGCTAATATTGGACATCTTTTAGCGGCTTTGCTGCAACCTCCGTGCGGCCGTTTGATTGAGCAAGTAGGTGGAAGAAACGCGGTGTTTGATGTCCCACTTGCGCATAAAATTCTGTGTGACAAAGACAATGAACTCTGGGCCACCATCTGAGGAAATTTTCTCAGGCACTCCAAAAGTGGAAAAGTATGACCGAAGTAGGCCAAGAAGTGCATTTGCGCCAGTGACGGTAGACTCAGCAGGTGTACCAAACACATCTGACTAACCTAACAATCTGTCTCCAACGATCAAGAAGCGCCATCCCGCGTAATCAAAATAATCCGAAAAATTTTTTTGAAGGGCGTGGTGGGCTGGTGGGAGGGCAACGGGGGGTTGCAGCTTGCGATGACGCATTTCGGTTACAGTAACCACAAGAATTGCAAATATTGTGAATATCTTCGGTTATCGCCGGCCAGAAAACGTTTGCGTGCGCACGCCCTTCCATGGCCGATACCCCTTGATGGGCGGCATGCGCGCATAATACTTGATAGCGGAGTGGCGGCGAAATAGCCACACAATCATTGTATAAAATAACACCGTCAGAGATATAAAACCCTCGGCGATATGGGAGGTATTGACGAATACCTTCTTTTGGCGGAAAGTTAAGATCAAAGTTTGATTGTATGGCAGACAGTAAATCATTTAGTGCAGCGCTACTGGCAGTGTACCGAGCAATTTTATCCCAGTTTAAAGTCAACTCATCACGCTTGTTTTGCCAAACAGAGGCAAGAAGGACCTCTTCAAGAGAGTCTGGAAAATCATGTTCGGCACACGAAATGGTAGCAAAAAATTCAGATGTGGCTGGTGTCGCAATGCAGCGTCCGCAGCGGTATTAGTCAACCTCGGCAAGTGTGCAATGTCAAAACGCCACATTAGAGTGCGCTGCTTTAATCGGAAGATTCGAATGTTGATAATTTCATCTAGAGTTCGATCAATAAAAATTTTTGTTAGCGGCTTGTGGTCGGTGACAACTACTAAATTATGACAGCCGTGCGTAAAGTATTTAGCCTGCTCGAGTCCCCAAGCTACAGCTAGGGCTTCTCCTTCAATTGGGGCGTAACGTTGTTTAGCCGACAAGAAAAAGCGAGAGCCTGCGAGAGTTACTCGCCATCCATTGAAGGCGAGTATTCCAATACGGAATGGCAAAGTAACACCTCCCGCCTACGTATTTTCATTCCCAAAGTCATCCCCAAATCAATGGAAATGTATCTACCCAGACCATCCTGGGTCAGGCTCAATCAGCTCCGCATTGGCGTTGGTTTATTCTGTTCCACAGTGCACAGATGGGGTATGGCTCCCACGCCACATTGAGCGTGGCACGGAGGAGCAAACTGCTGACCACATCATAACAGCTTGCCCCGTTTTTCATCATCCAAGCAGGGGGTTGGTCTGGAAACAATTACTGAGGAGACAGTGGCCTGGCTAATCAATACCTGCCCTAACATCTAAAGTGTCTTTCGGATAGAGAAACATTTACTTTACATGAAAAAGAAGAATGGTGAATTCCCGCAAAAATCTTTCGTTTATATTGTAATTGCTGAAAAAATATGATACACATGCGAATTTTAACATTAAAGGGGCTACATCGGTGCAACAGTGCCAAGTTCTAACTTTTTTGTTTCGACATCCACTAAAAATCTTAGGAATTTTTTGATTAGTTAGTTGCTTTCACATCTAAAAAAAGACTTAATATAAAAAAAGTTTCAAAATTTTTTGTGATACCAGTGAAAAAATATAATCATCCATTTATTGCTTTTCAATAACTTTTGTTCTTTCATTTTTATTTTATTTTATCTTTATATTTATCCTCCTCGCTTGCAGGATAGCAACGGAGGCGCTATATATAGGCCAAGCAATTACCCGACCTGCTTCCGGAGATGCCAAGATATTGCTCTTCGGTTGAAATTTTTTATTCAGTTTTTCGGTTGTACAGGGATATGACTGAAATTTAGAACTGCTTGCTAAGACACTAAGCAGGTAAAAGTACCGTAAAGTGTCTTTTCCAAGGACACAACATATTGGCGGGAGCAGGTTTTGAATACTCGCGATAACAAGAGAAGATCAAAGAAAAAAAGCTTCTCTTTTTGTAAAACCTACGACGAACAATTAAAACCTTTGCGTTGGAATTGTTTGCTCATAATTCATTTACAAAATAGTAATAAATGTGCACGAAAATGTTGTTTACTTTACGCAAAACTGTGTTTCTAACGTCTGCCACCATCGGTGAAGTGTCTTCTCCTCTATCAGTTAAAACCATTATGTTTCCGCCTGCTGCTCTGTTAGAACCGCTTTCCAATATCTGAAAAATATTTATCATTCAGAAAAAATGACAGAAGCAATTGATGCTTTTTTGCTTTAAAAGTTAATGCTTTTCATGTTTTAAATGTCCAGATCCGACTTTTTTTTAAAGCGAAGAAAAAAAACTTTTTTAATCGAAATAAATAAAAAACACCACGGTCATAAATAAGTAAACATAAGCAAAAATGTTAATTGTTTCCTGAAACCATTTTAACATATGGACTGACATTATATTATAATCCTAGTGATGGCCTAAATTTCCAAAAAATGGAAAAAAAATTGTACCTAAAGCTTAAAAAGTTTATCAAATAGTGGTATTAATAATTTTTTTACAGAAATTTCAGAAATTATAAATTAATTAAAAACATCCAAGCATACTGGCTGAAGCGATTTTAAATTTTAAGTTACTGTAATCACTCTATTTTTGACGTTTTGGTAATGCTGACTCATAATCGTTTTATTAAAAATGATTGCAGCAAATTTTGCTCCTATTTTATACTAAAAAAACAATAATAGAAAAAATTTTTAGAAGACTATAAAAAACAAAAAAAAAATTTTGTTGAAGAAATTGAAACATGGCATTGAATTTTCATTTTGTTATCGTTGTAAATGCGATGCCGCTGTTTGATCTGTGTCTTAAAGTTTTGGTAAATTTTTAAAAAGGTTACTTTAAGAAAAGCAAAGCCTTTGCATTAAGTAATCAACACAGCAACTGTATCTGTTACATCTAAAGTGTTATGACCCTTTCAAATTGATTTCGGTTTGCTTACGTATATTCAAACAGATACTATGTAGTTAAATACTACAGAATTTTCAAATTTTTTAAATTATAGGTCGAAATCTCTTTAAAGTGTTTTTACATGTTTAGATTTTACAAGTCCAATTCATGCTTTGATTAATTTACAAAAAAAGTTTTGAGTCCACGACCCAACGTCCAAATATTTTTTTAAAGCCCTAAAGCTAATTCTGATCCTAATCTAAAAGATTTGAATATCTTTAAAAAACCGCACATTTTTATAGATTTATTGACTATACATAACCAGGTCCGTTTCCATGGGAGGGAGCCAACACGAGGCCATGCCATCTCAAAATTTTTTACGCTTTCCTATTTTTTTCTGATTTTTTCTGAGAAAGAAGTAATTTTTTAATAACTTAAATCAGGGGCGTTTAACCTTTTTTAAGCCGAGGGCTATTTCGACTCATTAAAAATATTGGTGGGCCAAACAAACAAAACACCCCAATTTTTGTCCCAAAATCGTAGTGATATCTAAAAAAGAAAAAGCTCATCATTTTGAATCATTCTCCGATTTTCTAAATTTCATCCCTTAAACGTCGGCATATTATATTTACAAAGTGGCAAATCGGGATGCTTGTTAAAAGAAAAAAATTCGTCAGTGTTCTCTATAAAAAAAAGGTCTTAGCTTTGAATCTGTCTCGGGCTTCTTAAATATGATCGCTAAAAAGTACTGTTCTCTAAAAAAAAGGTCCTCACATGAAATCAGTCTCAGATTTCCCACTTTTCGTCCCAAAATCAAAGTGATCTCTAAAAAAAAAGTCTTTACTTAAAATTGGACAAACCGGGACATTTTGGTGAACCGGATGGAACGCTGGGTCAAGGCCTAAAAAACGGGACTGTCCCGGCTAAACCGGGACGTATGGTAAGCCCATTTAAACGCAGTGTTCACTACAAAAAAAGCCTTTACTACAAATCACATGATTTTCGTCCCTGAAAACTAGCGATCTTAAAAAAAAACAAGAAAAAGCGGTCTTCACATCAAATCTGTCTTCAATTTCTGCCAAAATTGGCGGGACCAAAAGGCTTCAAAAAATAATGCGCGAGCCACGGATTAGACGCCCCTGACTTAAATCATTCAGAAAAACCGGGGTAAACTTAACTGAAGCCCTTTCTCAAAACACATTTGCAAAAGCCAAAAGGTTTTTCTCAGGACTCAGGACCACCATAAAAAAATTTTCACTCGTTAGAAAACTACATTTAGACCTTTTTTTTGGTCTTTACTTGATTTTCTGGGTACAAATTATTGACTCGACCCTTTGCTTTTGTTAAACTACAAAAAAAAGTTGCTCTGATTTCTCTCCAACTCATGCATTCGGGGGCTGCTTGTCTAGGTACAGAGCTATGTCGGGAGCTGAAGTTCAAAAGTGCTTTTAAAAACTTTCACGATAGGTTATATTGTCATTCATATATAATACGTTATATTGTCATTAATCTATAATCGCTTTAAAGTGTTTCTCTAGAGGGTTGCATTTTTCTCGTATAATTGCTAGTTGTTACTAAAAGTATAAAATTTGAAAAATCTTGGTGTGACAATTTCATTTGGTCTTGGGAAAATTTATAATTGTTGCTGAATCAAAGCAAAATAAAAGCAAGAAATTATTATTTTTTCTTCTACAGTACAAGAGTTTTTTTTTACTTCAACATTCAATAGCGAGATACTATCGACGCAAAGGGTGGTTTTAAGTATTACATATTATATTGGTGTGTAGGTATTTAATACGGTATCAGACCGCTTACCCCCGGGTCACATACCCCCTAGTAACGTTTTATTTTGGTCATAAATCCGGGGTTAGTGGTTCGTATGTGATCAGGAGGTAAGGGTCCTAAAATCATTTTATAGATGTGTGCCATACTTTTTTGCTATTTGAAGATGGACTTATTTGATATAATTTTTATAACAACACATGCTTTAAAAATTTTTTTGTTTATTTTATTAACATACAGAACATAAAGTTTTGTTAAAATTTTGTCTATTAATATGACCAAGTCAAACCATCAGTTTAAATAGTTAAGATTACCATTCTGAGACAAGAAAATAAACTCAAGTTGACTTTGTTTTTTAATAACGCGAACCATTGTTACGTTATTAGAACCACAAATTGCATTTTTTACATTGCATTCCGTTGCACCTGAAGATCTTTTCAGATGTAACTTTATTCTATTGGACTTGAGGATTTTCTAAAATATTTTTTATATACTTTATTAGTTAACACGGCTTTTCCTTCTAAAATCCAAATCGTATTTTATTGTTGATATACTTGAATTGCTTCTTCGATTCCGCATCCAATACAAGTGGATCCTGTTGCAACAGAAGGTATTGCGTTTAGGAGAAAATTTCTATCCGAAGTTGTCAAAATTTTGCGAAGTCCAGTTAATCTCAAAGCGACTGTGCTGAACTCCACCAATGCAACTTCATCGCCATCGGGAACAAAACGCGATATAAAGACGCTGACAGCTTGTCTCATCGTATCAAGTCGTTCCTATAAAAAACACTACTTTGTTCAAAGGTCTTTAAAATAATTTTCTGTTTACACAATGAAAAGTAAAAACGATGTTTGCTGACGTAGAGCCGATGTTTCGTGTTAATAGCAAATAAAATTTCAGGAATTAAACAGATAAAGCATATGTATGCTGTACATAGTAGAAAAGTATCAGTATAATTGAGTATGAAAAGTATCAGTATGAAAAGTATAAAAAACAAGTTATAAAAAATAAATATAAAAATATGCTTTATACAAGTTCTGTTTAAGAAGCTTTTAAATAAGGATCAAAATTTTTTGTGTTTACAAATATGACTTTAATTTTTGTTTAAACAATTATAAATTTGCTTCTTAATTTGTTTTTTTGATATACAATTAAGCATAAAGAGACATTCTTGACATTTAATAGATTTAGTTTGTTTATTTTTGATTTATTTTCCTAATTTGCAACAACACAGAGAGAATGCTAACCTTAAAGCAGTCACCAAGTAATTAAAGCAAACCCCTTCAGTGTTTTACTATTCAACGAAAATTTTATTTATTTTAACATTGTGACGTGAATTTAATTTATAACCGGGGTTAACATTTTGTGTTTCTTGGATGAAAATGCCGATTTTGGACACTGATTGAAATTAATGACCTTTTTTTTTGTGAGGGGGACAAAAATAGAGATTTGGCTGTGATTATTTTTCGGTTAGTTTGGATGGTAGCCACGTTTATAACTGTTCATCCAGACAGACAAGTAGCAAACATCGAGCGAATTTCAGCGAACACAGCTAAAGTGGATTGAACAAAGCCAAGTTTACGGAACTGCTCGCACTTTAACTACTTAAGTAGATAAGACAAGCCGCTGTTTTCTGATATTACAGCGAATATGATTTTATCGAATGTATAGCAGGATTTCTTTAAAATATCTCATTCTGCAAATGTTCCGTAAAATTTCATTTGACAATAAAATTATTGTGGTTATTAAAATGTTATTAAAAATTGAGTATGAAGTTATTAAAAATAAAACAATGGATATTTTCTTTCAAACCAGTAAAATTCAATAAAAAATTTAATTGGTGAACGACCACACCACTTGCTAACGAATCGTATATAAGAATTACAAAACTTGATTTTACTGTATATAAAAGAATACCAAACTAGGCCCGTTAAAGTCAATAAAGAAATAAAAATTTATTTGATATATTTTCATGTCATCAAACTGAGACTGACGTTGATCTGGATTTGCTATGGATTCTTATTAATGACTTTTGTTGGTCAAAATAAAGTCAAAAATTTCAATAAAGTTAAAATTTGTCAAAATTTACTTTCAAAAACTAATTTCTAGTTTATTTTTGTTATTTTTTAGCAGGTATATATCTGTAAATATTTATTTTATCTGTTTCTACAATATATATCTGGAGTCATCAAAAGTTTTGGGGTTTGTCTTCTTTTCTTTAAAAACGTTCTAAATCAGCACATATAAATTTTACATGATTTACAATATTGCATCAGCGTAGAGCTTTTTTGGAGGTTTTCTAAATTACCAGTTTAAGAACCCTTATTATACAGGTTTTTAAAATATTCTGTTATTTCAAACTTTAGTTGTAGTTAATAGTTAAAGCGTTGTTTTTAGTTGTAATAAACGCATAATTAAACTCGAAACGTGTCTGTTTACGTGTGTTTGTCATAATATGTTCATTGTTGATGTGTGTTAAAAGTATGTTATATGGTTTGAACATGTACCGTATATACCCGTGTATTAGTCGCATTTTTTTAATCTTAAATGTAGTCCAAAAATCGGAATGCGGCTAATACAACGGGTATTTAGAATTATCAAAATTTTCTGGAGAAATTTGACTTTCTACAAATTACATATGTACACGTAAACAGCTTCATAACAATCGTAGCTTTCAGAAGTTAATCATGCTTGTGTGTAAACTAACCAACTATGACGTAAAAATAGTTATTGTCTGTCTTGAATTTTTATGGACTTACTTATGTACCGGTAATTTAATCTCTCAATTTTGTAAAAAAATGTGTGATAATACCGTTATGGCTAAATTCTTTAAATTTTATTCGATTTGTGGTATAAGACTAGTTTGTTGTAAATCAAAATAGCGTCTTTTGATGTTGAATGTTTACATTTATTGTAATTATTAAAATTGTCAAATTAAAATGCGTCTTATACGGTATACGGGTCACGATTGAGAGGGAAGGTTTTAAACATTCAAAGAAGGTGCGGCTTATACACGGGGCGACTAATACACGGGTATATACGGTATGTTAAACTTTTTAGAGGCATTAATTAAAACGCAAAAGTGCCTTTTTTTTATTCAGTAGTGTGCGTAATAGTGACTCACTAATTTACGAGCTAATTTGGAAATTTTTATCAAATTTCTGAAGACAAAATGCGATTATAGATTCTCTAAGCTAAATTAAATTGCCATTTTTGCAACATTTTAACCAAAATATATTTATAAAAATTGAACAATAGGCCTGATTTGTTCAGTCAAAACAAAGTCCAAAGAATTTTTTTAAAGGTCCAAATAAAAATAGTCCGAATGATAACACTTATATCTCAAAGTGTCCACAAAGTTATTGTAGGCCCACATGAAGTCATAAAGGATTTCACCATCTACTGAGTTAATTTGAATTTCGTAAAGCATACAGTATTATCTTATCCATTGAAAATAATGGAAATCATATAGAAAGTATTATTTACAAACATTACAATTAAATAGAATTATTTGTTTTAATATAGTGACATAGTGCATAATAGTGCCTACAGGAAACAAAGTGGAAAAGCAAAGAACATTGGAGGTGGATGCAAACTATTTTACAACGGAGCTGATGGAAGAAAAAATGGGAACGGGATAGTGGTGAGGGAGGAGCTGGTTGAAAGTGTCCTGGAGGTGAAGAGGGTGTCAGACAGACTAATGGCCATGAAACTGGAGGCAAAAGGGTCCATCCTAAATATAGTAAGCGCATATGCTCCACAGGTTAACAACAGCATGGAGGAGATAAGTAATTTTTGGGAAGATTTGGATGGGTTAATAGAAAGTATATCAAAAGAAGAGAGGATAGTTCTTGGCGCAGACCTTGATGGACATGTGGGGGATGAGGAAATAATGGGGAGGTACGGTGCTGGAACAAGAAATAAGGAAGGATCGATGGTTGTGAATTTTGGAAAAAGGATGAATTTGGCGATTGTCAATATTTATTTTAAGAAGAAAGATGAACACAGGATGACGTATAAGATTGGAGGAAAAAGTAACCAAGTAGATTATGTGATGTGCAGAAGGAGGAACTTGAAGAAAATATGCGATTGTAAGGTAATATTGAATGAGTGTACCGCAAAGCAGCACCGTATGGTGGTATGCAAAATGAGTCTCATGGCGAAAAAGAAAAAAGCAGAGAAATGAAAGCCAAAGATACCATGGTGGAAGCTGAAGGAGATAAGCTGTCAAGAAGCGTTTAGACAAGAGGTGACCAGGATTCTGGGAGGCAAGGACCTGATGAGTGAGACAAAACAGCTGAAATGCTAAGAAAAACAGCTGAAATTGTATTGGGAGTGACATTTGGGAAACGAAAAGAAGACAGAAAGACATGGTGGTGGAATGAGGAAGTTTAGGAGAGCACAAAAGAAAAGAAAAAGGCAAAGAAAGCATGGAACAAAATAAGAAATGAAAATATTAAAAAGATCTACAAAGAAAAGAAAAGTAAGGCAAAGAAGGCAGTTGCAATGGCGAAAGGACGTGCGTATAACAATTTGTATGCTAGATTGGAAACAAAAAAAGGTGTACAGATTGGCTAGCCAGAGAGACAAAGCAGGGAAAGATGTACAGCACGTGAGGGTTATAAAGGATGAAAACGGTAATGTTATGGTAAATTCGAAGGCAGTGTTAAAGAGATGGAAGGAGTACTTTGAGAAATTAATGAACGAGGAAAATAACAGAGATCGTAGGACAGAGGACGCAGAAGTTGTTAACGAAGAGGTAAATTGTGTCAGTAGAGAAGAAGTAAAGAACGCACTAAGAAGGATGAAAAAAGGTAAAGCGGTTGGGCCAGATGAGTTGCCAGTAGAAGTTTGGAAGTGCATGGGAAAGATGGGGATAAAGTTTTTGACCAGACTGTTCAACTGACTATTTATGGATGAACAGATGCCAGAAGAATGGAGAAGGAGTGTGTTTATCAATCTATAAAAACAAAGGGGACGCACAATGCTGTGGAAACTACAGAGGAATAAAGCTAATGAGCCACACAATGAAGATATCGGAAAGAATTATTGAAGCCAGGTTAAGGGATAGAGTGGAGATCAGCAAACAGCAACATGGATTTATGCCAGGAAAGGGAACCACCGATGCCGTGTTTGCTTTAAAAATGTTGATGGAAAAGTACAGGGAAGGTCAAAGACAGCTACATTGTGTTTTTATGGACCTAGAAAAAACTTACAACAGGGTTCCGCGGGAAGAGCTGTGGTACTGTATGAGAAAATCTGGAATAGCGGAAAAGTATGTACAACTAGTATAGGATATGTACGAGGGAAGCGAAACAGTGGTGAGGTGTGCAGTAGGAACTACAGAAAGTTTCAAGGTTAAGGTTGCACTACACTAGGGATCAGCGTTAAGTTTATTCCTGTTTGCAGTGATAATGGACAGGCTAACGGATGAAGTAAGGGGAGGACCACCATGGAAGATGCTGTTTGTTGATGATATTGTGATTTGCTAAGAGACCAGGAAAGAAGGGGAGCGGAGACTATAACCTTGGAGGTATGCTTTGGAAAGAAGGATGGAAGTAAATAGGTCAAAGACCGAATATCTGTGCATAAATGGAGAGAATGACGACGAAACAGTGAAGATGGAGGATACAAAAGTGCCAAGAGTAAAGGAATTTAAGTATTTGGGATCAACGGTGCAAGAAAGTGGTGGTTGTGAGAGGGAGATAAAGAAGAGAGTACAGGAATGATGGAACGAATGGAGAAGAGTATCGGGAGTAATCTGTAACAGGAGGTTACCAGCTAGAGTAAAAGGAAAAGTGTACAGTTCAGTGGTAAGACCAGCAATGGTGTATGGACTTGAGACGATGGCAGTCATAAAGAAACAAGTGGAAGAGATGGAAGTCGCAGAGATGAAAATGTTGAAGTTTGCTATGGGAGTCACGAAAAAAGACAAGATTAGAAACGAGTACATCAGGAGTACCATTAAAGTAGAACGGTTAGGAATAAAGATGAGGGAGGGCAGGCTGAGGTGGTATGGACATGTCATGAGGAGAAACCAAGAGTATGTAGGAAGAAAGGTGATGGAAATGGAGTTACCGGGAAAGAAGAGAAAAGGGAGACCAAAGAGAAGATTTTTAGATGTAGTAAAAGAAGATATGGGAGAAGTTGGTGCAAAGGAGACAGATGTTGAAGACAGAAACTTTTGGAGGATGATGATACGCTGTGGCCACCCCTGACTGAAGGGAAAGGCCGAAAGGAGAAGAAGAAGAAAATTATTTGTTTTAAGAAGTATGTGTTTTTTACCATGTACCCAAACTTTATAAACACCTTGTTGAAACAAACTTAAAGCCATGTTTGCTACAAAAACCACATGAAAAACACAAAATAAAGAACAGTTAGAAGTAAAAAAATTTCAATCGTAAACCAAGTCCAGATTAAGCAATGGGCAAACTGGGCGGTTGCCCCGGGCCCCGCGCTTTTACTAATTTTTGGCGATATTAATTATTGATTTGAAACATTTAAATAAATATATAGCCATAACCTACATTACTAGCAAACTTGAACTGAAACATAAAATATTTACATAGCGGTACGGTTATTACCTGTACGAAAAAAAATTTTAAAACATACTTTTGATGACAAAGTAACTGTGACGTCACAGTAGAGATTGGTATTATAGCATTCAAATTAATGGCTGCGAACGACTGTCAAATGTTAGAGCAGTTGTAAGAAATCTTAGTCCTTCTGGCCTGTACCTTGCAGCGTGCAGACAAATATAAGTATGTGGAAATTTACAAGTCATTTCATTTCAAAAATGTTAAATAAATAGGTAGGATACTAGGAGTCGCAAGAGACTTAATAAGCTGTAAACGATAAAGTATATCTAGTAGGATATTAAAAAATTTGACTGATAAATTTACAGGATTTGGAGTATCGGATCTTCGCACTTAGCTCAAAATGAGCCAAATTTTCCGAAGTACAAAAACTTACCGGTACTTATACTTATAGCAATACTTTTAGTTAAATTAAATAGATGAAGTTGATTGAGTTTCTGCGACTACTGCAGAGTGTTTCATATTGAAAGTGCTCATGACTGGAAGAATTTGTAACTTAGGCCGAAAATATGAGTGGAGGTCAAAAACGTAAAAGAAAAGAGGAAAAAGAGACAAAATCAAAAGAAGTTAAAAGCAAGTGTAAGAAAATAATTCAGTTCTTTCCTTATGTAAATGAGCAGTTCCTTCATCAATTCAATCTTTGAGTAATGATAGTCAAGCTGTAGAAGCTATGAATCTTGAAAGTACAGCAGAGCAAACTTTTAGCACTGCTTTAGATACTGAATCTGAAAATAAAAGTGTGAATAATGTAAATGAAAGTATGAAAACATCCACCAATCTAACTGAAAACAATAACGATGATTCAGCTTTGTGGAAAAATATTGATGATGATTTCCGCATATATATCCTTGAAAACGGACTAAACCAGAAAACAAATATCCGTTTTACTAATTCCAAAACAACATATGATCATGGTCAGAATGATTATGGAGCTTTTCCGAAATCGGAGTTTCACCCTTACTACACCAGTGACAGCAAGCAAAGCAGGCTACGCCGTCTTAAAAACGGCGCTCCTCAGGGATTGGTCTTGGCCCCCCTCCTATTTAACAACTATACGTACGATTTACCTTCCATGATTTTCAGAAAGTTTACTTATGCTGATGATTTAGCATTGTTGTACTCTTCTGGAAACTGGAAGGAATTGGAGGAGACATTAAGCAAAGACATGTCTTCACTTTCAGCATATCTCCAGACTTGGAGGTTGAAGCTCAGTCACACTAAGACGGTGACGGCAGCCTTTCACTTAAATAACTGAGAGGCCAAGCGTAAACTAAAAGTCTAAAATAACGATAGACTTTTACCGTTCTGTCCAACCCGTACTTATCTTGGGGTAAAACTGGACAGATCGCTCACGTTTCGTCACCAGCTAGTGGCATTGCGCAAGAAACTATCCTTGCGCCTCACACTGTTGAGGCGACTCGTGGGCTCGGGATGGGGTGCTGGTGCTAAAACACTACGCATAACCTCCTTATCTCTAGTCTACTCAACAGCTGAGTACTGCGCGCCAGTCTGGTGTCGCAGTGCTCACACTCGCCTCATCGACAGTCTCTTGAACAACGCCTTGCGCATAGTTACTGGATGCCTGCGTCCCACTCCAACGGACCACGTCCAAAGGAAATTACAACCAAAATTGAAAATGAGGTTAAAAAAGCAAAATATTATAGTATAACTGTGGATTTTACTCCTGAATTGACCCATGTAAACCAGTTGACTTTACAGGACGACGGCACTATTGTGGAAAGGTTTTTGAAGTTTATAGATAGCAACGAACAACATGATGCTGAGTCAATAACTAACCTTATTTTACCTACTCTTACGAAATACGACATTAATTTGGATAATTGTCGTTGTCAAAGTTACGATAATGCGAGCAATTTATCAGAAAAATATATTGGAGTGCAAGCCAGACTCAAAGCATTAAATCCACTAATTCATTATATTCCTTGCTCCGCTTATTCATTAAATTTAATTGGATTGCGTGGTGCAGAAAGCTGTATTAATGCTGTTTCATTTTTTGGCTTTCTTCAGAATTTTGATAAATTTTTTCTGCATCAACGAAACGTTGGGTTAAATTGAAATCAGCCATCAAAGGAAAAACAGTAAAATCTTTATCCAACACAAGATGGTCAGCGTGATCAGACGCCACTACAGCCCTCAAGGAAAATTTTGTTGAATTGAGACCACTGTTACAAGATTTTACGTTGGACGACAATGAATCAAATGAAACCAAATCAGATTTATAGAATTTGAAAAAGAGTATGGATGCTTTAGAAACAGCCATATTATGTATTTTATGTGACAAAATTCTTTGAAGATTTCACAGTACAAGCAAAAGTCTACAGCGTGCTGATATGTCTTTAGGAAGTTGGGTAGCACTTTACAATGAAATCGAGAGTTTTTGCCAGCATTTACGGGATGAATTTGATACAATTAAAAAGGATGGTTTGAAACTCACAACCTGCATACGGAAAACCTATGCGTCTCAAAACAAACGCAACCAAAAAACGAAGAAGACTTTTGATTATGAAAGAGAGGACACTGGATGCACTAGAGCTTTGGATGATACTCGTGAATCCTTTCGTATTGGAACTTACCTTCCAATCATTGATACCTTAATTGCAGAAGTAAGAAGACGAAAATCTGTGTACTGCATATTGCAACAGAATTTTAATTTTTTGCTGAACCTGAACGCTTGGGCTATCACTGATACATAAAACGCTGCAAGTAAGTTGTTGCAAGTATATGCAAGCGATTTAGATGACGACTTTCCTTCAGAAGTTGTGCACTTCGCTTTTCATTTACGTTCATCTTCTGATCTTAGTTCGAAGACAAATATTGCGCTATTACAGCTGTCATATTCGAAAAAGAACTGCTTAATTGAAACTTTTTCAAATGTGGCTATTATTCTTCGTACAGTATATATCTGACTTTGCCTTTTGCAAATACGAAAGGTGAACGTTCTTTTTTGGCATTAAAAAGAGTGAAAAACTACCTACGCTCATCCCTGACGCAGGATCACTTCTGTGATTTCTGTATTGTGGCCATTGAAAAGAGTTTCACAAAATCAATGAGTTTTGAGGATATCATTGATAAATTTGCAGCAGCGAAATGCCGAAAACACCAGTTGTAATACATTATTTGCCTTAGCTTTTTTTGTGTTGCATTCCCTGTGTTGTTTATTATATTTTCTGTGTTGTTTATATTTGCCACGTTAATGAAACAGTGCGAAAATTTCATTCTATATTTAACCTTTTAAAATAAATTTTAAAGTAAATTTTAAACAAAATTAATAAAATTTACTTTTTTAATAAATCAAAATAACAAATTAGACTAAAACTCTTTGATCTACTAAATAAATAATAATCAAAATAAAAATTTGTTTGTTTTATTTAAATTTCTATCAAACAAAAACACAAATAACACAAAAAAATCAACTTCTAGTTTAAAATAAATACAGTACAATTGGATTAACCCATTTATACCTCATCCATTTTAAATAATAAGGATTACCTCAGGGACACCTTATTTCCGGAAGGTAAGAGCTTATTATGTCTTTTATCATTAAGATCTACTAAATCAGTGGCTCCCAAACTTTTTCGAGCGCGACCCAAATCAGAGTTAGTTGTTTTCGCGTTTCAAAATTTAGGGGCCCCGCACTCTTATCTGTCCCGGGTCCCGCACTCTTATCTGTCCCAGGCCCCGCGATCTCTTAATCCGCCTCTGCTGAAACCTAACTTTAACTTCAATCACGATCGATTTACAAAGCTATAAAAAACAATCACTAACTCTAGACTTGTTTCCCGACATGTCCAGCACCAGGACATAACGACGAAACGACTCCGCTTGAATCACTTGGAAGGTCGGTGTCGTGTCGAAAAAGCCATCTATTCGAGGATTTGTTCCGTTGGCGAAATCAGGAGAACCCAAAATGACCTCCCAAACACTGCGTAGGTCGCACAGTCTGTTCTGTTGTGTGGGAGCTTTCCAGTTGTGTCGGTTGATGGGATCATTCCAATTGGAGTGGCAGAAACTGTTGACCTGATTAATAATAATAATAAACAATTTTCTATCCCGCTCAGGCAAATATTTACTTCAAAGAAGTGGTTGCATCAGAGCGGTAGTGGAATTATAAGTGTCAATAAAATAAATACTAGTTCAGGTTTGGCAGATACAAATAAAGACAGAAAACATGCAAAACATCAAAACTCCAAATGTACAAACATATACAAAAGAAAGAAAACAAAACATAAAAGTAAATATATACAAACTAAAGCTACAGTATTATTAACATTCAATAAATATTACCTTATTTAAATACAATAGGTTATTTATGATTCTGATAAAAATTGTTCAAAAAAGAAAGTTTTAAGTTTAGTTTTAAAAACGGATTTTAATTTACAACTTCTAATATCATATGGAAGTTTATTCCAACAGCGGGGAGCATATTGACTAAAACATCTACTGTGGTATCTGGTTTTTTTTCCGAAATCAGATGGAATTACTAACAAAAATGGATCTTTAGTTTTTCTAGGATTGACATTTGTGTTACAATTTATTGTAGACAGTGGTGTATTCCATGATAACAGCATTTGTAAATATTGAGGAGCAATATCATTCAAACAATTAAACACAGTGAGGCAAATTTTGTAATCTATTCTAAATTTTAAAGGCAATATGTGAGCTTTTATGTAGTATGGTGTGATGTGTTGACTGTAACGTACATTATATACAAAACGTAAAGCACTATTTATTACACAGTCTAAATGTCGCAGTAAGGATTTTGGAAGATTAACAAATAACGAGTTACAATAATCAATTTTAGAAAATATTATTTGTTTTACAAGGAGTAATTTAACATCTTCATTTAAAAAATTTGCAATATGTTTCCAGGATTTAAGTTGTCTAATACAATATTGTTTGACATACATGATATGTTTATGCATTGTTAGTTGAGGGTCAAGTCGAATACCTAGGCTTTTTACTTCACTAATGCTTGTCCAATCATTTTGCTTTATTTCTCCTCTTTTTGTTGCAATTGTGAAACAGTTTTGGCTTAGTTTAAATTTCTTGAAAACAGATGGTTTTGAAAATAACACTAATTTTGTTTTGTCTTCATTTAGTTTTAGGTAATTTGTAGAAAACCATTCTTTCATTTCATTAATGCATTCAGCAACTTTGTTACATAACATTGTACACAAATATTGATCATCTGGATTAAAGCTAATATATAATTGAGTATCATCAGCATACAATTGAATATTTCGTAAATTAAAATTATGAGCAATATGTTGTAGATGTTTTGTATATAAAATGAATAATATAGGTCCAAGTATGGATCCTTGTGGAACACCATACAACATAGAATCAGGGTCTGAAAAACTGTCATTTATATTGACTGAAAAGGAACGATGATTTAAGTACGAAGATAACCAATTAAGTACAAGTTTGTCTATGCCATATGAATTTTTAAGAGTTTTTAGCAGGAGTTCATGATCGATTGTATCAAATGCAGCTGACATGTCAAGCAAAAGTACCAAAACAATTTTTCCATTATCAATTTCTTTAAAGATATTATTAAACATGCATATGTTTAATGTTTCAATTGCTGATTGCAACAAATAGAAATTACAAAGATGCTTGCTACTACTTGTTGGCTCTTTTAAGTGAGTGAAAAAATCGTCTCATGATCATCATGGTCATTACATCAACTTATCAGCAGCGTGATTGAGTGAGCCGAAGTGTTATTTTGATAGCTATAGCAAGGTAGTTATGGTTTAATTCCTACTTTTGTCATGCTGCTGTGTCCTTAGAAAAACCTTTTACGTCACTTCCTCTTCTGGGAAATCTTGACTAGCAGTTCTCACTATAGTAATTTTACATAAAGTCAATGTACAAAGTCTCAACCGGACTGCAGAATCGTGGCAGGAAAATAAATGAAGGGTACGATCTATTCGTCCTTTTAACTTGCTGGATGATAGCGATGATGTTAATTTATAAAGATGTCAAACTATTCCTTTAACAAGATTTTGAAGATGCCCAGATATTGTTTTTCGGTTTAATTTCTTT
Organism: Diplosoma virens; assembly: GCA_963680785.1. Lineage (NCBI taxonomy): Eukaryota > Metazoa > Chordata > Ascidiacea > Aplousobranchia > Didemnidae > Diplosoma > Diplosoma virens. Next base: position 15,721,266 of record OY796880.1, read on the forward strand.
TTGTTTTATGCGATAATTGTAGAGGACTTGCAAAAATTGTCATCAATTTTAATGGGCTACTTTTAAGTATATTGGCTTTTTGCTATATAAGCGATTTAATTGAACCAATATCGGGAAAGTTTTTTTAAATTCTTGTCGGCTACAAAGGACTTTCTTTAAATTGATGATTCGGAAAATACTTAATAGCTCTGAAAGTTTTAAAGTTTCTTTTAATAGATCCTGAAAAGATCTACCAAAACTTATTTTCTTTTGTTTCAAACGTTAATTAACGGTACAAGTCAGTACGTTTAATTTGTTTTCCAAAAACTTTCTTGGCTTTCGGTTTAAAAAAGACACAAAAAGAAAGCGGTACCGTAAAAAAGAAATCCGTGGTCGGCATCGTGGTCAAGTGATTAAGAAATGGTAAATGTGATCGACTCGGTCTGGGTTCAAAACCTACTCGTGTTGTTCTGTTGTGTCCTTGGGAAGACTTTTCATATAATTTTTCTCTGTTTGGGGTCTTGGCAAGAAGCTGAAAATTTCAGTTATATTTTTATTTAACCGGACAGCATGACATATCCGGAAGCAGGTCGGAGTAATCGCTTTACAATTGCCCTATCTATAGCGCCTCTGATGCTTTCCTGTGAGTAAAAAGAATAATTATGAGATGAAAATAAAACAAAAAAATAAGATCTTATGCATAAATGCTAGATCAAACAGAAATGATTGATACATTTGCATAAAAGTTAACCTTAAAAAAAGATACTGTAGATTTAATCGATATATGGTATGCTAAATCAGGCATGTCAAATTCGTGGTCCGTGAAATCTTTAAAAGGGTTTTTCGTCAGATGCTTATTACGAAATCGAATATTAATTAATTCAAAACTAGATTTTATCTACGAAAACAACATCGATTTTTTGAAAAATTGATGAAATGGTGACTGTGAATTCCGGTACGGCTGAAATACAACTTGGAAAAAAGATATTAATTTATTTTAACAATTATGTAGGTTTCACTAAATTAGTTCCAACAATTAGATTTAACAAAAAATTGTTTCGTACCGAATTTATTGAGGTGTTTCGACACCTCAATAAATTATACATGTACAGTACCAAGAAAAGTACTGAACCACAAAGCCTCTTTACTACATAGGTCTCCAAGAAAGAATTTCAACTAAAAAATTATCTATCAAGCAATTACAGCACGCTTAAGCTTTCCGAAAGGCAGACAGCAACAGCGCAGCAGTCTTAAAAAAGGCTCTCCGCGCATGCTGTCATCAAAGCGCGGTGACACAGTGAGTTCGCGTCTTGGCGACGCTGCACTGACCTTTTTATATTTTTGGTCTTCATTTTGATTTCAACATAAAATTTAAAAAAAAGATTTACTTAAATCTTTTTGCGGCCATGATTGGCCACCCAATCAAAAAGAAGATTTTTTTTGGTCTTCACCTTGATTTTAATAAAAAATTTTGAAAAGAGTAAACCTTAGGCCCAAAGTCTATTAGTGGGCGACCGGGTTATTAATTTCAACCGGGGCCGGGCCCCCGGTCAGGGCTGGAAATTTATATTTGCCCCGGCCGGGGCTGGAGCCGGAACCGGGGTTCATAATTAGGCACACAAAGAGAAAATTAATGGCAATTTTGCAATAAGTTGAAGTGTGGGTACTGGTAAAGGTGTGTTCTAAAAAAGTAATTACAAATTTCTAAACCTTCTGTAAAAGTTGCTCGCTTTATGTAAAATATCAGCCTCTTTGTTTAAACTTCAAAATTTGGATGATATTGATATACTCAATTTAACTAAGTTGATACCGATAATATACATCACAAGATATTTTGTTTCCATTATGTCTCATCTAATTTCGGTTTAATTCTCAATGCACGTCAGACATCATTAACTCGGTACTTGCAAACCTTAAGTCACTATATCACCAACTGCTACATATGACAGCTCACCAGCAAAACAATCCAAAAGACAACGCAACTATTAAAAAGATAAACAAAATCAATCATGACATGTACTATAAAATTGTTTTACAAATCTCTTGTTAAATATTTATTCTTCTGTTGAAGACACTTCTTCATCCGACCAACCATCACTCTCAGCACGTTGTTGTTCAACATCTTTTGAATCAATGCTGTCTGCTACAACACTTTGAGGAAGCAACACAGAATTATAGCCAACTGCTCTCAGATGGTATTTCAAAAATAACAGTTTTTGAACATTTTGTGGCCTGAATCGCACTCTCTATTCCCATTTGCAATGTCTCTTACAACTTTGAACTCATGTTCACTTGCAACAGAGCTAATTGGAGGTGTGAGATATCTATTAGCAAGGGTTGCTAATTCTGAATATCGTGTATAGCTTGTATGCCAGAACAAAAGTGGTGAATCACTAAAGCCAGATCTTGGCTCTTGTAAGTAATTAGCAATTGCAATTTTGGCTTTTGCGTATTCATCAAGATCTTCATCATCTGCTGAATTGCCATCTTCTGAAGAAATGGAGTCATCAAAATATGCAAAAGCATATGCTCCAGATTGTTTTTGCATAGTATCATTCATCTCGCGTCTCTTGTGACTGGTCGCTGATCTATTTGGGTCATGGTTATCTGCCAACCTTTTTGATTGGTCTTCTTTTTTCATTTGGTTAGCTATCAATTTTGTAAGCTGCAACTTGGCATAATCAGCAGCACCCTCATTCAAAAAACTTTTCTTTTTGAATCAAAGATCAAGTAATGTTGCAATTGTGTAGATCTCATTTTCTTCAATAGAAGTGAAATGATCTCGTCTATCATTTCCATAAAAATATTTTTGAAGATTTTGCAGTAATTCTTCTTTAAGCATGTTAACACCATAATAATCATTTTTACTCAACATTTTTGTCAGAGATTTTATGCTTGGAATTGCTTCCGAAGTACATGCACTTTCTTTTTCACAATATGTCACAACATCTGCAATTCCCTTTAAAAGTGTCACCAAACTCTGCAGCACTTTCCACTGGTGTAATTCCAAGAGCTTTGGTAGTTTTTCCATGTCAAGTGATGCTAAAATAATAGCTTTTTTTTGAAGAAGAAACCTATCCACATTTGATAAGTACTGCTACATCGGGTTTCCTGATCCAGTATCAATGTGTGGTTCGGAAGCTTTTCTTTTTTTTGAGCAGCTCTCAGCAGCGTCTTTGCCTTTGTACTGTGACGAAAAGCTCGTACTACGATTCGGACTTTGACTAGTAAGTTAACTACAGCACGTTGATATTTCAAGCTATTTGTTACCAGATGTAGTCCATGAAGAAAGCATCCTATGTTCTTCCATCCACCTTCATTTGTTACCTTTACAATATTAGCAGCATTGTCTCGGACAATAGCATGAATTGAATTTTTAATGCCATATTCGAGAAACGCAGACTGCAGAGCTTTGATTAGATTTTCAGAAGTATGATTTTCTTTAAATGATAAGCATTTGTTAGGATTAGGAGTTTGGTTTTGAAATTAACCCTAACACAATATAACATGCAAAACTTATTTTAACAGAATTTATTAATTAATCATAATTACATATCTCCGTCCCAGAACAGCAGCGTAACGTTCTTTATAATTTGTTGTCTGTCCCAAAATGGTATACAGCCGCGTCCGTATATATAGCAAGCATCACCGAAATCCTAATCATTTACCGTGGGACACAGAAACACTGTCACAAAATTTCACAAGATAAGCATTATGGGAAGCGGAACACGATTGATAAAATAAAAGCATAGGCTCGAACATAAGGCAAGCACGCTGCAACCATGCATTAAGCATACACGAATCACGACACATTCAAGAACTATAGACTTTTTATCCCACGCTTTTTGTAAGATGAAGTAAACAGCATTCATTTTCAACAGTACTGTATGGCAGCATTGCGTCAATCAACCATTCCATTATATCAGTAAGCTTTTTGTGGAGTATCTCTTTGGAGTTTTCTCTCTGGTGTAAATTGCACTACATTTGCATTTTGCTTTGGTGGGGTCATCACATAAAGTAAAAAACTCCCACACTAAACTGGAGTTAGAGCTTTTCTTTATTGACATTGGCTAAGTTTTAAATTTAAACCTGTAACTAATAGCTTGCTAAATTATAGTGTAATTACAAAAATTTAGTCAAATGGGTTTGAAATAAAACAAAATATTACTAGCGTCTTCTAATGTGCTAAAGAGTTTAATTCTAATGCTAAATGTTGAGCAAAAGTAACACAAACTAAATTAATATCTTGAGTATAGCCCAAATGAGAAACAATCCCAGGCTAGCAACTCAAACTATAACTCATTGTACAATAGCTTCAACAACATACTGGCATCTACGTTTGGCTATAACTAAAATCTTTTTCTCAATCTATGCTATCCTTGTAGTAAAAGGAGTTTGTTTTATCATAAACTCTTCTGATTCTCAATTTTTGGTCATATCATGTATTTTGTGCATGAACGCAACATGGTTTTACTTAACACAAACATGTACGCCTATTACCAGCCAGCAGACCATGCTGTGGTCATGCACAAGCTGCATGACTATCTCACTCCATGAGAAAACAGTGGGAAGAATAAACTGGAAATTGGATATTTGTGTTTATTACATCACAGCTTTCTATTCAAGAGTCACACACATGTACATTTCTGTGATTTTTTATATTCTTTGTTTGAGTGATCATCCCCGGCTCCGGCCATGTTTGAAGGATGCCCCGGGCAGGGCCGGTCCGGGGATAAAAGTGGCATCCCCGGCCAGGGCCGGAGCCATAGCCGGGGCCTCGGTCTATCCCTAACCCGGACTCCGAGGCAATATAGACCTCCTCTGATTTCTCGAACATGAAAGAGTTTCAGAAAAAACAATTTACACTATCGAAAACTATATAAAAAAGTATCTAAAAAAATTTCAGCAAAATTAAACTTTTTCTTTAGTTTTTGCATTTTCCGAAAATAACGGTTTTGCTCATTTGATCTATGTCAACTTTCTTATTATCAAATTTTTTTCGCGTTTTAATTTTTTAAATTGTCTTTTTGTTTGAGCACAAGTTATCAGTCTTTTACAAAATGTAGCGATTTGGAAAAAAGATGCTTCCTATTATGAAAAAATCAATTTTTTAAAAGCGTAGTCAAAAATTGCAGTATGAATGTCTACCTTGTTTATAATACGGACTCTTATTTATCGATTGATCAATTTTTGTAGACAGGTTTCAAATTGCATTGAACTGTTTTATTAGTCTGGTGTTCTAACTTAAGCTTATTAGGCGGATTTTTCTGTATTATTTAATTCACTTGTTGTTATCCTATATTATCTCGGTCGGAAATTTAAAAAAATTAATTCATATATTGATACATGTAATATCTAAAAGTGGCTATATAGGTTAAGATATAAAGTTAATAGTAAAATTAATGCACTCATTAAATTTTCGTAGTAATTTATCTTATTTTTAATTTAACCTTAGATTTGCAAGTTGAATAATAAATTTTTTCATAGCTTTGAGTTCGAGCATCCTATTTGTTGTGCTAAAAGTTAGTTGCTAATTGCTTTTATCTAATTTATAAATTTTTTACCTTTATAATATCCTGCTGTATTGCTCAGCGTTATTGTAACAATAGCTAAAGCGTTTGTTCATTATCGATACTTTTATAAAGCTAAGAAGACAAAATGTCCTCACATGCTGGAAAAAATAACTGAGAAGTTTCAATTTAAATGATTTTTTGAACCAATGCAACTTGCAATTTTTGACTTTTAGCAAGGCAAATTAAGCAAAAAAAAGCTGCTGCCTATTATGGTGTGCTCGAAACATTATTTTCAATTTAAGTTGGACTGTTTTTGTCTAGAAAAAATTAGGCTAATGAAAAATTCAAGTTCGTAGTAATTTAGTATGTGGACAAATGCCATATTTGCATAGTTTTTATTGGTCAAGATATATATTAAAGTTTTTACCAATTAAATTAATAAAAGATTTTGTTGCTGCAGACCTGATTTTTTTATATTTCTGTCTGTATGACAAAGAATAAAACTAAAAATGGACTAATTGAATTTGGAAGTAAAATAGTCTTGCTTTCTAAGTTAAATAATCTTGCTTTTTTAGTAAATAATCTTGCTTTTAAGTTAAGTTCATGCTTATCTATATATAGACTTACCATAATAAGACAACGAATAAAACTAAAAGTGGACTAATTAAATTTGGAAGTCAAATAATCTTGCTTTTTTAGTAAATAATCTTGCTTTTAAGTTAAGTTCATGCTTATCTATATATAGACTTACCATAATAAGACAACGAATAAAACTAAAAGTGGACTAATTAAATTTGGAAGTCAAATAATCTTGCTTTTAAGTAACAAGATGGTTAAGTTCTTTTTTTATCTATACATAGACTTACCATACGTCCTGATTTTTAGGGCTCTGTCCCGCCTATTTTGGCAGAAAACAAAAACTTTTCAGAAAACAGAAAGACAGACTCCATGTGCAGACCTTTTTTCTTGTTTTTTTCCGAGATCAGTAGACTTCAAAGACGAGAATCATGAAATCCGAGACTGATTCAAAATGAAGACCTTTTTTTTTAGTGAACACTATTTTTTGGGAACGAATTTTTTTTCTGTTAACAAGCGTCCCAGTTTGCCCCTCCGAAAATATGGTAGCTTTATCTATACAATTAATAGCAAGCTAAAAATTTTTGTGACATAGAGTGTTAATTTATGTATCAGATAGATTACACAAAATTGTTGAAATTAAAACATGTTTTAGTCCGTTCAATTTTAGATATAGCCCTATTTATTTTTAATTTTTAAAAAGCAGCTAATTTTTGTATCACCTACTCCAGCTGGGTTATCAATTTTCTTTATAATTATTAAAATGTTGTTGTGAATTATTTGCGAGTGAACTGTTTGCTTATATCAGGGCTTCTCAAACTCTGGGTCGCAAAACAAATTGGCTTTTTGTGCTTTGTGTCGCGAAACTTTGAAAATCCCAGTAGTCCCGCGAAACTTTAAAAAAATTAGTTTAGCGATGTTCAATCTGCAGCGGTTATTGTACATATAATCGACAAATCAAAGAATTTGCCGACAAAAATTGACAAAATCGAGCTTGATTCTGAATGAAGACCTTTTTTTTGTACACTTGAATTTGAATTTGGGGACAAAAATAGATAAAACGGAGCTTGATTTCGAGTGAAGACTTTTTTTTTAAATAACACCTAAATTCGTGGACAAAAATCAAGAATTCTCGTCTAAATGCCACACAAATTTCGGAAAAGTCCCAAAATTTGCCGTAGGTTTAAGATGGGATTGCAGAACAAAAACGTTTGACAAGCCCTGGCTTATTTATTATTGAACATTTACTGGTAGCGTAATGTGACATCACATGTTATAGCTTACTTGCAAATAATAAGTGCATTGCTTGGTTTTATGTCTTATTGTGCTTTTTTCGCTTGTCTCATATTAACATGATTTTTATTGTATTAAATTCTTCGGAATAAGACAGTGTTGTTGCAAACTTGATTGATGTCAATGGATTACATTTTGTACAGGTAGGCCATAAGTCGCGCACCAAAAAATTCGAAACAAATTAAAGGCAAATTGAAACCGAAAATAAACTTTGAATGGAATCAGCCAAATCTGAAAGTTATAGCAACTGACACGTTTAAGGAAAAGAAAGGATGTTTTATTCCGCTTTTTTTACATTGCTTCCACTACACTACAGGTAAGTCTTTGGTGCGCGACTTAAGGCCCACCCCGTATTTCAGAATCATATTTTTCATCGCACGATAAGACATTGCTTTGAGCGTTTTTAATATGCATCTTAAAAAAAGTACTTTTGATTTTAATAATTAGATTTATATTACGTCATTTCCGGTTGTGGTCCTTATTAAAACATTTTTAATGTGGACCCCTTATGTAAAATGTTTGGAGGGTCATCAAAGCTTGCATAAAACAATTTACATGCTAGTATTTGTATAAAAGAAAGTATAGATTAAGGACATTGTGTCAAAGTAATTTTGTGTTTGGAAAATTATAAATAAAACTTTTAGAGGGATTTTTGCTCAACCCTTTGTCGATGAAAGTATTCTCCCACAAATGCTTTATTTTAATCATTATAACGTCAAAATAGTATAGAAGCCTTGTTTGATTATTGATATATAACTAAATTAAATGTTGCATCAATTTGATTTATTTTTAAACAATGCTTTATAGTAGGTTTACATGTAAATAAATTATATATCTCAATCTTATTTGTGAAAAACTCATTACTTTACGTTGAGGTTAAAGAACCAAATTTTGCATTTGGAGTGCCAACAAGATAGATGATAACCCAAAATTAATTGTTTTTAATTTCTATTAATTTTTGATACATTTTTTGAAAAAAATATTAGGTGAGACACATTTGTCCCTTTCGGCGATAAGCACAAAAAATTTTATAGATTAACACTTTTGCAGTATTTTATCATTGATTAGTATTTGCAGTGCAGTAAGAATATTTTTTCGCAATGACTACCACCTTCAACTTATTATTAAATAATGGTTTTTTCCGAGTTGCAACGTGGATGTTGCTGTAGCAACAAAGTTAAGAGCATTTGAAAAGGCTATTTCAGCAGGTTTTGACTATCTTTGTGTAGCTAAAAGGTTTATTTAGCGTTTATTTTTTAACAAAAGAAATGAGAGTAAGAGATTTTTTTGACTGCTGATGAGATAGAAATACTGAAAGCAGATAACAGTGATGGAGAAGAGCAATTGCAACTGGACTAAAAAGATGGGAAAATATTACAAAAAATATAAATGAGGATAATCTAAAAGTAGTTATAGAGGAAGTAACCGGAAAAGATGGTGAAGCCGCATTTTTCAATCAAAGTTTTAGTAAAAAAGATGAAACAAATGATTTCTGCGTTGAAAGTGCTGAAAATTGTAAAATTATCAAGAAACCTGAAGCTGTTGAATTTTAAAAACAACATTTGTTGGGAAAATTATGCGAAGGCTATGATCTTTCACCTTATGATATATTTCTCAAAATCAGTGACTTCAATAATTTGTTGAAAAAGATAGTTATTCCTGAAAGTGTTCGGTATGCCCATCAAGAAGGCAGAACCTATAAGTTAAAAGACGAGGAAATGAAGGCATTTATTGGTCTAAATCTTTTAATGACATATCATCGCTTACCTGCACTTCATCTATATTGGAGCACTCATTCAGAATTTAATATTCCTTTTCTTGCAAATTGCATGACTCGCGACCAATTCATGAAAATCCGAAGAAACATGCATTTTAATAGCAAAGAAGAAGAATTACTGCGTACTGATCTACATCGAAATAAAGCATGTAAAGTTTGTTCTTTGCTCAATCGCATGAATCACGCCTTCTCTAAACCGATGATTCCGGAAGAATATCAAAGTATCGATAAAAGAATGATCAAATTCAAGGGCCCAAATATAATGAAGCAGTATTTAAAACAGAAGTCAATAAAATGGGGGTTGAAGATGTGGGTCAGAGCTGGTTCAATGAGTGGCTATGTACATGAAGTTGATCCATATGCTGGAAATAAACCAAATGTTGAGGAAGGACTAGGAGAAAACGTGGTTTTCAACCTCACAAAATCACTTCGTCAAAGTAACTGTTGTGTTACAGTACAATCGATAATTTTTATGTCAGTAAATGTTGCTCATACTCTTCATAGCAACGGCATCAGAGGTGTTGACACAATTCGACCTAACCGAAAGCATTTACCGAAAGATATCAAAAGTGACGAATTGATGAAAAAAGGGAATATAAAGAAAAGAGAAACCAATGATCAAAAACTGCATTACTTGAAGTAGATGAATACTCGCGGTGTGCATATGCTATCAAATTTTAAAAGCTGTGAAGAATTTGTGCCAACAGAAAGAAAATTCAAAGGGTGCAGAGAAAAAGCTGATGTTTTTATACCAAAAATCATTGATAGGTAGAACAAAATAATGGGTGGTGTTGACAAATCTGATTAAATAAAAAGCCTATGAAATCGATGATCGGTACAAATTTAATTATTGTACCGACTTTTCGACAATATGTTAGACAAAATGGTAATAAACAGTTATTTAGTTTATTTAGAACTTTTCAGGAAATACGATAGAAGACAGATACACATCTTGATTTCAGAGTAGAGGTTGCATCGGGTTTGATTAGAATTTTTTTACCCGACGACATAGCTTATTGCAACCGAGTGCAAAACGCCCGAAAGTGCAAATGCCAACTCGAGCACCTTCCAAAACAGCATACAACTAGAAAGCGGAGTCAAAACTGCAGTGCAAAAGGAGTTGAAAATTGTACCAAGCTGTACCGCAGCACTTGTAGTTGCTATTTATGTCTTGCGAAGGGGGGTAATTGTTTTGCGGAATACCATCAAAACATGTTTTAAATCCAGCAAATATCAAAATGACTCTTTAGATCACGTGCAAACTATTTTACATTTTTAATGTGAAATATTACCTGGCGTTCCGTTTTGTGTTTTATTTCGTTCAGTGTTTTGTATAGCAATTAAAATTTTCTTTTTAACTAAAAACTGGTTGAAATTAAAAAAGACCGCGTCGACGAAAGGGACGTAAATGTCCCAAGTCACCATGGGCTTTTGAGCAGATGTAAGAGCAAACAAAATGTGAAACATTTCTTTTACTACAGTAACTAACATGTAGAAGTAGATAAAAAATAAATCAAATGCAAAAACTACTTTCGTCGACAAAGAGTCAAGGGGTGCATAATACCCGATTTTCCCCTACATTTAAATCCAATTGAAGACCAAAAAATAAAAAGTTTACCACTTCGTTTGTTCACCGAATTGTGGCTCGTAGCAAATTTTAGCGTTAAAGTTTTACCATTGCGACCGTCATACATGAGTTTAACGTACCTGTGCTATGCAATGTTATCTTTAAAATTGAATTACGATTATTTGATCTAGTACCTGAGTCAAAAAGTGAAATGACATCAGTGACACATTCAGACCAGGCATTTGAGTTGTGTAAGGTATAAATCTGCAGCCTTTTTCCGGTAATCCAGTCCTGAAAATTTGCTGACATGTTCTTGGCCATCCTGTTTCTTGATCAATGTATCTCCACACACCTTCTAAAGCGTTTGGACATCTAGCAAATAGAAAAATATTTTCATTTCTTTAAAGATTATTCTTTGAAGCAGAGGTTCCCAACTGATGCGTAACGACGCCCTGGTAAACCATTTTAAAATTACGAGGGCGTTGCAATATCGTAAGGTAAAGATATCACGTCTTCTCTTGAGTTTCAAAGAAAATTTATCCAACAGTTTGCTTTAGACAAAAACCCTTTTAACCTTTAACCTTTGGCTTGAAACTTTTTCTGGAAAAGAGTCGTTTGTGTAAAACTAGGTAAAAACTTAGACTTAATGCGTCGTGACTTTATACAAGTTGGGAACATATGCTTTATGCAATTCAGTGAAAGACTTTTCTCATTGTTTAACCATTTTATTAAAAAATTTTATACAAGTTTTATACGTCTGACTTTGTACAAGTTGGGAACATATGCTTTACATAATCCAGTGAAAGACTTTTCTCATTGTTTAACTATTTTGCTATTTTTCTTGTTACCAGGTGTATTCTTCATTATACTCTGTTGTTCTTCTGGTAAAAACAGAAAACTTTTTTTGTTAAAAACCTTTTCAGTTTATTAAAAACTAAAAATTAAAAACAAACAGTCAACGTTTCGGGTGCTGTTACAAGCACGCTTCGTCAGGACCAAAGCTAAAATGAATGTAAAGTTAAGAAATCAACTAAAATTGTTTTCAAAAAACAGTTGCCAAAACATAGCGGAAATTACTCAAGCGTAATATTAAATGATTATTTCAAAAAACAACAAGTTTCGTGTAAAAAACAATGAAATGCGCAACACGGAATCGAACAAGCGTGAGAGAACAATTTAAAACAGCAATTAAATTTTGAAAGTACAGTAAATAAAATACAAAAACAGGTTTTATTTTAATTCATTATATATTTCATTGTAATAGACACCTTCTTTGTCATTTATCGATGAATTAGTTTTTTGTATGAAATATGATTCTAAAAAACGGCGTTTATAAAAGTCAGGTTCAAAAGTAAGAATTGATGAGCCAAGCCAGTTGATTTTATGGTAGAATTTAACAATATGTTTGACAAGAGCAGTTTTTTTATTTATGTTGTTATCATCAATTTTCGCCAGGTTGCGTGGGTAAAGATCACGTTTGTGTTCCGCACAGCGTGTTTTAAAATTACGACCAGTTTCTCCTATATACAATGCAGAGCAATCTTGGCATGGAATTTGATAAATAGCTCCTTGTCGTCGAGAGAATTGAAACTACTCGACCTACTCGTGTTTTTGTATTTTATTTACTGTACTTTCAAAATTTAATTGCTGTTTTAAATTTTTCTCTCACGCTTGTTCGATTCCGTGTTGCGCATTTCATTGTTTTTTACACGAAACTTGTTGTTTTTTGAAATAATCATTTAATATTACGCTTGAGTAATTTCCGCTATGTTTTGGCAACTGTTTTTTGAAAACAATTTTAGTTGATTTCTTAACTTTACATTCATTTTAGCTTTGGTCCTGACGAAGCGTGCTTGTAACCGCACCCGAAAAGTTGACTGTTTGTTTTTAATTTTTAGTTTTTAATAAACTGAAAAGGTTTTTAACAAAAAAAGTTTTCTGTTTTTACCAGAAGAACAACAGAGTATAATGTTTAACTATTTTATTAAAAAATTAATTCTCAATTTCAAAGTTACTTTGTTGCTTCAATTCCTCCACTTTCATTAAAATAGAAAGCTCGGCTTTCGTCCAATGGATATTCATCAAAAACGCCCCAACGGTAATGGGCCCATTCGTGAATGAGTGCTTTGTCTGTTGAATGGAATAACTTTTAAAAATGTTTCAACATTTTAGATTAGAAGAACAAAAAATTGTGCACTAAAGTTGACTTGGTTTTTATTAAAGGCACAAGATTTTGTAAGCTGCTGCGCAATTCGTCAGGTGCAAAGTACCATGCACGATTTTTTGTTCTTCTCATTTGATTTTAATAGTTGACACGGCTTTCCCAATTTTTATTTCTTTTAATCCGTCAATTTCAGATTAAATTGCGTCTATATTTTTTCAATTGTGATGATCAGATTGTGCATGCAAAAAACTGTTTCTTGTTAAAATGTGGTTATAAATCTAAGTTAAAGTTCAAATTAGTTTTTATTTAGATCAAAAAGTCTAACAGCTGCGGATATGTTAAGATCGTGCAATAGAGAGATAATTCCGAAATGTTCTGATTGATATTTAATAATTGATATAATTGCTTCTTACTGATACTCTGATTCTTAATATACTAAATCAAACAGTAATTTTTTTTTGTACTTAAATTAATACCTAAGTATTCAAATGATCTGCAAAACCATTAAAAAACGGCATCTAACGACCAGCATCATCATATCAAATTTACAGCTTTCTGCCTTGCAAGACAACTTTAAGAAATGGTAAAAAAATATATTTTTAGATAGTTTTGGAGGTACTAAAATACTAAAGTTTAGAGTGCTCAATTTTACAAATTTTTAATTTATATTTGAAGAATTAAGAGGATTTGGAATTAATTGTTAAACAAGCTGCATAAATATGAGCTCTCATATGAACTCTAATGAGAGCGAAACTCGAGTCTGGTGTTTCTCATCTTTATGCAGCTTGTTTAAAAATTTTTAATTTTATTTCTCAATTACTCTTTGATGAGATAATTTGTTGCTTCTACCATTTTCATTAATTCTCTTAGCAGATAATTAGATAATTATCTGCTATTGAAGATCTATTTATAATTAGATCTTAAATGATAAAACTTTGTCTGAAATACAAAAAAGCTTTTTGAGACTTGTCGAAAAGTTTTTAGGTAGGCTCACACGTTTACAAATGCTCACTTGTTGTAGCTAATCTAAATAAAACTCAACACTATTTTAAGCTCCGAGACCGGAATTTACTTTTTTTTAAAGCGTTTAAAGCGTTTTAAAGCGATACTTTTTTTTAAAGCGTAACATGTTGCTGTTACAGTTTGTTTCAAGGCATAAGACAAAAAAAAATTATTGTCGTATATTTCTTTGCTATTTCATGGAATTTACTTTACACTGCGAACAGTTTATAAAGGAAAAAAAATTCTACTGTGGATGTCTTTGATAAAAATTTAATTTAAATTAACGTATTTACTGGTGCAAAAAAATTAGCATTGAAAAAGTGTTATTCTTAAAATAAAAAAATTAACAGTAAAACTTTCGGCAAAATAAAGCTGGTTTATAAAAGCAATTTAACATTTTGAAAAAGATAGGCTTAAAGATAGAAGTTGGAGATAAACTAACCGCAAAATATTCCACCACAAAAGTTTACCCACGGAAACTTCTATAAATTTACCGCGGAGATATTTAACCTACACGTTGACGGCTGATGTGCTTTTTTTCTATTTTGGCGGCCATGACCGAGGGCCCATTGAATTTTAGACGGTTATTCTTTTCTTGTTTTTTCAATTTTCGTAAATTTTTTTTTAATGCAAAGTGTATTCAAAAGCTAATTTGCTTAACTGAGGAGCCGAATGCAAGAGGACAGTTCACGTTAAACCGCAGATGTTTCAAAAGCAGGATATAAACGAATTCACTATGACGCGCCGGCATGTCACGCAGCAGACAACGTGTTAATAAAAGTTTCCCAAAAGTTTTAGGGATAAAAAAGACCCAAACCTAAGCTTATGGGAAATTTACCAAGGTGGAATTTATCTAGAACTCATATCTTATTAAAAATATGTTGGGTATATTTGTTTCAAATTTTTTCACTTTTTTTGTTTTGTGGTAGCGTTTAAAGCAGTCTTTAGAATAAAAGACCGACTAGCATTTTTTTATAAGTATACTTTCAACTAAGTACGTCTAAACCAGTGGTTTTTAACCTTTATTATACGGTGGCCCATTTTCCAAGTCAAGGTAACTTAACGACCCACTTCGGTAAAAATAATTTAATTTTCATCGCAAAAATCTGATGATCTCTAAAATAAAAGGTTTTTACTTGAAATTCGTATGCAATTTCTCAATTTCCATCTCAAAAACACAGTGATCTCTAAAAAAACGTCTTCATTTGGAATTTATTTCCGATTGCTCAATCATAATGACATCACTATACAAATCTTATATTGCTTTCATTCTGATTTATGTTCTGTGGCCCACCACCGGGCCATGGTCCACCGGTTAAAAACCACTGGTCTAAACAGTTTGCAATGACCCTACTTTGTGGATTGTTCGTAATGAGGTGACAAACTTTTTTCTGTAAAGCTTTCTCCGTGTAATTGTGAAATACACAAACTTGGTTATTATTGCAAGCTTTGAGGAACCACCCATGTTGTTGAAAGTTATCTGATCAAAACAGGAATAAGACTTATCTTTTAAAAACCGAGACTTTGTCGTGGCAGCATTTACACAACTCGTATATGTAGTCACAAGTGTTTGCAAGAACAAATTCAAGCTTTATACTTAACCGCAAATTAGTAAAATAAATTTACGATGATACCAATTAATTCTTTCAGAGACCAAGTTTAAACGTAATATTTCGCCGTTTCTTTTTTTTATTTTGGTTTTAAAATTTATTTTTTTCTTAATTTTTAATAGGAATTTTTCTTTTAACTAACCATGTTTTTAAAAACCAACCATCTGGATTCTACCGACTGAATAATGGATATTTTCAATCACAGTTGCAATTGCAAATGTCGTTGCGCTGGTTCAAAATTCAAAAATGCATAAGTAAACTTTGAAAAAAGTTTAGAACTCTCATATTATTAAGACAGTGATAATTTCGATCTTTTGAATTGTTCTTGTGTGTGCTTACCTCTTTACAGTTAATAAGGTTAATTAATTTCTTGCTTTTGTCTTATCTTTGACCGATTACATGAGTGTGTCTAGTTCTCACATGACAAGTTGCTTCTGTTCGTGATTGTCATCGTCGTTGTTTTGAAGAGCATCCACTCCAGGTCAGACACAAACAGGACTGGGGCCAATGATTTTGTTCTTTTACTAAACAAGGCTGCTGTACTGCCCGGGTCAGATGCTGGCAGTGATGGTTTTAAATTGAATTTTATCATTCAAAACTGTCAGACCTCTTACTCCATGTGATGCTCGATGTATGGGGTACACCATTGGAATGTGTCTGCGGTTTGTTCAGAGGCGCCGCACTCGCAATTCGGTAAAGGAACGAGACCCCATTTGTGCATAGATGAACAGAATCCCCGAAAACTAGTTTATAGGCAATTGAGCTTGACCCAAGCTGTTCGATGCAAGCTCATTATAACGGGCCTGGCACCAGTCCTGGGTATGAAAGCACAAAACCTAGATGTATTCTTGCAGTACTCCCCGTTTCTATTATAATTCGTCCACTAAGAAACGCGAATGCTAAGTCCGGCAAGGTTATTTAATAGATTCCGTGCAGCTGGCATTAATGGGCGTCTAGATCTCAGTCTCTCTTAGCGAGCACTAGCATCTGAGCATCTGAGGACCTACTTTAAAGACCATACAGGATATGATCAGGGTCCAGAGATCTACAGTAAAGAAAGGAGAGTGTTGCTCCTAATCGGCGAAGCTCAGCTGGCTGGATGCCTGAAAGTATGGGTAAGTGGTCTATTGGAGTGGAACGCAGGTATCCAGTTAGTATGCGCAAGGCGTCATTCCAGATACTGTCTGTGAGGCAAGTGTGAGCGCTGCGACACTAGACTGGTGCGCAGTACTCGTTGGCTGAGTAGACCAGAGATAAGGCAGCTGTGCGCAGTGTTTTGGAAACAGCGCCCCATCCTGAGCCTACAAATCGCCTCAACAGTTTGACGCTCGAAGATAGTGTTTTGTGCAATGCCATTAGATGGTAACAAAACGTGAGCGATCTGTCCAGTTTTACGCCAAAATAAGCAGGAGTTAAACAGAACGGTAAGAGTCTATTATTGTTGTAGACTTTAGCTTATGTTTGGCCTCTCGATTATTAAAATGAAAGGAAGCGGTCATCGTCTTAGTGTGAGTGAGCCTCAATCTCCAAGTCTGGAGATACTCTGAAAATAGAGTCATGTCTTGGCTTAGAGTCTCCTCCAAATCTTTCCAATTTTCAGAAGAGTATAACAATGCTAAATCGTCTGCATAAACAAACTTTCTGGAAATTATGGAAGGCAGGTCCTACGTATAGATGTTGAAAAAGAAGGGAGCCAAGACCGATCCCTGAGGAACGCCGTTTTTTAGACGGTGCAGCCTGCTTTGTTTGCTGTCACCGATAGTAAGGGTAAAAATTCAGTTTTGAACAAGCTTCATGATCATTCTGACCATGTTCTTATCTGGTAGAAGTCTCAAGCAACTTGCAGGTAAGGTCACGGTGTCAGGCAGTGTCATATGCCGCTGTCAGATCAACAAATACGACACCGGCCTTCTTCTTAGACTCGAAAGAATCCATGATGTTCTGGGTCAGCAGAACGACTTGATCCACGGTTGACTTTCCGCGTCGAAACCCAGCGTGTTGTGATATTGACAAATCATAAAAATTTACTTTCTCAGCGATATTTTGGCCAGCAGCTCAAAGCGTTGTCAAATAAAACTTTTAAAAAGTATTTATGGAAAACAGATGAAAGTTTATGCTGAATGAGTTTCTTACAGATAATGCAAACGTTAAGATGTCACGATTCATACAAATAAAAAAAAGCTAAAATTTTAAGACTGTATAAAGCTGTGGGCCTATAATAGTATAACTCAGTAACGTATAAGCAATAAAAAAATTATTAAAATCCTTTACGTTTTGGACCAAACTCTCGTATGATTGATCTTCTCGTTAAGAAATCCGGAGTAATGTGCATGTAGGATCCAGGCAATCCGCATCCTCCATATTGAACGACATACGGCTGGTTTAGAAAAAGCGGATTCGGGTCAGCAATGATGATGTCAGCCTTGGAAACAAAAGCAAAATCAACGAATGTATCCCACTAAAAGTTTAAACGTGAAAAAATATATGTACTTTTTAAGTTGGTAATATTACTTGTCTTTCAAAATAAAAACTTGAAATATTTTGTTCTGTGGTAAAATATTGTTTTGTTAAATAAAAGTGAGTTAAGTGTTTTTTAGGTTAACATTAACAAGATTTGAATTTTTTAACCCAGCCTCTAAGGTTGTTCAAATCAGAGAAGCCTTGGTGCCGGTCCCAAGCCCGGATAAATGGGGAGGGTTGCGACAGGAAGAGCATCGGCGTAAAACACAGTTAAATATTTTTTAATGCGCGTTGTAAAATCTGACTTCATACCGGATCGGTCGAGGCCCGGGAAAACAACAACCGTTACCAGTGACTGGACACCAAGGTTCACTGGTGAACATGCTACTTGGATGGAAAAAGAGGTGGAAAGCAGTGGAGAAGAAGGAAGGAGAGAAAGGAAGAGAGGAAGAAAGTTAAGAAGATCAAGCTAAGGGTTGCTACATTAAATGTTGAAACCGTGACCGGTAAAGAAAGAGAAGTGGCGGATCTTATGGAACGAAGAGGGGTGGACACACTGTATGTGCAGGAACTCGCTGGAAGGGGGAGAGAGCAAGATGCATAGGTGGAGGATATAAAATGTGGTACTGTGGAAGTGGAAACAAAAAGAATGGTGTGGGAATCATATCGAAAAAGAAGCATGTGGACAGGGTAGTGGAAATATGGAGGGTAACAGACAGGATAATATGCTTGAAGATGGAGCTTGATGGTGTTATGTTGAAGTTTATTAGTGCGTATGCGCCACAGGTGGGGTACGTGAAGAAAAGGAAATATTCTGACTGGACCTAGATGAGACAGTGGAAAAGATACCAAGGAATGAAAGAATTGTGGTGGGAGCAGACCTGAATGGGCATGTAGGAGAAGGGAATAATGGTGATGAAGAATGCATGGGCAAACACGGATTAGGGAAAAGAAATAACGAAGGACAAGCAGTGGTGGATTTTGTTAAGAGAAGGGAACTAGCGATCACTAACACATATTTTGTAAAGAAACCAGCACATAGAGTCATCTACAGCAGTGGCGGATGCAGTTTGCAGTGGATTACATCATGGTGAGAAGACGAAGGATCAAGGAGGTGGTAGATACAAAAGTTGTTGTCGGTGAAAGTGTAGCAAAACAGCACAGAATAGTGGTCAGTGCGATGATCATTTGGACAAAGTGGAGGAAAGCACCAAAACTGGTGAAGAGAATAAAATGGTGGAAACTAAAGGACTCGAAAGTAAACAATAAATTCAAAATGGAAGTGATTGAAAGCGGAATACTTGGTGGACAGGAAGACTGGCAAAGAATAGCTGAAATTATACGTAGCATTGCCAGAAGGGAACTGGGTAAAACATCAGGAAACGTTAGCACGGCAGGTAGACGGGAAACGTGGTGGTGGAACCACGAAGTCCAGGAGAAGCTGAAGGATAAAAAAAACCTAAAAAGGCATGGGATACCATCAGAGATGATGCAAGCAAGTTGGCCTATAAAACTGCAAGAAAGCAAGGTAAGAAAGAAGTGGCAAAGGCAAGAAACAAGGCATATGAGGAACTGTACGAAAAACTGGAAACAAAGGAGAGGGAAAATGAGGTGTTCAAAATAGCAAAGCAGAGAAACAGACAAAGCAAGGATGTTGAATAAGTAAGAGTAATCAAGAATAAAACTGGGGAGATTCTGATGGAAGAAGAGAAAGTGAAACAGAGATGGAAGGAGTATTTCGACAACTTACTTAATCATAAAAACTTCTCTTCTAGAGAAAGAAGAGAAACGTGTACAGAAGGGAAAGAAAGGGACGTAGAAGAGATCTCTGAAGAAGAAGTCAGGACTGGGTTGAGGAAGATGAAGAAGGGAAAAGCTCAAGGACCTAATAACATACCAGTGGAAGCATGGATTGCTCTAGGCAATAAAGGTGTGGAGTTTTTAGTGAACTTTTTCAACAGACTCTTGCGAGGAGAGAAATGCCAGATGAATGGAGGAGGAGCGTGCTTGTATCTTTGTACAAAGATAAAGAAGACATCAAGGAATGTGGAAACTACCGGGGGATCAAATTGATGAGCCACACTATGAAATTGTGGGAGAGGATAATAGAAGCAAGGATAAGAAAGAAGGTGACAATCGCTGAGCAGCAATTTAGGTTCATGCCAGGAAGGAGTACCACCGACGCAATTTTTTGTCTAAGGATGCTACTGGAAAAGTGGACTGAAGGGCAGAAGCAGTGCACTGTGCCTTTATTGACTTGGAAAAAGCATACGAAAGGGTACCCAGAGAGGAACTGTGGGAATGCTTGCGGTTAGCTGAAACATCAGAGTGGTACATAAAGATTATTTAGGATATGTATGACGGAGCGACAACTGTGAGAATTGCAGCAGGGCTGACTAAAAAATTCAAGGTAAGTGTTGGACTCCACCAAGATTCAGCACTCAGCCCATTTTTTTTGCCATCATTATAGACAGGCTGACGGAGGACATCACGAAAGACGCACCATGGGATATGCTGTTTGCAGATGACATAGTTCTGTCTAGACAAAATCATAGGGAGCTAGAGGAGGATCTGGAGATTTGGAGAAATGCACTGGAGAGAAGAGGGCTGAAAGTGAGCCGGAGCAAGACCGAATATTTGAGGGTTGGAAGTGTGGATGATGGAGAAGAGTTGAAGCTGCAAGGAGAAAAGGTAAAGAGAGCAAAAAACTTCAAATACCTGGGTTCAACAGTTAGTAGCAATGGAAGATGTAAAGAAGAAGTACGGAGAAGGATCCAAGTAGGATGGATGAGTAGTAGGAAGCTGTCTGGATTTCTGTGCGACAGGAAGTTATCAACAAAGGTTATGGGTAAAATGTACAAGAGTGTTGTTAAACCAACCATGCTTTATGGAATGGAAACGGTGGCAGTGACGGAAAGACAGATGGGAAAAATGGAACTTGCACAGTTGAAAATGGTGAGATGGGCACTAGAAGTGACAAGAAAGGACAAGATAAGAAACGAATACGTGAGAGGGACTGCAAAAATTGCAAAGCTGGGAGACAAACTTTGGAATGCAAGGCTACGTTGGTATGGACACGTAAAAAGGAGAGAAGAAGACTAAGTGGGGAAAAGGATGATGGAGATGGCGGTGCCAGGCATAAGGAAAAGAGGAACGCCAAAGAAAAGGTGGATGGATTTGGTGAGAGAAGACATGAAAAGGATTGGAACTAGGGAAGGAGACGAAGTAGATCGAGTGAAATGGAGATTACTGTCGCGCTGTGGCGACCCCGAGTAGGGAGAAGCCGAAAGAAGAAGAAAAAAAAAATTAACAAGATTTGAATTTTTGCCAAGATAATATACTTTTAATTTTTGCAGATTTCTTGTTTAACTCTAACGAGCCAACACAGAGGAAGCTGAAGTTTTAAAAATATTTCTCTATTTATCTATGTCTTTATACGTTCAAATGTTGCTGATGACTTGAAGAATTTATTTTTCTGTTAAACACCAACTAACAAACTTGTTATTAACGTCCTTGACACCATAAATGCATGTAAAGCCTTGTCAATACAGGGTAAATCTTGTAAAAATTCTTTCAATTTTTTTGTTACCATTGTATTAATTTTCGAAAAAAATGTTTAGCCAATTACATCTTCGTTGTCGTTTGTAAGGGTATCCACTCCAGGTCAGACACAAACAGGACTGGGGCCAATGATTTTGTTCTTTTACTAAACAAGGCTGCTGTACTGCCCGGGTCAGATGCTGGCAGTGATGGTTTTAAATTGAATTTTATCATTCAAAACTGTCAGACCTCTTACTCCATGTGATGCTCGATGTATGGGGTACACCATTGGAATGTGTCTGCGGTTTGTCCAGAGGCGCCGCACTCGCAATTCGGTAAAGGAACGAGACCCCATTTGTGCATAGATGAACAGAATCCCCGAAAACTAGTTTATAGGCAATTGAGCTTGACCCAAGCTGTTCGATGCAAGCTCATTATAACGGGCCTGGCACCAGTCCTGGGTATGAAAGCACAAAACCTAGATGTATTCTTGCAGTACTCCCCGTTTCTATTATAATTCGTCCACTAAGAAACGCGAATGCTAAGTCCGGCAAGGTTATTTAATAGATTCCGTGCAGCTGGCATTAATGGGCGTCTAGATCTCAGTCTCTCTTAGCGAGCACTAGCATCTGAGCATCTGAGGACCTACTTTAAAGACCATACAGGATATGATCAGGGTCCAGAGATCTACAGTAAAGAAAGGAGAGTGTTGCTCCTAATCGGCGAAGCTCAGCTGGCTGGATGCCTGAAAGTATGGGTAAGTGGTCTATTGGAGTGGAACGCAGGTATCCAGTTAGTATGCGCAAGGCGTCATTCCAGATACTGTCTGTGAGGCAAGTGTGAGCGCTGCGACACTAGACTGGTGCGCAGTACTCGTTGGCTGAGTAGACCAGAGATAAGGCAGCTGTGCGCAGTGTTTTGGAAACAGCGCCCCATCCTGAGCCTACAAATCGCCTCAACAGTTTGACGCTCGAAGATAGTGTTTTGTGCAATGCCATTAGATGGTAACAAAACGTGAGCGATCTGTCCAGTTTTACGCCAAAATAAGCAGGAGTTAAACAGAACGGTAAGAGTCTATTATTGTTGTAGACTTTAGCTTATGTTTGGCCTCTCGATTATTAAAATGAAAGGAAGCGGTCATCGTCTTAGTGTGAGTGAGCCTCAATCTCCAAGTCTGGAGATACTCTGAAAATAGAGTCATGTCTTGGCTTAGAGTCTCCTCCAAATCTTTCCAATTTTCAGAAGAGTATAACAATGCTAAATCGTCTGCATAAACAAACTTTCTGGAAATTATGGAAGGCAGGTCCTACGTATAGATGTTGAAAAAGAAGGGAGCCAAGACCGATCCCTGAGGAACGCCGTTTTTTAGACGGTGCAGCCTGCTTTGTTTGCTGTCACCGATAGTAAGGGTAAAAATTCAGTTTTGAACAAGCTTCATGATCATTCTGACCATGTTCTTATCTGGTAGAAGTCTCAAGCAACTTGCAGGTAAGGTCACGGTGTCAGGCAATGTCATATGCCGCTGTCAGATCAACAAATACGACACCGGCCTTCTTCTTAGACTCGAAAGAATCCATGATGTTCTGGGTCAGCAGAACGACTTGATCCGCGGTTGACTTTCCGCGTCGAAACCCAGCCTGCTGTTTAGGGAGCAGTGGATCAACAGTTGGTTCGACGCGAGCGTGGAAAAGCAGACATATCAATCGAGGATATTGTAGGGAAAACAGAGCAGAGATTTTAGTTGATAACTCTTTGGATCTCCCACGGGCTTCATTGGCTTTGGAGTAGCGACTACAATCGCTCTTCTCCAAATCTTGAAAATTTTGAGTCGGCACCGGCAGGAAGAAAAATAAGTCACGTAACTAAAACTTTAAACCAGCTTCAAAGATGGATTATAAGCTCTGGGAGGATGGAATCAGGGCCAGGAGCTTTAACAGGTTTTAAGTGTTGGAGGGCAGCAGTAAATTCTCTCTGTGAGAAATTCTCAAAGATATTCACTGGGTCTGGTGTTGTGGCCCTACAAAGTCACACATTTCTTTAGAAACAAGTCGAGATGACTTGTGATTAACAGCCCCGTATCTCTCATTTCTGACTAATTGATATGCAATAGCATCAGTTGAAACGGGACAGTGACGAGGAGAGTGTCGTGACCTACCAGTAAGGTTGTTCAAAATACTTTATGCTTTTCGACTAGAGTGTGAATAGTCAATACTCCAAAATGCTTTGGACCATTGATCCCTCCGCTTCCTGTCAAATTTGGCAGGTAAACCTGTAGCAGCCAAACTTGAGTCGTCTTGGTGAGAAGACTGCAGGAGCGTTTTATTGAGAGATCAGGGCCGTAACTTTGTCAGGTAGGGCCCCGGTGCAAATATTTATTATTGGCATAGGCGTACCAGCCAAAAAAAGTTAGGAGGGGGCAATAAAATTTTGCTCAAATCACTATTTTTTAGCAGGCTACTTTCCGAATAGGACAATAAAATTGTCTGAGATTCTCGGACGAAGACCAAATTTTGTCCTAAAATCAAGGTATTTCTTAAAAAAAAGGTCATCACTTGAAATCAGTCTTATATTTCTCCATTTTTGTCCCAAAATCATGGTGTTCTCTAAAAAAAAGGTCTTCACCTAAATTTCGTAACTATTTTTTGCAGTTGATCATCGTCACTGCCCTAAAATTCCTGACTTTGCACAAATTTTTCATATCGCTGCTCGAAAAATTCTGGTTTTGCCCAAACATTTTCTTGTCACTACCAAAAATTTAAAATTTGTCCAAATCTTGGAAACTTAGGGGACAATTGCCCCCGCTGTTCCCGCCAGGTATGGCTATAATTATTGGGCCCCCATTTAAAATTAAAATTATTGATGAAGTCTGACATTTAACAATGATAAGTTTACTTGAGCTTTTAACGAAAATATTTTACAATAAAATGTAGCAATGCGGGCCCGCCTCGTGCTGGGGCTCCTGCGCATTGCACCGGCTGCACCGGTAATAGTTGCGGCCCAGTGAGGGATTCACACTCCGCATCCCAACACGGAATATAGTTGTTTTGATAAGCGCGTGGAATAGTCTTTTTGGCTGCTTTCTTGATGATGTTACAAAAGTTCTGATAAGCCACATCTGTATCGAGTAAATTAGACAATAACAAAGTCTTTGCAACTTTATTCATCAAAGCAATGTAGTGACTCCGTTTGGCCTTCGGAAGTTCCATCTCTTAACAGGCATGCTTGGCACTGACAAAGAAAACCTTAGTGGTGTGATAAGTGAAGGTCGATGTTGTGACTTGGGAAATTTTTCAAAAACACGGTCATAATATAGATAATTACGGTCACTAAATATCTTTTAAATTAATGTCGATTTGTACAAGTTGTTGAGAAGATGGAGATAAATCAACAAAATTTGGGAAAAAAACAAAACTAATATTTGTTTTATTTGCTGTAAAAGTATAAAAATACTTTTACTTTTTTTTCAATTTATTTTTAGTTTAAAAAATGATAAAGTATATCCGTTTGATATCTACACCCTAAGATAAGAACATTTAACGAGATACCAAATTTTAATGTATCATTTTTTGTCTCTAACTGCCATGAAATATTTAAAGTTGTTTTTGCATTACTCACTGAGTCGTAGGTTTCATTTACGGCTCTTTCGTATGATGCTTGATTCCAAGTTTTAGGAACAAGAATTTTTATGGCAGCAAAATAAATTCTTCGATTTGTTATTTCAAATAAAAATTGAGAAGCGTCCGTCCAAACTTCCTAGAAAAATTATTTGTTTATTTGCTAAAAAGCGATATGAGCAAACATTGTTGGAATTTTTTCAAAAAGCAAGTTTTTCTACCTTGAAAATCCAAATGTTTTATATGTTATCTTGTATCTTTGAAATAAAATTTTTTATTGTTTTTATTTTGTTAATTGTGATTTTTAAAATAAGCTATTAAATTTTTTATCGCTACTATTAACAATTAAACAAAAGAAATGAGTTTCTTTTTAATGTTTTTGCATCTCTGTTTGAAAAAGAGCAAACCTTCAAAATTTTGGATGTCGTCAGAAAATCTTATAAAAGGAGTTTCTCTAAACGCAATAAGCAAAAAAATTTTTTCGCACTTTTTAGTGCAAGCAACTTTTGTTTTTTTTTCTCATTTTACATGTATCTAATTGTGCCAAATTGAATATTGCGAATACGAGGCCAACAACTAAACGATTTCCGTCTTCACAAAGAACATAAATTGCGCATGACTTTTCTTGTTCATGCCAAATACCTAAAAGTTATTTTTGTCATTATGCATAAAATCTGCAGTATTCAAAAGCAGCTACTAAATTTTTTTGTTAATAACTTTAAATGTTAATTTCTTATAAAAACTCAAATGAATTACTATTTTACTATACTTTGCTATATTTACTCAAATGAATTTTAATACTCAAATAAACGTAAGAGATGTTGACTATTTAATTAAAATCAATAATCTTTTATTTTAGGTCTTTTTTAATAACTATTCTTAAATAGTTAAATCATTTAATTTTATCACGATGGCAAACATCATAATCGCACTTAGTATATAAGAACAAAAAATATTCTTTCTCAAAAGTATTCTGGACAAAGCTGAATTTTTGTTTTTTGTTTTTTAATTCTTTTTTTTTTTCTTATTATTATTTGTAATTTTTGAGAACTTATCTTTTTCAATCATCTTCAGGGAATTGTTCAACTTTTAAATCTTATGATTGCTTTTTGTGCAAACGGGAAAAAACTTTGTTAAAGGATTAACTTGGAACGGAATTTTTTTTACGAAATCGCAACTGATTAATTTTTACTCATTGAAAGAGCAAACGAATATTGATGTTGGAAGTTGGCTCGGTTGAAGTGGCACCATCCCATGATTGAAAAGAACGAAAGTTTATTGTGCAAAACAAGCACGGGCTGTGTTGGCAAACTGAAAAGATCTTTGATCAAACTGAGAAATATAAAAAGCAAGATTACCTAAGATTAAATCTACTTTTTAGCCTTTTTATGATCTGATGCCAACAAGCATACGCAGAGCTGTGAAGTCGGAATCGGAGCCCGAGTTGCTTTTTAGTTTTTGATGGAATCGTTTATTAGATTTATTGGAGTCGGAGTCAGGAATCAGAGTTGTTTTTTAAATTTGCAGGAATCGGAGTTGGAGCTGGAGTCCTTATTTTTTTTGTGATTCCGACTCCGCTTCAGGCTAAAGTAAGCGTACATATCTGCTACAGCCAGTCAAATGTACTAATCCAATAAATAAACATGCGCTTACACGGTGGATACTTTTTCGAAGACAGTGTCGCTTTCTGGCCGTTGGCTGAAACGGTAGCGATAAAATTTGAAATAAATAAAGAACGGTTTTTGTAAATCGACGACCAAAGGGTAGATTTTTTTGAAAAATGTAAACTTATCTTTGGTTCAGTGACTGTTTTTCGAAATTCCATCAATGATTAAAAAATTACTTTTACATTAATTTGATGACAAAATAACCTTTGAATTGATGTGAAAACTTTTTTTATATAGACTTGATTTTTGGACACAAATTATTCCATCAAGAACTTTTGTCTAGGGCTGGGCAGGTATAATAAGCTTTAGTTTGTATTATATAAAAATTTCCTCAGTTAAAGATATCCTTACCCAGTTAAGATATATGATTGATTGGGTAGATTATAGTTTTTATGAATCGATTTTAAGAAAAAGTCGAGCCATGAAAAAATATAACCCATCCAGCATGTTCAGTGGTGCATATTGGGTGAGCCGAATGAGGCAATTGCCTCGAGTCCCCCTCAATTTTAGGGGCCCCCTTGAAAATAGCACATATAGTTTCAGTTTGCTGCAGATGTTTTTTAGAGATCATTATGAAGTTGGGACGAAAAGTGGGAAATGCAACATCGATTCGAGGTGAAGACTCTTTTTTTTAGAGATCATCATGATTTCGGGAGAAAAATAGCAAAGTCAGAGATGAAATCAAAGTGAAGACCTTTTGTTTTTTAGAGATCGGCATGATTTTGGAAAAAAATAGCAAAGTCAGAGATGAAAACAAAGTGAAGACTTTTTTTTAGAGATCACCATGATTTTGGGAGAAAAAAGTGAAAGACGAGATTAAAGTTCTTTTTCTTTTTTACAGAACATCAATTTTTGGAAATCCTTGCCTCGGGCCCCTAAATTTGAATATCCACCACTGAGCATGTTTGGGTTTGAAAATGTAAATCTTTTTACTTTAAAGTAAAGGCCGGTAAAATAGAAAAGGTTTTTACTTGCAATAAGAACGTCCCACTTTTATGAGCATACTAAATCAAAAATACATGCCGGCCAAGTAAATAAAACACAGAAAATAAAAAGTGAAAATTTTTGCATTTATTTATTCTTGGTTTTTATTAAGTTTTCCGCAAAAATTTTCTCCAATGCTAAAATTTGTTAAGAGTGTCTTTTTGACCAAAAAAGTGCCCTTTTTAAACTTTTCCCTTTACGCTCAAAATTTTCCCGGTGGCTTTATTGCAGCACTTCTTCGTTTTTTACTTGCCGGCCGCTACTGCTGATGAGGAAATTATGGTGGTTCTCTTAAACAATATTTTAATATGTGTGACAACAATAAGGTCATAACTTGAACTCAAAAAGTAAACATTTTTAAACTAAAACTAAAAAATTCAATTCTATTAACTAATTTTTTAAAAAATTACATCTAATAAATACTCAGGAGCGCTGGAAAGCCATTTTGTCAGGGGG
This sequence comes from Diplosoma virens, assembly GCA_963680785.1. NCBI lineage: Eukaryota > Metazoa > Chordata > Ascidiacea > Aplousobranchia > Didemnidae > Diplosoma > Diplosoma virens. Next base: position 15,749,468 of record OY796880.1, read on the forward strand.
CAAAATTTAAAAAAAAAGACACTTTACTTTTTAAAAAAGCATACGATTTCTTAAAAAAAATTTTTTTTAATTTTTTAAAATTATACAAGATTTTTTTTACTGAAAACGGTTGCGATGCCATTTCGTATCGCGACCGTTTTCAGCGAAAAACTTCAGTGATTACTGAAAAAAAAGAAAAAAAATTACTTCAACTCGAGACAATGATCTTTATTTTTGTCCTAAATTTGAAGTGCAGAAAAAAATTTCTGTATTCAATTTTGTACTCTATGTTTAGATAAATCTGTCGAACTTTAAATATTAATATTTTTTGGTTTTATTTTGTGACTTGTAATTCAACATATTTTGCTCGAATATTTTTATCAAGCACTTATTGGAAGAACTGATTTCAAATCTTGTACAGCTCAGACTACAGCTTTCAAAAAAAATCGGCTTTTCCTTTTTTCTTCAAATTTTTAAAAGTGTGACTCCAAGGTTGTGGAGTTGGAGTCGGGAGTAGGATTTGCCGGAGTTGTACGTTTTTGGGCGGAGTTGGATACGGAGTCGTTTTTTCAGAATTGTAAGAGTTGGAATCGGCGTTATTTTTTAAATGTTTTGGAGTCGGGAGTCGGAGCCGATTTTTCAGATATTCTGGAATTGGAATTGGAGTTCAGATATTTAGATATTTTGGAATTGGAGTTTTTCAGATATTCTGGAATTGGAGTCGTAAAAAATTCCTCCGATTCCACAACCCTGAGCATACGTCATCAGCAGCTGGAAATTTGTCGACAAATGTTCGGGTGAATTTTTTTGTTTTTTTTTCAAGAAAAAAAGATGGGCAACCTTTCTTGACCAAAACTTGCTCACACAGGTTTAGATTGTTAAACCGTTGACCGCACCAGAGAAAAAATTTAAGGAAGACAATTAAATAAGTTGTGCGAAGATTTTTCGACAGCCATTATACAGCAACTGCTAGATGCAGAGCCTGTGGACAAATAAGTTGCAGACCGCACAAAATAGGGGGCAAGAATTCTTGACTAAACACTGAAATTAATCTTGACCCTAAACTGCATCATGACCCTCGCGGTCTGCGTTCATTTTCATAGTGCCCGATTGGAATATGATGGTTTGTCAAGAACCATACTTAGAGCTATTCCTATTCAAAAAAGGAGTGCAGACATGCTTCATCAATGCCATTAGGTACCGGTAAAAAACAAATTGGAAAACACTATTGTAGTGTATTTATCAGTGTTTTTTGCGTATTGATTTTACTTAAAGTAAGTAAAATAGAAGTAAACTATACACAAAAAATGAGAAAAGTAAATCGTTATTATGACATAGCACTTTGCGAATTTTCAGGCGATAAAAAATACTGACAAAATTCAGTAGTTCACCGTTGCAAGCACAATATTGCAGACCAACCCTTACACGTTCTTTTTTTTCATGTATAGCTTAATTCTATTTTACTTAAATAAAGTTTAGATTATAAACAAAAAATACTTATTAATTATTTTAAACAGAAAGGCATGAAATAATTAATAAGTCTTTTTCAATGCATAAATTCATTAGTAAAATCGGTCAAATTTCAATTAACCGAATATTTAATATAGACATTAGTGGCGCGCGGTCAGGGCATGCAAGTCATGCGTTGCATGACCAAATTTTTAGGCATTGCATGACGAATTTTTGCGCGATGAGGTATATATTTTTTAATTTAATGGGAAATGGTACTGATTTGGAATGAAATTAGAGAAATTTGAGATTGATCCGAGATGAAGACCTTGTTTTTTAGGGAATGCTACAATTCAGAGAAACTAAAAGCTTAGAAAAATTCAAAATTTTTTTTTGGGTGGTTGCTTGATTAGATGACCGTAAAGTTTATTCGCATCTTCCCTGTCACCTTCGTTTTTTTTTTTTGTTTTTTTTTTGCATGGACTTTGAGAACGGAGTTAGGGTAACTTTGGGGTGCTGAATCCGAATCTGATCTCAGATTTTCTCTATCACATCACGTTTTGTGCAATTTGCATGTTTTGTAGTGCTGCATTGTATGAAAGTTGCTCATTCGCTCAGATGTTTGATGCCATTAATCAAGCACAAAAGCAACTTCAAAAGCATAGTTTTTAAATCAGTTTTGCGAAATGGGAAAAAAAAGGCCATAATATTGTTTATGGCGCCGGAAAGTCGTGAGAATCTCAACTTCTTATTTCGATGTTGGATACGAGAACTAGCCATGAAGTTACAAAAATTGCACTTTGCAGACAAGGTAGTAAGGTTAAGAAAGGTTGTTCTTCTGAAATATATGTTTGTTTGTAACAGCAATAGTTTCTAAACAGGAGTGTTTGTTAATATGTCACAGATTCAGTAATATTTACAGTTCAGTGTTTTTAAAGCTTTTGTTCTGTTTCATCTTACGTTAAGGTCTTAACATGTTTGTGACTTCCAAGAGAAGAAAATGGTGCAATGGCCCAATATTTTCTTTTATATCTGTGGTTGTTTAACTTTACCACCTCAAAGACGTAATATCAATAATTTTATCAAAAAAATTTACCTTGCTTATTTTGGAGTACCGCTTGGTGACCAGGACAAAAGTTCGGCGCCTCACCAAGTTTGCACAACGTGTGTCGAAACATTAAGATCCTGGTCTCAAGGAAAAAATGCGAAGCTCAAATTTGGTGTGCCAATAGTATGGAGAGAACCAAAAAAACCACGTGGATGACTGCTACTTCTGCCTCGTAAATGTCAAAGGATTCTACAAGAAAAACAAGCAACACTTGCAATACCCAAACATACATTCTGCTATGCGACCGATTCCCAATAGTGATAAAGTACCTGTACCCACTTTCACCAAGCTTCCGGACATTGATGAGGACCAGCTTAGGTCTTCCACATCTTTAACCAATTCTGATGATGATGATGAAAAACAGAATATAGTGCACGAGGCATGGAATGCAGGCCGAGTTTCTTTGTATAGTCAGTCTGAATTAAATGATTTGATACGAGATTTAAATTTTCCAAAGCAATCCGCTGAAGTGCTCGCTTCCAGACTGCAGGAAAAACATCTTCTCAAAGCTGTTACAAGTGCTTCATTTTATCGTAACCGAGAAGATGTTGAAGGGCTTCTTCTTGCTATGGGTTTGTCTGCATATCGTTCAAATGACTGGAGACTTTTTATTGATAGCTTAAAAAGAAGCCTTAAGTGTGTCCTGCTCCATAATGGTAACCAGTATGGATCCATCCCTATAGGACACTCTGTCACTCTGAAGGAAAGCTACGAAAACATCAAGGTTGTGCTTGAAAGACTGAAGTACCTTTCACCCGTGGTTGATATGTGTGGATTTAAAAATGGTGAATTTCCTATTAGGGCAACAAGGAGGTCTTACCAAATATCCTTGCTTTTTATGCTACTGGGATAGTAGAGCCAACGAAGATCATTGGGTAAGAAAAGAATGGCCACCAAGGAATACAATAAAACCTGGAGAAAAGAATATCGTCAATAACCCCTTGGTTGATCGGAAAAACATCATTTGGCCGCCACTAAACATCAAACTTGGACTAATGAAGCAATTTGTCAAAGCACTTGATCATTCTGGAGACTGTTTTGGATACATTTGCTCAACTTTTCCTGGCCTTAGCTATGAGAAGAAAAAAGCAGGGATATTTGATAGGCCTCAGATCAGAACGTTGCTCAGGGACCAGTATTTTGTGACTACAATGACTGTCGTTGAGGCTCGAGCTTGGAAAGCATTTCCTAAAGTGGTCCATAACTTCCTTGGTAATAAGAGAGCTGACAATTATATAGAGTTGCTGGAGAAGCTTCTTCTCAGCCTACAAGATCTTGGGTGCCGAATGAGCATTAATGTGCACTACTTGCACAGCCACCTCAGCGAATTTCCCGCGAATCTTGGCGGCAGATTACTGCTGGAGTTTGACGAGAGATGTCCCTTACGCAGTTCCTAAAAGATTAGCAACAAAAAGAAAATTTTTGATGCCATAATGTGATTTCGTTTATGCTAAACTATGCGTTGGATTTGTGTACAGTCGTACTGATTGTTGCGATGTGACAGTGTTACTTTTTCGTATATTTTTTGCTTGGTTTTGCTTAAGCCTGCTAACCTAATTTTGTGAGAATGACACAAAACGAAAAAACTTAGATTTTCATTGATGTCGTACCTGTGCTGAGCATAATGCTCCAGATTGGGTATTTTTAATTATTTCACGTATTTACTATTTATATATGATGTGGCCAATAATACACAAACACGGTTTAAGATTACTAATAGCTTTGAAAAGTCATTTTAAAGGAGATGCTTACTTCCACTGTAAACATTATTCCACTTAAGGGCACTTAAATGCAACATAGTTTTTTTAATTTTTGAAAAAAATTAGCAATTTTTTAAAAAATTAAGTTTCTTTATCTCAAAAACGTGACGTAATGGGCAAAAACTAACACCAAATTTAGATTCAGCGCCCCCAAATTACCCAAAATCAGTTGAAAAAGTCCATGCAAGAAAAATCTTGTTGACCAGTGTTATTAATATATATATTTTTTTTTCTTTTATTGTTGTATGAAGTGTGACAAAAATAAAAATGATGACGATGATGATGATGATGATGATGAAAGGGAAAATTTTTTTTTAGAGATCTATAACTACAACAAAAGTGCATTAATCGAGAACAATAGCAAGTGATGATCTTTTTTTGTTTTTAGAGATACTACATTTTTAGAACAGGAAGTGTATTACTAGGGAATGATTTCAAGTGATGACATTTTTTTAGAGATCACCTTAATTCTAGGACAAAAATTGGTCATGAACACCATGATATTAGGACTAAAAATTAGAATCTCACACAGAATTTTTTTCTACCAGTAATATTTTGCCTGTCTAACTCATAGACTACCCATAAAATACCCAATTTCATGACCCGGTTTTGCCATGCCAATTGCATGACTAGTCTCAGAGGTCATCGCACGCTACTGATAGAAATTAAAACCAACTAATTTATCACGAAAAATCGATTTCGATTAATAAAGGTCATTATCAGTTTCTTATTCAAATAGAAAAAGTTTGAATTTTTAATTTTTAATTTCTATATTAACTATTCGGCTTATTGAAATTTGATTGATTTTATAAATGAATTTATGCATTGCAATTTGATCGATCAGTTAAATAAAATTGTTAATTTGACTTTGCTGAAAAAGGGTTATACATTTCTGTTAAAAGACTTTTAAGTGTTTTTCGCTTATTAATTTAAACAAAAAGGTTTGAAATAACGCTCACTGTATTTCAAACCCCTTTGTTCAAAATAAAAAGTATTATTTTAAGGAGTTTTGAAACATTTTTTGACTATTTTATTCAATATTTCGGGACTAAAATTTGTATTTTCTAAATGAAAACAGGTTTTTTCAGTGACCGAAAATACAACTTGTTATAACAATTACACTGGTCAACAGCAAATTTTAAACAAAGATTCTGGTGGGCGTTTCTAAAAGTAGTTTCGACACTGATTTCAAAAATATTTTTACTTTTCTCTAGCACATCACGTTTTTGAGATATTTTGTTTTTATAATTTTAAATTAGTTTTCGTTACATTTTTTTCGTTCCTTTGTTCGTTCCGATACGTTCCTTTTACAGTCCAAATAAAATAAAGCATTCTATTATGACGTCATAGAACAACATTTTTGAGTGGTAAAACAACGCAAATGAAAAGGCTGAGTGGCATTCTTCTTTGTTTAGAGGAGAGGGAAGGGAGATGGGAATGTTCCACTAAATGCCCGGACATGTTTTCATCAGCCAGATCGCCAGGTTCTTATTAACATCTGAAAGAGCACAGGATCCATTTGGATGGTGATAAATGGAGAAAGATGTTATTACGTGCTCAACGGTCTGCTCCTTTGCGTCATACTCACAGGCCACCGTAGAGACCATACCCCATTTGTGCATTTCTGAGTGTAATAGACCAATGCCGGTTTGAAGGCAATTATGCCTGACCCATGCAGGTCTGGTAAAATTAAATCCCGGTCGCGATGTACTAACGTCTTTTATCTTTTGTAAATATATGGAGTCTATCATCAGCATAAGCAAATTTTCTGCCAACTGTCACTGGCAGGTCAATGTATGGATATTAAACAAGAGGGGAATCAGTTTTGCTTTCCGGTACCGGTGGTGAGGGTAAAACTTTGATTACGAGCAAGTTACGTAATTTATGAGATCATGTGCCTGTCCGGAAGAAGACGGAGTAGTTTGCATGTAAGTTTGCGGTGCCATACAGTATTGTCGGCGGCTGTGAAATCGACAAACATAGCACCAGCCTTCTTTTTGGCCAAAAGCTATCTTCAATTTCTTGAGTTAAAAAAGTGACTTGATCTACGGTAGATCGTTAGCGGCAAAACCCATCATGCTTCCTAGGTGGCGGCGGGTTAATAATTGGTTCGACGCCGGTATAGATAAGTCTCTCCAAAATCTCGAAAGGAACACAAAGCAAAGAGATAGGTAGCCTATATAGCTCTTTAGGTTCTTTAATAGCTTATTCGGATTTGGGATGGCAACCACTAATGGTCTTCTAAAACTTTTGGAAATCTGAGTTGGCGCATGCAGGAAGACAGGGACTTGTTAAACCAGAACTCAAAGCAGAGCCCACATGGAGCATTAGCTCTGAGCGGAGAAAGTCAGGGCCCGGAGTTTTTCCAAATTTTAATAGCTGCAGGGCATTGGCAAATTTTGCCGAAGAAAAATCCCCAAAGATACATTTGTGGGGCGGTGTTGGAATTTTCCAGAATTGGGACACCTCTCCTACAACAAGTCTGGCTTACTCGCGGTTTGTTGTTTTCTATATTCTATTTTTAATTAACAGCAAGGCAATTGAGTTGACGGTAATGGGGTAAAAGCGGCGTGTATGTCTGGTTCTGCCGGTCAAGTTGTGAATCCTATTCCAAGCCAGCCGACTGGAGTGTGTGAAATCGATGTTATTAACAGCCTCTGACCAGCGATCTTTTCGTTTTTTATCAAGATGAGAGAGCAAGGCGGAAGCAGCCGTAATAGTTGCTTCACTTTGAGGAGTCCGTAGAAAAACCTGGTAGAGGTGCTCGTACTACGCATCCCAACACGGTCTATAGTTGCTTCTGCGACTGAGTGGAATTGACAATTTTGCTGTTGCAAATATAGTATTACAGAAGTCCTGATATGCCTCATCAATATAGCTAGAGTCAGGAGATAATAATTTCTGAGATAGTTGGTTTGCAATGAGGCCATATAGTTCCAGTTGGCCTTACGAAAGTTCCAACGCTAATACGGCTCACTTGAAACTGGGGCCAAATTTTTTGAGGTCGCAATTAGCGACGATCGATGCTGGGACCTAGGAAACTTCTCTAAAGTATGTCTGTCCAGTTTGGAACTGTTTAAATTCTAACTCACAAAAACCAGGTTGGGATTGATTTCAGTGTTCCAGCAACCAGAGAAGAAGCTAGGGACGTCTTTGGGGTTATACAAGAGGCAAAGATTTTCCTTGGATACCCAGTCAGCCAGAAATTTTTCATCTAGGTTGGTGTAGCTTTAACAGCTCCAGCCAATAAACTGGCAGTTAAAGTTACCTGAATAAAGACAGGTGTATGGGAACACTGGAATGGTTGTTGGTGTGAGTTGCGAGATTGGTGGTTTGTAGGCATTGATAATTTGCAACCATAATGTTCACACACAAACACTCAATTGTTGATTTCTCCGAGGATTGATTCACAAGGGTCCAGCTAAGTTTCTCGTGGACAAACGTAGCAAGGCCATGCTTCCTGCTTGAAACCCAACCAGCCAGTGTGAAGTGTGATATTAATAGGAAAGCGCCATGTGGCATTGAAAGGATGAAAGTAGATAGTTTTGCAAGTTATTACTTAAGTAGAGAATAGAAAGAATGTTTGAGCATAAGCCGGCGCAAAGAAGGAAATAATATTAACAATACATGGCAATATGTTATATTTATTTATTTCTACATGTGTAAAATACATGTAGATAGGTTTACGCTATAAGAATTTTCAAAATTTTAGAATATATTTATAATGCCTAGAAAGTGCTTAAACTATCCAGATTGCTTTTGCTTTAGTAGTTTACATTGTGGTTGGTTTGGTATAGTTTACATTGTGGTTGAATGGAGGCTTTTTACTGATTCCTCAAAGGGAAGCTTAAAAGCGGTTCTTTTACATGTTAGAAATAAAAGACCCTCCATCTTTATTGCACGCTCCGTTTAGTTAAAAGAATTCTCTGATAATATTAAAATCTTTTTCAATGCAATCCAATATTCTGACTACCAGTAGAGCTTATGTGGGGTCCTAAGATTATTGGAATGTTAATGGGATTGCAAGGGGGTTTACTAAACACTGTTGTTTTTATGTTTGTGGGATAGTTGTGTCACTGCACAGCACTATGAAACAAAAGAAGAAAACAAAACAAGGAATTTATATGTACCTGAAGGAAAATATTTAACACATTCCTTTAGTAAATCCCGATAAAGCTTTAATTCCACCGTTACATATCAAGCTAGGATTAATAAAGAATTTTATGAAAACTATTGCTAAACACTGTTTAAATGGCTTCGAATTTTTCTGCAAAAAGTTTCCCAAATTAAGCTAAGCCAAGCTGAAAGAAAAAATCTTTGTTCGTCTACAAATTTGGAAAGTTTTTGAAGAACCAGAGTTTGAAAAGCTGTAAATACAGTACATTGAAACTACGAGCTTGGCATACATTTAAATGAATTTGCTCGAGTTTTCTGGGAAATTTCAAGTTTCATTCATATCAAGAAGGTGTTTCAGAGTTGCTTGCGACATAGAAAGAGATTGGGTGTCACATGTCTTTGAAAATGCATTTTTTTTCATTTACATCTTAAGTTTTTTCCTGAAAATTTCGGAGCAGTTAGTGATGAGCAGGGTAAAATATTTCATCAAGGTATTCAAGCAATGGAAGAAAAATATCAAAGAGTTTAGAATGAGGGTATGATGGGTAATTTTTGCTGGATGTTGTACGGTTATGATGCAACTCATGCATACAAACCGAAATCCTATGCCAAATATTTTAAAATCTTCATCTTGGAACTGGTATTGATTGCAGTACTAAGTGGTGCCCAGGTTGAAAGCTATCATTTTGTAATGCTATTTTTAAACAGCCTTTTTCAAGGATACCCAAAACAACCTTTTTAAGACTATTCATGAGTAGCTTTTGTTAAGGCTACTCATGTAGGACTAGCAGTTTTTTTAAAACCACACAAGAACTTTCAACAAACAGTCTTTTTCAAGACTACAATCGACAAAAGGGAGCTGGCTTATTGTCCAATTTTTACTTTATGGGTAAACACCCACACCGATACGTTAAACTTGTTTGTTTAATCTTTCATTTACCATAACAGCGTACTAATCCGTTTAGTATGTCAAAACCTAAACAATTGCCGTGATAATGGCAGAGATATTGCCATTTATAGAGTATAAAATGCCCACATCTCCTCATATCTGTAAAACTTGTTGTAAGCTACTAAAAAAAGCTAATGCCAGATTTAGAATCAGCGCCCCGCTGTTACCCAAATATAAGTGCTCTTGTTCTTGTTTAGAAAAAAAGATATTTCTTGTTGACCAGTGTTACTTTAAAAAAGTATTAAAAAACAAAAAAATTCAAAATAATCAAATTTTTGCAAGGATCTTTATATCTTTAAAAGTCCTTAAAAAATAGTTTAATAGACCTTAAAAAACTATTAAACATAAAAAGAATATAAAAATTATAAAAATGAAAAATGTGTTTCAGTGAAAATTTTTTTTAATTTTTAGAAAATTTAAGAAATTTAATTTAAATATTTTTAATTAAAAAAATTCACTTTTTGTCAGAATTTATCCGGAAAACACAATAGGCCATATATGCTCTTATATAAAAACTTAACAATTAAAATCAAGGGTTTTTTCGTAGAAAAACTCGAAGTGAAAAGTTTTTGAAGCTTTGTTCATTGGCTTATGAAAAATTTTAACAAAAAGCAAACCTTTATCTTTACAATGAGATTGGGATCGTAGGAAACATTTGGATTAATTGCGATCACTATTCCGTGGTATCCGTTATTTCTGGTTGTTATGAAGCTGGTAATTGTCGGCCAATATTGAGATAAACAACCTAGAAACAATAAAACCCAGCAAAACTGTTTTTTTGCAAACATTTCGATTTAAAAATAAATTGTGGAAATAATTTGATCTGCAAAACATGTGATTTTAAAAGTAAATATGTTAAAAATCAGCAACATTAAAAATAATAGAAAATAGTTATTTTGTTGCCCCTAAAAATTACTACGTAAAGAAAGCTAATAACTCAAATACTTTTGAAAAGTTTACAACAAAATCATTTCTTAATATAGTAGTTAACATAGTTAATATAGTAAACTTATAAATGGTTTAAATGTAATAATAATTTAGTTCAATGTATTTAACATAAGTGTCCGGAAAGTTTAGTGTTGATCAACAGGGATACTTATTTATCCTGCTGTTGGCTCAGCGGATCTGAGTTTGATTCTTGATCTCACCAAATCCAAAATAACGTTGTAAACGGCTCCCCATTCTTGAAATGATCGCAGAAATTATGCTTATTACCTAGGCATAATGTTGCAAAAATGCTTTATTGGTTTGTAGACCCCTTTAACGAACGAAAAAATATAGGAGTGTTTTGGTTATACTATGTTTAATAAGTATGTGCATTTAATTAATCAGTTTAACATGTGTAGGGCAAATATTAGAAATTATTTGTTTATTAAAGTGCTTAGTTTAAAATATATATGTACAAGTTTAAGTTATGCAAAATATTTGTATAAAATTTTTCAATATTTTTGTCGCATATTTCAGCTTTAAAATTAAAGCGAGGACCTTTCATTTTGTCTTTACTCAAATTTGAAAGACTCGCTTCTTGCAAGCTTTACAATTTTTCCTTTATTCTGGTAAAGAACAAGAAATTTAGGAAAATTTTGTTTGCATTCTTCAAATGTCGCACAATCAAAACCTAATATTTCAAAGAAGAAGATTCAGGTGAAATTGGCAGCTCATCTTTATCTCATAATAACAATTTTGAATTAAATCGTGGGCCCAACACTTTATTAACATATAACGTTTACGGTAGAGCAGGATGTCTGTGTGTCGGGTGATTCGTGATATTTTTTATCACTTTCCTAATAATGCTGATTGTCAAGCACTAAAGCTGTGAATACCAATTTTAAAGTTTTTGGCCTGACCCAATTCGAAATATGTAGAATCTAAGATAGCCGCTTAACATTCAAATATTCGTCAAAAAGTCAAAAAAATTAGTGAAACGTATCAAACAGCGCTCTTCAATCCATGTGCTCAGCGTTACCATTTTTTTTCCTACATATTAAGGGGGCTTTTTGCTAACAAAACTATCAAATATTTTTTACGCTAGATTTCTTAAAATTTTTTTTCAAAAAATTGATACTTCGCAAAATGGAACTTTTTTGTATCATTTTTATAAAGATGCGAAGAGGAGTTAATAATAAATAAATTACTTATTTTCTCGAAAAAAATTAGATTTAAAGGATTTTTCAAAAATAAAACTAGAAACTTAAATGGACAAGAAAAATCTGTATCTGGGTGTAAAAATCCGGAACTGGGAGCCCTGATATTAACAGAGCGGTTAATATTTTTAAAATGATAATAGAAATTGCAAACTGTTTTTTTTCACAATTTGATTGTTTTGAGAAAATAATAGAATTTTCAGTAATTGTATTGTTTTAGCACAATACCCGGATTGTTAAAAATATTTTGACTCTATAGAGCAGTGTTTCTTAAACCATTGGTCACGACCCACAAGTGGGTCAACACTAGATTTTGGTGATGAAAATCAAGAGAACTGAGACAGATTCGAGGTGAAGACCTTTTTTTTTTCTTTCAGAGATCACTACGTTTTCACCACGCTCAGTCAAATTTACTTGGGTCGCAGTCATGTTTGCAAATCGTTGTTTTTAGCAATTTTGGGTCGCCGAAAAAAAAGTTTCAGAAACACTGGTATAGAGTAAAAACGTTTTTATTTATTTTTAAAGATCTTTAAAAAAATTGCCAAAGATTTCTTTTTTTTTATAATTAGCAACACAAAATCAGTTTCAAGTTTTTAACTTTGAACAAGTTTATATAAATTTTTTAGGTTCTTCATTGATGTGAATAATGATTTGGTTTATTATGTTTTTAAAATCACTCACTACTGTGCCGTGACAATGCAATTTTTGCCTGAAGACTAGTGTTTTTTTTATTTGTCAAGCTCGCAGCAAATTAAGATTGACAAATATACATTAAAAAATCCGCTTTTACGACCAAAAAATTAAATTCTTTAAATATATAAATAAATGCAAATGTTTTGCTTCTAAACATGCAGCCTGCCGTTTTACTGATAATGGAATTTGACTAAGCGTGTCACGACTCGCAAGTTCATGAAGTCGCATTTTTGCAACAATGCGCTCGGGCAATTTGTGTTGAAACGTCAAAAAGATAAATGTAGTTGATCAAAAACTGTGCACCCCGTAAATACAGACAAACCTCACGCAGAGTATTGGCTCTGAGGCTATACTAACCTTTGGCATTTCTGCTTTTCCATCGCGTAGTCTGACTTTGTTAAAAATAAAGAACTTTTGTTTGCCAAAAAAAGTATTGATTTTATTATTTACTTAAATACGAAAGCAGTGACGTCATGGCCCAGGACAACTGTCTTATTCTGAAGAGATTTTAAATAAAGAAACCAACCGATAAAATTTTTTCTTAATTTTTATTTGGCTTTGAACAGTGCCCTTTAACCTTTGTGCTATGACGTAAGATGGTTCTTCAAAAATTTAGCCAATGATGGCAAAATTTTTGTGTTTAATATGGGAAAACGTTTGAAATCCGTTTTTTGTGTCTGAAAAAAACCGAAAAAAACTAATTTTTTTTTGATTTATGCAAATAATGTAGATCTTGGATTCTGTAAATACTTTGTATATAATATGTTGTTAAACAAAACTATATAGTTCTGCTGTTTTTTATCTTTTTCATGACGACTATCACATTTCATAGTTGTTTTACTAAACTTTTTTTCTTGTCTTACCCAGTTTTTGCATCATTTTTTTGTATAAACAAGGGTCAAGTGTTTTTTCTAAACCAATTTTTATAAGTTTTTTTAAAAAAATGCTGAAAACATTTTGGGGCCAATGATTGTAAAAGTAATCAACGTTGTTAACAGTAGTTGCTCTTGATTGAGTAAGCAGAACAACAACTTAAGCGTTGTTTAGGAGATATTATTTAATGTAATTTACATCAGCCACGTAAAGAGTAATGAAAGAACTTCGAGTAGGCAGATTCCGCTCCATTTGGATACTTGCAGATTTGAATTTGGATAATTTAGTCTGTTGTTCAATTGCTTTTTAACTTAAGCACGCAGAAAACTTTCAAGATTACATTGCAGGCGCATGTTGGATCCGAGTGAAGGAGTTTTCTTATGATTATTTTTTTTGGAAAAACCTGCAAAACCTAAAAGTCAACATTAGTTGCCACCTGCTTTGAGCTTATAGATTAAGATAAAGATTTTGTTGCTACTCTAACGTGCGATCTCACGCGATGAATCATCTCAGGATAGCCGATACATTAGATCGCAAGTTAGAATAGCACCAACATTTTAAACTCGGGCTTGAAAACAAAGCAAGTTAAAAATTATCTTAAAAATAACTAATGGCACTGACGGAACCATTAACTCTTTCGATTTTTGGCAGTCTTTAAAAAGAACTACCAAGAAAAATAAATAGATATAAAATAGAAATTAAAAAGAAATAAAATGTCTTTAAAAAGACTACCAAAAATCATAAGAGTTAATGATTTTGTCAGTCCCATTGGTTATTTTTAAATTCGGTATAACCAAGAATTTATTCAAATTATTTTAAAAAGTTAAAATTTGTCGAAAACAATGTTTAATTTCGGTCAGGGATTTAGATTGCCAGGAATTTATGTGCATTTAAAAATTTATTGTCATGTGTGCATTTGAAAATTAGTGTCATGATACTACTTAAAATTTCATTGATTAAACTTTTCAAGCTTCTTTACGAAGAATTTGTTAATTTACTTCAATGTTTTGAGATTACTTCATGCTTTTTTTCTACAAACGAAACTAAAATATGACATAATAAATACTCAATTTTTATAAATGAGACAATTGCAACTTGATCTACTAAACCTCAAAAATCTTCAAATATTGCGCATTTTCTTTTTGAGTTTTTACAAAAATTCACTCAAGCATGAAGCAGATAAATAAATTGCTTTACTATCGTAAACAGAGATAAACATATTGATGCAAAAGGCAAATTTTATTAATACAGTATCTAAAAGAATAATGAAAAAGAGGCCAATGGGTTACAGTTAGACCTCAATAAGACCCTTTTGTAACAAAAAAATTGAAAGCAAAAAACTTTTGTCGAAAATTTGAGCGTACGCCAACAATCAATCAACAACAAAAGCCAGGCTTCCGAACTGAAAAACTAGAAAATAAATTTTTTTAAAAATTTCTAATTTCAAATAAACCTCACCAGCGAAGAGCTAAGTGTGTTGTGAGTGAAAAAAAGAGTTTTAGACACCAGCTTATCTATAGCAGGCAGCGTCCATGACAGAACTAATTTTGCTGTTGCTTTGTTGTGCGATCTCAGCGATTGTGTGATTGCAGGAGTTTAGATTTTACTTTGTTATGTAATCTCAATATTTTTTAAAATATGATTTGTATATTTACAGTAAAAAATATTAGAAAATAAAATGATTTATTTATCAAAAAATTGTAACAATGTCAGATAAAAAAGCAAGAATAAGACGAATAGACAATTTTCTCATTCTTGTTTGCCGAAGTAATCCGGATGAAATTGAAAGTATTTGCAGATACCCCTCTCATTTTTCCGATATTTGATTTTAAGATCTAACCATGACTTTTTAATAGCCTTGGTATGAACTCCAGTTGATGGGTCTACATAATTCACTAGGTAATTAACTGTCTATTGACTGTAATTCAAATAAATTAAGTCTGAGTTTGAAGTACGGTTTATGATTTCCAGGACTTTTTATTATTTCAGAATTTTTCGCAAAGAAAATTAAACTTCTCGGGAAAATCCCGTGATTGCAAAATGTATTACGGAGATGGCAAAATGTCACACAATTTGGTCTGAAAAATTTACTCCAGGCTAAAAAAGTCTTCACTTACAATTAGTTTCCAATTTTTCCATTTTATTCCCAAATGGCAGTTAATTACTAAAAAAAAAGTTCTTCACCTACTATTAGTATCCAATCGTTTATTTCGTCTCAAAAAATAGGTCTTCACTTGCAATACCAAGCCTTCGCGACTGACGTGTTGAGCACCCCTGCTTTTAATCATTACTTTTAGCTCAAATGCGATAAACCGGAATTTCCCGTGATCCCGAGATTCCGGGACATAAATCCTAGTATGCAACACATTTATTTAATCTAGATAATTATTAGTCCGGTTTATATTAAGATTAAAATAAATTAAAACAGTCTGAATTACGATTAAGCGAGGTCACATTAAGCAAGTGAGATTGCATACCAAGGTAACACCTTAATATCATCCGACTTTTTATATTTATTTTTTTAATGCAGTGTTTTATAAGTTTACCTTCCAAGGGTACACAATTTTTTGTCCTAATAGTTTGGAGCAAATAACTTTTTAAAAATTTATTTGACTTTTCAGCATTAAAAAATCCTTTAAAAAAACTTTTTTGCGGAGTGGAATAAAAAGCCATGCGTTACTTTGGTCAATAATGCGGTAAAACATTTTCTGCATCAATCTGTGACAAAAGTTTGTTTAGCTTTTTACACTTACTTTGTCGAACTTACAAGTAGTTTAAACAATAATTTTTGATATATTTTGTGGCGTTTTCTTTTTTTTACATTGTGTAATAAAGCAACTTAATGATAACTGAAATAAATAAAGTGAAATCCGTCTAGTTACAAAATCAAAAAATGTCCCGGTCAATTTTTATGACTTTCAAAGGTAAACTATCAGCACCACCTAAGATAACGGTTGCAAAATGTTGTCTTTTAATTTACTCATCTAGTGTAGGTGCCCTGACAAGTAAAACTTTTACACAACAAACAGTTTGTTGGAACTGCCAAAAAAATAAGGCCACACAAAAGTAATGAAGACATAAATAAATCTTCGTTCCAAAAAAAAAAATAGAAAAAACTTCCAAAAAAAAATAGAAAAAAAAATAGAAAAAAGTGAGTTCAGAAAAAACAAGTTTTTTCTGAACTCACTGAAGAACTAGAACTGAAAAGTAAATTTAAAAAATGGAAAAAAACAACTATCACAATTCTTTATGAATCTACAGTACCCGTAGCTAGATTTCTTACTATAACAACTTTTCTCTTGATAAACCAGAAACGTTAGACACAAGCACAAAATAGTAGCTCGACTTATAATCTCAAAAATCAGGTCTGAGATAGGCTGGATTACTCTTATAAGCCTTTGCTTTCGAAACAAACGAAGAAACAAGGAATCACTAATTTAAACTAGCGAACGCTGGTTTGCAAATTGCAACGCGAGCTAAATATCCATCAGTCGCTTCGTGACTTAATATCGTGACTTGTTTCAGATTAAATATATCCAAAACTTGTTATTCACCTTTGAAAAAACTTTAAATTACTATGCTGTATCCGACGTTTAAAGTAAATTTGTAAAACCAAGAAAGACATGACAACCAAATATTTAACTTTAACTGGTAAAAAGTAATAAAAAACGCCTTACAGGCTAATGCATAAGAAAAAAAGTTTTGAGAAAAACTTGAACACAAATGTATGACAAACTCAACAAACCGGCGTTGGCCTATTGAACTCAGAAACACACAAAAGGGGTATGGCTTTTCCGGTGGTATGTGAGTGTGCGCAAAGTAACAAACAGCTGAGCACGTAAGAACATCTTGCCGCATCATCAACATCTAAATGGAGTTCGTGCTCTCTCAGATATCGACAAGAGCATGGTGACCTGGCTGACGGCAACATTTCCGGCCATTTAGTAGACCATCCAGCTCCCGTTGACCTTTCCCAAACGAAGAAGATAAAGAATCTATAGATACAAACCAACATACGCAGTCAGAATTGTGATTTGATCTGGTTCATATCCCTGCAGCAGCAGATAACGACACAATCCAATCATGAAATCGGCTTCATGCTGGTTGACCTGGTAAATAACAGTTTGCAGCATGTCAATATTTTCCAATAAAATATATACTACGGGTATTTATAAAATTTCAGAAATGGAGAAAGAAATTGAAGTGCTTCGAATAGTGCTCAATGAAATTCAAATCATGGAGATTTATTTTGTCAAAAAACATCTTTCAACGCTGTATTATCTCGTTTAAAAAAACATCAATGTTTTTATTTAAATAGAATAATAAGTTACAAAACATTTAAAATTTTTCCGTTTAATTTTTTCCGTTTAATGATCAAATTATTTTGTTTCTAATCTTTCTCTGTTGCTTTTTCCCCGCTTGAGTAGTTTCATCGTAGTGGGCCATCCTAGCTACGGTCCATCTCCCCCAAACAAAAAAAAAGAACAAACTCAAAAATTTATCGTGGCCATTTTCGACACAAAACGCAAAATGCTGTATTATTTAGTTTTCATCTCTGAACGAAACGATTTTGCCATACTTACAGTGGAGATTAAATCCTAAATGTCACAACATTGCATAAAACGCCTAGGGCGGGTTTTGTACTTGAATTATACAGGGTGGGCCAAAAGTAGGTATACAGTTATAAACTATTTTTTTCATGGAAGACTGTGCATGGTGAGAACTGCTTGGAAATACTTCATCAAGTGGTAGTGCCATGATTCCAAACCGAACCTAATTTTGATGAACTGTTCTTTCAGCAGGATGGAGCATCTCCACATTATGTGCTAAGAGTAAGAGATTATCTTAACAAAGTCTTTCCACAGCAGTGGTTTTGAAGAAGAGGTAGCATTAAATGGACACCATGCTCACCTTACCTGACATCAATAGATTTCTTTTTGGGGGGGTATTGCAAAGAACAAGGTGTATGAGAAGAATGAAAAAAAACAATCTTGGGAAAAACGATGGTTTCTGATCAACCTGGGAACATGTTGCTTAATGCGTTCTTGCAAATTTTGGGATGTATATCCTACGTATCGACTATCGCAGTGGCACACAAATTGATAAATAACATTATTGTGGTGATGGGCAGGTAGGCGGTTTTCCTTTTTGGTTGCGGAAAGAAGAGGCCTGATTGTAAAAACAACACGTATTTCAATTGCACAATAGCAACGTGAATGTTTAAAACTCATTCATTACCGCTCTTTTACTTTTACTTTTGATTGATTGTCTCTCTTGACCAATCAGACGCACTCTCGTTTTCTTTTCCTTTCTTTTCTTTTCTATTCTTGATTGGTTGCCTTTTTTTAACCAATCAGACTCATTCTCCTTCCCTATATAGCCACGATCGAATTGCTCTCAGTTCATTCTGACGATTCCTCTCGGTTCATTCTGACGATTCTTCCCGATGAGCGTCGGATGAAAAGTCTTCAAGGAATGAATAGGCTTTTCAAAGCTATCTTAAGTTTTTTAATCAATAAAGCTTCGTGAATTTTGGTCTCAAAATTAGAATTATATTTTTCAATTATTTAAAAAAATTTGCTTTGTATTTAGCATTAGCACAAATGTCGCAAGACATGATCTTTAACAGAGCTTTCGGTTTTCAAATGAAAGCTTAAGTATTCACCCACCCTACTGCTCAAATGACTGGTTGATATACTTATGTAAGTCAAGCTCGAATCACATAAACAAAACTGATGTACAATATTCGAACAGAGTGCAGGTGGAACACAAGTCTTCAGTCGTGATCATGTTTATAATACATGTATTGATATACCCTGTTTTGGTCATAACTCTAAACGGTTTATCAATGACTTACAAAACATTATCAACTCTAAACTTAACTAATCTAGGCTATATTTGAACAATTCCTGTCAATAAAAATTTTGAAATATTACATTATTTTCAACTGAAGACTTGTGTTCCGTTTGCACTCTTCTCAAATATTGATATCAGTTTTCTTGTTTCTGTGATTTGAGCTTGACTGAGATTGGTAGATTTGAGGTGGATCTGAGGTGAATCTTGGGTGGACTGCGGTGGATAACTCAATGGCCACCTCCAGCGGCTTACCATAACACTAACCTTACCGTACTAACCCTAATCCTAACCCTGCCGAATTAATCATAGCCCTAGCTCTAACTGTAATCACGAGTTCGATTCCCAACCAGAGCGACGCAGTCGTGTCTAGTCATAAGCAGGACTTGGGAACCGGAGCCAAATTTTCATATTTTGTGGAGCCGGATTGAATTTTTTGCTGGCTCCATTTTAATTCAAGCTCTAACTTTGTTATCGAGCACTTTAGAAGAACTGATTTTCCAACATTGAACCCTTGAAAGATATAGAAATCTACCTATTGGATCCTTGGATAATATTGAGCCTTTGAATAATATACAATTGATCTTAGGGTTGTAGCAAAATAAAACTTTCTGTCATTGTTACGATCTTGCAATCTGACGACAAACAAAAAAGCAGGAAAGACAGTTTCAACTTCACACAAAATAAACAGAATAATAATAAAATGTTCTAAAAAAGGCACTCTAAAAAACATACTTTTGTTCTTCGAGTGAAAAACATAAATAAGAATAGCAAATCAATAAAACAGCATTTTGAGCAAGATTTTTCTAATAAAGCCAGAATCATTTAAAATGTTCTGCTTTCTTTTTTTTTCAAAAAATTTTGACAGTGATCTGTGAAAGAAAGTATATTGAAAACTCATCCATGAATATTAGTTTGTATATTTTTTTACACTGATATTTTGTAGCCAAGCTCTTGAAACTGCCGTGTAGAAAGTTTAAATCGCATCAACACTATTTGAAAATCAAAGTCTCTCATTCTGTAGTTTTTAAACGGGAGACACGAGCTGTAAAATGTCCAAACAAAAAACTGCGAACAACTTTTTGATTTATTGAAATATCAACTGTAGATAGTGTTTGCAAGTAAAGGAAAAATTTAGATTTTATATTGCTTTTACTTTCAAAAATTCTTCAAAAGTCTGCGATTGTGTACTTACAGTTTCATATTTTGAAACTTTTAGACAATAAATTTAGTCTACATTAGTTTTGAAATCTTCAAGCACAAAAGCTCTCAGAATTC
Organism: Diplosoma virens; assembly: GCA_963680785.1. NCBI lineage: Eukaryota > Metazoa > Chordata > Ascidiacea > Aplousobranchia > Didemnidae > Diplosoma > Diplosoma virens. The sequence continues at coordinate 15,769,670 of OY796880.1, forward strand.
TAAAATTTGTGTTTTATTCTAGATTTTTGCTGCTCTTTTATGTGTTTTCAATGCATAGTAATAACTCGAAACAGCTGCAAATGGATTCAATATAAAAAAGTTTTGACTCAAATCATTTAAGGTTTTCTTGAATGTTTTAATTTTGTCTAACGTCCAAACTTGGAGCAGGAATTATTTGAAGAAAAAGTACAAAACGTCGGCAAAATTCAAATTTAGCGCATTATTTTGCACGGCTCTAAAGATCGGATCAGTTTGCATTTTCCTCAATTTTTTTGAAAGCAAAGCAATAGATTAGTCGTTTGAAAGCAATACAGTTTTTCTAAATATCGGTTATTCTGTTTACACTATCTCTTTACCAAAAGTAAAATCGCTTTTAATCCAAGAATATTTTTAAAAGTACCTCCAACTACCGAAAAATTATTAGCCAAGCCTGACATCATATCATAAATCTCATATAGGGTCTGTCAAACTTGTTACAAATTTTCAAACCAGCTGAACTGTTGATACAAAAAACTTGCATTTTTTATGTTGCAAAATGATTCACGCAAATACTTCAAGCCTTTCTGGCTTCTGCAAATCTCAAAGCCGTTTGATTTTGGTTTTTGAAGTAAAAAAAATTGTTAAAAATCAAGAAAATAAGTTACTTTTTAGGGAAGCGTAAAACTTTTACAATTTTTGCAACTATGATATTATATTTATTTTTATTAAGTGCTACTTCCTTCGTGGTTTGATTTAACCAAGAACAATAGCACGTAATACAAACGCAGTTACTTCAAACTTAATACCAAGACTAATTGAGAGAGATTATAACTAAACAAAAGAGCTTTAACATCGAACGTCCGGCTACCAGCATAAAAGTTCAACAAAAAATTACCAATGATAATCGATTGATTTAATCTTTTAGGAAGATTAAATCAATTTAGTTTGGGTTTGCATTTCCGAGAATATTAAGAGTTCTCGTAAAAAAATGCATTTATGAGGATTTTGAATTAAATTTCTTGATTTAGCAGCCTTAAGAAACCGTTCTACGTTATCACACTTCATTTGCAATATAATCTTAATTTTATAAATCTGTAGTTAATTTTCTTTTTTTAGTATGACGTAATCTCTTTATAACCTAGTAATTATTGCGTAGTCGGTAAATCCCCACTAAATTTATTTTATTTGCAAACTGTTTTGTAATTGTTTGAATTTTTTGTTTTATCAATTGTAATCTTAAGCACGTGTCAAGCAGATTAAGAGCACGTGACCTTAAGTGACTAGCGCAGTGATGTGCAACCTTTTTTCATATTGGGCCAAATAATAATTTAAAGTATACATTTGCCGGGCCGCGAAATTACTTGTACATAAAATTTCCTCTTTTTAGTATTAGATACCATAAATTTAAAATTAATTAACTAATCAGGAATTTAAATGAAATATTAAGTCTAATTCAAGTTTTGTTAAATTTATAAATATATTCGTAATAGTAAGTGACAGTGGTGTCTGTCTGTCTGTCTGCGGAGAAAAGTTTTCTGAGGCAGTGGTTCCCAACCGCTGTGCCGCAACTAGTACCCTGGTGTGCCGCGAAGCGTTGACGTGAGGCAATAATTACATCTGATATTAGTAATCATTTAAGAAAATAAAATTGAAAAATATTTTCCTTCAATCAACATCAAAGGCTTTGATTGGATTCGCGATCCTTTTGTTGATTTAAGCCTCATAAATTATCACAATTTTGAGCTGTGCGAAAAGGAAGAACTAGCAAGCATTTTTAGAAATGGTGGATTCAAATTAAAACATGCACAGCTGCCATTAGATGCATTTTGGATCTCTATTAAAAACAAATATCCAGTTCTGAGTAATAAAGCAATCAAAGTGTTATGGCAATTTTTTACATTATACTTATGTGAACTGGGATTTTATTTAAACATTATTAAAAATAAGGAACGAGAAAGACTTCAAAGTGTTGAAGAAAAATTAAGAGCAGGGGTCGGGAACCTATGCTCGCGTGCCAGACGTAACTCTTTTAATAACCCTGGCTCTTTTGTTGACAAGCATAAACTGACATATATATTTTTTAATTTAACGAAACTGAGTATTGATTTGGGATGAAATTAAACAAATGTGAGATCGATTCGAGAAGAAGATTTTTTTTTTAGAGAATACCTTGATTTTGGGACGAAAAGTAGAAAATCAGAGATTGAATTGAAGTGAAGACCTTTTTTTTTAGAGAACACTAAGAGCTTAGGACGAAAAATTATTATAGAATCTCACACAGAATTCTTTGAGCTACCCATAAAATATAGCATGTCCTACTTATTAACTATCCATAAAATACCCAATTGCGTGCCCAGTCTCAGAGGTCACCGCACGCCACTGATACACACAGCTAAAAACTAGAGGAACAGTGTACGGCTTTCACAAAAATATATTTAAAACTATGTAGTTTTTATGGCTCTCTTACTCGAAAAGGTTCCCGACCCCTGATTAAAAGTATGCTTTTCCCACATTTGCCCAGATTTCACAGCAGTAGCGAAGAAACACGCTCTTAACAGTCGCACTAGGACTGTATTCAATAAAACTTTCTCGTCAATTAATGTGAGAACAATATTTTTTATCGTAATTATCATTTGGTAAGTTAAATTATCAAATAGCATTTGGAAATGAAAGGGTTCACCGTATTTAACGTATATTTTTATTTATAGGCTTATTCTTCATGATAAATTCAGGATGTGCTTTTTTATTAGGAAATTTTGTTTCTTAGAATGTTTTGTAATTCCTGTGTTAGGGCAGTCAGGTGGTAAGCAGCATTATTATTAATCAATATGATGGGTATGCCGCGAAAATTTAAATAGCTTAATAGTCTGCAGCTACATAAAAAAGGTTGGGAACAATTGTTCTAAGGAATCAATTTATAGTTAGCGGGAACTAACTGTATTAAGAACTTCAGTCTCGCAGCAAACCACTTTATTTCTGGAGTCAGAATAAATAAAAATAGACACAGCTTTACTTTAGCGCTGGTGTTCGGGTTACCTATTAATAATTTAACTGGTCTTTTTGGATTACATAGTAAAGTTTGTGACAAGGATTATAATCGTGATGAGTTTGATTTTTACCGTATATTGTTACATTATCAAGATATGCAAAAGTATCAAGAAAACCTTCGCTGGTAATAAAATCGTTCATTATCCATTGAAAGTAGCAACTGCGTTGGTGACCTTGAAAGAATTCTTCGAAATTGGTACAGACAACCATTAGCTTCAAAGGCTGTGAATTTCTTGTTTTTTTCTCAGCATCTTCTTGGTTTTTATGCGATTAGCTTTATATCCGGAGGTTCGTAACTAAAAAGGAGAAGAAGCGAGACATTCATCCATTAGATTGCAAACTTTAACTTCGGGTTTAAACCCGCCATATCTAAAAGTGACGCTTTCATGAAGAGCCTGCCAATTTTGACTTGAGATAATATCAGCACGCAAATCGGGAAAGATATGCAATTTAATTTTTGGATAAGTTTCTTCATTTACTGTTATTGTCACAAATAAAAATCCGCTAATCTGAGCTTCTAAACTTTTGGTACCCATCATAATAGTTTTACAGCAATTTTTACTTTTTAGAGAACACATTTTAACTAAGCGAGACTGAATAAATTGCTGGTGCTTCCAGAATCGATTAAAGCTAAGACATCAATTATGTTTAAACGAATTTTTATATAAGCTTTTTTCAACCCTTTTAAAACGTAAAGCAGACCTGTTGTTGGTAATGTAGGTGATGATGTTTCTACTGTTGCTGCTGTACTCTGTTTGCGCGGCAAACATTGCAAAAAAGTCCCTTGTTTTGACATTTATAACAGGTAGCATTCCGAGCCGCACATCTATGGCGTTAGCGAAAAACAACTCTACAATAAGAAATATGAAACTAGGTGTAAGCGATCAACAAGAAACTTGGCGTAAGCGATCAACAAAGAAACAATTTGTTACGGTACAGACTGTTCTTTCGACTTTGAAAACAAGAAAATAGTGGTTAAAACTTTTAATAAAAACTGTTTGTTAAGAAAAAAATCTTTTGATTATTTCAAATTATATCTAAAAGTCGACCTTTAATTATATTTAAGAGCAAATAGTATTGCTTCAATACGCGATCTCACATCTAATGTTGCATGTATTGTGTTTCGTTGCAAAAAAAAAAAAAAAAAAAATGGTCAGCATTATAAATATTGAAATCAAAAAATTTTGTTGGTTAAAAAAATCAGTCAATTTGCAAAGCGATACAGTTTTTCAACAATTTTTTTAGCTTGTGACTTGTGTTGAATCGATTTCGTGATAAAAATTAGCATCACAAATTTTATAACAATAGAAAATTTTTATCTTGAGTCGAAATCGTCTTGATTGAAAACAATAACTTACTGTCTTAAGCAAATCAGACAATACGTTTCTCAAACAATTTTTAGCATGTGATCAATTGTATCAAATTTTGCAGGTTCCTGATAATTAAGACAATCAGCCTTAAAAATTTTAATATAAAAATTGTTTTTCTCGGGTTGAAAACGCATTGTCTGAACAATAAAAAAACTTTGTACCTCAAAAATCAGACAAAACAATACGTTTCTCAAACAATTTTCAACACGTAATTTTACAATTCTTTATCAGGCAAGCTCCTCAACATGACTAATTTTTAGTAAAAAAATGCATGGTGCCAGCCACTTTGTTTTTAGCACAGACTTTTATCAATGAACCTAAGTCGCAGCCTGTTTTGAAAAGACCTATGCTTTTTTATTCAAGAAACCAAATACTTTGTTGCTTTGTTGCATTATTTCAACAAAATATTCTCTTGCTTTACCTACTGTAGTCTTTTTAGACTTTTTAAACAATTTAATAGATGTAACTTTCTTATAGCAAGATTTCTAGGTGAAATATTGTCTTTTGGTAAATCATAACATAAAAATTCTAATTTACAAAAAACACACATTACCTGAACTATATTTTGTAGCAAATTTTACTGTTTTTTAAAATTGTTGGTTAAAATCTTCGCTGTTTATGAAAAATATTTGAAAAGTTTCCAGCAGACCACAGATCTACAAATAAGCAAATACATAAATATATTCGACCTATTGACCACAAATTATTGTTATAAAATTGTGCCTTAAACACCAGTGGTAAAAATATAATAACTTTTTACATATTACTGGTAATTGGCAAATGCAGAAAAACAAAGTTCTCAGGCTGTGGACTATGATCAACGTTCATTTCCCTCCCGCCTCGACGTTTTTCCACCGATCTCCTCCAATCAAAAAATTTAGACTTTTTTAATTTTCTCATAGCTATAGGTCAATTCCGTGATTCTATATTTTAGCAACTGTAATTTTGTTTTTTATTAAGTTATTACTACGGCTGCAATTGAACTCGAAAAAAATGCATCGAATTCGACTAAACTAATCGAGTAATTATTTCGATATTTATAAGGCAAAGTTTGGAAAATCAAGTGAAAAGGAGAAAAAAATAAAGTGAAGATAAAAAAGTTTTTACTTGATACGGTTTTAAAATTACTTAGCCTACATAGTTCTGCAAAAAATTTTTAAAACAACTATAATTTAAGTGAAGACCTTTTTTAGTCTTCACTTGTTAATTGCTTTATTAAAAATACAAAAATTACCAGACTCGAGCTTGAATTCGAGAAATTGAAAATGGCAAACTCGAACTTGAACTTGCAAGTTTTCAGTAGCATAAACTTTTGAAAAATTTCCGGCCTTGGTTACTATACATCGCTTGATAGTAATCATCACAACTTTAAAAAAACTTTAAAAATTTCATTAAATATTAAGCATGTTATTCATCTCTCACATCAATTTACGTTTTAAACAAAAAACATAAACTAGAAATGCATGGTTGATTTTTTTTATAAGGCAGAAGACAACAAACCTTAAACATATAAAAATATCAAAGTAATACTTTTAAAATTGGTCATTTTGTTACTCAGCATTATTAAAGCCCATTTTACACTTTTCTAATCAAGTCAAATGCAGACGTATCTCAATAAATGAGCTAAAACAACACAGTGTATTATCTTGGCGGAAAGCATTCCAGTAAAATATTTAAATTTTTTCAGAAAAAGTTCTTATCGGCAAATCTTGATCCTTTTACGTTTCGGACGATTTCCTTTTTAAGATTTTAAAATTCGAGTCCACTAGTTTCCGATTTTCTTTTTGAGGTGTGATTGCTGTTTCTCTGAAAAACATATTTACTTAACAAATACATAACTATCACCAGCTTTATAGATCCATCATATATTTTTAACACATTTGTAATTTTATGTTGCAATTTTTATGACTATAATAGAAGCATTCAAAAAAAATCATATATTTTCTACGAACTTCATAGTTCTCTACTTTGTAACTTTGGCAATTTTAAAAAGCTTACAGTAGACCGCACTGCGAATCCCTCTTTTCTCTTCTAATTCTTAAACTATAGGGAAGCTATCCAAGCTTTCTCCAATCACACCGCTGGCTTTTACACACGTCTTATGATTTTATTCTATATATATTAAGGTTGAAATTTCAATATATTATATTATCACAGGCTTTCACAAGCCAACGACCACAATTACTTACTCGACGATGCAGTCAGACAATACAGCCAAACGGTGCAATCACAAAACGAAATTTTCCCAAGTTTCGCTTGCGATCTACAAACTCACTCTTCAAAACTACAACACTGAACCAAATCACCGAAACACTAAATCACTAAACGACTGAAAAAATATAAATTTACCAAGATTTTAATTTATAGTGTGCTCGCTCGTGTAAGTGAACCAATCAAATTTCATTAGAATCACTGACGAGGTCCGCCGATAAGCACGATCATTTTCACAAGGAGCACCGCCGTAAAATAGAGACCGCAAACAATAGAATTAATCAAGAGACTTCCAAAAGACTTCTATACAGTTAGCTAACTTTTTCAAATTACATTGCTTGGTTCTATTCTATTTTTTATGATTTTAACAAACTTATGTTTTTTTATTAATGAAAATAAAAAACATGCCCTAAAAATAAGTCCTAGTGTTATATTTTAGAGTGAAAATTAATATAAGCCCTGTCTTATTTTCGGGAAAACAGGGTAAAGAAACACGATGTTTCAACCCGAGCATACTCAGGACTCTAACCAAAAATATCAGAAAAAATAAAGAGTTACCAACTATTATTTCAATAACAAACGTGGCTTATAAAAAAAAAAACTACTTTGCTATGATTATGACTGATACTCAATATTGCAATAGATTTTTATGAATTAGTCAGGGTTCAAAACTGTAACCTGAAATGTTGGTAAACTTCTTATATCAAGAAAGGGTTTTATTAGACTTTTTTAGGTTACAACCCAGACAGTTCTTGGCTAATAAATGTTTTTTCATCGAGAATAAAGACTAAACAAGGATAGTATCAGAATACTTATACAATGAGTTTTACGCAGCAGCAGTTGCGTCCCGTTCCTAGAGTCCCCACCACACCTGCAGTTAACCCCAATCACAATATTTTGTGTAAAATAAACATACTTTCTACCACTCTTCATTTTTTGCGCTATTATTGGTGGGTCACGACTTTGGCGTTTTTGTTGAGTATATAAACTATTTGTCTATCTGTCAACACGTTGAATACAAACAAATAATTCGTATCATAAAAAAAAGTATTGACATTTTACGGTTTTTTCATTTTAATTCTATTCCCCACGATAATGTAAAAAGTGCGATAATGTAAAAATCGATTTCAAAAAGAAAACAGGTCTCTCTATTTATAAGAAACTTATATGTCTTTATGCAGTGGAACCCCGCCATTCGTACGCCTCTCTATTCGTACAACTCGCTATTCGTCCAACATGTTCACATAACTTTTGACTCGTTATTCGTACGCTGCTCCGCGATTCGGACCCATACCGTGATTTATAAAGCAAAAGAAGATAAATTACAGCAACTGTTGTGTTTGATAATAATCGGCTGTCCCTTAACATAAGAATAAAAATTAATTTTACCTTCTAATTTACCTTCAAATTATTCTAATTTAGTACCTACAGGTGAAGTTTAATTAAAGTTTTATTGGTTTAATAAATCTACTTAGTGTATATATTTTTTTGGTTTATATGTAATATGTGCTTAAGTACGTATTATTAGGGATTACATAGGTAATTATCTGTCGGTCTAGAACAGATTAATCGAATTTACATTGTTTTCTATGGAAAAAATTAATTTGCCATTCGTACAACTCGCAATTCCAACAGACTTCTGGAACGGATTGTGTACGAATGACGGGGTTCCACTGTACTTTGATTGTTTAACAAACCTTTCTCACCTTCTTGATAATGACTTTTCCAAATTAATCCGATTGTTTGATGGACGAAAAAAGAATACAAAGCACAAACAAACAAGTGCAGCATAAACCAAGTAAACAAAACATGGGATCGTCATGTCTAGAACCACATCAACATAATCTTCATTGATGATTGACTCATTGACGTGGCATCTGTTTATAGATTGACAAAATTAAAATAGTTTAAAAAATTGACTAATAGGCTACAACACTATTTACTAGTTTAAACAAAGCATTCGGCATCGCGGTTAGAAAAAAATGACTGATTTAATTAGGCCTAACTCTCTTAAATTTGCTCTTAATAGATAAAATTTGAAGCTAATATAAATACCTTATTTGTTTGTTGTTTATACTTAAAAGTTTGATTTTCACCAAAAGAAATTTGAACTTTAAAAAGGTCAATTAGCTCAGTTGGAAGATTAAACGTTTTTCCACCTCACCTTTTGTAAGCAAAAAAAGTTTGTTTTCTTTTCAAACTTTTAGATAAAAAAATTTCAAAGAAGGTAGAGTTTTGCTATTTCAATGACATTTGTGTCGTCTATGGCGGTAAAACACCCATATAACCAGGTTTTAAAAACATTGATTGTCCCTTTTTGAGCGTTAGCGAAACAATTCTGCGCTGGCAAGAAATTCATGCATTTGAACGTAAGGCTAAGTAACCAGTTATTCAATTTGATCTAGTTGATGTGGATCCAACTTTACGCAAGTGACGGTAATTTAATCTTTTCAATATAATTTGATTTGCTCTTTTAAATGATTTTATCGCCATTGGCTCGCTGCGAAAAATGCAGAAGCGATTCGGCTCTCAACGGTTTATTGTCTCGTTAATGCTGCTGAAAAGTAAAATTCTGTTAGGCAAGCGTGTGCAATCTTTAGCACGAGGCATAGGGCTAATAATTGCATATTATAAGCAAATTTTTGTCAAGAGAGACATAGGGCACTGGCAAAATAAGCGTTGAAATGAGGGTCTGTAGACTGAAATTGCATTCTTTCCTGATTATGCGATTTCTCTCTGTCGTAAGTCGTCGGAGTATGCGCCTTCGCACAACCAACACATCACCGTCAAGTATATGACTTTGGAAAATTAAAAAACTCTTAGTGATTTAGTCCAGGGGTGGGCAAACTTTTTAGCTCGAGGGCCGAGTTTGAAAGTTGAATTTATTTGCGGGCCGTATTACAGTAATCTCTAAAAATATTCATCTTTATTATGGATTTGTCTCGGATTTCTTAGTTTTCTCCTAAAATCAAGGTCTTCTTAAAAAAAATGTCATTGCTGGAAATACTTCTCTAATTTACCACTTTCCATACTGAGACCAAGCTGTTCTCTAAAAAAAAAAGGTCATCGCTGGAAATACTTCTCTAATTTTCTACTTCCATACTTCTCTAAAAAAAAAAGGTCATCGCTGGAAATACTTCTCCAATTTTCTACTTCCATACTGAGACCAAGCTGTTCTCTAAAAAAAAAGGTCATCGCTGGAAATACTTCTCCAATTTACCACTTTCCATACTGAGACCAAGCTGTTCTCTAAAAAAAAAGGTCATCGCTGGAAATAATTCTCTAATTTTCTACTTTTCATACTGAAACCAAGCTGTTCTCTAAAAAAAAATCTTCGTCTTCGACTAATTCCCTGATTTAGTCAATTGATATATCGAGTAATGTGGATAGGCCAGCGTTAATTGCAGCTTCAGTCACCTGAGATTATTGCTGCTCAGCTAAACGGCTACGTCAGCAACAGACACAACTATTTGGCGGTTACTTTCTTTATACACAAAATCACCTTGAATTACTTCGAAACTTGGGATCAAGTGGACGAGCAACATTTTGAAGAAGAATAACAAGGAGCATCCCCTGGAGCTGGCCGCTGAGAAAAACGAGACCAGTGCTGGTGGCGGGTTCAGCTGGGTAGGTGGTCTCCACGATGATTTCATTTCCCAGTGGAAGAAGGGGGAGTCCGAAGAAGCCGATTAGTCCACAACTTAATGCGATCAGGACTTGCGCGTTTGGACGGTTCTGGGCATGTTTAGAAATTCAAAAATTAATTGAGGTTAGGTTATAAAAGTTAATATCGCTACTTATCAACAATTACAACATTTTAGCGTGTCAAATTAAATCGGGGATAAACAAATTACGGCGCATCTTATGCTTCTTGAAAAGGTTACAGAACATAAAAAGATATTTATGAAATTAAATCAAAGCATTTTTGATCTTTTGTAAATTTTTACCAAAAAAAATAAAGTAGCTTTTAGTTGCAAAATCATGCAGTGTTTGCGACTTATAGTAAATAATCGCAATTTTAATGAAACAAGCTTACCTGAACAAAAACAAAAACAGCAAGAGAAAATACGCACATTGTGAAAGACAATTTTGCAATTAATGTGTATTTTTTCAAGCGGTCCGTAATAATTCCAGCAATTAGTGCACCAACAATTCCGACAAGTATTAAACAGGAACCACAAACCACTCCTGCAAAGAAATCTGAGTATCCCCAAGGACAAAGAATTTGCTCCAAAAACACTGTTAAAGCGGTAAAAATTCCAATTGCCCCTCCAATACTCAATAATAAAATCCAATATTGCCTAAAAAAATTATTGAAAAGAATCGTCCGATACAATTTGGAAAAACGTCATAAATTAAACGGAAAACGGCAGTTAAACTAATTTCTTTACTGATCTGCAAATCAAATCAATTTTTTCAACGATGTCACAAATAACTTTTTTCAAAGCTAAAACTTTTCTGCCAACAAAAAAATTGTGAAAGTGCGATTAGCTCGGAAAAGCAACACGATTCCAAGGTAGATTTATGATGCATAGGACAAAAAAAACGTTTATAAATTTTACTAAAAGCAGTTCAACTTTTATACATATTTTGATCTGATTTTTATCATGAGAGAAAGATTAGATAAAACTAAATTTTTAATTTCACGTAAAAAGACAACTGTATTCAATTTTTGCTATGTATTCAACTAAAAACAAATTTCAGAAACCATCACCAATTATATCTATAAATGAAACATTAAGTTTTTTTCTTTGTTGAAGTTTTAATATGTCAATTTGTTTTATTTTTATTGTAGGGCTACGTCAGATACTTGGGGTCGAGACGCGATAAAGTTATTAGGAGTTCCAGTCGCAAGGCAACAGGGAAGGAATTGGACCAATTAAAATCTTAACAGTGTTGCCAAGTCCGAAAAGTCATTTTTTTAGCAAAATAAAATATCCCAAACCACATTAATCAAGGTTGCTCTGTTATAGTGTCCATTACAGATAAGCCGAAAACAAAACAGTTGAATCAAAACTTTGAAATTTTATACTTCCATAAGCGACTGGACTCATCTTCAATTGGTCATCAATTTTTTGTGACTAAACGATAAAGATAAAAAGATGGTATAATGTTTGACCTTTTATTTTAGGTTGAATACATCTGGTGTATACGCTAGAAGTACTTTTGTTTTTTTAATCAATTTCTGCAACTATACTCACCGTAAACGCTCGCCGAAACTGTATAAACAAAAAAGGTATGCCGAGTTTACACAAGGTATACGCTATGGATGCCGAAACGAGACGGAACCTATTTTCACAAAATTATGGATTTCAGTCACTAACACGGGGTACCTAAATAATTGCCAGGCGTTGGCAACATTGAATCAAATCATGTCGATCGACAAACCAAAACCAAACCTCTCTATGCGCAATCAAAAATGAAAATCATCGTTTCGAAAATACTTTCACCGTCTTAAAAAAAGCTACAAAGTAAAAAAACAACAAATGAAAACGACTTTATCAAATTTCCTTCATTTTGACCTTTTATCTTAATAAGTGTCGAACAAACATCTTAAACAATAACTGGTATCAAATTCGCTCTAATTTCCTCTTCGTGTCTATAGGATTGGGTTTTTAAACTTTGCAATTACAGTACATTAAAAGCAACGTCTAAAGGGGGTCTGAAACTAAACCAAGCGTAGATTAATTATTCACGTGATTGCGTTTAATGTGTTGGGACGCCTAAGTCCGGGCAGGTGATATTTGCTGAGACATGTTTATCTGTCTTCGGTGCAATCAAAATCATTGATTCCACATCCTCGTTGGATAATGAATGTGAACATCAAAAGGTCTTCACTGATGTGAAAATTTCCGGCACGTCGGCAGCTACACTTTGTGACGTAAACAGAAAACTATGTGACGTAAACAGAAAACTATTAGGTTACATCGGACTGACCGGTTTCGTATCATGTGCCTTACTCCTGTCCAAAAAGAACTTGGTTTTTTGATGGCACTGTATGAGGGGGGAATTGGAGGGACGTCGGATCGAAACGCAAGCAAACCAGCAACGGCCCCGAGCGCTGAAAAAAAACTTGACGATTATTATGTTAAAACGTTTGAAGTTTTATGAAAATAGAGGGCCATATCTTTATTTAATGGCGGATACAAATGAAACAAACAAATCAAAATAGTTTGTTACATTTGGCAAATTCAGTTATAAATACCCTTTCCGATGCTACGCGTTTTAGTACTTAATTTAAATTAAATAGGCTCCATTTTAGACAAATATTTTCACTATTTGTAAACTGGTAAACCGGGGGTCTCAACCTTTTTAACACCGTGGCCCAAAAAGCTTAAAAGATAATTATTGCGGCCCAATGTGTCTAGTCTTCACCAGGGGCGCCGGAAAGCCATTTTGTCAGGGGGGCAAAATTAAAAAAGGTTTTACACCGTTTTTTTTTTATAAAAGATTTGCCATTTCCTATCGCGACCGTTTTCAGCGCAAAAATTTAGTGATGACTAAAAAAAGTTACCACTTCCAATCAGTGTCCAAAATCTTCATTTTTGTCCCAAATTTCGGGTGAAAACAAAAAAAGGTCTTTACTTTCATTCCGAACCCAATTTTACCAAATTGTTTCTTCACGACAACAAAAACCAGCCTCCGAATATATGATTTCGACACTTTTTCGCACCATCTCTGTTTGACCCACTTAAACAATTTGTTGTGGCCTTCCAGTGGACCACGGCTTACCGGTCGAAAATCACTGCGTAAAACAATTGTTTTGAACTTAATAGAAAATTATCAAGGATTTCCACCTATTCAAAAATGTTTTTTTTTGTTTTTTTGCAAATTAATAAGCAACATAAAGGCATTGTTTTGGTTAGTATAAATTCTAAAAGGTTTATACGTTTTAAAAAAAGGGTTATTTTCAATTAATTTGTAATACGTCCAAATAACAATTGGATTTGCGCAAAAACGTACAGGCATTTACATGACAAACTTGCATTAAAAATCATACAGTTGATTTCCGGATATATAATTTTTACTGTTTTTTTGTTAATTAAAGTCCTACAACTATTGCATTTTCAAAAACAAATACTGTAAGAATATCATAATTTTCTAGAATACCTCAAAGAATTTATTTGAATATTTAAAGATGGTCTAGTTATGTTACGTATGTGCTTCATTAAACAAAAAAATTAGGTTTTGCGTTTCAAATCTTACTTTAGATTTTTAGAATACCTGTAAATAGGGTTTTTCGATCTAATTCGTTGTTTTTGCAATCAGAATCAAATTTGTTTTTTTTGCAATCAATTTCGTTTTGCAAAAACTTTTATATATATACAGTATCTTTATACAGGGTCTCCCGATAGGGTCTATATACTGTACATATATAAATAATATGAGGTCTCTGTATTAGGTCTCCATAATCTATAGTCCCTATATTTAGGTTTTTATAATATAGTCTCCATAATGTATATATAGATAGGTATATAGACCTATCGGAGATCCTATATGGAAACCCAATATTATGGGGACTATATTATGGAAACCTAATACTGTATCTATTATAGACTGCATTATGGAGATTTAATTTTGGAGACCTAATATTATGGAAACTATATTATGGAAACCTAATTATGGAGACTCTATACATCGTGGAGACCTAATTATGGAGACCTAATATTGTGGTGACCTAATACAGAGACCCTATATCATATATCTATATATTTGATAATAAAGAATTTAATTAACAAAAAAACTTATAGTAAAAATTATATCTCAAAATTGTTTATTTACCAATAAAAATAAAGTTTGTCGACATAACTATTTTTGGTCGATACACGATTAAAATTGATCGACACAAGATTAAATTTGATCGGTACAAGACTAAAATTGGTCGACACAGAACTAAATTTGATCGGTAGTGACTAAAATTGATCGACACATGATTAAAATTGATCGGTAGAGGACTATAGTAGATCGGAAAACACTGTAATATTATATTAAAAATTTTTGTTTGGTTTGTTTTTGTTGTCAAAGGAGCATGGATTTGTTTCAATTCCAAACCCAAGAAGAGAATAGCAACCATCAAAGTATCCACAACACGGTAGCACCCAAAAAATAATTAAATCGATAACGACCAAACCGATTATCGTGCGTGAAATTGTTCTACTGCATAGTTAAAAGATAAAAAATGTTTGAAATTTACAAAATTAAAAAATCCTCTATCACTTCTTCACCTGGTAGCAAGGTCATCGTTCACACGTAAAGTGGAAAACAAACGAAATATAGTTTTCTCTCTTTACAGACCCAAAAACTCACAAGTGGCAAATTTTTAAGCACCGAGTCCCGCAGACATTTAAAAAATTGTCGATTTACAAGAGAGTTATTCAAAAATTGCCATTCAGCTTGAAAAACTAAAAAAGAAAAAATAATAAAAATACCTGCAGGAATAGTGTAAATCAGCAGCATTATCGTGATGTCCTTTGACCGAGTGACTAAAAGCGGAGACAAAATATTTGCGGCCAAGATTCCGAGCGGGTTGCTGAGGCTCATCACAGAGTTGGCGAGTGATCGCTCGTTACCTGGAAACCAATTAGCTGACACCTGAGTAGGGGAAAACATCAGAAATGGCTGTGCAGCTGCTGACAGAATATGACCTGAAATAAAATAAATTATCTAGTGATTCATATCATTTTCGAGCTGATTAATTGGGGAAGCAACTTTCGATTTCTTTTGTAGATCGAAAGCAAAAAATAGTATTTTGAAAGTTAAATACATGTTTAAAAATTTGGAGGGAAAGTGGCATCGCCAAATTAAGCATAAACAATATGTAATTGAAATTGAAATATTTGGAGCAGTCACGGACACATAAAATTTTTTTGTTTAAAATACTGTATATTGTTGTGGTCGTTAAAATCTTTTTAAAAACGCTGTAAAAATATGTGCTAATTACATTAAAATTTTGCAAAAATTTTCTGCTATTGAACAATTTTTCGTCGCCATACTTAGAGACGCCAAAATATTGCAATAAAATTTAAATAATACGTCATAAAATGTCTTTTTTAGTGGCACAACAGAAATCACTCAGATAGACTGAGCATCAAACTCTTATCCTTTTGCTCGCAGTCAGAATATCATCGCATTGAACTTTTCGAGCGACACTAATCAATCAACAACATGAACGCCTCATGTAGATGCAGCAAAAGCGTTACGAGGTGGCGAAAATCTTCCTGTATTTCAAACTTTTGGACCAGCTCGTTTCGCTGTTTTCGCCACAATAATTTTAGTGGTTTTCAAACAGTTGAAGCAAAAACTTAACAACATTATCCCATTGCATGAAGGAATTTAGATTTGTTTATCCAACGCTTTATATTTAATTGAGGTCTTTTGCAACAAAAATATCTCAATGATAATTTACCGATCTTAGTTTATCGGTCTTTCCTTTGTTTAAATGTTTATTTTATATTACACACGATTATACGAGGTTGAGTCAAAAAGTTCTCAGACAATATTTTCAAATATGCAAAATCTTACGATTTTTTTCATGTTCAAATATACCTTTAGGGTTTCCCTGATAATCTTGGAAAGTTTCATCATTTTATCTATTTGCAGCATTACGATTCGTTGTGTTTGAAATATTTTGTATTTTTGTGCCTTAAAATGGCGAATTTTGAAATAAGAGCAAACATTAAATTTTTGACTAAACTTAATTGGAAACCTGTTAAGTTCATTAAAGCTTTACAGCAGGTTTATGGTGAGCCACACCATGTAGAGCAGTCGTTTATAATTGGATTAAACGCTTCAAGGAGGAAAGGAAGCAACTTGAAGATGATTCAAGAAAGGGGAGACCCTCCACCTCAAAAAATCAAGAAAATATCAGGCCTGTGCAGAATCTAGTTGAAGAAGACAGAAGAGTTACTATCGACGAAATCGCCAATGCAGTGGGAATCTCACATGGATCTGCATTTTCAATTTTTACTGAAGATCTTCACTTGAGCATGCTTTCAGCACGTTGGGTCCCAAAAACGTTGCAGGAAAATCAACTGAATCAAAGGGCTGATCTTTCCTTAGCAATTTTGACAAAGATGGAAGCAAATGAAACCATTTTTTTCAAGCGCTGCCGCACCGGAGATGAAACATTCAAACGGTTCAATCCAGAAAACCAAATTCAATCAAAAGAGTGGCATCCAAAGGGAGCACCAGGACCGGTTAAATTCAAAGCAGAAAGGTCTGTTAAAAAGGTCATGGCCACCATTTTTTGGGACTGTTAAGAATTCATCATGATAGACTTCCTAGAAGGTAAGAAAACAGTTACCTCAAGCTATTGTGAAGACGTTTTAAAAAGCTGAAGACATCTTAAGCCAAAAAACGCCGAGAAAAATTGCACAGTCCGATTTTGTTTCGTCACGACAATCCCCCTGCTCATTCTTCAAGGGCTGTTAGGGCCCTATTACACGAATTTTGATGGGAAATACTTCCACACCCATTTGATAGCCCGGATTTAGCTCCCTCTGACTTTTTTTTGTTACCGAAACTAAGAGAATCTCTCAAAGGTAACCGATTTGGATCTTTAGAAGAAGCAAAAAGGTAAGTGATTACCTGGTGTCAGAGACAGTCCCCAGAATTCTACAAGAAATGGATTTATAGGTGGAAACATAGATTACAAAAGTGTATAGACAATAATGAAGCTTATGTTCAAAGATATATGTAATTACTTAAAAAATAAAAATTTTATGGCATTTGCTGAGAACTTTTTTACTCACCCTCATACTACAGTATAAAGCTTCAAATTTAAGCTATGGTGATTACACGGTTTTTAGAATATTGATTTAATAATTTAGCAATCTAACCTGAAAACAATGAATTAGAAGTTAACCCAACGGCGTACAACCTACGGCCTTAGATACTAATCTATGCGGCCGTGCAATAGGCCAGGCACTTAATTTACAGCAAATTTTACCTAAATACATTTACTTCTTGTTTGCTGCAAATAACATTATATTATAGCAATGCATCTTTGATTCACTTTTTGTAGCCTACAAATTGTCGATATTTACGTCACTGCAGAATTTTATTATAAGCTTATTGTGATAATACAGATTTAGATGACTAATTTTGCAAGTTTTTCTGCGAGTATGCAAAGACCAAAAGCGCCATTAATAAAATTCTTTGCAAATTGTGCTTGAATTAATTTGTCAAAAAATTACACCACGTCTATCCAATTCTGTTTTTGGTTGGTGTAAACGGCATCTACAGAACTTTATTTTATAATAGGTAATTTCATAGCTTTCTCTTAACTCAATGGCGGCCGCAAGTTAAAGTTAGCTCTGTAATGCGACCGGCAATAAGAAAAAGGTTGTGCACCCTGGATTTAACCCTTAACCAAGTCATTCAAAGAGTTTAAAACGGATTAAAAAATAGTTTACACAAAGTGCACTTCGCCATACTTGTACTACTTTCACAAAAATATCAATAAATCTTGATACTTTCAAGGAGCACAAAAGTTCGTACTATTGATATGTTTCCGACAGTGATGGCTTTAGTAGAGAAAACGGAGCGGCCCCACCAGCCCCCACAAAATTGTCGTAAAAGTGCCCAACATTAGGCAAAAATTATCCCTCTCCCTTTAGCTTAGCAGCATAATATCTTAAAAAAGTTGTTCAATTAAAGTGAAAACTTTTTTTTATTCATTTCACACGGAACCTTTACATTTTGCAGTCATAGTTTGGTGCAAGAAAAAAAGGAGCTACTTTTTAAGATTTATTTTGCAAGAAAAAAAATCAATTATATTTTTTAATAGACCAAAAATAAGTCTTCACCTTATTATAGTTTTTTTTGCAAAATGGAACTTAAAAAGTGGCTGTTTTTTTGTAAGGCCATCATTGATTTCCATGCAAAAAATTTCATTAAATCGACAAACCTTACTTTATATATTGTTTTTTAAGACTATTAAATTTATTGTTTTAAGACATTAAAGATTCAATTATTATTACCTACCAAAAAAAACAAGAAATAATTTTCCAACTCTAGAAACACTCTCAATTGCACTCATAACTCGCAATACGGATCCAAGTAAATGTGTCCAACCCGCTAAAATAAGCGAGTAACGCAATCCGATTTTATTCATAATCCAAGTAGCAATAAATCCCGTAGGAATACCAACCACCATATAAACCAGTGCAAAGCGATTAATCATGGCGACCTAAACAAAAGCTAAATGATTTTTCTGGGAAAATAACTAGCCATATAAGGTGAAAAAAGAAATAAAAATTGCTGAAAAACTTATTGTTTGACACTTAGAAACCGTTTTTAAATGCAAGTGTTTAAGAAAAAAATATAGCAACTGAAATTATTACATTTTTTTTAACAAGAACCATTCGATTACTGGCGAATACTTGACTTCATATTGTAGGTCAAATAGTGGCTTTAGACTACATCTGTTGAATGAAAGTTGATCAAAGACCAAAAAGATCTTTATTTTTTTACATTAATATCTCTACTAAAATTACAGTCATATCTCTACTAAATTACTAGCGGACAACAATATCTTGGTATCTCCGGAAGCAGGTCGGGGTAATTGCTTACCCTATGTATAGCGCCTCCGTCGCTTTCCTGCGAGTCAGGAGGATAAATATAGAGATAAAAAAATTTAAAAAATAAAAAAAAACTTTAATTTGGAAGTAGAAAAGCGACCTTTAACGGCGTCTGTCAAAGAAGAATAGGAACGCTGTATCAGAATTTCTATCGGAAAAAACGTTTGTCTTTTTATCAACCCGAATTCTAAAGACAAAAAAGTTTTATTGGAAATAAATTGTATAAATTTTTTTAAAAAACATCACACCAAAATGTTATCAAAAATTTTTTTAAGCTTATGCAAAAAGTTTAAATATTAATTATTCAAGCATAATAAATGTATCATATTATGGTACAAGTTCTTTACTTCAGTATCCTTCTTTTCAAAAATGGAAAAAAACTTATGCCACAGGTGGTCTGAAATTGTCCTAATAAAGTAATGCTGGCTAAAAAAAAGTTCTTTACTTTCAATCGATGTTGAAAAAAATTTTTGAATGCAAATGTCAACTAAAGATTAAAACAGGAGCATCATTTGAATCATACTACAAAACTGTTCGATTAGGTTCATCAGAATTGAAAAACTTAATTGAATAAAATTTGGAATAGGAATGCTTGAAATTTTGCAGTGGAGTGAAGAAAATTACATCAAGTGACGCAGTTTGGACTATTCTGGTTTATTAAAATCGTACCTCAGTTTGATAAAACTGTGCGCTGGTATATGCTACAGGTCCAAAACCAATCCTGCACATGGAGTTGGAAAATATTAAGACTCCCAATACAACGGCAATAGCCCATCTCCGAGAGTAGACTCGTATTTCACGACTGCTGATGTCTTCAACATTACTCAATGATGAAGGAATATGTTCAGGCATTTCATGGTTGTCGTAGTTCAACTTCGTTGATTGCATGCAGTGCTTTCAGTCACAAGTGACTTACTTTATTTGATTTAGGTCAATGATTAACACTGAAATTGACAAGTAATAAAATTATGCAGAAGCTTAAAAAGTTCGTTTCAATTCTTAGAGGTGCATTTCGTGGATGTAATTAGTATTAATTAAATAGCTCACAATTAATATTTTCATGTAAGATCCTATCATGCAGCTTTCACCACGGCAGCGTGGTCGAGTGATTAAAACATCGTGATTGCGACCGACATGTTCACGGTTCAAAACCTACTCGCGCCATTCTGTTGTATTCTTGGAAAAAGGTTTTACGGCACTCTCCCCTGCTTAATAGTCTTGGCAAGCAGTTTAAAATTTTAGTCATATCTCTATAAACTGAAAAGCTTTCAACTGGACAGCAATATCTTGGCATCCCTGAAGCAGGTCAGAATAATTGGTTGCCCTATGTATTAGCGCCTCCGTCGCTTTCCTGCGAGTCAAGAGAATGAATATGAGATGAAACGAAACAAAGAATACGATTCCGCACAATGGCGCTCAGTATACTCGTATACAAAAAAAGAGCAATGTAACTGTTTTTGTTCTATCAACATTTTTATAGAATGTAATCACAGTGTTACGAAGCACTGCTAAATTCCCCTAAGCGAGAGGGACCACAACGTGTTAACTGTTGTTCCCCAAGTGTTTTTACAGGGAATGGCAATGTCAATTAAAGACCAAAAAAGGTCTTTACTTGATGTTCAACTAAGCTGTCAGCTCCAAAATCAGCACGTTTCCTAGAAATTGACTCATAAAAATCTCAATGGCAACAGATAAAAACAACAAAATAGACTCATAAAAATAAGCACAAATCTTAAAAACAAAGCATGAAATGAACCCTGAATACAATGCGATTTTTAAAGACATTGTTGAAGATTAAAGAGATTGCGTTAAAATTTGTTAAAGTAAAAATTTCTATGGTTAGAAAATCCGCTTTTAAAAATCATGAATTTTTTAATTTTTTTATAAGTACAGTAGATCACACGCCAGTAATTGCGTTCAAAACGTCTTGTTATTAGGTAGGTATCATTAAATTATTCTTAAAGAATCAAGTTAATAATATTTTTAAAGAATAACACTTTTTTTACTTACGGTTAAAACGTAATTATAAGACGGGAAACTTAGGCTGGCTTTACACGATTAAAGGCCCGTTTCCACTACGAGCGTGGAAAAGAGCATTTTTTGTTTCTATTATTGATCTTCGATTGAAGCGAGCGGTTAAAATTGAAACGAGCGCAAAAAAAATCAATAAAACAAACAAAGAATGCTCTTTTTCACGCTCGTAGTGGAAAAGAGCATTTTTTGTTTCTTTTATTGATCTTCGATTGAAGCGAGCGGTTAAAATTGAAGCGAGCGCAAAAAAAAGCAATAAAACAAACAAAGAATGCTTTTTTCCACGCTCGTAGTGGAAACGGGCCTTTAAGTTTCTTCTGCAAGTATTGCGCGAGCGTTTACACGGCAAGCTTTTTTCTGTTAGAACTTCCTGCAAGAAGAAATGTCTGCGGTTTTCGCGCAAGAAACTTGCTGATGTATTTACACGATGTTGATTCCAGTAATATTTCAGCAACATTGAAACGCGTATCGCATTGATTCCATCATGATAGATTTAGATCAGGGTTGGCGAACCTGAGGCCCGCGTGTAGTTGATAAGAAGTTTTTTGCTTTATTGACAACCAGGGTATGATAAAAATGTAAGCCCACTAGAAAAAAATTTTAATATCGAGTGAACACCAAAAAAGCTAGTGAATAGGACTAAACAACTCTTCTCTATATTGTTCGTCATGTGAATACAGTTTTTTGGTCTACCATCGACTTTGAAAAAGATATACTTTGAAGATAAAAAAAAAGTTTTGACATGACAAATCAGATAAAGAAGCGGGGTCTGTCGAGAAACTGCCTTGTTTCTTAAATTAAAAGTTTATTGTGGCCCGCACCTAATTTTTGAATTTGGGGACGCGACCCGCGAGTGCAATCAGGTTATCCACCACTGGTTTAAATTAACCTACACTTCGTTTTCATTTTAATTCCAAGCACCAAGTGATAAAGTGTACGTAAAGCTTAGTTGTTTATCAGTATTCAATGTTGAAATATTCGAAATGCTGTAAGCAAAAAAACGACAGGCAGCAGCAATAATGGTAGTGGCAGCTTTAAACAAGCAACGTAAAAAGCGGAAATGCTGGGTACGACTCTTGCTTGAGTGTCTATAACAGCCAGTTGCAGAACCTGCACATACTTCTGCTGTTGACCATGATGACATTTTCGACCAAAAAATTGCTGAAAACTCGCTGGAAAATAGAACCTCATTCTATTCCTAGCAATATTGCAGCAAGACATGCGTTTTTTCTTAAAAAGCGCTTTTAGACTAGGCAAGATATATTGCCAGCAATTTTGCTCAATGATCTTGCGCGGTGCTTAACATACTGATAGAATATTGACGTAAAAATCTTTCTGCAAAAAATTTGATCGTGTAAAGCCAGCCTTAGTTATCCTTTCTTTGTTTGACCAAAATATTTACAACGGTTTGTTTATTAGAAAAGATTAGCTTTCTTCTTCAAATCTTCGACTTAAAACTTACACTCTACAAAAAAATCCTGAAAGTTTTTCTCACACCTTTTGCTTGTAGCTCTAATTGAAACTGTCTTAGGTTGTAATGAAACAGTTTTTTCACAGAGGCTTTACTTATTGATTATTAATGCTAAAATAACCAAGCGCATTCACTCAGTTTGACTTGTTTACGAACATGTACTGAAGGCTACGCTTGATCGAGCAACAAAAAATGTTATGCGGCGAGACAATCGCTGTTAGGAGGATGAGCAGGTCTTTGAGTCAGTCATTACAGCTGTGCTGTCGACGTCATTGATACGAGCGCTTTTCAACTTTTGATTAGAAAAACCATAATGGTGTAAACCACTAGTAGACTTTTTTATAATTTTGTTTTAGTTTCGGCTAAAATATTTGATAAAGTAGAAATAAAACTGTTCTTGCATTTCGCGTCGTTTTTTATTAATCATAAAAATTAAATTATAGAAAACTTTCTTAATTTTACAGTACCAAAGGCGAATGTACGGGGCAGGGATTTGAGGATCAAAACCGCTCCCTCATGAAGAACTTACGCAGATTACTCAAAGAAAAGTTAAGAAAAGAAAAAAAAAATAAGACAGAGGTTCTCCCTTTATTTTAACTGTTAATAATCGTGTTTTCAGCTCCCAATCCCCTCGCATGACAAATTTCTGCATACGCTTTACAGTACTGTACGTTAGTGGTCCCCAACCTTTTTGTCGCTGCGGAACTGTCAAAGTTAGACAATTTTACCGCGGCCCGAGTGGCTTAGATACATCGATTATTTAAGGTGAAGACCAAAAACGAAGTTTTCACTTTAAATTTGTCTCAAATTTCTCGATTTTCGTCACAAAAAGCAGTAAGCTCTTTAAAAAAGTTTTAGCTTTGAGTCTGTCTCGGATTTCTCCATTTTTGATCCAAAAAGCAGTGATCTCTAAAAAAAGGTTTTCAAAGGTCTTCACTTCGAATCTGTCTAAAATTTCTTAATTTTTTGCAAAAAAAGCAATGATCTCTAAAAAAAGTCTGTACTTTTTTGTTTACAGGCTCACTTTGTAAAAATTAGAGCGGCCCGCAATCAAATTCAACTTCTGAAGTAATCTCGAGCGATAAAGAAGGGTTTGATCTCTATAACTGCTGCGAGTCGGCCATTTGTAAAGTTAGATTTACAAGCAATAAAACTTTGCAATGCTTTGCGAAAATTAAAATACTTTGCGAATCGGGGATTGCGGACCGCTGTCGTACACGACTGGACTTTTATGTATCCGTAATTATAATAACATTTTCTAGCTTAGGAGTCCAAAAATAAAAAAGTATTACACTTTTTAAAAGAAACTATTTTATTCAACTTCGTTTGATTGGTGTCAAATTGCAAAAAAACTCAATTCAAAAGCTTTATTAAATTCCTGTTTAATATTCAATAGTAAAGTTTTTATTAATAAAAACTTACGCAAAAAGATATTCTTCAGCAAAGTCTTTTGCATAATTTTAAAAAAATGTTTTCAGAGAATATCAGAATAATATCTATAAATTTGAATTTCTTGATCAGAGTTATGCAGTAACGCGGCACTTAAAATAAAGATTATCGGAGCCTATAAGCACCGATACGGACAATGATCATGAAGGAAGCACAGATGATGAGTTTTATTGCAGATTTCGCCAGTTAAATCCTACTAAAGAAAATGTTAAGTTTGAGTTTGAGTTTGAGTTTATTTTTATTTCACCAAATAAAAATTCACGAAAGAAACAAAATGCAAAATAAAGCAATTTGGAATGTTGGTAAGGAGCACCGAGGAACCTTTCGGTTTTCTAAGTCAAGGTGCTCCTTGAGAAAAAAAGAAAATTACAAAATCGAAAAACGAAATAAACGAGTAAAACAATAATAACGGCAGCACAACAAAATTCATAAAATATCTATAACGAACTTCCAAAGAAAACAAACAGGCACAGTTGCTACAATACAAACGCGAATAACATTCCCCCTGAAGGATAGTTACTAAACAGTCATACTAAACGCAGGGCCCCTGAGTATCTTAACTTCATGCTCACACGAAGCCGACAAAAGAAAAGTTTTTTTAATAACTGGAAATTAAGTAATGTTTATACTCTTTTTTGAAAGAAATAGTGTTTAAGACTTTAAGAGAGCTATCAATCTCCATCCACAATTTTGTTCCTCTGAATGATAATTGGTTTTGGGAAAATTTTTTTTTGACGCGTGATAGAAAATAATTAAAGCTGTCAGCACATCTGGTTTTATGAGTATGCCAATTAGTAAGGTAGGTAAATTGTCTTTTAAATATAAATGGAAGATTGTTGTGATGAAGGTTATGCATAAATTTGGCCAGTTCTAACTTATAAATTTCATCAAGTTTTAAAATTTTTAACATTTTGTATTGAGGATTGATAGAAAAGTATTTTGATGATTTGGTAATTAATCTAACAATATTATTCATTCTTATTTGAATTTTGTTCAGGTAAATATTTGCTGCATTTCCCCAGGAGATGACACCATACTGAACCCGACTGTGAATAAGACTGTGGTATAACGTGACCAGGGTTTCTCTTGTTACATAATTACGCAATCTGCAAAATAATCCTCTATATTTCGCCAGTTGTAGAGAGAGATAGGAAGTATGAACGGACCAATTTAATAATTCATCAATATAAACACCAAGGTATTTTATATTTTGAACTCTATTAATAGAGGTACCATTGAAACTTAATTGAAAAATATAATCAACTGGTCTACGTATATGGTGTTTTGTTAATAAGTAAAAAATTTGTTTTAGAATAATTTAAGGATAATTTATGTTTCAAAAACCAATTATTTAAACTGTTCAGTTCATTATTTACACGAGTCTGTAGAGTATTTAAATCGTTATCAGCTAAAGTTAAATAGGTGTCGTCAGCGAAAAGTGTAATATCAAATTTAGAAGCTAATGGCATGTCATTAATATACAGTAGGAATAAAATTGGGCCTAGGCAGGATCCTTGTGGAACGCCGCAAGAAATTTTTTGCAGATTAGATTTGGTTTCAGCTACAATTGTGTATGAATATCTGTCGGTGAGATAACTCTTGAATAAATCTAAAGCTATACCACGGATTCCGAAAAATAAGTTCATTTTTTTTAATAAGATTTTATGATCGACAGTATCGAAGGCTTTAGATAAGTCAAGAAATAAACAACAGCTATATAAACCATTATCAATGTTATTGATTAATTTATCATAAATATTGCTAATGGCTAAAGTGGTAGAATAATTCTTACGAAAACCGAATTGATGTTCACTTAACAATTTGTATTTGTCGAGATAATTGATTAATCTATTAAGAATGAGTTTTTCGAAAAGTTTGTGAAACTGAGAAAGAAGCGAAATTGGACGATAATTACTAGTTTTACACATATCGCCTTTTTTAAATAGAGGAAAAATTTCGGCTACCTTGAGACAATTAGGAAAATCTCCTTGCAAAAAAGCAAGATTAAATAAATCGCTGAGTACTGGTGCAATTATTGGTTTGCTAAATTTTATAAATTTCGTGTTAATGTCGTTATGTCTTGTTGATTTTTTATTATTTAACATAGATATGAGAGAAGACACTTCATCTTCATTTGTCGGCGTAAGAAAAAATGAATTGTGTAATTTATTGGACGACTCATTAGTATTAATAGATTTAGGTTGCTTTAATGATTTTGCAAGATTGATTCCTACGTTAGCAAAATATTCATTAAAGTTATTTGCTATATCAATCTTGTCAGTTAATGTTTTGCCTTCATCGGTAATTAATTTGGTTGGAGAAAAGATTGTTTTTTTCTTAATATTGACTAATTCATGTATGGTTTTCCAAATTTGGTCTGGTTTACTGCGATTTTGCACGATTATATTGTTATAATACATACGTTTAGCGGCCTGAATCGTTCTATTCAAAATGTTTCGGTAAGATTTATATTCTTTAAATTTATTCATATTTAGGGAGCTTTGGAATTTAGAATACATTTTATTTTTATGATTAATGGAATGAATGATACCACGAGTTAGCCATGGTTTATGCTGCATTCTAAATTCTTTTCTACTTCTTTTTCTTAAAGGAGCATGTCTATTAATTGTTTGAGAAAATAACTGTAGAAATTTTTGAAATTGGGAGTTAACAGAGATATTATTTGATACAATGAAATCAGAAAAAACATCTGAAAGATTAGCTAAAAAATTTTCAAGTTGGAAAGATTTCATATCACGAATTAGCATATGGTTATAACTATTAAGATTAGTTTGCTTTTTTTTTGTTGGAATAATTACAAAAACACCGTAGTGGTCGGATAGATCACATACAAAAATACCACTATACAAAGTTTTAAGATTATTGGTGTATATGTGATCAATCAACGATTTTGTTGATGTAGTTATCCTAGTAGGCTTATCAATTAAGCATTTTAGTGAATTACTTATTAGGCTATTGGCATATGAACCAACCGTAGTATTGGAGTCCAACTTAGTAAGATCAATGTTAATGTCTCCCAAAATATATAATTCAGTATTTTTATTATTAAAATGGTCACATATATCATATAACGCATTTTCAAATTGAGATAAAACCGATGATGTGGAGATAGGATGACGATATATTACTCCTATAACAATTTGTTGGTCGTTGCTGTTTTTTATTTTAATCCAAATATTTTCTACTGATGACATGTTGATTGATACATCATTCAAGATTTGATATTCGAGATTATCTATTATAAAAAGGCCGACTCCACCAGCGTTGGATTCGGTATCTACATGAACAAAGTTATAACCGTCCAATTTAACGTTCATCCCAATTTCACCTTTTCTCAGTTTTGTTTCAGATATGGCAATAATTTCAGGTTTCTTTTTAAATTCAGTTACAAGATAATGCAAATAGTCAATATTTTTTTGCAAGCTTCGTGCATTAAAATGAATCGCGAAAATTTTATTATTTTGTTTATTCTGAATAAGGTTTTTGATACACGATAAATAATGGTAATTTGATTTATTAAACAGTATTTCATTATACTCAATACCATCAGAAGAAATTTGAAAGTTTTCAATAGCACCTCTAGAATCAATATTATTGTTCATAGCAAAAGGATAGCTCTGTTCATTAGGCCTACTTAAAACAGTTTGGGAATCTGACCTGCAGTAACCTTTGACACCGTTTTGAAAGCCCGAGTGCAAAACGGCGCCGCACTGATTAGCTTGATTAACAGACGTTGTATGATTATTTTTAAAAGATTCCATGCAGATTGCGCAATCAATGTTACAAGAAGCACATTTTTCACACATATTGGTTTTTACATCATCATTACCACAAGTTTTACAAATAAGTTTAAGAGCCATTTGAATTGAAAATAAAAAGAACAATGTAAAATATTGTAACAATGAAAAAAAATTTTAATTTGGATTACAACCAGTCATACAATTATGATTCAACAAAAGTGGTTTATAATTTAGTTTTACAAAGTCAATACCAATATTATGTTTAAATAAATCGTCTGGAGATGTGATATAAAGCCACTTACCGACACCTTGATCTTTTTCATTTTCTTGCAATGCTATCCCAGCTTGTTTCGCTGATTTTTTCATTCGAATAGATCCATTAATTGTATGAAAGAGTACAAAGTCATTTTTACAAATATCTTTAACATATTTAAGCAATTTAGCTCGAAGAGAAGTCAAATCTTCAGTTAAGTAAGCATTTTTGTAAATTAAGCTATTTTTGAGTTTAGACTTGGCGTACATGAATTCATTGCGTTTTTTGTAAGATATAAATCTGACAATAATCGGACGCGGTTTGGCCACTGAATTTCTGTTACGCTTACCCAATCGGTGGGCTCTCTGTATATCTAAAGCTGTTATACCAATGTTTAATTCTTCAGCAATTTTCATAACGACCTCTTCACCATCATCCCTATCACTATCAGTTTCTTGTATTCCGTGAATTCTCAAGTTTTCTCGACGGTCATATTGTTCTAATTCATCTATTTTGTAAATTGACAAGTTAAGAAAAAAATTAATGACTTTCAGTATGCAATAACACCAAAAAATTAATAAGAACTCTTTTTTAAGTCGGTCTCGAGACCGCTTTTAATCACTTTTTTGTTAAACTGTGTTTTGTTTTTGTTTTCAGATTTTCAATCGCTTCCTGACTAGTTTAATAGGCGAAACAGATTATTCGGTCAAATGCATTTACTGTAAAAAACTTTTTATGTTCTGATCATTTAGATTAATTAGAATCAATCTAACTCTATCGTCATTAAGCACTTTTTTGATGAGCGCCGACCAGAAAACTTGTAAAAAGTTTATGTATGTAAATAGTAGTAACGCCATCGATTTGTAATCTATGGGATGATAATTATGATGTCATGTTTTTACGGCGTCATGGACTTCGCAGTCCTACAAAATTTCAAACTCAACGTATTTGCAGTACTATCTTTTTTCGTGAAAAATCAAATACACAGATTGTGTAAAACGATATTGCTTTAAACTATTCAGTACCTTTTTCTTTTTCGAATATGACCACTGGTCACTTATCTTTTTTTTGCAGTAAAACTATAGACGATTGCATCGTCGCAAAACTAAAATGAAAACACAGATTCAGTTCGAATCTTTTCCTTTGTTCCACCGACGAGCTTGGGTTAAAGTTTTTTGTATAATATCAACATGTTCTGCTGTGATAAAACGTGTTTTCTCAGTTAGATCAGATACAATGAGACCCGAAGAGACCGATTTTATTTAAAAATCTTTGAACGATTTGTTTTAATTGGAGAACATGAAAAATGTGTAGCCTTACGTTTGGTTTTGCCTAAATGAATGGTTGCAATCAAAATCGATTAGAAAAGGAACTTTGCGCTTAACATGATTAAAAATCACGTTGCTCTGCGCTTAACATAATTTATTGATAAAAACTGATAAAAGCACATTGATTTAACTGCGCTTTACTAATTTTAAAACCTTTTTCCGCTTCCTTAATGCTCACCTTTAAACCAAGAATCGGAATTTATTTAATTTTTAGTTTCGAAGCGTTAATACGTCTATTTGCTAAAGTGATCTTGACCACAAAATAATGTCCCCAAAATATTGCAGTAGGGTTAAATTTATTTATATACATTCCGAAAAGAAAGCTATTAATGAAAACAATGTTCCACCAGCGCAACTGCAAAAGACACCGCTAAGCCGCAAGGGCATACTGGCGGCGGTTCCGATATGCTAACCACATCGAGTTAGCTAACACGGATACGGGTTAAGACAAGCAAAACCCTGCAGTTCCCATTACAAACATATGTAATGGGAACTGCAGGGTTTTGCTTGTCTTAACCCGTAACCGCCGCCAGTATGCCCTTGCGGCTTAGCGGTGTCTTTTGCAGTTGCGCTGGTGGAACATTGTTTTCATTGTACTACCTACCCAGCGTTCAGGTCCACAACTGGATGTTTGAGGTGTAAAAACCACAAACAGAAAGTTGTGCCAGCTGTTTAAGTTTTCAACTTTTTCAGCTGGGTCAACAACAAGCTGTAGTGTCCTGACGAGTCCTAATAAGGACGAAACAGGTGTGTCGGCACTTGCTTGTTGATTGACTTGACCATTCTTACTATATGTTTGTAAGAAAGCTATTATTAATAAAACCACGATATCATCTGACAGCGATTCTATGAAATACGAATATGGTTTCGCGAAGCAAAGTTCAAATCTCATTTCCACAATTATAAACAATTATTTAAAAATACGTAGTTAAGCAACACAACCATTTGTCGAAAGACATTTGGAAATCGTACTTACTAATAGTACTTACTCATATCCTAAAAATGACTGAAATTTAGTCAGTTTAGAGTAAAATGTCGTAAGTTATATTTTCAGCTAGGTTTTGAACCTCGAACGTGTCGATTGCATTCGCCATCGATAGTACGCTTTTTTGCCGACAAATAAAAAATTTTTGTAATACAAAGAATTCATTTGGAAGTAATTGATTAACGTTTATGAGCATTGCAATTTATGCTTTTTAATTATAACGTAATAACTTTTGTTTCTTTAAAGTCCTGTTTGTATCTGACTCGAAGTGGATACTGTTTATTCACTTTTTCTTTTCAAAATAATAAAACAAAAGAGCTATTTAAGTTTTGTTTAAAATCTTTGTTTTCCTTTAGCCGCTGTTCGGTATCGCAAACACCTTTATGATTGCAATTGTTGCACAGCAAAAATTAACGCTTGCAAGTTATATTGAAGTGCGATACTTGGTTCGGTTAAATTATGAATTTCGTTTACAGAAACATTCTCCGAAGAGATTGCTACCCCATTTTTCTTATTGTCTTATATTTTTAGTTTTCTTTACCTAATTACTGCAAATTACT
Organism: Diplosoma virens; assembly: GCA_963680785.1. NCBI lineage: Eukaryota > Metazoa > Chordata > Ascidiacea > Aplousobranchia > Didemnidae > Diplosoma > Diplosoma virens. Next base: position 15,800,697 of record OY796880.1, read on the forward strand.
ACAAGCTAATTTTTGAGCCTTTACCAGATCTTGACAGATTTTTAATTATTAGAATATTTTGAAGCACTATCGAAATTTTAGACTTTTAATTGAACTATCATTTTGTTTAAATTTCACATATTGGAGATAAACATTAATGATGTGTTTGATGATAATGTGGCGAACGAGCCGACTGTGCACCGATGGTTTGAGAGGTTTTGGTCTGGTGATTTCAGTCTTGAAAATCAGCCCGTGGTATAGGCCTACAACCAAGATTGATGATGATGAGCTGAAAGCAGCAGTGGAAGAATTAAGAATGAAATGTCCTATTTCAAACTGACACTTTATTTTACAATATCATAAACAAAAAGCAAAAGGCTTTCTATCTGTATCAGATGGTCTAATATACAGTAGGAGTTGAAACATTAAATCTCTCTGCTAAAGTACGCGTTGTTTGAGATCGGAATTCGTAATCATAAGCACATAGCCGTACCTAGAGGAAGGACAGGGGGGTAATTGCTCACCCAAGTTTCACAAATTAGGGCAAAATTTAAATTTTTCGGGCAGTGACAAAAAATATTTGGGCAAAACCAGAATTTTTCGGGCAGCGATAAGAAAAATTTGGGCAAATTCTAGGGAAGCGACAATATCAATTGCAAAAAATAGTGTACCAAATTTAAGTGAAGACATTTTTTTGTTTTTTTTTAGATAACACCATGATTTGGGGACGAAAATTGAGAAATGGGACTGATTCCAAGTGAAGATCTTTTTTTTTTTAGAGAACACCATGTCAGACAATTTTTTTTGTCCTAATCGTAAAGTACTAGAAAATCATGATTTGGGAAAATGTCACAAAATTCGGGTAAAACTTCATTGCCCACCCCAAATTTTTTTGGCTGGTACGCGTATGCATAAGCAACACCAATTTAGAATTTATCTATGGGTTCCAAGATATTCACTTAAAATATCTAAATCACAGAATTATGTGTTACCCTGAACTGCATCTGTAAGATGATGAAATTAAAGTTATATGATATGAAATTGGGAAGCGACAATAAAAAGATGTGAAAGTTATAATTTGACAAAAATGTGATTAATGGAATCAAACATATCACTTTTAGTGATCTTATAATGACCTTGATGACCTTATACTCGTAAAACGCAGCGAAAAAGATTTTGTTTGATTCTAATTCAGGTTCTGTAGTTTGGTTTCGGTTCAAATTTGGAAGCGATTTTTAAAAAATGGTTCATTCTGAAATAAGATTTTTTTATAGTCTTTATTTGACTCTTAAGCAAAAAATGGTTGGCTTCCAAAGAAAATTTGTCAGTGCTATTGTACTTCACCAAGTTAGCGCGATGCGTCGCAAACAACGAAGTATCGTCGATGTGGTATTGGTTGTAATTGAATGAGTCTTTTTACTTTTGCACAGTAATGTTATCGCCCTTGTGTGTGCATTTTTTTGATCGGTTGAATATATTAGAGGCCAATAGTGATTTTGGTCATATGTATCAAAGCAATAACCGAGTTAGGAGTGATTCTCTACTCATCTTTCCGTAATAATTTTTTGCTTGCCATAAAACTAACGATACATAAAATTTCAGATGTAATTTTCTCAATACTTTAAACAAAAATTAGACTAAAAAACAATTTGATTTTATTCTCTAAGACTTTACATAAGACTGAAAACTTTTCAATTAACCCTGCACAGAATTTTCTATCCCAATCCATTTGGTAAAATAGCAGATTCGGTTCTCGATTACGAAATAGATTTTATAACTGAAATCATTATACATTTTTATACAATATAAAACCTATAGCTATTAGACACATTTTTTTTTTCTTCAGCACCTTTATGTTTAAAACTAACTTATTCAGCCAGAAAATATTTAGTTTAAACCGGGGTTTTCCAAACTTTTTTGGTCACCGAACACTACGTCTTATCACTTTAGCTTACGGAACACTTAGTCAAAAAATTTGTTAAGACAGGCTTGTTAAGTAGAAATGGATTTCAATTTTGCACGTTGTTATCAAAGAATTACAGTTACTCTCATATAGAACAACTGAATTTAACATATTTAATGTGAAGGATGAGGTTGCAAAGAAACAGATAGATTTAATGTTGGTGTGATATTTGACAGGTGAATATACATAGCCGCTTCGACAATAAATCTGTTTCTGTAGCAGGGCTGCGGAGTCAGAAGATTTAAGATCCGACTCTGACAATTTCTAGAATCCAGTTTCAAAAATTTTAGGGATTCTGACTCCGATTTTCCAATAAGAGCAATAGCATTATGCAGAACACATTTTGCTTAAAATTAGGGTGGGCAAAAAAGGCCTAACTTTGAATCTGTCATGGATTTATTGGTTTTCGTTTCTGAAATGCAGTGTTTTCTAATTGGACATCAGGAGTCGGAGTTGGATAAAATATTCCGACTGGAACTCTTTGCACTCTTAAGAGTCCGAATCCGACTTCTTAAAACCTCTGACTTTGCATTCCTGTTCTGTAGGCCTACTTAGGTGTTTGTTAACACATATTGCGAAAACCCTGTTTCACATAGGTAAGTAGTTGCCCAAGCCAAAAGTTTCTTTAGAGCTTCTCTTGCTAGTGTAGTATATGGTATTTCGAACATTTATCCAAAACTTGTTCGGGGTTGACTTGTGAATTGTAATTTGAAATTGCCATGGCTTAAAAGTTTGATAAATTTTTTCATATATGTCGCACAAACCGCAAGAGGGTTAAATAACTCAATAACATTTACAACAATTAATTAGAAAACTTTTTAATCTTTCAAACGTTTAAAGTTTCCAATCTCTCATCTAAAAATGAAACGAGAAAAAAGCTTATTGTGATGTAATGTAGCCTGTCTTCGCATAAATGCAAATTTGCAGCCTGCCAGACATTCAGGCCAACATTAGGGTTGCCACATCTGAATAGGCGGAATCCCGGCAAACATAGGTGTACGAGCCAAAAAAATTTTTGAAGGGGAGGACAAAATAAAATAAAATTGTCTGGGATTCTAGGATGAAGACCAAAAAATAAAAAAATAAAGGTTTTCACTTGGAATCGGTGTCGGATTTTTCAATTTTTGTCCCAAAATCAAACATACGAGTTTTATGTCCAAGTTCTAAAAAATAATTCACAGCACGCCAATATTCCGGACCATTGAGTTTTTTCATTAAAATTCCTAACATGTCCGGAATTTTTCGGACGGTATGGCATATGGCAACCCTAGCCTACATGAGTTAATCTTTGCAAAATGCGAATTTCGCGATCTGTCGGCATTTGCATTTCGTAAATTTGGCAGTAAAAGGGTTAAACTTTGAAGAAACTCTCGCAACACTTTAAAGAAACTCACGGAACACGGTTTGGGAAACGCTGGTTTAAACTAACAAATCTTGAAAATTCTAAGCCGGCTAGCTAGTTCACGAGCAAATCCAATAGGACTTTTAGGTAACTTTTGTCAAGATTATCGGACACATGATAGCACTAAATCATTTCAATAAGCCTAAAAATTGCAATTTTTTAACTAACCTTGGTTTCACTTACAGCCAGCCAAAATTCGGCATTGAGTCCTCAGTGTTATTCGATATCATATTCATTTCGAAAAAAGTTGGGTGACTTCCAAATTACGTCGTACCCTACTGACCACTATAGCCGTATATGCCGAAAAAATTTAAGGGCAATATAGTTTTACCCGAATTTCACGGCTCATACGACTATGCTGATTAATATTGTAATTTACCGAATCCTCTCGATTTATTAAAATCATGTGTGGGTGAAAATTAAGGGAGTAGACCTACGCTTTGTGTAGAATAGATCAACACAAAATGTATTCGGTCGCTTTTTAATAATTTAAAAAACAAATATCAACTTTTAAAAATATATTTTAATACTGATCATTGGTCTGATAGAAGAATATAGCATTAACACCATGGTCTTAGCAACCAAGCAGGGTTAACTTCCATTTGTTGTCATTATTTAAACAGTAGCTTTTTCTTGTGATGACCCGTTAGAATTATTCATACTTGTTCTTCTAAAAACATAAGTTTTATAACAGATATGAAAAGTGATAGCCTATCGTGATTAAATGTTTCTGAAAATATTGATAAAAAGAAAATTTAATTTTTCAAATTAAAGTCTAAACACCATAAAAATATAGCTTGGTCTACATTTGACGTAAGCACTTGACATAGATTTGATTACTTATCGCATTTCCTACGCCATGTAACTTGAATTAAACAAACAAACAAAACACCAAGCGTTGGCGCCAGCTGTAGATCCGGTCGTTTTTTGTGCCTTTACCCGAGTTATGTAACAGGTGCAAAAGTTCTTATTTATTTAAAACCAAAATAGTGACTTTGTGAACCAAAATCACTACGAGAAAGGTCAGATTAGTTGATACACCAGCTCTAAAAGTCGAGAAAAATTACTTAGGCCTATAGTTAGGCATAGGCCAACTTTATTTTCAAAAGAGCAAACCGGGACGCACACTAATAGAAAAAAATTCGTCCCGAAAAAGTAGTTCTATCTAAAAAAAAGTCTTCACTTTGAATCATTCTCGTATTTTATGATTTTTGTCCCAAAAAGGAAGTGTTCTCTAAAATAGGTCTTCACTTAAAATCAGTGTCCAATTTCATGATTTTCGTACCTAAACAAAAAGTGTTCTGTAAAGAAAAGATCTTTACTTTGAATTAGTCCCGGATTTTATGATTTTTGTCACTGAAAACTAGTGATCTCGGAAAAAAAAAGGGAGTCTGTACTTTGATTTCTGGCAGAATTTCTGATAAAAATGGTCGAGGCAAAGCCCTAAAAATCGGGACCATTCTGCCAAAATCAGGACGTATGTTAAGCCTACCTATAATTGAAATAGTGTTATCAATTAAAGCACAATGGTGATGATTAGTCATGGTAATAAACTATAGATGTGGTTTAAAGCAAAAAAAAATTCAAACTTTGACTGATTTTTGAGTTGTTTATATTGATTTACTGTGAATGATAGTAAACCCACATGAGACTAATTGTTGCCAGGTAGTAGCCTATGGTATTAGTTCTTAGCTAGTCTGGAAGATCTTTTTTTAAGTTGCAGAGCTGCATGCTGAAAAACGCTTGTTTTGAAAAATATGCGGTGCAAAGTAGTTGATACAATACAGGGTAAGATAGTTGATACACGTACCATATGATTTGCAAACCAACATAAAATAAAAAGTTTGTTGATCTGGAGTGGATTTAATAGTCTGAAATAAAGTTGTAACGAGTCTAACGTTTAAAGGACTCGAGTCCGTACAAGTTTGACAATTTATAAGTTTAAATTAATAGTGATGGTCTCACAAAAGGAGGGCCCGGTGCAACAAAAATAGGAGAGCACTTTTTAGTGTACCAAGTTTTTTTGTTTCAAAATAAAATGATCTCTAAAAAAAAGGTCGTCACTTTCAATCAATGTCCAAAATCTCTATTTTCATTGCAAAAATATAGTGATTTTCAACTTTCAATCGAGTACGTTATACCTATTTTTGTCCAAAAGTTAAAGTGCAGACACAGGCTGGGGGGGCACCGTCATGATGCTAGTACGAAGAAATAGAGTAATATTTTGCTTAGGGGGGCCAGGTGTGGCCACTCCGTACTAAAGCCGTCATTACAAATTAAGTCCGAGTCCTTGCAAGCCATGAATGAAGTCGAATTCAAGTCCATCAAATCTTGAGTTCTTTCAAGTCAAAATGTATTGAACTCGGGTCCTTTAGAGTACGAGTTAGTGAGTAATTTTATATCCACTTGTTTTTACAATTAAGTAATTTTAAAAATGAAGACCTTTTTTTGGTCCTCATTTGATTTTCTTTGTGCAACGTGAAATGAAGCCACTAAAAATTCAAGGTTTAATACTACCTGGACAAGGGCAACAGTCAGAAAAAGAACAATTTAAATATTTTTCGACTCGAGTCATATACATCTGGAGTTGAGTCAACTCCGAGTTATTAGTTGATTAGTTGACTTGAGTAAAGTTTGAGTTCGAGTCGAAGCCTTTTAAAAATTTGCAAGCGAATTGCTAAGCAACTGCTAATGAAACCAGTCATGAGGTGTTTTCTTGTGTTTATTAAACTGTGCAGTTAAAACTGGCCAAACATTTCTTTGGGGGATTAATAACTAAATGCATCATCTGACTTGCAAGGGTATCAACTAACCTGCTTGGGTGTGTTTATGTTTCAAGACATTTTGCATGAAAACCAGATATAGCCGGATGCTCTAACCATGCACTAAAATAGCCCAGTAACCAACCTGTTACTTGGGCTATCAATTGTTTTTAGATGACGAATATTTTTTGATCTACAAAAATTTCAGTACAGGCCCGTTTCCACTACGAGCGTGGAAAAGAGCATTCTTTGTTTGTTTTATTGATTTTTTTTGCGCTCGCTTCAATCGAAGATCAATAAAAGAAACAAAGAATGCTCTTTTCCACGCTCGTAGTGGAAACGGGCCTTAAAACCCGTATCAATTAACCTAACCTTTCCTTACAGCTTTTTCTGACATTAAAAGACCAAAACCTCAAAGTTACTACATTTTTCCCCATAGAGTTATATTGAATGAACAGTGGTAAATGGTAGACTTTTTTCAAGGTGTGCCTCGAACTAAATACATAGGCCTAATATCGAGGTAAATTTAAACCAAAATTAAAAAAGTAACCTCTTCTTGTTACATAGGCGATGTCACAGCAGTATGTGTGACAATCAAAATCTTGGAATGCAAGCTGAAGAAATCAAATCTTAGTAGGTCTATGTAACACCAAGCTAAATACAACAAAAGCTTTGAGAACGAATGTTAAATATTATTATTGGGTAGAAATTAAAAGGTATTGAATACATTCAGTTGTGACTTTCCAATGATTTATAAATACGTAGCTTTTAAAAAATTATAAGCTAGCAAAAAGTGTAGGATCGTTTACACCAGAGCTTCTTAACCTTTTTAACTGTAGTTCAAGATGGCGGTAAAAGTTGGGAAATAACTATTGCAGCCCAGCAATGCATTATAATTTTGAAAATACACCCAATTAAAGGTAAAATTAAATTAAAGACCTCTAGTTGAGAAGAGTCGAGTTACCTTTTGGTATTATTGAAAAACAATTTTATATTTTTTGAAGAATTATTCTGTAGTTACATTATGCAATAAATCTTAGTTTTTTAATTTATTGATATTGCTTCATGCAAATTAAACCCGCTTAGCAAGCTTAGTGTATATTTATAAGATCTTTACATTAAGTTAAGCCTTATACTTTTTTATCCAAGTGCCAAGGGATGAGAACAACTAAGTTTCATGCTTAATATCAGCATATATCTAGCTGTCAAATGTATATTGGTCAAACTAGAAATTAAACCCAGGCCTCTCATGCCCAAAAAATGTAGCTAGTACACTAGCCAGCAACTTTAAAACAACTAATTAAATCAGTAATTAAAACATTTAGACTGCATTAGAATGCAAAGCATGCATTAGACCTGACCTTTTAGAAAGTTTATTCTCCAATTTTAATCTATAATTGGGTGAATGAAAGAACAGAACAAAACATAAACTGACAATGATAAAGTAACTCATAAACACAATGCATGGCCAGGACATGTCTCGGACTTCTACTGTTAAACTTTCTTCAACATATGTTGTTCTGTTTTTTTGACATCTAAAATAAACACAGGTCAGGAAAAGTGAAAAACCAATTAGGCTAAGTTTTTAGCATTAAACAAGCTACTACAAAACTATTTTATATCAACTTAACCTTGATACATTTTTGTTATTGTAGTTAATTTTTTTAATGTTGCTATTTTCAGTCTAAGAATATTTTATATTTAAACTAACTAATTTCTAAGAAATTTTCAAAACGAAATTGTTGGCAACACAAGGTACCAAAAACAGAAGTTTCACCTATTTACTTGACTTTAAAACTGAGAATGCTAATCAAATTGAAAGCAAAAGCAAAACAAACTTTAAAACTGTTCATTATGTAAGATCTACATGCAAAATGTTATAATTATTAATTATACAGGGTGATTCACCAAAGTGTTGACAAATTAAAACTGAATTATCCAACTTACTATAAGGGCAAAAGAAACAAGTTTTTAATAGATAGAATGGAAATTTAATGGGCTTTCACATAAAATTCAAATTATTCAATGTAGCCCCCTTTGTTTTTCACAAGGCGCCTAAGACGTGGAAGTACTTGGGCGCACGTGGCACGCACCACTTCTGGGTCAATTTCTTCCCATGACGCCTTCAGTTTTCGTTTAAGGGTTTCGATATTTGGATGGGATGTTGAGCAGGCTTTTTGCTCCAGAATGGACCAAATCCCAAAGTCCATTGGGTTCAAATCGGGTGAAGAAGGGGGCCATACTTCCTTCTCCCAAAACCCTTTAAAATTGGTCTTGCACCAATGCTGGACTGCTTTGGCTGTGTGGGAGGTTGCCCCATCTTGTTGAAGCGTAATTCCTTCCTCTCCCACTGTTTCTTGAACCCAGGGAATGACTTTTTCTTCCAACATCCGACGATAGATAGTTTGGTTAATTTTCACGCCTTTGTCGATAAAGATTAGAGGTGTTTTCAGGCCTGTTGAAGTGACTCCTTCCCAAACCATCACAGAAGAAGGTTTCTGCCTCCTAAATGAACTGCAACGTTCAACTGGCACCATGTCCTTGTTTGGAATCCAAATCCTGTCATTTTGGTGGTTGTGGATAGCTTGGACAGTGAAAAGCTTCTCATCTGTCCAAAGCACTTGAGGCCCTGTGCCAACAACAAGTCTCTTGATCAAAACCTTAGCTCTATCAAGCCTTTTCTTCTTAGTGGCGTTTGACAGGAGCTGCCTCTTGGTAAATTTGTACGGGTAGACGTGGAGATCATCCTTGAGAAGCCTTTGCATGGTGCTCACGCTTACAGAGGTGTCCTTAGCCAGTTTTCTTGCGCTCCTTGAAGGGTTCCGCCTCAACCTCTCCCTGACCTTCTTAATCAGTTCCTTTGTCCTGATGGGTTTTTCAGGAGTACTTTTGATTCTTGGAGCACAACTTCCAGTCTCCCTGAACCTCTTCACAGCCTTGTAAACACCTCCACGACTCACAAATCACTTCATCAACCGGAAAATTTTCGCAGGTGGAAGTCCTTTCTTGCAATACCCTTCAACGATGTCATTTACTGTCTTTGCCATCTTACTTTTCTAGATTAAATATTCTTATTGATATTGAAAACTTACTCTAGAATATATAATAACAATCTGAAGAGGTAATGCGAAGTTAATAATGGAATAAAGTATTTGTCAACACTTCGGTGAATCACATAAAGTATTTGTCAACACTTTGGTGAATCACCCTGTATTTTCTTTATGTAAGGTGGTATAAGATATTGCTTTAAAAATTTATGCAATTGTTTCACACATTTTGTCAATTGCAAGCTTGTGTTTTTCATACATATTGCTTGTGTTAATAAAATAAAAAGATTTAACAAATCGAATTGCACATTTGAACTGGAAAATGCAGTTTATCCTCCCAGAGGGTGTTTTGGTATTTCAATTTTTAGTTAAGATAGAGCAATTTATCACCTGAATAGAAAATGATTTTCAGAGTACTGATAATACATGGTAATAATGTCAAAAACTGCTACAATTTCAAGCATAGCAACAAGCTGTACTTTTAACATCTTTTTTTAAAGCATGCTCTCTGATTTTGTTCAGAAACTGAGAATTTCTAGGTGAAAACGTTAATAAATACCATATGTTGCTAAAGTTTACATTTTGGTAACATTAGTTACCCAACAGAAGTAAAAAGGCAGAAGTGATTTTTAATAATGGAAATAACTTATTGCTTACAACCAAGTAAAAAATACGACAAAATTTTTTGCAAATAAAACCAAGTATAAAAATATTTGTATCTGTTAGGTTTGACTGCATTTTTTATAAAAGTACACAATATAAACTTTCCTTACGTTGAAAAACTAAGATATTCCTCAGCCTGTGGTTGAGCTACCAGCTCCAGTGCTATAAGAATTAGAATTCCTTGAACTTGACCACCTAAGAAAACAAGACCTGTTGTGGTAGTTGATTTTACTGGGTATGTTGTTTCAACCACAAGTTCATTGCCTAGTGGAAGGAGAGGAAGTCCAAAGGCACCAATTAATGCACAACTAAAAGCAATTACCACTTCTCTGTCAACATTATTCTAAAAAAAAAAAACTTTAAATTTTTTTTTATTAAAATCAAAATTTTACAAAATTTAACTATAAAAAAATAGTTTTGGAAAAAAACAAGGCTTGCTTGCTTATCACCAAAAATAAATAAATATGATCAACCCTTGTGTAATATGACAAAATAAATACAAAGTAGACTTGTGGCAGTTTGACTTGTAAGCAAATTCTAAAAAAATTTAAGTTTTCTCCATTTGTTTTGGCTGTTAAAAAAGAGGTATTGGTAATAATTAGACAAAACTATATTATTTCATTCATTTATTCTATTGACTCACAAGATAATGCTAAAAGCATAAAACTTATAGTAGCCATCAAGCAATTATTCTTACCTGCTTTAAAAAATGCTAAGATACTGCTGTCTTGTGGTAAGTTTTTTTTATATTTAGTTTATTGATTTTTATAAGTTTTAAGACTGTAATTTAGATCTGTGTGGTAAGACTGAAAATTATAGGAAAGTGATGGAAAGTGCGTCTTCCCTAAACACATGATGACAAAGGTAAGAGTTGAATAGAGACACTGTGCTAAATGCAGTCATTATTAAAACAATGTAACAAGAAAGTCTCTTTCATAGATGTAGCATTTTAATAATAATGCCATTTTGTCAACAGTTCACAAAATCATATGCCACATATATTTAATATTTAATAAAAGCAATTCAATGCATACCTAACTTTAGTTCTAAAAGTATGTGACTTTATAAAAAGAATAAAGATATGAAAATATAAACAAAATAAATGGTATTGCACAATAAAATAAAGACCTTTTCTGGAGAAAATCCAATTTAACATCAAAATAATCAAGTGTGAATTAAAAATGCAATCTTCAAAAATTAATAGCCAGTGCTTCAGCTTTAAATCATATATGCATCTTATTTTGGAACCATTTATAGTTTTGGCTTGCAATAAGTTTGTAATGATTCATCATGTCTCAGTTCAGAATGTTTTTTCACTTATTGTTTGAATTCATTTTATCTCTTTTCCTCCTGACTTGCAGGAAAGCACTAGAAGCATCATACATAGGACAAGCAATTACCCCAACTTGATTCCAGAGATGCCAAGATATTGCTGTCCAGTTGAAATTTTTGAATTTTTAGTTTTATAGAGATGACTGAAATTTAAAACTACTTGCCAAAACCACCAAGCAGGGGAAAATGCCACAAAATGTCTTTCACAAGAACACAACAGAATGGTGCAAGTAGGTTTTGAACCAAAGTCATGTCCATCATAGTCACGTTGCAATTTTGAATTGTTGTTCTGAAAAAAGTTACAATGGCATGAGCAGGTTTTGAACTCATAAAGCACTTCTCATTAATTTTCCTTTACCACTTTTTCTTTTTCAGCTTCACATTTTTAACACAGAAGGCCTTTAAAATAATATAACTAGTGCACACGAAAAAAGATCATTTTTTTAATTACTAAAAAACTTTTGGCCAAAATAAACTATTTTTTGAACTTCAAATTTACATTGTTGAGTGTCTACACTATTTTAGCTCTGCACTGTATTGCTTTGGCTTACATCAATCTTTTTTTCATAACAGTTATTTATACTGGCTTATGGTTATGTACAGGATTACAGATACGAAACATGAGAAAAAGTATTTGTCAATCAAGCTCAGCGTGAAGAAAATTATGCAATAAATTAATCAAATCCCAAATGACTAGTGATATTGCTAAAAGAATTGCTTGAAAACCAGACCTAGAATAGGTTTAATAAAAAACCTGCAATTTGATGACTAGTATTAAGATGCTATAAATTTCTTATGTCAACCAAAAAGTATAGTTGAAAACTTGCTTTAAATTTTATAATTCTTTTTAAAATATCTAAGAACTATTTATGATCTACAGTTCTTATGTATCATGATATTTGTACATAAATATAAGTCTTTTTCAAATTATTGCAGGCCTGCAAACAAAAAACAGAAACTGGTTTAATATATGTTATTAAAATAATTTAATTTTTTCATAGGTTTGGATTAAAAAATTGCTATTAACTATAACTCACATGTGTCAATGCAAAAAAAGAAAGAGAACATGCACAAATTACAAAACAAATTTTTATGAACAAAGAATGCTGTTTCAAATGATCAGCGGTTCGCCCAACAATGACTGCTCCAACTGTTCCAGGAAGAACTAAGCAAGAACCACAAACAACATTATAAAAATATTCAGAATAACCCCAAGGGCATAAAATTTTTTTAGAAAAACAGTCAGAACTGTAAAAACACCAATTCCACCACCAATTCCCCAAAGAAGAATCCAGTATTGCCTACAAAAATTTACAGTAAAAGTTGTTATGTTTTCATTTTGTAATCATAAAATTTTTGTTTCATATAAATGACATTAATTTTTTTAAAGATATTTACTTGTAACTTTCAAAAACTGAATATAAACATCTTCATTAAAAAAAAAATGTTTATGTAAAAAAGATCTTCTTCATCTGCAATAGGAAAATATCTTTAAAAAGGTTTTCCACCCACTAGATGCATACATACACAATACAACCAAGTCATTAAATTCTTATACACAAATGTTAGGCTTTGCACCTGATTTTATTGATAGTATATGAGACAGGATAACGTAAAGTGGTCTGCAGTCTGCACCTAAGCAATGCACATACAACCCACCATACAAATAAAGCTGATGTCAGTTTCAAGCTGTCAAACCTGTCTTAAAAAGATGGTAAGACATTACTTTATTTTTAAATGACTAATCCAGTGCTTTTCAACTTTTTGAATACTGCAGAAAAAAATTTGTTTACTATAATTAAGTTACAAAATAGTTTGGTCTTCTAACTAATTTTGGTTTTAATTCAAGCTATCTAAGATTGGACTTGAATAAATTTTAAAAGCCAAATTACTGCAAGCTACAGTGTAAAACATGTTTAGAAAATTTTTGTAAAAAATAACTGCAGTAAGTCTATCTGACTACAAGCAAAGTCTAGCTTAATAAAGTGCAATAAAATAATTTTGATTACTTAGCTAACAGATTGTAAAATTTAAACTAATTTTATATTCCCAACGCAAATTCAAATCATCAAAATAAGCTATCTGCTTCATGACTTGACTGTTAAAACAAACTAAATAAAGCCAAAGCTTGCTTGACTTAGCAATGGCTGTATGTCCACTAGGTGGCTGGAAAAAAGGCTTATTGTATGTAATTGTCATTGATGATTTATTGTTATATTGTGCTAAAATTTTTTTGATGCTTTGATAAGGACTTATAAAAGTTTAAAATGTTCAGCTTTTTTGTTTTCAAATAAAATTTTGCAAACTAAATAAAATGTTAGATTCTGATTGCCAATATTTACAAATGGTTTTAAAAATGACCTCTCTTCCTAAATTAAAAAATTTGTCATTGCAATTATCTATTCAGTTTCCACCCAGTTGGTCATGGTTCCTTGAAAAACTTTAAAACCGCCCTGTTTAAAAACCTTGGTGAAAGATGATAATTATAACATAGCTCCTGTATAACTTTTTTAAAAAAATTAAGCTGGCATAATACCAGGAATTTTGGAACATCACATGGTCATTTAATTTGCATTAGTGGGTTACACTGTGATCTGTAGGTCAGTGGTTTGCCATCTTGTTCTATAGTGAGATAGAATTGTTTGGACAAACTATTAAGTGTAATATTAGCCATCAGGGTACCTTTTATTCTTAAAGTTAGTCAGTACAAAGTTGCTGAGTGATTATTTGCAGTTGTTGGCATGGTGAATTTTTTCAAAGTTTTGTGAAGCTTGAGATCCAAGTTTTACAAGAGTTGATCAAGTTTGTTTAATTTTGTAAATAATATATTCTTTATAGTCAGATACCATAATTTCTTTCCATTTATTGAGAGAGTTTTATAGAAATTTTATTGTACTTACTGTAAAAAGAACTTCAGTTCTCACACCAAACTATTTTCAAAACCAGCATAAATAGAAATAAACACAGCTTTACTTTGGCACAGGTATTTGGGTTACCTAGTTCCACTGGTCCTTTTGGATTCCCAAGTAAAACTGTGACAGGGACAAACATTTCTGCAACACAATCACATCAAATACAATGTTTCTAAATAATTACAACAACTAGCAAGCACCTTATTAAAAAATGTAAGAACCTAGATTGTCACTCTGCTATAGGACAAAAACTACTGAAGTGAACAATGGGCTGTAAACTATAATGACATGCAAATTTGAATTTTAGTCTTAGCATGTAATATGTTTCCATTTCATCTACAAAAAGCAGCTCCTATGTAGATAAAAAATTTTTACACATTAAAAACTTTTTAATTAACCAGCTTTATAACATATTCCACACTTTCAGCAAGGTTTCTTTTAGCTCTTTACATATGGTAATTTTTTTCTGCTTGCCATCAAATTTTTAAAATTTTTACATCATGCAAAAAGATTAAAACACAGTTTTTTTGCATGACATCACACTGTCTTCATTAACTCTTTTCTACAAAAAGAGGTAAGAATTTACTAAATTGTGATTTTCTCTTTTCTAAGATAAGATTTTACAGTGCCTTTTGTTGAGATAATAAACTTTTTGATTTACTCTTGCTCACTAATTCTCAACCTTATTACTTTGGTGGTCCATTTTAGTTGTATAAAAGTTCTGTGGCTCACAAACTTTTTTCTGCTAGAAAAAAACAACAAAATATGTTTAAAAAAACAAAAAATGGCAGAACAAATTTTTAAACAAATTATAGATTTATTCAACTGTGCATTGGTGAAACCTTGGTGCTAAACATTTCACTAAGTCATGCATTAATTCTTGGAGGCATTGAAAAAAGCACAAAATGCATACCATATTCACATTAAAACAGTTTTAATTCTTTGTTTTTATCTGCAACAAAGTGGAAAACCTTGATGCAACTAAAAACATACAATTAAAAGAAAAAAGCTATTTGGTGCAACCCATAATGCTACATGAGTATGAAACACATGCCTTTTCCCAAAACTTGCAGATTCATAAAGTCTGAAACATGTTTTTAAAAGCAGAGTGGTGGTGGTTGTGGTGAATTTACCAGACTTGTTTTTTGGAATAGAGGTGCAGACCAACTCTGGAGAGTCCCAATAATCATGCAATCTTTCATAGATGGGGCCAGGGTTCGGAATTGAGTGAAAGTGACCAAAAAATGGCCAGGCATAGAGTCAACAGAAAGGCAATTTAGCATGAAATGGAAGATATCAGAAATTTAAAATTATAGTTGCTGCTTAAAAAAGTCTTGGATTAACCAATCTTGTAAAGACATGTCATAAACAAGTGTTAAGCCCTTTGCAACATTAACAAGAAATACATGAAGCAGAGTGAAAAAGAGTAAGAAAAAATATGGCATGAAGTTTTGACTATGAACAAACAGATTGATTATTGCATCTCCAATTAATATGGAGATATAACTATTGAGAGAACTAAGAGTGATATAAAGGGTCATACAAATCATCAGCTTTAGCAAAAGCATCTGCTACGTCAAACATACATGCCATATTCATGATATAAATTTCGACCAGTGAAAATAAATCAGTATCAGTCAGCCAATATCTATAATTATTTTAGTAATTTTAACAAAAGCTAAAGACTACATAAATGTCAATTCTTAACTTCATTAGTGCTTGCAAGTCACAATGAAACTGAACATTTCACTTTTAATCACTAGATTTACCATCATCAAAATACATCTGAGGTGGCTTACTTTGCTTCTTAACATGTGAGACTTAAAGTGCATTGTGGTTCCCTAAAAATTTCTTTGCACACCTCAGATATAACTTTGAGAACCTCTGGGATACACCCATACAGATACAAGTTTGTGATAACAATGTAGTCACTAAACTATAACACACATCACAATGCAAACAGGAATTACTTTTCACAGCAACAAATATTGCATTACACCACTTTCATCTATCTCTGTGTGGCTCAATAATAAATACACTATGGCTCACAGGTTGAGAAATAATGCTGTAGTTTGACCTTACTGACATGATAATAACAAATAAGAAGCATCACCAAAAGCTTTTAGCCACTATGACATCAACTTTATTTAACACAATTTTAAAAGTTCTGTACAACAAAGAATCTCATTTAATACTAAAAGTTAAAAATGATAAAAAATCATACACATTTGTGATAGTTTGTTTCAATCCAAACCAATATGAAAGAGATTTTTCATCAGCACTAAATGAAGGTGGATATTTGGGAACATCACTTTTGTATGCAAATGTGCAAGCACAAGCTCCAAACACTAAAAAATGTTATTTAAAACGTTTTCTATTTCATAAAAAATATACTTCACATATATTAACTCAACTGCAAATTGTTAGTGCTCCTCAGAAGAGTGCTCAATGACTTTAATAGTCAAAGCATTTATTCCTATTCAACAGAACACAAATATTAAAAAAAACATTTATTAAAATAGTCCCAACACACTGTTTTGCCTGTGCAGCTGCAATTCTCACAGTACTCTGTCTTTCAAATTTCTCACAGTACTCAGCTTTAGAAAAACATAAACTATTAGTATAAGAGTAAAATCTTTCCTTTTAGTTCTGAATTTTAATGCAAAAGTTGCATAATTTGTTTCTTTTTCCACAAAAATTTTTACCTAATGAAAGGTGGTTCTACATTATTATGATAACTGTTATTAACCTAAATTTTCAGCCAACCAAAAGCATTTTTTAATTTTCAAATATTACATTCAGTTCTTTCTTCATAGGTTTTGAATAGTTTTTTCTTAATAGGTCCAAATTATCCTACTTTTTTTATGTTAGCAGCATCATTTTAGTAAATGATGAACCTCTAAATAAAATAAAAATAAAAATTATTAAATAACCAAAATTTTTGATATAGCATATTACATTTTGATTTACAAAATTGTACATGTTCCTGTTGTACCTGATGCCATATTTTAAATCAAACCTAGCAGCTTATTATAGATTATAAAAAACTTATAATAAAGCATGTCTGCTTTTATCAGATTTTTAACAACAGAACTGTATATCTGTACAATAACACTTGACAGTCAGAATAAGAGCAATAGCTTTGCTAGATTATCAAATAAAAGTTACCTGAATTTGTACACAAAAATTCATGCAAAAATCAGAGTTGGATGTCCCATAGCTCTACATGTATTTGACTTATCCATGCATATCTGCAAGCTCATCCAAACTGTAATCACATTTGCAAATAAAACAAATCCAACCCACAAATTATTACTCTTAACAACCACAAAACAATATCTTGACAAAATTGATCACAAACACAATACTCACTTTCCTTGGGGAACCATAACAAAACTATCCAACAAAATACTCTATGAAACTAACAAAAACTTATTCTTCCAAACTAAAACAGTCACCACTGACAAAATCAAAGCGAAAGCTTTAGATTAGTAACAATTTACAAATGTCACTTTATACAGTACAATCAAAATCAATATACACATAAACACTACAATTAAGAACTTTTCCCCAGATAAAATACTACCCAAATACTTCAAACACATATAACACTGCTTTCAACACTAACACAATACCACATCTTTGGAAACATGGCACTATCATCACTATTTTAAAACCAAACTAACACACAATGTTGCCACAAATGACCAACCCTCTCACTTTTATCATCCATTGCCAAAACACTAGAGAAAACAATATTAATATAGGGTGTTTCAAAAAATTTGACATCATTTGACATGTAAATATTACAGAAACTACATAGTCGAATCAAATGAAATTCAACAGGGTTAATGTTGAGCTGAACAACATTTATTCCTGTAAATTTGAATAAGAAATTCAAAGGCATGTGAATTTCATAAAAGGTTTTGCAAATGTTCAATATGCGCACTGCCTGAAATGCAGCACATGTGAAGTCGGTACTCTGGCTCCTCCTAAACATGCTGCAGCATGTCTTGGGTAACAATCTCCAATTTAACTTTCATGCAAGACAGGTAGTCAACAAAGAAACACCACCGCACTGGAGACTGTTACCCAAGACATGCTACAGCATGTTTGGGAGGAGTCGGAGTACTGACTTCATGTGTACTGTGTCACATGCAGTGCGCATATTAAAAATTTGCAAAACCTTTCATGAAATTCAGGTGCCTTTGAATTTCTTATTCAAATCTACAGGAACAAATCTTGTTCACCTCAACATTAACCCTGTTGTATTTCATTTGATTCAACTATGTAGTTTCTATAATATTTACATGTCAAATTATGTCAAATTTTTTGAAACACCCTGTATATAAAACTTTACATCCAAACAAACATAAGCATCCAAACATAAACATTCAACACACACTGCTTTACACAACATCTGCCACCATAACACAAAACAATTCAAGGCCTTGACAACACACAAATAGCTGATAACACAAAAATTTCACATCAAATATCATAAGGCCCAGCAACTCATTCAACTATATCTTTAAATCATCAATGAATGAGCAATCATTATTAATCTTCATATAACACCAAAAAAACTACAGCTAAATAACTTTTTACACCAGACCCAGTTAAATATGGCAAAACTCTATCACTTAGGCACATGTGAATTAAACAACTAAACACTACCCACAACAAAACAATAAATTCTTGGAAAAACTTTACATTCAAAACAAACATATTTACAGCACGTAAATGTCACTACAGGCATAGCAAAACAAATTTTTGAACACTTTAAATAATAGATAAAAAGAACCATTTAATAATCTTCACATTCAAACTTATCACTTGCCCCATTTTTAACACCATATGGAGGTACTGTAAAATCAACAACCTGCAAAACAAGCAAAATACAACTCTAGCCTCAGCACATTGCCACTGATAGCATACAAGACACAAACACTCAGCAGTTACATGGTGAAACCACTGACCTTTCAATGAAAACAAAACAGAAAAATTAAATAGGCAACATATCAGCAGTCATTTTGAAAAAGTTTTCATGTTAGACATGTTTTATTTATACAAACCTGCAGGGAGAGCATAAACAAGTGTCATTTTCAACACATCACTTGGCTGGGTGACTAGATATGGAGAAAAAACAAGAGCTCCCAGTATACCAAGAGGGTTACTGAGGCTCATGAGTGAATTAGCAATTGATCGTTCAGTGTCTGGAAACCAATTTGCTGCTACTTGAGTAGGAGAAAACATAAGAAAAGGTTGTGCAGTTGCTGAAAGAATGTGACCTGAAACAAATGAGTTTTACTATGTTTATTATAGTAAAAAATATAATAATTTGTTAAATGCTTTTTCAGTGGCGTTTAAATTATAATGTATCATATTGTATTGGTATTTCCAATATTACATAAATATAGCAAACATCAAGATTTTTGGTTAAGAAGTAATTTGAGTAAATCTATCAAAAAAGTTTAGCAAATGTAATTTAAATACTAATATAATTATACACCAAAATTATAACTGAAAGCAGCTATATTCGATTTCAACACATTTTCAATTTATCTAATTTATTCACATCATAAATTTGAAAAAAATTATTATTTTATAAAACAAAACCAATCTTACTTGCTTTAAGGTAAGTGTTACAATATTACAATGAAAATGCATCAATAATTTAAGGGATTTAATTTCTATTCATGCATTTATATTTTTAATTTACTTTTATGCATAAATATTTTACTATCATCAAAATTGCTTGACCTCTCTCTCTCTCTCTCTCTCTTTCTCTCTTTCACCAGAAAGAATAAGCAATTTATTTTATTTCTTTTAAGCATTTTTGTTAAGATTTATTTTACTTAAAAAATCCAAAAGCATTTTGAAAAATAAAAAATTTATTAAATTATTTGTGCTGCTGAGTATTACAACACTATTTAGATTATTAAACAAAACATGTTTTAGGTTAGCTTAAGCCCCAGGTTCTTAAACTGGAGGGCATAAAAAGTTCATCAGGGGGCACAAACATCTGACTCCAAACTGAATTGATAGCAGCAATGCTAATTTTTTGTCTTCATATTGTTTCTGGGACAAAAATGAAAAACTTTGACACCGATAGAAAGCAAAGAACTTTTTTTTTAATTGTCACTTTAAATTCCAAACCAACATGAAGAATATAGTGAAATATAGTGATGGGGCTTAGGTTTTCTTTGTGTAGTCAAGGAGGGTGTAAGTTTTATCTGCATGAAAAAATGGAGTGAATTCAAAAAAATTTAAGAACTGCTGATTTACGCCCTTGTCAGGTATTTGAAAAGTAGTCCTCATTAACTTCAGGTTAAATAATCACTTAATGTAAATTAAGAATATCTATAAATACCAGGGTTGCAGAATCAGAAGGTTTAAGATCTGACTCTGGCTATTATAATTTCCAGAATGCCAACTTCAACTCCTGACTCTGACTCCCTACACTGACCCAATATGGGAAATAGCATTAGGCAAAATACAATTTGCTTAAAATTTAAGTGCGAACTTTTTATAAGTTGCACGCTGCATAGCACTGATGACATCACTAATATGCAATTAAATTGGACATCAGGAGTTGGGGTCAGATAAAATAATCTAACTCTGACACCAACCTTACTACACCAAAAAGTCTGACTCCAACTCCTACCTAAAACCTCCAACTCCATGCAACTCCAACTCTGCAACCACAATAAATAAATAAACAAATTTTTTTAATTTACCTTTATTTTAGAGTTGTGACAACAATGATTTTTTCCACACTTATTCTGATTTATCAATTATCAAAATTATTAACATGTTTTTTTTAACCCATTAACACAAGTGTCCTTGTATAACGACAGCATGAAATTTTCGCATAACTGTCAGTCATTGCAACTATTTATATAATCTATTCTTCATGTCTGTTACAAAATATTTCAAAGTTTTCAATTGTAAAGCAACTAAATAATTTATTAAACAGCCCAAATAAAAGTATATTCAAGTGATATTTTTAAAGTTTTGTTATTGCAAGTTCTACTTTCTGACTAATTCATATAGTCATTCTATTGTATAATTATAGAATATTTTTACTCATTCATCATAAATATTTGCAAATAGACTATTTACTAGCTGAATAAAACCAACTAAAAAACTGATGTCCTCATATGAGGACACCTGGAAGATACATGTATATAAATATGTATTTGCATTCATTTTTTGGGACCAACATCTTAATTACTGTAATAATAACTTTTGTTGTATTTTTTTCTCTTATTTATATCTTTTACCACATCATATATTAAGTTAAAAAAATTGGTTCATTGGTACTAGGTCCAGGTGTTGACGAGTTAATATTTACTTTCTTTTTTCTTTTTGGCTTAATTGGTTTAACTTAGCAATATTTGGTGAAATCCCAATAAATGTGAAAAAAACCACTGTCATTGCAACATTTTATTCTTAATTTATGAATATTCCTAATTTTTATTACATGACTATTTAAAATAAAGTAAAATGAAGACTATTTTATAACAATTTGGATAAGAAACTTTTTTTATTTGTAAAATATTTGTTCTAATTATACAATTTTTTAAATTATTGTTTTATAATGCAAATTAAGTAAAATAGTTGAAAAGATGTTAAATCCAATATGGCTACTTTCAGTGATAAATTTAGGTATCAAAAAGCAGTCTATCTCCAAAATTATGCAATATATACACATATCCATACAAAATAAATTTTATTCTACAAATCAAAATAAAGAGCAATAGCTTGGAATAAAAATCCAAGACATAGCCTACTTTACAATCATTGAAAAGCAGACAATCCAAAAAAATCTAAAATACTTTGACAAAACTCTGTTTGTATTAGACAACTTCATGAGATATAATCAGTAACATAAGATATTCTATTTTAACCTGATAAATTGGTAGTAAAAACACAGCTTTAAAAAATCCAACAAATCACTAATTAATTTATACTAATGACATTTGGATTAATCACCACATTGCAAAACAAAACATAATGACAATCAATCAAATACCGTCAACCGGGGCTTTTTTAATACAATGAGGTAACTTTGATATATGGGGGTTACTTTGATAAGTATCATAATAACTTTTTTAAGAATGGTAGTGCAACAAGCATAAGGTACACTGATATTTCATATGTTTTCCAGACTTCAAACATTCTGGCCTGTATATTTTTAATATTTCTTGTTTAGGACACCTATTGATGGAAATATGAGAATGGTGATAATAATTAATTTCTTTTTGTTTCAGTACACTGTAGATTAAACTAAAAATGGTAAGAACTTAGAGAAAAAAAGTTGGTAGCCAGTTATACAATAACACACCACCTGAAGTTATGCAGCTGGCACTTAGGTACAAGGAGGAGCCAGCATCTATGGAACTGCAAAATTGCACAACATACCCTATGGAACTCTTGGAATAAAGCAAAAAAGAAACATCAAGGTAAAGCAGGTCATCCAACTGCATTGACCCAAATTGAAGAAAAAAACCTGCTACACGTAATTGATGTTTTAACACAGTGGAGACACCCATTAGATGGAACTGACATTAAACTGCTTGTGAAAAAGTTACCTGGAAAAGGTGTACAATTGAGAACATTCAAAGACAATTATCCAGGTGATGATTGGGTTTCTGTATTCATAAAGAGACATAATTTGACACAACGTAAGGCAGAAAATGTTAAACCAGCTCATGCTGAAGTTGACCATGAGGTAATAGACAATTATTTTGATAATTATGAACTTGAAGCCGAAGATGTTCCAAGTGAAAATATATGCAATTATGATGAGACAAATGTAACCAATGAATCAGGTGCAAAAAAGGTCATATGTCAAAAAGGACATAAGTGTGTTGAGAAAAAAATTGACCACTCAAGAGCAAGTGTCTCAATAATGTATAGTGGTTTTGCAGATGGTGAACTGGTACCACCTATGGTGGTATACAAATCCAAGAATGTGTATGCAAATTGGACCAATGGTGGTCCAGATGGGATAATATATAACTGCACATCTTCAGAATGGTTTGACTTTCATACCTTTGAAAACTGGTTTTTCAAAATATACCTCCCAAGAGCTAAAGAAAAGGTTGGACCAAAAATCCTTATTGGTGATAACTTGAGTTTGCATTTTTCGTTTGATGTTGTGAAAGCATGTGAAGAATATAATATTCACTTCATCTCACTGCCACCTAACAGTACACATCTGACCCAGCCACTTGATGTTTGTTTCTTTCGTTCTGCTAAGAGAGATTGGAGAAAAGTATTATCAGACTCGCGAAAAGAGACTCGACAAAAAGGTGCTATACCAAAAAGTAGTCTTTCAAAACTACTGAATAAACTTCAAAAAACCTAGTTGAAAATAGAATGAGTAAAAATCTGTAAAAGTGGTTTGAGGCATGTGGTTTTTCACCTGTAAATAAACAGCATGTCTTAAAACAGCTTCCTGTCCATGACGAGAATAACAAAAGTAGTGATGGAGATACTTCAATAATCAAACAGCAAAAGTCCAGATGAAAAAAACAAGGAAATAAAGTTGCTGTAATTTCTGGCAAATGCATTTGTCTGCCTGAAATTAGTAATGAGGCCACACCATCAACTTCACAATCAACAACAGCTGAACTTCCAGCTGAAAATGCAGAAACATATGATAGTGATGATAATGTTCATGACTCTTCTTCCTCAGAAGAAGAAAATGGCAAATCCTCATATGAATCTGATGAAGAGAACACACAGCCATTAAAAGGAGTACAAGAAGTTTCCTCCATAAGTGACATCAATGTTGGAGACTACATCCTTGGGAACGTTCCAACAACAAGCAAAAAAGAAATCCACTATCAGTATGAAAAAGTTTATTGCCTTAGTCCAAAAGCCCAGAGAAGATGAGCTAGGTGTTGTGTACCTAAAAATGCTTAAACCACCTGATCTTTTCATATTAAACCAGCACGACACTGATTTTGTGATCATGGACGATATTATTAGCAAACTTGAAGAACCAACACTATCAAAGAGAAGTGGTTTGAAGTTTGATGTAAATTGCCTGGAACGGGACCAGTAATTCAGTGCAAGCTCTATTGTACTTCAAAGAGTTTCCTTAGACTATTTATGTTCTTTTGTACTTTATGTCAAGTCAAAAAATGAGGCTTTACATGAAAACTTGTGAATTTTGACTTTTTATAAGTCCCTTTTTCAAAAAAAAGTGAACCAAAGTCTGTGTTAAAATTTTTTGTTGAGAAGGGTTGATTACATTTTTTTGTCTTCACTATTACTTGTGATGATGTTTTATAATAGTTAATCGGCAGCATGGTCAAGTGGTTAAAGCACCAGACTGATGATCAACATGGTCTCGTTCAAAACCCACTTGCGCCATTCTGTTGTGTCCTTGGGAAAGACACTTTACAGCACTTTCCCCTGCTTGGTGGTCTTGACAAGCAGTTCTAAATTACAGTCATACCTCTACTAAATTACTAGTGAACAGCAATATCTTGGCATCTCCGGAAGCAGGTCAGGTAATTGCTTATCCTATGTATAGTGCCTCCATTGCTTTCCTGTGAGTCAAGAGGATAAATATAGAGATAAAAAAATATATATATATAATAGTTATCAGATATAGGCATAGAATGCAATTAAGTTCATTGCAAGGCACCATGAAATGTGTAGCATAGGGGCTAGTTTGATAACATATCAGCTTTGATTTAAACTCTGCCACTGACTTTTTTAAAAAGCATTCTGTTATCAAAGAACTCCCAATTAAGGATTACAATGATTTTTGTGGCAATTTTGCTATCTATCAAGTAACCCCAAACATGGGGTTACTTTGATAGCTACAAAAATTTTTTAAAAATCCCAAACTGAAATAACTGTGCCCTGCAAACTTCTTCCTGCTCTTCTATGGA
Organism: Diplosoma virens; assembly: GCA_963680785.1. Classification (NCBI taxonomy): domain Eukaryota; kingdom Metazoa; phylum Chordata; class Ascidiacea; order Aplousobranchia; family Didemnidae; genus Diplosoma; species Diplosoma virens. Next base: position 15,825,673 of record OY796880.1, read on the forward strand.
TGCTGAATGTCAAGAAAACTATGCTTATATCAACCATTAGTATTGTGCATTACATTTGTTGAAGCAAATGTATTAAAATTCAATCAAAGTTGCCCTGGTTGACAGTACCTAAATTAGTAATAACTTGTTTTATGTATATATATAAAAGGCATGTTACCACCAAGCTTTGAACTTTTTTTAAAATAACCTTGTAAGCAAAAACTTCACTAAATGTACAAAAGTTAGTAAACCAATAACTCAATTTTTATTTATTTTATTTTACCACTATATTTATCCTCTTGACTTGCAGGAAAATGTCAGAGGTGCTATTTACAGGGTAAACATTTACATTGACCTGTTTCTGGAGATGCCAAGATATTGCTATTTGATTAAAATATTTTAATTTGGTTTTTCAGTTTTATAGAGATCATGACTGAAAGTCAGAACTGCTTAACAAGAATGTCAATTTTAATAAACTGTCATTTTGATCAAGTTTCATTTTGGTAAAAGAACTTAACTTAACAAGAATGAACTTAACTTAAAAAGAACTTAACTTAACAAGAGCTTAACAAGAATGTCTATTTTAATAAACTGTCATTTTGATCAAGTTTCGTTTTGGTCAAGTCAGACTCACACTCTTTTACATATGAACATGGTATGAAAGTCAGACTTACACTTTTTTATATAAATTTGTAAATGACATTTAAGCAAAGACCTAAAGAAATTTTGTTCAAATTAAATTGCAAGATACTTAAAGACACGCAAGTGTGATTTAAGTGCACAACTTAAAAATACTTGCCATCCACCTCTACAATTATTGGTTTGGACATCAAACATGTTAGGTATCAGTTCATTCTACAAGCTTATATTTTCACACATCTGAATTTTATTGCCAAAGAAAAGCAAAAAGAATTATGCTGACTAACTCCCAACCCGTGATTAAAACAACAATCATACCACTATTATATATAGCAACACACATATATTCATACAAAAATAAAACAAAAAGAAACCAACGTGTAAGCCAAAAACATTTCTGCTTATGGTTTTTTTTTGTTTTATTTTAGTATGAATATATGTGTGTTGTTGTATATAATTGTGGTATGGTTGAAAAAAGTATACTCTTCCCCTAACTTGTAAAACAAAAATTCTAGATTTCAATTTAAGCAGCTGTTTCTTTCTTCCTGTTGCAAAATGATATAATTAGCAAATTTAACAAGTTTTAAACTTATTTCATTTAAACTATATTACCAACTACTGATGATTGTGAAAAGTAATATACTTAATTCAAACTTGCAATTTTCAAATAAAAAACAAAGTAACAAAAGGTCACTTCAAAAAGAGATCTATAGTCCAAAATAAACAAGTAAATTTATGTTAAATCATTCCAACGAAAAAAATTATATTTTAAAACCTATTTTTTATAAATACATAAGTAAATTATTATTATTTTTTATGACTACTGATGATTGTGAAAAGTAATATACTTAATTCAAACTTGCAATTTTCAAATAAAAAACAAAGTAACAAAAGGTTACTTCAAAAAGAGATCTATAGTCCAAAATAAACAAGTAAATTTATGTTAAATCATTCCAACAAAAAAAATTATATTTTAAAACCTATTTTTTATAAATACATAAGTAAATTATTATTATTTTTTATGAACTGTAATTTCAATCATGTGTCATTTCAATCAAGTGCCTTTTGATCAAGTGTTGTTTCGATCAAGTGTTGTTTCGATCAAGTGTTGTTTCGATCAAGTGTTGTTTGATCAAGTGTCATTTCAATCAAGTGTTGTTTGATCAAGTGTCATTCAATCAAGTGTTGTCCAATCAACTGTTGTAGTACCAAATAAATGGTCTTCTTCTATGCCATTTGCCATATCAATGGTTTGGTGTGAATTTATAGATCAGTGTCGGGATTGCTATTTTTATCTCACCACAACAAAGGGCTTTTCCTTTAAACAGAAAGACAAAATAGCATATCTCAATTTAGATTCAGCAAGAACACCAGTCCCTCATGATGAGTCAATGCCACCACCAGTGCCTCCTCAAGATGGGCTTGATACTATTGATTGCAGTGATAATGAAGACAAATCCAATGAATTCATTTCTTCCAACTCTACACTGGGTATGATACCACAAAAGATCTGATCTTATTTTCAAAGAAACATCAAAATGACCAAATTAGAGATTTATATCTTTCTACAGAAAAGGCAGAGCTCCTTGCATCAAGGTTAAAACAATGAAATATGGTTGAAAAAGATGTCAAAGTAAATTACTACAGGAATGAAATGCAATAGGGACTTTTCTTTGGCATTTAAAGTTGAGGGACCTTTTTGTTATTGCCATGATATTGAAGAGCTATTTTGAACTTAGGGTATAGTTCACATTGTGGATGAATGGAGGTTTTTTATTGATTTCTCAAAGAAAAGCTTAAATGCAGTTTTTTTAATTGTTGGAAATAAAAGACCAGCCATCCCTATTGCACACTCTATCCAGTTAAAAAAATCTTACCATTACCGTATTTATTCAAGTACAACATGCACTTGAGTGTAATGTGCACCCCTAATTTTCAATTAAAAATTGGTATAAAATTTTCTTTTACTTTTTCTTGACTCAGGAGCCAAGGCATAGCCAAGAAAATGACGCATTTGATTATGGAATACAATTTTCTTAGCTAGCCCAGCCCTCATATGTAACGCACACCCAAACTTTCAGTTTTTATTTTGGTAGAAAATTTTGCGCACTATGCTCAATAAATATGGTATATTGAAATCTGGTTAAATGCAATCCACTATTCTGACTACCAATGGAGTTTCTGTGAGGACCTTCAGATCATTAAAATGTTAATGGGATTGCAAGGAAGGCTTACTAAACACAATTGTTTTTTATGTTTGTGGGACATTCATCTCACTGCACTGCACAGCACGATGAAAAGAATGGCCAGTAAGAAATTGATATGCTCCAGGAATGAAAAATATGCAACACATTTCTTCAGTAAATCCTAATAAAGTTTTAATGCCACTGTTGCATATCAAACTAGGATTAATAAAGAACTTTGTAAAAGATATTGCCAAACACTGTTCGAATGGCTTGAAATCTCTCTGCAAAAAGTTTCCTAAACAAAGTCAAGTAGAAAGAAGAAATCTTTGTTGGTCCACGAATTCAGAAAGTTTTTAAAGACCCATAATTTGAAAAAGCTTAAATACATTGGAACTAGAAGTTTGGCATGCATCTACCAGTAAATGTATTTGCTCAAATTTTCAGAGACATTTTAGGTCACCTTCATATCAAGAAGGTGTTGCAGAGTTGCTTGTGGCATAGAAAGAAATGGGGTATTGCATGTGTTTGAAAATGCATTTTCTTCATTTACAACTTGAGCTTTTTCCTGAAAATCTTGGAGCAGTTGATGATGACCAGGATAAAAGATTTCACCAAGATATTCAAGCAATAAAAGAAAGGTATCAAGGAGTTTGGAATGAGGGTATGATGAGTGATTTTTGCTAGATGCTGTGTGGTGATGATCCAACCCATGCATAGAAAATGCAAAACATTTTAAAATCTTCATCTTAGAACTATTGATTGCAGTACTAAGTGGTACCCAGGTCAAAAGCAATCATTTTGCCATGCTATTGTTAAACAGCCTTTTTTAAGGCTACCCAAAACAACCTTTTTAAGGTTATTCATGAGCAGCCTTTGTTAAGACTACTCATGTACAACATTCCCTCTAAGCTGCACGGCTGCACAGCTAGTCTAAAACCCTGCACAGTACTTTTGTTTTGTCGTGCAGTGCATAAGTATTGGCAAGACAAGCTAAATACGTGGTTTCAATCAGAAGCAAGCTGCAGACAGTGGTGGATATTCAAATAGCTTTCATCTCAACTTTAGTTTTTACTCCAAAAATCATGGTGAATGCTAAAAAAAGGTTTTCTATTTGGTATAATCTCTGACTTCCCTGTTTTCCTGCGAAACCAAAGGTGTTTTCTAAAAAAAAATAGGTCTTCACTTCGATTTCAACTCTGATTTGCCTATTTTGTTCCTGAAATCAATGTGTTCTCTAAAAAAAAAGTCTTCACTTTGATTTCAACTCTGATTTCCCTATTTTGCTCTTCAAATCAAGGTGTTCTCTAAAAAAAAAGATCTTCACTTCCATTTCATCTCTGATTTCAGAAAAGCAGTGTTGAAATTGAAGTGAAGACCTTTTTTTTTTTAGAGAACTCCTTGATATTTGGAGAAAAAACTGAAATACGAGATCAAAACTCCTTTTCTTTTTTACAGAACATCAATTTCTGAAAATCCTTGCCTCAAGTACCTAAATTTGAATAACCACCACCGCTCACACAGCCTTTCATTCTGAGCACACTAAGCATGCTCTTAGAGGCAACGTTGTTCATGTAGGAGTAGCTGTTTTTCAAGGCCACCCAAGAAAAAGTTATTTCAAGGCTTTCAATAAACAATCTTTTTCAAGACAACAATAGACAAAAAAAAGTTGGCCTGTTATTCAATTTTTTGTCTACTGTTAAACACCTACATTAGTACATTAAACTTGCTTGTTTAATCTTTATTTACTTAAAAACATGCCAATCTGTTTAGTATGTCAAAACCTAAACAACTGCCATAATAGTAACAGAGATATTGCCATTTATAGGGTATAAAATGCCCACATCCCCTTATATTTCTAAAACCTGATGTACCAGATTAGAATCAGCACCTAACTGTTACCCAAATATAAGTGCTCTTGTTCTTGTTTAGAAAAAAAAGCTACAGTTTGTTGACCAGTGTTATTTGTTTATGTGAATTTTATTAAATACTGTTTTTTATTTAAGCAATTTTTGTCCTACCATATGCACTTAAAATAGTTCTTTTGATGTCTGGCAGGCATTTTTTTGATGAGTTTTTTTTCTTTGCCTGACCTTTTTTCAGTCTAGACCTTTAGGCCTCTGATTATGGCTCAGATGTGTAACTTCTTTGTCATTTTCCATTTCTTCCCACACATCACACTGCTTTGTTTAAAGGTAAAGCAACCATGCACAGCTGATGTTGTGCAGGTGATAATGTAGGCAGGTAATGTAACATATTTCACTCAGTTGCTATCTCATAATTCACAATCTTTATTTTAATTTGCACTGTAAAGTAATTTTGTGCTGATTTTGAGAAAAAATAAACAAAAATCTCGCATGCAATTAATTAGCAGCAAACTAATACAAACAAAAAGCACCAAATAAAAGTTTTTTTTAATGTATGCAGGGTGGCCCAAAAGTAGGTACACTGTGATTAAGTTTGTTTCAGCCCAAAAAGATATTTACATTGGCAACAACTCTAAATTTTAATAATGTTATTTATATTTTAAACAGAAATTGATAATTTCTTTGCTCCTCAACGTGTTCTTCTTCAGCATGGCAGCATTTTTGACATGTTTTTTGAAAACTTGAGCACACAGTGTGGCACAAACATTTATTTTTATAATCTATCTATCATAAAATTTTTTTCTGAATACACAATGAATACAATCTTTTAATTCATTTACTGTTTTGAAATAATTGCCATGCATTGTTTCTTCAAAACCCCCCAAAAGTAAATCTATTGGTGTCATGTCCGATAAGCATGGTGGCTATTTATTGCTACCTCTTCTTTTGAACCAATGCTGTGAAAAAACTTGATTAAGGTACTCTCTTACTCTTGCCACATCTTGCTAAAAGAGCAATTTATCAAAGACATGTTTGCTTTAGAGTTGTGGTACAACCACTTTACAAGGCATTTTCAAGTAGTTCTCCCCATTAACATTTTAATTAACTAAAATGGATTGACAACATCATCACTACAAAAAGTATCCCAAACTCTAATGCCAGGCTAGTTAGTTGAATTTGTATTGTCAAATATGGATTTTCATCAACCCAGTATATGCAATTAGGCCTGTTTACATGACCAGATAATTTAAAGCTAGCTTTATCCAACCAGAAGATCTTATTCAAAATATCTAATTGTTCTCCAGCAAATTGATCACATACTGTTACACAGTACTGCAGTCTAAGATTTGGGTCATTTTCTAAAAGACCATGTATTAATCATGGTCAATAAAGTTTTGATTTGAGCTTATGCAATAAGCAATGCAGGGATGTCGTTGGTATAGCTTTGCTAGAGAGAATCACAAATTTTAACAAATGTCATAGCAACCAATGTCTCATTTTCTTCAGTATCCACATTTTTCATGCATTACTCACTAAACCACTTTTATCAAATTTATCTCTAAAAGCTTGTTTTCATTACAAGCATGGAATAGAGCATTCTTTGTTTCTTTTATTTACATTTCCATGCTTAAAATCTAAGCTAGTGCTAAGCAAAGCAAAAAAATCAGTAAAACAAAGAATACTTCATTCCTCACTCATAGTGGAAACAAGCCCTTATTCTATACAGTGTCACACAATGAGGTGCAGGCAAATCATTTTAAAGGGTTTCTTGCCATACTCTACCTACCTTTTCAGCATTTTCCAACTTCCAATACCGCTATAAAATCTATTTTCTTTGTTCTTGATTTAAATTAAAGCAAATACAAATTAAAATTTTGCTTTAAAGAAATAAACTAACCTAAAACAGTTTGAGAAATAATGTCAATCTAATTTAGTTTTTACTGCTAGAAATTTTTTTAGATTGGTAGTATTTATTACAAAAAGTGCATTGTAGTGAGATTAGAAGTCAATTTTTAAGCAAATAAATGACAGTTTAATAACTGTATACCTACTTCTGGTCATCCATATAAAAATGCAGTTCAATTTTTTTTAACCCTAGTACCAAACACATTACAAATTAAATTTCTTTGGTGGTTTACTTAATACATTAAGTGTAGAACTTGCATAAAACTTTATAGCAAACATTTGTAATACTTAAATGTGATAATGCATATTTTAATTTCAAGATAAATATCAAATAAGATAATTAAAATATGTATCACAAAGATCTTCATTTTTACAAGTGACTAAAATAGTATAAACAATTTTTTACAAAAATTACAGAATAGAATTAAAACTAATTTTCATTGATTATATAATTTTAGTTTTTTATTGATGAACAACATTTACAATTGTACTTGCCCAAAAACAGAAAAATTAGTTTTCCACCAAAAGGTACATTTTCAATTGCACTAATAATACGAAAAAAGGCTCCGAAACATTGAAGCCAAGCACCAATTGTAAGTGAGGAGCATAATCCAAGCTTATCTATCATCCAAGTTGCAATAAACCCCATTGGAACCCCAACAAGCATGTAGAGAATTGCAATATTAGAAAATATGGAAACCTGAGCAACAAATATGTAAGAAATCACATAGAATTTAACTAGAGATGTATAAGTTCCACAAAACTTGATAAAAATGAATATAAGAAAACAATGTATTTTTTTAGGTTTTGACATGAAAATAAAAATTGGGAAAAGGCAATACATGACAAATTGTTCTTTGTTTCTTGCAAAATCTTTTATTGAGAAGTATAAGAGGTATGTGCTTTCTGCCCCAGCCCTAACATCACAATTAAAGAGCAATTTATTTCAATACAGATTTAATTGGATTTCTACAAATCATCTTCAAAAAAACTTTTACATAATTGTAATCAAATATTTGGATGTTTACAGGAAAAAAATTTCCTCTTGCTAGGGCTATAAAAAGTTGTTTACAAGGGAAAAAACTTCATTTTGTTTTATCTCTATATATTTATTCTTCTGACTCGCAGGAAAGCAACCAAGGTGCTATACATAGGGCAGGCAATCACCTCAATATTGCAGTCTACTTGAAACTTTTGTTTTGTTTTTTAGATTTATAGATATGACTGAAATATAGTGCCATATAAATCTCTTTCTATGGACACAATAGAATGACACAAACATATAACTGAAGACCAAAAAAAAGTCTTCAACTAAAAAAAACAAACAAAAACAAACAACTCAGCAACTGTTTAGTTACAGTATAATTTATAATGTTCAGAGAGCAAACAAAACATGTGATTGAAATGATTGCCTTGACACAATATTAACAAATATAACTTAATAATGCTTCATAGAAGCTTTTAATATTCTAAATATAAATATTTGTTGACCTATAGTTTGTCCACCCCTGTTATAAAGAATTCACACCAAAAGTTTCTTCCAAACCAAATCAGTCTAGACCAACATGGTTAAGACACTATAAGCCTATTTTTGCCTTCTGTCCAATCTTTGTTAGTTGGAGCTCTTGTTTTATTAGATGGAAAAAAACTAATTTTAGGATTTCCAAAAAAATTAAATTTTTAGGTCACCCACATAGATGATCAGATTACTGCTTTTTGAAGTTGACATATACTCAAACCCAGGTCTGCAAAACATGAGCACAATTCAAAATTCTGACAAACATTATCCCCTTTAAAAAAGCCTGAAAGAAAAAAACAGAATATCTTAATTTAAAAATATTGCAACACAATAGAACTAAGAGGTTGCATTCAATAGTGAACAAGTAGTTTGCTGAATGGTATTACACTAAAAGTATGATAAATGGGGTCCCACTTCTTTTGTCACACTTCAGATAAGTCTTGAGTGTTTCTTAAACTAAGTATTGGTCACAAGCAAACCAAGTATTGTTAGATAATTGTTGAAAAAAATTAGATAAATGCAATTTTAAAAATTTATGTAAACAACAAGAATTTGTCAACAGATTAGCTAAGTAGAAGTAACTATGGTAAATGTAATGAACATAGTCTCAGTTAACTTTAACTGTTCCATTCCTGGGGCTTAGTGGTAGTATGAACAAGCAGCTTTGAATTGAATTTTATAAAATGCAGTCCAATTGTTTTGTTTGCTCACTGTATTTGTAGCTCACAATAAATCTTAATAGTTTTAGGTATTAAACAAATATTTTTAATATCAATTTGTAAGATTTTAATTTTGCAGTATTTTGTTATTTTCTTGCTTTGTATGCACAAACTGATGGTAAAACAGATTTGAGCAGCCTTTTATTACTTAGCTTATCAACATACATGTTCCAAAAAAGTGCTGATGGCTTAACCTGAAATCACAATTTCTTTAATCACAAAAAAAATTATAATCAAAAAGAATAACTGAATGGCCTCTTTAAATTAAAACTTTTATTGTTAGTAATTAAACATTGAAACCAAGCAATGACTTTTAAATCAGCAAGAGAGCTGCATAGTCAACCAGAAATTGGTATAGATTCTTTCTTGCATGGTACTATTGCTTTTGAATTTTTTGACCAGTTTTGTAGAAAATTTTTACAGTTAAACATTTGATCATTCACAGAAAGCCAAATGCTTAGCAGTCAAATGATTAGTAAATCGTTCTAAAGTTAAAAACATACTAGGATAATTAAATTATTTACAGTGATTTTCGATCTATTAAGTCCCTGTTGCAATCAATTAAGTCTCTGTTAATTTTTAATAGTAAATTTAACAGTATTATATTTTTAATACTACAGATGACTTCAGCTGAAACATACAACATGTCATAATGCACATTGATTACATCACAATGCAAATTAACTGATAATAAACAGGGGAATTACTGTACTGTCTTGTAATATCCTGTACTTATTTTTATATAAAAATTTTTAACCTATTTTTCAAACTGTGAAAATCACATCTTTTCAATTAAAATCAATGTTGTTTAAAAAATACTTTCTTTATGTTAAGATGTGTGTTGAAATCAAAGTAAATACTCAATCAGATTACTTAACAGTTTACCTTCCTAACACAATGAAAATTCACACAATCATGCAGATCAGTGTTTCCTAACCTTTTTTGTCCCAGCACCCTCCAAGTATAAAATTTGATTTAAAATGAACTGTCGCTGCTCCCTTTTGAAAAATAATGTGAAGTATTACAGCATAAATATATTTTGCTACTTTTGTACAAAAAAAAACTGCTATTTTACAAAAACAAAAATAAAAGAGTTCAATACAGAAAACAAAACCACATTTCAATGGCTTTCTTGTGCCTGATGCCACAATTTTAAGACACTGATATCCAGTTTGACATCAAATAGAAAAAGTCTCAAATCACTCTTTGTTGCTATTTGTTACCAATTCCTATTACTTTGTTGAGGTTCACACTGCACTAAACCCCTTTTTCACTAAATAAGTTGCAGTGAAAGTAATAATAAATACAGTCATTTTGGTGTCCTATTAAGCCTGTTTGTAAACTTTGTTGCACTTGTTGCAGATTGGCCAAAAATGGGTTTATAACCCAATCAAGAATCATGAAATTGGAGGACTCATTCCAGAATCAATCTCAAATCACAAGATCACAGAACAAACAAAATTTTGTGATCCCAAATTAACATCTCAATATGTCTGCTCACTTAATCAATGCCTGGCCCCAAAAAGTAATAATTACACCCTGCTTATATAAATCACATAATTTTACAAGAATACTCACAAAGCTTCTAGATTTAAGAATTACTTAATTAATTAAGCTAAAAAAAAGTCCAACAATCATGTAACAACCAATTTTGCAACAAACAAGCAGGCAGCAGGCAAAATCTTTTGTGACATTATATAGCATAACAATTAAATCTATATGTAAACAATTCTTACAAATTTTTCTCATTGTGCTAGAAAAACACTGTAATAGCAAAAGTGCTCATTCATACTTTTCTAGCATAACAGCTGATAAACTACTGGTGAGGTTAATAAAAATACATAAATTAATATTGCAACAAATTCTACTGACAGTAGGCCTATAATTCTAATTCTGAACTGTTTTCACTTTCATGACATGGTTTTTTAAATATGAGGTTACAATATATCAGCACTCCCCAATTGATTTAGAAATGCTTACTGTCCCTTAAAATTGTTAAAACGCCTCCCAGGAGGCAGTACTGCCCTGTTGGGAAAAACATAACATTTCTCTACCAATGGTCTGCAACCCACCAGAGGGCTGCAAGCTTTTTCAGGTAGGCCATGCACTTTTTACTAAGACATTTTATTTTGGTAGGTGCAAAGAGCAGCTATTCTATTGAATTAACTTTGTTGTGAGTTAAAAGGACACAAGCTATGAAAGGCTACCTGTTTTTTTTAATTAAAATGAAAACCTTTTTTTAAATATAGTAAAGATGCAATGCCATAGCCATATGTGTAAAAGGGGCAAATGTCTTTTCTCATCTTTACTAATTTTTGAGACAAAATTGGAGAAATTGGACACAAATGTGCAAGGTGTACAAAAAAGAAATTGGGCTGTTGTTATAAAAATTTTAATGCAACATATTTTGATAATTTATGAATTGTCCCTTCAAAGTACTCCTCCTCCAAGTCAATACACTTTGGCATTTGATCCTGCAACCCACAGAAGCACTTGGTAAAATTCTCTTCTTTGAGTCTCTTCAGCTTCTAGAGATGAGAAATGAGTTCCTTTCATCACAGCCTTCAGCCTATAAAAAAGCCAAAAGTCACAAGGTGCTAAATCTGGGAAATAGGAGGTTGGTCAAGAGCTATTATTTGTTTTTTGACTAAGAGCTGCCTCACACTATTGCCTTGTGTGCAGGTGCATAGTCATGGTCAAGAAGCCATGACTTGTCACTTCACAGTTCCTGCCTACTGCATTGAACTCAATTATGGAGGTAAATGAAAACCTTCTGGTAGAAGTACTGATTCACTGTTTCACCCTCAGGCACAAATTCATGATGAACCCAACCCTTCTGATCAAAAAAAGTGATGAGCATGATTTTGATTTTTGATTTTGACATGTGCACCTTCTTGGGTCTGGGTGATTCTGCAGTCTTCCACTGCATGCTTTGCCTCTTAGTTTCAGGATTGTATTAGAAAGCCCGAGTTTTATCTCCTGTCATGATCTGCCTAAGAATATCCAGATCATCTTTAATTTTTCCAGCATATCTTCGCAAAATTTGACTCAGTTCTGCTTCTGGTTTTCCCACAAAACCTTGGGCACCATTTTGGCACACACCTTTTGCATCCCCAGATCATGCAGCAAGATCATCTGCACTGATTCTCTGTTTAAGCTCAGTTCATCTGATATCATTTGTACTGTCAACCTGTGATCGCTTTGCACAAGCTGCTTCACTCTATTGATGTTTTTATTTGTTCTTGTTGTGGAAGGTTGTCTTATCTTGGGATCATCCTTTACTTCCTCAAAATGTTTGTGCCATTCAAAAATTTGCATCCTCAAAATCACATCTTCACCATAAATCTCTTTAAGAAGTTTAAAGCACTCAGTTGGGGTCTTCCTCAGTTTCACCAAAAACTTCAAGTTGATTCATTGTTTCATCCTTGAGCTACTAACAGTTTCATAACAATCAACAGCACAGAGTACAAACGAACACGACACAAAGTAACAAAATTGTGACAAAGGCTACCAACACTATGTCACATAAAAGCCTGAAACACAAAAAAGAATGACTAAAGGCCCGTTTCCACTACGAGCGTGGAAAAGAGCATTCTTTCTCTCTTTTATTGATCTTTGATTGAAGCAAGCAGTTAAAATTGAAGTGAGCGCAAAAAAAAAGCAATAAAACAAACAAAGAATGCTTTTTTCCATGCTTGTAGTGGAAATAGGCCTTTACATCAAAGAAATTGCAACACAATAGAGCTAAGAAGTTGTGTTTCACAGTGAGCAAGTGGCTTGCCAATTGACATTGTGCCAAGAGCATGGTTGATACAGTCTGGTTTCTTTTTTGTCACACCTCATAAAGTAAACCTTTTTTTTAAGCTATCACCACCTTTTTTCAGGCGAAAGTGTTTGTCATCTCTGTGACATGCTACAAGATCATGATTCAGGCAATTCTCAATAAAATTCTGTAAAAAATTGTATTGGCCTCTCTAAATGTTTTTGCTAGTACAGCTATGTGCCCTGCCTGGCTGCAACAGTTGTTTTTACAAATTTTCTCATCTGTGTTGTTTAAATGGTTGAGAAGCACTGATGTAGATTGCCAAATGAAGATAATGAATTGGTGTAGATATTATATCGAAGTATATTTGTAAGAAGTAGATAAACAAACAAAGCAGCAACAAAAGAATAAATATAGATAATGTTAATATTGACAAAATTTTAGAAACCTGATGAGGGATTTTGTAAGCCAAAAACATTATTTTTTTGGAAAGTAATTTTAAATGTTTTTAAAAATAAAAGATGTTTCTGCTTTGTCATGGTTGCCATTTGTTATTGTTACATAACCCATCAATTGTTCTGAAATTAAATAATATAAGTACAATCAATTCAGTAATTGATCATATTTCACAGAAATAAATGTGCTACTAGTAGCCTTTATTTTTATCAGTGTTACTGTTACTAGTTTGCTGAAATTAGCCAAAAAGATAATTTATTGCTAATCAAAATATGCCATGCAAAATTACAAAGTATAACTGAAGCAATCCCTCAAACAAACTGCAATTGATGCCACAAAACAAGATGAAGACCCAAAAATAAGACTGTAATTTTAAAAGAGTAAAGATATTTTTTGTCTTCTCCTTGTTTTGTAGTGCTGTTTCTATTCATTAAAAGAGGCTTTTCAATCAAAAATTTTTTCTTACAGGTGTCTCTGAGGTTCCGAAATTGAGTGGTTTGAAAGCTGTTATTCCAGGCTTGAACATATTTAAAACGTTTTAGGAATAGCATATACAAAGTACAAAATTCAGTAGCTGATTGTTTTTTATTGCAGTAAAAACAGAAAATGTGAGTACTGAATGACAGTGAGCATGAAGAGTAGATATAAGAAAAACAGTCACATCAATGAAATAAAAAATTTTAATTCACAATACCAGTATTTATTATTTTAAATTCAATTTTATAAAACAAAAAACAATATACCTCAGTTTTATAAAATGATGCACATATTTCAGCCACTGGTCCAAACCCAATTCTAGATTTGGAATTGGTAAATATCAGTACTGATAAAATAAATGCCATCATCCATCTTTCCCGATAGACTTTTAACTTTTTGTAAGGTTTACCTTTAGGTTTTATTAAAGCTTCAGGAATATACAATGCATTTTCTTTACTGAGCTTTTGCAGTAAGATAGGTGACAACATTCCAATATTTCAACAATGCAATAACTTGATTAAATTTTAAAAATGCCACTGAAATAAAAAGAATTTCCAAAACATGAACAGTTTTAACAGTAATTATTATGTTGGTTGACTTCAGTGTCAGCCTAATTTGTAAGTAAATACTACTAAACTACTTTTAAATAATGAATTTTTTTTGTTTTTAGTGGCATCTCAGCTTAATTCTTATCACATAAATCTATATAAATTACTATTGTATGTTTTTGAGTTGAAACATACAAAAAATATTGCTATCTAATAATAATAATAATAATAAAAATAATAACAAACAAACATCCATTTTACACAGGCAATTAATTACATAAAAAATGTTATTGCATCAGAGCAGCAGTAAAAAATAAAAATGTCAATAAAGGTAAAATGAAATACAATGAATTAAAACTGTAAATGCACAAATATATTTAAAAAAAAAACAATAAAGATAAATATATGTAAATTGAGGTAACAGTAATATTAACATAAACATTAAATAAATACTACAAGGGGCGTTCAGAAACGTAATTTCTTGCAGCATTCATTTAACTAACATCTGATTCTTTTAAAGATTATAAATTAGTAACTAAGGCTTACAGATTTTGCAAAAAAAGTAAGGGTTTGAATTACTGCAATCTGCAATTTAAATTTTATGCAATCCCTCTATGTCTTCTTTGTTAGAAGGTAAAACTGACATGATTTCCCCAAAGCAATCTCAGCAGAAGCAAAGAGTTGTTATTGAATTTCTACTGTCGGAGGGAGAAACAGCTCAGAACATGAGCAGAAGGCTAAAGCAAGTGTATGGTGACGGTGCAATAGACTACAGCACAGTGATGAGATGGGTGAAGTGAATCAATGATGGAGAGGAAGAACGTATTGAAAGCAATCTTTGTGATAGGCCAAGAAGCCATCTTCTGCTCACAGTTCTGCTAACATTGATCAGGTAGATGTATTGATTAAGGAAAAGAGACGCATCACTATTAATGAGCTTGCTGAGTGATTAGGAGTAAGTGCACGGAGTGCTGTAAAGATCATGGATACCCTGGGGTATTCAAAACTGTGTGCAAGGTGGGTCCCAAGGCAGCTCACAGAGGCTCATAAACAATCCTGCCTAGAAGCTTGTTCTGAACTTCTGGAGTATTGCCATAGTGACAAAACCTTTTTGCAGCAAATAGTGACCAAAGATGAGACTTGGGTTCATTACTTTGAACCAGAGTCAAGGAGAGCATCAATGGAGTGGTGCCATCCCACCTCACCACACTCAAAGATGTTCAAATCTCAGCAGTCTGCAAGAAAATGATGGTGACTGTATTCTGGGATAGTGTTGGTGTGATACTGATAGACTTCATATGTTTACATTGATACATTAAAAAAGTTGAAAGCAAAAATTTGAAGAGTTTGACCTGCTTTGGAAATGTCTCAAGTTTTTTTGCAACATGACAATGCTAGGCCTCACACCAGCCTCAAAACCTGTAAGGTCATCAGCTCCTGGACAACAATTTTTTACATCCCCCATATTTGCTAGACCTGGCACTGTCTGACTTCCATTTGTTTGGGCTCCTCAAAGAAAGTTTGAAGGGGTGACATTTCTCCAATAAAGAAGAGGTGAAAATTGCTGTTAGAAAGTGGTTAGAAATGTAGCCTGTAGAATTTTACAATGAAGGAATCTGTGCACATGTTAAAAGGTGGGAAAAGGTGGTTGAGAAAGGAAATTACATCGAGAAATAACAATAAAATGCTCATGCTATATACTTTCTTGTGATGCACAATTTACATACCTTTAAAACTCAATGTCATGAAAAGAAACCTGGTTGCATTATTTCTGAATGCCCCTCATACTTTGAGTGGAATAAGTTATTACCCTTTCAAGTAAAGTGGTGCATTTTTGCATCACGTATAAATTTACCTGGTTTACATAAATCAAGGCTGTTATCAAATACATACTTTATTTCAGCTTTATTCAAGATATTTCCAATAAAATAAAATTAGTTGCTATGCCACATTTCAAAAAATGTTGGCACATAGAACGAATTTACATTAACCGCTTTTGTTTTGGGGGGCTTGTTTAAAATTAGCTTATTCTTTTTATGTTATCGCAACTCAATTTTCATGTTTTTTTACTTTAGCATTTTTTAATCTTGTTAAGCATAATGAATTGTAAACAAACTAAACAACCAAAAGTTATAGGTTTTCTTTATCCTAACTTTTTTCACTTTAGGTCAACTTTTTTTCAAGTTTCAACATTAATGCATCACCCAAAAATCCTGTTTGTTGTGAAAAAAAATGAAATATTTTTTGAAAATACCCTAATAGAAAGCCAACAGCTACAACAACAATAAAATAAAATACAAATTTGGATAAGATCTAATACTACCTGACTTAAAAGGGTTAAGATTCCAAGAGAAATTGTTTAAAAAGAAAGTTTTAAGTTTGATTTTAAAAACAGTTTTAATATGCAACTTTTTATGCCATATGGAAGTTTATTCCAACATTGGGGATGATATTCACTAAAACATCTACTGGGACAAAGATCAGCAACCCTTGGCATACGTACCACTTGTGGCAGGCAAAGTGATTTTCCATGGTACACAAAAAAAGGACACTCTTGTGATGTTTTAATGTTTTAAAATTTGGTAACATTGTTTTTGCAACAATTTCAACTGCTTGAAATGATAACTTTCAAAAGGCTGGACCTGGTTGAGTCATCTATCAACTGTTAAGCTCATACATGCATAAAGTGGTTTTGCAGTTACAACAATGGGTGCACCTGCTATAGTTGACTAATACTGTTTTGTTAATCTTGTTGTGATAAAGATTAGCATGCTGTGATGAAATTTCATTGCATGTTCATTAAAAAAATCAATGCATGAAGATTTCAAATTCAGCACTTAAAAACATAATCTTGACTGTTATAAAAAATATTATATTTTCTCATCACATGCTCTGCTACAACACACAAAAAGTTTCAGTCTTTGCTTTAAGAGATGCAGAGTACATACCATGATATGCTTCTATACTGCACAGGCATGCAAGTAGTTAAGTTGAGATAAAGATTGTTGAGGTTTTTGGAAAGTCTATCTGAAAAAAAATCTTTTTTGAGAAAGGAAAGGCCTGTCCTGAACTAAAGGATGAAAAGTGACTTGCAAAAACTAATATTTCTTGCTGCCATCATTACAGATCTTAATGAACTTAACTTTGTCTTCAAGGTCCAGAACAAATACTAATAATTCTTTGAGGCTTGAAAAAATTTGTAGCCAAACTTGATATATAAACAAGATGTACAAATGGTAACTTTTTGCTACTTCAAGCACTTGAAAAATTTTTATTTGATCACCAAGTTATTACCAATGAAGTTGATGAATAAATGCATAATCAAACAACTTAATTTTGAAACAAATTTCAAGATTTTCAATGTTTTGACACAATATTCTTTTTTTAATCAAACCATACAGCAAAGAAGACTTGGATTCATCTTTTTTTGAATGGATAGACATGAGTGATTTCCTGATACAAATGATAGATTTCAAAAAATCTCTAATGGGGGTAAGTCAATTTGTTTATTTGGAAAAAATTATTTGAAACAAATGGAAACAAACATGAGGATATCATTTTAGATTAAAAACCTTAATCAGAGAAATTTAGTAGCCTAAAGAAAGTGGCAACAGCTGTGCTGTCAGTGTTTTGATCCACCTACTTATGAGAACAAATATTTTCACACATAAAATTTATTCTTAGTCTTTATTATAGCCAACTTATAGCAGATCATTCCAAACATATGTTTAATTGAAACATGCCCAATATCCAAATATAGTCCAAACATTACAGAGATGAGCAAGAAAAAACAAGGATAATGATTTTATTAAAATTGTTCTTACAACTGCCTATTATATTTAATAATAATTGAATTGATTTATTGATCTGTCTGTTTTCCATTTACTATTCTCAAAAAATGACAATATAAAACCATTGCTCATAAAGCAATGAAGATAAATTGTAAAACAGAGTAATTCCAAAAATAGTTTGACATGTGAAACTTACTAAAATTCAAAAACTAGCACACTGCGTAAAAAAATTGCTGAACCCTGTTTTGGGATATCTGGTTTTCTTGTCAAAATGAGATGGAATTACTAATAAATAAAAATCTTTTGATTTTTATAAGATTGACATTTATATAAGTTTGCAACTGTGAAAAAAAGTTATTATTGCTCATTTCTGAAATGAGTTTTTACTGTTAACTTTGCATCAAAAAATACAGAAAAAGCACTAAATTATAATTTTTTAAATAATGTTGCATTTTTATGCAACAATCATGAAATTTCAAAAGCAACTAAACGTTTTTGTAATTGTAATTTTAATCTTGGTGATTGGGAGAGTAAGTGCAATGCTTAACACTTGTCAAGAAGTCTTGGTCATGAGGTGTAACCTTGATTTTACAACATAGTGGATGCTATACATTTCTTGTGAAGCAAAGCTGGGGAAACTTTTGGGTTACTTGAAGTCAAGCTGTTGTCTGGCTGTGTGGCCTAATGGTGTTGTCTACTGCAAACAAACAACATCTAATTGATTTGAATCACAGTAATATATGCACCACTGTTAAGCTTTAAGAAGAGCGACACTTGAGTCCAGTGCTTCTTGTTTCAAATGGCTTAGTTTCTTATAACTTTAATCCTATTTCTCTCTTTTTTACCTAATTATTAATTAGAATAGTTTTTTTTTATAAATAAATTGAAATTTAATATGTAATGTTCAACTAAAATACACTTTTTAAATAATAACTTAGATAAATCAACTGCCAAGGTTTATCAATTTATTAATTTTGCAATGTAGACAACTGTTTAAAATGATTGATGCAGAGTTTGATAAAGAGTTTAATTATAATTACTTTAGAGCTAAAAGCATAAACCATATTATATTTTAAAAGTCAATTGGTGTCATCAGAATGAACTAAAAGTGAACCAATTATTCTTATAATCTGATTGGTAACTTGCTCAACTAATCAAATCCACCCTTGGTTGCTTTCTAAGCATGATCAGACAGCTCTTAATTTATTTTGCTGATTCCTTTCAACAAAAGTCAGATGAAAAGTCTTTGAGAAATAGGGTTTGACCTTCTTAAAACCCTAATTTAAATCATCAATTATCAGAACATCATTTTTACAGAACATATTTTAAAAATCTGCTTGTTTTTTCATTTCTGTTTCATGTAATTTAATTTACTGCTAATGTGTTTACAGTGTTTGGAAAAAATCTATCTTTGTTATAACCCTTATAAGAATATTTAATCAGCATTTAAAATAATTGATTTAAATTGAATCAAATTGAACAATAATTAATCATTAAATATTATTCGTTATAAAATCTGGTAAGGGCTTAAGTAAGCAGAAAATGTTTATTTCATTCTGTCTTGTTTTTTCTTGTTTTAATAATGTAAATAAATAAATTCAGAAATGCTAAATCCAATGTGGCTGTTTTCAATAACAATTTTATCATATACAAAAGTAACCACTTTCCCAAAGGTTTGTCCATCTTTGTGTTTTTAAAACAAATGTGGTTACCGAAAACCACTGGTAGGTCATCTTGTGATTCGCTATAAAATGGCTTGCTATCTCTGGTTTTACAAATTTTTTTGTTTGAAAAATCCCAAGATTTAAAATGATTATTTTTTAGATCTTTGAAATTTAATAGTATTGCTGATGTTTTTGATATTAAATTAAAAACTAAACCTTTGAGTTTTCAAACCTTTTAAATATTTTAACAAACTTTTTTTGAATTTATGATAATTTTTAGCCAAAGTTAAACCTAGAAAACTTTTTATATTTGGATCTCATTACTGTAAATCAAAAATACTAGATTGATCAAATCTGAAAAATCATCAACCAAGCTAAATTTTGCCTGATGAAGAATGCATAATTGACCACTAGATCTAGGATTACTACAATACTTGATCAACCAAAAGTTTGTCAAAATGACAGTCTATCAAAAACAGTTGATTTACCTAAGCCAGCTTTAATAGTTTGACTATCTCTTTGTCATTCTAAAGCAGATTTATTAACATTAGAGTGCAACTATAAATAGCTGTGATGTCACATTCCCTATAATATACAGTTTTGCTAAACAGTTGCTCAAGAAATAGTCATTTAATAACTTTGCTCTAACTTTGTGATTAAGCTCTGTCTCACTGAATATGTTTATGTAATATAAGCAATATAAAAAAATATTCTAAAGTAAAATTGCACGCATAAAATAGCTTCAGAAAAAATCAATCAAAGAACAAAAAAGTTTAAATATGTTTTTCGGTTTCGGTTTATCCATCAATCAAGCTTTCTGTTTTGATTTTGAATGCAATTAGGTAAACACTTAACAAGTATAATTCTAAAATTTGAAAGCAAATTCGTAAACAAATGCATTACTGTAAAAATGGAAAGTTTATCGATATTATTAGCTTCTTGTTATTTTTCTTAAAATGTTTGCTTTTAAAAGTTTAGTTCAAAGTTTACAAAAATTACTGTTTCTAAGCAACAAAACTTCCATAATTTATTGTAACTAAAAGGTGAGCTTGTAATTAAACTTGTGAAATTAGTGCTCATACTTGTAATTTTCAACGTTTTCTAAGGCTAACGATACAAATAATCCTTTTATAATTTTACAATCGTAGAAGTTTTTAACTGCAAGCTTGTCAGGCTGACGCGCTAACCTTGTTGAAGCCTTCGCAAAAAATTTTTTTGAAAAACTTAAGGTAGTCTGCAAATAAACTAAAACTTAGACTTAGCCCACTATACGTGACTTACGTCCCGATATAGGCCAATCAGTTCCAATTTTTGGGGTTTTGTCCCAGAATACCGCCCAGTTAACATTATGTCCAGATATTTCTAAATTAAAGTGAAAAAAAATTTTTTAGAGAGCACTGGTTTTAGAGACGAAACTCAAGAAATCCAAGACAGATTCGAAGTAAAGTCCTTTTTTGTTAAGAACACTGCTTTTTAGGGACAAATTTTTTTAAAGAAATATCCCGGTTTATCCCTTTGGAAATAAGGTATGCCTACTAAAACTGTTTTTAAAGTTAAGGCGTAAACCTTTTTTGAAGGTCAAGTCTAATTCGAAGAAAAACCGATTGGAGTGAGAGTAAAAAAGAAAGAAAATTAGTTCCTCTAAGAAATAATAAAAAAAATTGTTTTTGTGGGCCCAAAACGGGTCCAAAATTTTTTTAATTTTTTTTACTTCGTCAAGATGCTCAAGAAGAACTTAGTTTCTTTTAAACCAACCACTTTCTCCATAAAACTAACTCTGTTTCTCCCTAAAACTAACTCTGACTTCAATCGTTCGTTTTTTCGAATTAGACTCGACCTTTACGTACGTTGTGTTTCCATACTTCTTTCAAAAAGTAGGCTTGAAAAAAATTTTTTCGTAGTTGTAGGTTTTGCAGCTAAACTAAAAAAAATGAGAGTGGGCTATCCAAAACTAAACAAAACTACTAGTCGATGCAAGGTTGTGATAAGCAAGTTATAATTCTCACATATTATAACCACTTTAAGTGAGTTTTAATGGAAGAAAACTTGAGCAGAAGAAAAAAACGAGCTCCGTTCACTTTGTCAGACACGAAGTAAATCAAATTTCAACGTGAAAGTGCCAAAAGCAATATCAATTGCTGGGAAACTCACCTCACGACAAGTTGGCGAATTAGATAAATTAAAGAAATGACAAGTTGACAACAAGTGAGCTAATTGCCAATATATATTGATTATGGATGAGTTAAGATCAAGTGAATTTGTTAAATTGTTTTAAAAATGTAAATTCTTGATAAATAGCCAATGTGCAATAAAACAGCAACTGCTCATATGGTTTAATCGTAAAACAATAATATTGCTTTTTTTATTGTAGAAATTTGCTAGCTTTACAGACGACAGACGTCAATGTTTACAGACGAATGAGCTCAAAGTCTAGTCAATAATTATCACTGTCTGTAGTTGTTGGTTTTTGGCTAAGTTCTCATGACTTAAGTCCACTCGTAAAAATCTTAAAATGACTCCGACTTGATTCAAGTCTTCAGTACCAAGAACTCAGACTCCACTCTAGTCCTAAAATCAACGTGGAGATAGCGATGCAATCAAACTTGTGTGCATTAACTTAGTTATAAACTCATACGCAATGCAAAATTAAGTTATGTCAATTTTTTTGTAAACTTGAGATTTTGTGAACTCAAAGGACTCTAGCTTTGGTAGAGCCCAAATTTAGACTCGAACTCGTCTCAAACATCTTAGCAATGAACTGGACTCAAGCTGTGGCTCTAAAGCACTTAAACAGGCTTGTACTCAAAAATTATTGGATAGAATCATGAGCTCCATAAGCTTTTAAGTTTGATAGTTATCTCTGGAGTATTCTCACCAGCGCTCGGGAAAGCTATTGTGTAGTATAAGCCAAATGTTTTTTTATGAACTGACAGATTTACAAAAAATTTTCAAAAATTTTCCGCGTATATGAAGCCAATATAACTGTTACACTTGTAGAAGCTCTCGGGCTCCTTTACATTCTTTCGCTTTTCGAACCGTAATTTGCCCGTGCATTAGTTTGTTGTGTCTTTTTTTTTCACGTGAACATTAATTAGGTAATTTTTTCCCCGAGTATAGTTCCTTTCTGCAATGTGGTTTGTGGTCTTTCGACGCTGGCTTGTTCGCGCTTTTCCGTTAGTCTACTCTTCAAATTGTTAGGCAACGCTAGCAATTAGAATTGTTGATTGAAGTCTGAGAGACTTAGTGATGGTATTTTGTGAATTTTAGGTTTGTTTCTTATGAGATATTGTGTATTTTTTCCGTTTGTGTGTACCGTTACCAAAAGTCAGCACCGATGTGAACTGCTCGGTAAGGCAACTATGTTCAGTCCTAATGTTTGCAATTTTTAGTTCGTTATATTTATTTACAGAATACCGCTCCGCATCATTTTGCTTATTACTTTTTACAGTATTTGCTTATCAAAACGTTTTTTGTTATTTTAACTTTTCTTTTCTCAAAGACGAAGCGCGTCATTCGACTATCGGCCAACTTGTAGTGCCGTTTACCGTCACAATAACGTAAACCGGGGTGAATAGGAACATGGAGGTGAATAGAAACAAATTTTTGGAATGAAATTGTTTTGCATATTTGGTTTTAGATTTATTGCTATTTATTACTTTTACTGTACATGCTATTCTGTTTAGGTATATCATAGAGCGTTAACAAACATAAAGATTGTTTTTGTAACTGTTTTACTTAAGTTGATATTTGAAGGTGTATAAAAAGCTTGCAATAGAGCAATTTTACAAACTGGAACAAACTTCTGTCTCCCAGAAGTGATCACGTGAGTTGGACATTCGACACATTGCTAAAGACTTCCATTGTGGTAAGTAGTTTGCTTTCTTCTATTTTGTTTTGATATGATTTATGTAGGTTTGCAAAGAGCGTAAAATGTTGTAGTTTGACGGCATTTTTTGAATTTTCAGGGGTGAATAGCAGCACTATGACTCGGACATACAAACCAAATCCTCGAGGAAAGAAATATGCAAAACACACTCCAGAGGCTATTAATAGTGCCGTAGCAGAACATCGTCGTGGTATGTCATTTCGGGCATGCTCTCGAAAACATAGAATTCCAATAGCAGTTCTGTGTAGGAGGGCACGTAACCCACCTAACTCAAGGGGGCAAACTTCCTTAAGTAAAGATATTGAGGAATTTATGGCCAGCAGAATTGCTACTTGCTCAGCTCTGGGTTTTCCATTGGATAATACTGATGTTCGATATTTCGTGAAAGGATATCTTGATAAGCGTTGCTTGACTATTTCAAGGTTTAAAACCAACATGCCGAGTAAGGACTGGGTGGATGCTTTTGTAAAGAGAAATGAAGAGACAATTTCCCATCAGGTTTGTCAAAATATAAAGCCAGCAAGAGCAAAATTGTCACCATCTACTGTAAAATCTTTTTTTATTAATCTTTCACAAACCCTTGAAGGTGTTCCCCAATCAAGCATCATGAACTATGATGAGACCAACATACAGGATGACCCAGGAAAAAAAATTTATTTCAAAACGTGGTATAAAATATCCCGAACGTGTGATGGACTTTAGCAAATCATCAATTTCAGTAATGTTTACTGGTTGCGCCGATGGAACCCTACTTCCACCTTATGTATCTAAAGCTGCCCTCTTACATGAGGCATGGACAGTTGGTTGACCACCAGGGACCAGATATAATCGATCAGCGTCTGGGTGGTTCGAGACGCATACGTTTGAAGATTGGTTTGAGACCATTGTGTTGCCATACTACTTACGGCTTGAAGGAAAAAAAATACTGATCGGCGACAACCTCAGTTCCCACTTGTCCGTGGAAGTTATCAGAAAATGTGAACAAAACAACATCTTTTTTTTTTTTTGCCAGCTAGTTCAACACACATCTTACAACCCCTTGATGTTAGTTCTTTTCAACCCCTTGATGTTAGTCCGCTTAAAAGATCCTGGAGAAAAATTTTAGAAGACGAAAAAAGAAGTTGTCGTGAAAAACCCTGCAGTTTAGCAAAAGACTCATTTTCTCTTCTCCTAAACCGCTTATACAAAAATGTGTGCTCCAACGCTGTAGCCAACTTAAAATCAGGTTTTCAAAAGTGTGGTTTGCTTCCTTTAAATGTGGAGAAGCCCCTTGCAGTGCTCCCTCATGTTCCTGCAGGAGACGATAATGTTGCAAGTGATTCCACGTCTGCAATGGATGATAGCTTAATTGCAGTTTTGCAAGAAATGCGTTATGGTTCTGCAACAAAAGTTAAAGCATCGAGACGGAAAAAACTGCAAGTAGAGCGAGAAAAGAGTGTTGGGTCGGCTGATCTTCCATCCACATCTGCTGATAACAGTCTTGAAGACAGTGATGATCAAGACAAAGAAAATCAAAGTGCCAAAAAAGAAGACGATGACTTCAGTTATTCCGTGGGAAACTTTGTAAAATTTGTTTACGAAGGAGAATATTTTCCGGGAAAGATCATATCCATAAACGACAATGGCTATGATAAAGTCCATGGCAGAAGTGGTTTCAACTGGAAATGGCCCCAACATGAAAACATTATGCTTTATCCGTTTTCTGATATTATAAAAAAAATTGCTTCTCAAGGGTCAAAGAAACGAGGAGCTTTTTTGTTCCAGAACCGGATGAGATCTGGAAACTTTTAAAATGATTAAAATAATTTTGATATTTAATCTCTGTATTTTAATTTGATTAGTTTCTGGGATGATTGGCTTAATCTTTAAAATTTCGTTTCTTTATTAATTTGTTTGCTACTCAAGAGCGTCCCCATGCAGTCAATATCGTTTAAATGATTAGCCGCACGTTTAAAAATGTTCCTATTCATGCATTGATGAGATAACCATTTGATTAAATTATGAAACAGAAAAAAAACTTTTTTTTATCTACATCTCTACAGAGTAGGATTCCAAACAATATGGCACATAAACTTCATTGCTATGGTCAATACAGAAAAAATAGCATGAAAAATACGTATGTCAAAACTGTTCCAATTCACCCCGTTTTACGGTACTCTTGTTTTACTTCTATACGAAAAAAACCAATTGGTAGGTTTGGCGTAACCGCTTGCCAAAACACCTAATTGATGTCCCATTTGTCCAGGACGCCCCCAATAAAAATTTCAAAAAAGAGAATATCGATTGAAAAGGTACTTTTAATAAACAAAAACTTTACTAAAAAATTAGACGAAATAAAAAACAATAAAAATGTTACAAACTTTTCTTTTTGCCGTCCTTGAATGAAGAAAAAGCCAATAATTTTATATTTAAAACAACAAATAGTCGATCGAAACGGACTGTTTGAGAAAAAATCATTACATTTCAATGAACTGGTGTCTATTGTACGGTAATTGTAAAGTATCTATTGCTATTTTTTATTTCCAAAGGTTAAAGATTCAGGCCCAGAAAAGCTTTAGTTATAAAGCTTTTAGTTAGTTCAGCTCATTGCAATAGCCAATTTTACCCAATGTATTAAAAGCTAAAGATGAAAGACTTACTTTTGCAATAAGTAATACTAACTCGTCATTATACGAAATACAATTTGGTAGTTACTTGTGAAATCATAACAGTATCAGTATCTGTTACTTCAGTTCCGCCATAAAAATATAGTGAAACTAAAAAATTTGTAAGTTGTGGAAAAAATAAAACGATAAACGTTATGGCATGCGGTCAAGATAAGAAATAATTTTTTGAGAATCAGTGTCCAAGGTTGCAGCACCGTTATCACTTGTATCACTCAATTAACCCCTCAATCTATCGGATGAAATCATTAACATTTGCATAACCCCACTTTAAGCTTTTGATAAAATAGGTACTATAATCATATGCACAAAGGAAAGATGAGCATTAAGCAAGCGCTACAGCTATTTTAGAAGTAACAAAATTTTAAACTAATTGCTTCTGGAAAGAAAGTATGCAAGTAAATTTACCGCTAGACGCTGCTTTTAAATAAAATTGTTTGTAACTTTAAAGTTCAAAAAAACTTTTTTCACATTCAGAATTAAAAATTCACAAAGCATTGAATAAGTTTGTGATGCACCATTTACTTTACGGCTTCCTCTTGTCACAAAAAGTTGATAATTATCAACTCCGCTCCTATTGAAATATAACTTTATTTACAATTGTGAGGACCGTATTACGGTAGACTACCATCTAATGAAGCCTATTTTTATTGTTTATTGCTTAATAGTATTAAACTGGGTGTTGTAGTTTTTGTAGCTAGTTTGTAAGGAGAGTATCCGAAATTAGACAATAGTCGAGGTCGCGATAAGCGAGTAACTCTCAGACAATTTTAATCACATAATAATAATAACAACGTTTTTGTCTATCGTTCTATTTTTTCTATCGCTCACACCAAAATCTTTGAAAGAAAATTTTCATGGTCTCAGAGCGTTTTTTTAAACGATACACATCAAAAAATGCAAAAAACAATACATAGACACAAAAACATAACATATTTACAACGAACATAAAAAAAGAATTGGTGAAAAACTGAAAACATAACTTTCATTTATGACTAAATATTCTGTCTATATACGGTAACATGGAAGAATTAATTATTGAAACTATAAAAGAGTCACTATAGACGCATATGCCAAAATACATCTTTGAAATAGGTGGTCTTAAGACAGGTTTCAGCACGCAATTCATACGGTAAAGCATCAATCCAAAAAAACAAACATTTTATGAGACATATAATTTTGAATATGATGTTTAGAGTTTGATATGAAACGATCACTTTCAATTCTGAGATTTTCTTGCAAAGGTCGATGAAATAGAAAGTATATAATGAGGTATTGAGGTGCTGAGTTAATGAAGTTATTTAACTATTTTAAAAGCAATTAAATACAATTTATACTTTATACGATAATACATGACACTATTGCAGTAGGGGAATAGGTTGTGATAATTCATGAGAATGTTACAAATAAATATGACACATGCATTAAATACTCTTTCTAGTTTACGAACAAGATTCAATGGAATATATGCATATACAGTAGGCACTAACGATTTAAGGGGAGGCATTGCCATGTCCCCTTTAAGATCATTAATTTGTGGGTTTATCATACATAGAACAGTACTTTTAATGCCAAGCCCCGCCTTTAAAGATCACTTAGGTTTACCACACGTCCTGACTTTCAGGGATCTATTTCCGAAATCACTAGTTTTCACAAACGAAAATCATGAAATCCGAGACAGATTTGAAGTGAAAATCTTTTTTTTAGAGAACCTCTGTTTAGGAAGAATAATGTAAAGTTTCCCCCTAAGCATATTTAATTGTAACCGTATGGCCTCCCCTTTTAAAAATCCTCGGTACGCCACTGCATATACGCCTACACAATTGCAATGATTAAGATGCGATAGTACTAAAAAGCAATTTACCAACAAAATCTCTTTCCGAACTTCTAGAAATGAGCGTAAATTTTGAAGTTATTAAGCTTATGGAAGCAGATTCTATAAGTTTCATAAATCATTCAATTGATGCACCTATTAGTAGTTTGACACATAAAGCGGCGTTC
Source organism: Diplosoma virens (assembly GCA_963680785.1). Taxonomy (NCBI): domain Eukaryota; kingdom Metazoa; phylum Chordata; class Ascidiacea; order Aplousobranchia; family Didemnidae; genus Diplosoma; species Diplosoma virens. The sequence goes on from OY796880.1 coordinate 15,853,734, forward strand.
AAATCTAAGTGAATACTGCTTTTCAAAACTGGATGCACGGCTGAAATACTGTAATCTTGTCTTGGCACAAATTAAAACTTGTGTTTTATTCATGTTAAATTTCAAAAAATTGCAAGACATTTAGTTAACAATTTTAAATAAGCGGCATTTTATATTTTCAATGGTATTTTGGAAGCCATCTTACGATAAAACCTATGTATAAAATTGTTTTATCAGCGTATAAATGAATTGTTATATCAAATTCAGAACCTAGATTTGTTAACTGATTTATTTACATTACAGACAATAATGGTTCAAAAATAGAACTTTGTAGAACACCAAAAAAGGAACTCTTCTTGCTGCAAATATTGTTTGTGCAAGGGTGTCAAGCTTATTTGGTCCTGTGGGCCTTATTTGCTCACTAACAATTTACACGGACCAGTCAATGCCAGACAATTTATCGAATAAAAAAAGTCTTTACCTTGAATCTGTCTCGGATTTCTTGAGTTTCGTCTCTAAAGTAGGTACAGGCTTAATATGGCAATAAAATTTGAAAGACACGGGCTACAAAATAGAGCATGGCGGGCCGAATCTGACCTGTGGGCGGCCTGTTTGACACCTTTGGTTCATCACAACAGTCGAAGTTTAGTTATTAAGATAAGAACAATTGTAATCGTTGATGGTCAATTTTGTCGAAGGCAGCAAACAAGTCGAGCATCACTACAGTTGGGATATTATCATTATGAATTGTAACTTTTAAGTCATTAACTATAGCAAAAAGTGCAGTTTTGCATGATTGGTTTTGCTTATAACTTGATTGATTAAGACGAAGTAAGCTGTTTGAATTGAGGAAATAATAGAGTTGTTGAAAAGCAGCTTTTATTAGAACTTTAACTAAAAATGCAGTATTACTGTTTGGTCAGTAATTTTTAATGATTTTTAAATCAAGATTATAGTTTTTTTTATAACTGGAGTAAACTGCATGTCTTAATAGGTCAGAAAAGAAAGCCTTTTTAAATGATTTGTTCACAATGGATTGCACAACTAAAAAAATTATTGGAAAATAAACTTAACAAACCAACTGGAACCGAATCAAGAAAGCAGTTTATGTCTGAGATAATATATGATAGTTCTTTGACTGGTAGAAAAGTTGCTAAAGTACACTAGTTTAGAAGAGCACTGTTTGAAAAATCTATTTTTGTATCTTGTACAGGTAATTGAATTTTCATCCAAAAATTTTGAAAAAAAATTACATTCGTAATCGAAGGCGACAAGCCGTCATAGAAAACAAACTCTGTTTAATTTGAAAGTCTTTATTTTATATAGAAAGTTGCATTGAAATTCGAGGTTTTTATGTAATACGCTGTTATGCCTCACGTAAAGGAGAGCGATGGAAACTTTGTGAAGACCAAAAAAAAGATCTCCGCTTTTATCCAAATGCGCCGCAAAATTTGGAAAGGAAGCAGAGTGTCGTGGACGCAAAAACTTGGAAAACCAGTTCTTTATACAATAAATTAGTGAGTGGTTCTGTACCGTTTGAATGCATACCTCACTTTGAAACTTTTTATTCCTTTCTTCAATAAATCCAATAACTTGTTTCGGGTAAAACTATCTTTGCAAGTCAAACAAACACCAGAAAAAGCAAAAAAAATGTCATCAATCGGAGTGTGAGTGCAAATTTTCTGTCAAAAGAAGACGTTTTTGACTTTCACTTGACTTTCTTGAAAAAATAATTATTTCAATTTTAAATCAAAGCCACCAGTGTAGAAAGCTTATTGTATTGTTAATTTTTTTTTGCATTAAGTCCTCCACTGAATTCATAAAATTTATAACCATTGCGTAACTTTTGCAATAAACTTCTTTGTTGTTGTCTGGTGCAGTCTAATCGATGTTATATAAATCCTCGATTCAAACAAGATATAGAAATGCTCTATTTTTCCAGGCCTATATATTAATAAAATCCACTTAACTTGCAAAAGTAGGCTTTTCAGCAGCTTACAACTTTAAAGTTAGAAAAAACTTTTTTGTAGGTAGTTTATAACTTCGCTACTTATTTACATAGCTGTTTTCCAACTCTGCAAGATAGATAGAAAGCTACGCACAGTATTCAAAAGCGACGTTTTTATTTCGCAAATTTTATTTCGACTTGCGCGTTGGCGATAAACTGACTTTTTATTACCGGCAGAATTGTGTTTGGGTATCTTTTACATTATGCGCTTTAATTCATCAAACCCCTATAAACATAGACTTCTGTAAAATCTTTGTAGACAAACCTTCATTTTGTCCCGGACTACACAGCTTATAGCCTACACAGAAGGAGATCAGAGTTTTTTGCGGGCAGCGTGGAGCGTGGTGGAGCGGTTAGAGCACCGTGATGGTGATCGACATGGTCTGGGCATAAAACTTACTTGCGCCATTCTACTGTGTTCTTAGGAATTACACTTTAAAGTACTTTCCCCTTTTTGGTAGTTTAGGAAGCAGCACTAAATTTCAGTGATATAACTAAAAAATAAAAACCAAAATAAAAATTTTCAACCGGACAGCAGTATATTGGCATCTCCTGAGGCAGGTCGGGGTGATTGCTTGCTCTATGTATTAGCGCCTCTGTCGCTTTCCCGTAAGTCAGAATAATAAATAATAAATCACTAATAAATCACATCAATCAGATGTTGACTTAAAAAGTAAAAAAGTTTATTTTACGGTAAGAATGAGATTATAATTTTTCCTGCCAGTCGGCTAAATATAAAATTAAAACTGATTATAAACAAATAAATTGCAGTAGATCTTATACCAGGGGTGGCGAATCTTCTCGATAGTACGGGTCGGAAAATGACAGTTTGATCAAAAATAGAATTAAGTGAGTTGTTGGCCAAATACCAAAAAAACAGATTAAAAATTTCAAATTTTTTACCACTTCGACAAATGAGGACCTTTTTTGTTTTTGTCTTAGCTTGAATTCAAATACTTTTTTATTCTAAGCTAAAAAAGACCTCCCAAAAAAGGTTGGTCAAAACGATTAAAAATTTGAACTTTTTGGCCTTTAAGTTTTGATTGGTTGTGTAGAAGAAAATGACTACAACAATAGTTACGAGAGAGTGCCTATTTTTTTTCGAAAAAAAAAATAGACATATTATAATGCCGAAAATGTTTCATAAATTTTCAAAGGTCGCCATCTCTGTGCTTATACTGCCGTAAACGATGACGATTAAATTTGTTGACTCATCGTTTTATAACACTTAGAAAACCAAAAAAACTTAAAACTAAGCGACTATTCAAAATTTCAAGGCCAAGTTCCTTATTCAGAGACGCTTTCTTCGTTGAAACAATGTGAAGTTGAGAATGATAGCCTGAAAAAAAATTAATTAGTTTTTGTAGAAAAAGAATTGTTTCCTTTAAACAAAGAGCTCAATATAGCCTAAAGCAGAACTTGCATTTAAAATTTATCAGATGTTTGTATGAAAGAGCGGGAAAGTTAAACTCAGTTTTTTTTATTTCTGGCCTATATTTATTGATTGGCGTAGTTTTAAGACTTACTCTTGACTATAAAACTATAAATTGCTCTCTATTATGATTATAAACCAATTTGAAACGTTTTTTTAAACGTATATAATATTTCAAATCACCTTGTTATTGACGCGATGATGAAAAACCAAATAAAAAATTGAACCAGACAGCGATTTCTTGCCATCTCCGGAAGCCCGTCAGGGTAATAGCTTTACAGTTGCCCTATGAATAACACCTTTAACACTTTCAAGTAGATGTATTCAGATATATCTAAAAGTTTTCTAAACTTTACTGACCTTCCGGATGCAAGCGTTTTCTCATTACTTTATACTACAACAGGGGTCGGCAACCTTTTCAAGGCAGTGTGCCAATTTTTGAATTTTGTTAGCTGCGCGTGCCGAACTATTTTTGATAATATAGTACAGGGGTCGGCAACGTTTTCTTTCCAGTTTGCCAAGTTGTGAAATTCAATGTCAAAATATACGTTTGCGTGCCGATGTCTTCACTTCGATTTCATCTCCGATTTCCCTATTTTTCTCTCTAAAATCAGGATGTTCTCTAAAAAAAAAAAAAAGGTCTTCACTTCGATTTCATCTCTGATTTTCCAATTTTTCTCCCAAAATCAGGGTGATCTCTAAAAAAAAAAAAGTCCGTAAACGTGTTTTTGAAAAATATTCACGACGCTGCGTGCCGTATAAAATCACCTCGTGTAAAATCACCTCGATTGGCACGCGTGCCGGGGGTTGCCGACCCCTGTACTACAAGATCTCCCGTGGAATCAAGTTCGTTGCATGGAATGGCCGTGATTTTGTGTTTAATCAAGTTTTAAAATTCAAAAAAATCATTTAACGTGAGATAAAACTTTGATATATCAGCACCTTGTTTCACTCGAACTTCCAACACATTGGAAAAAAACCTTTTATAAAACATTTCTATGCCAAACACTGTTTAAAAAATTTTTAAATTTTACTTGAAAAATCACTTAAATTTTTAAAAACAATTTTTTATACAGTAGTTTTGGCAAAGATTTATGTATGAAGTAAAATTAATCATCTTCTTTAACCGGTTTTTGGCCACGCGTTCCTTAGATGATTGTTCGGCCAAAGCGACCCAAATATAAAAAATGTTTCCAGGGGCACCGGAATCGAGAAAGGGAAATAGGGGTAGTAACAAAAGATTATAGGGAGCGAAGGGGCAATTTTTTCTGGCCTGCAATATTTTTAAAACGCGGAAGCACCGAGAATAGGCGGGCAGGAAGTGCCCTTCAAATTTGCAAGACGGTAGAATTTTGTTAGATCTATCTCCGCAATAATATAAACTAGACAAAATTAATCCATCAATATTTGTAAAATATTGATTTAGACAAGAGCTCACCAAACTTTTTCTGAAAAGAGCCACTTAGCAAATGACAATAATTTAGCAATTTAACAAGATCAAAAATTTTCTTCAGCTTTTAGCTTAAAAATTAGCAATTTAACAAGTTTAAACTTTCCGGCGCCCCTGGTCATAATAAACAGAATAAAGGAATTATTTGCTGTTAAGCAAAAGACTTTCTGCTTGAATCTGATTGCAGTTAAATTTCAATAATAATAAACTGGTGGTGAACAATATCTAAAGTCAAAAAATATGTTGATAAGTTCATACAATGGTTTTGCCGAACAGTCAATTCTATTCTAAGTAAAATAGTTCTTTTCCGATTAAACTTCAACGAGTTTAAAATAATATTAAGATAAAGTAGATGTTATATGTTAACGTTTATCAGAGATTTACAAAATTGATAGTATTTATCATATTTTGCTAATTTAGATTTGTCGCGTTGTCAGCGTGTAGTCGACAGAGTGACCGAGTTAGGTAGAAGTGCCGTATTATTGGCAAAGGCAATCGACCCAGTCAAGGTTCATACATAATAATCACTTTATCTTGTTATGTTCTTGAAAAAGACACTTATGGCACTTTCTTCTACTTGGCGGTCTTAGAAAGCAGCTCTAAATTTTATTCATATCTCTAATAAAAACTAAAAGCCAAATAAAAATTTTAACTTTTGATTAGCTATGTACACTGGAGCAAAAAACATGAGATTGTTAATCAATTTCCTACATCTTTTCGTGATGTAGTTGATGGAGTTCCAATTGAAGATTATCATGCAACCTTGACAAATCAATTGTTTTATTGATTGAAAAACGTTTCACAAAAAAACTGAACTGAACTGAACAAGGATTTTGTTTGCGAATCATGTATCAAAGAAACAATTGTTTGTATACATATTCATATCTACGTTTGTAAATGAACCAATTTCTTTGTTTAAATTGATTTTGCGATGTTTATTTTAATGTAAACTGTACAGAAAAAATTGATTTGTTTTTTAAGATAAAGATGGGTTTAAAAAATATATACGTGTATACTGTATAAGTTTTGCCATATTTGATTTTGCTTTTACGAAGTATCCGAGTAGTGCTGCTGGTGGTAATTACGTAACAATTATGATTTATAACGTGTACAACTAGTTTTTTTACAAAACATGTTATTTGGAATTATGAAAAATCTAAAAAAATATTATGATTAAGACTAGTAAAAACTACTGCCAGTGAAAATTACGTTTATCGTTGCTTTTATGTACATGTTTCAATAAATTGAATTTATTTTAAAATGATTTAAGTTGTACGGTCAATACTTTTGCTGCCTTACATATAATCAAGTAGATTTTATAGCAACCAATTTGTAATTTAAAACACTTTGTTGTATTACCTTGTTAAAATTTTAACTTGAAGTTTTAGAATGCGAATATTTTCTACTAGAAAGTGAAATCGGTGATTGAAAATACCCTTGTGCTTAGATGAAGAGAATGCTACATAAGACAGTTTGGTCTATGTCTAAACTTTTGCTGTCGGGCAAAATGCGGTAAATATTTTTACTGGTGAGACACGTAAAATAGACTACTGGAAATATCCGTAAAATTTACGGAAATTGTACGTAAAATTAGTTACGTTTTTGTCGGAGCTTTTGCTACCAGGTAAAATACAGTAAACTTTTTCACTGTTAAGATAAGTAAAACGAATTTTTGAAAATATCCGTAAAATTAGATTACGCAAAATTGTAAGTAAAAACATTTACGGAAGTGGTCGTACTTTTGCTGCCAGGTAAAATACGGTAATATTTTTAAAAAGAGTAGAGCAAAAAGTTTTTTTGCTTTTATACGACTACTATATTTTTAATTTGGTTTATTTTTTAAAAATACTCTTCTGTTATTTGATATGAAAAAAAGTATACGTTCGGCTCGAGCCGCGAACTGGCGTCTTTTTGATCATGAATCGGTTGTTCAACACACAGAGAAACACTGATTTGCACTTTGAGACATTTTTTGACATATTGGCCTATAAATAAAAAGAAAGCACGGCTCAGCTAGAGCTAATACCCACATGGGTCGCGACCCAAATGTGGGTCGCTGAGACTATGCGGTTGAGTCGTGAAAGCTTGTAAATTACCGCACATGAAAGAAAAAGATCTGCGCACACAAGATTTCAAAAGCGAAGGCCCTTTTTTAAGAGATCATTACGATTTTAAGACAAAAATCCAAAAATCAGAGTCAGATTCAAGGTGAAGACCTTTTTTAGAGACTACTACGTTTTTGAGACGAAAAACGAGTTTTCACAGTCAGATTCGAGGTGAAGACCTTTTTAGAGACCACTACGTTTTTGAGCCGAAAATTAAGAAATCAAAATAAGTTTGCTCACAAACAAATTCCTGCCCACACACATACAGCTAAAAATTAGAGGATCATTGTTGGCTTACATAACAATTTTGTGTTGTTTCAAAATGCGCACACTCAAATTTATTTGGGTCGCAGACTCGCAGTCATATTTGTAGATCGTTGTTTTTAGCGATATGGGGTCGCAGAAAAAAAGGTTTGAGAAACGCTGATCTAAGGTGAAAGATTCAATGTGTGGAGCTACACTGTATTGTACTTGGACAAATATTGGCTTGTTTTTTATAAGTGTAGAAGAGCCGCAACTTACATCGTTTCCTTCAATGACTTGAACTTGTTTCGATTGAGCATGATATCGCGGATGTGACGCTGTCACGTTGTAGACACCCGGGATAAGCAACCTCCAATATTCACCGAGATGCGCTACAAAACAACATCCTTTTGTCTTGTTTAATAAAAAGTTAGATCAGGGGTGGCCAACCTTTTCTTTTCCATGCACGAATTTTTTCCTTCTTATTTAAATGCGCCACACAATCTTTAACCCTCTTTCAATCCTTTAGGTAAAGTAATTTGGACATATGTGACTGTCATACATATAATCATTTGATATACCGTATATACATATAACAGAATATAATGATGACGAATTATTGTTTGAAGAAGATGACTAATACATGCACCCAGAAGAATAAAACCAAATAAAATTATTTTATGTTTTAGATTAGAATAAATTTTTCACGAGCAAGCATGTTTTTTTCATTATCTCTGGGGTATCTCTGGCGTCGCTTGTAATCGTGCAATACACCAAAAGTTGGTCCCCTTGAATTCAATCGACAAAGCTTATTAAAGTGGTATCGAAAAAAAGTTGAAGTGTTTTCTTAAATTACAACAATAAAAAGCTTTTTAAAAATCTTGCTAGCGACACGTACTTTTTTCATAGTGAAGAAATTTTGAAATGGAACCTAATCACCGTGGCGTTAGAATTACTTTTAAGGAGAGAGGGGCTGACTTTGATACATCATAAAACCTTTGGTGCTAGTATAGTATGTCATCTACTTACATGTTTCTAGTATAGTATGTGATCTACCTAAAAAATGCCACGATGAGAGAGTACGTGATAAAATTATGATTAGAGAGATTAACTGAAAATTCCTGTAGAGATTTACTGGGAAATTTGACCAGGGTTAGGTTAGAGTTAGGGTTAGGTTAGAGTTAGGGTTAGGTTAGAGTTAGGGTTAGGTTAGAGTTAGGGTTAGGTTAGAGTTAGGGTTAGGTTAGAGTTAGGGTTAGGTTAGAGTTAGGGTTAGGTTAGAGTTAGGGTTAGGTTAGAGTTAGGGTTAGGTTAGAGTTAGGGTTAGGTTAGAGTTAGGGTTAGGTTAGAGTTAGGGTTAGGTTAGAGTTAGGGTTAGGTTAGAGTTAGGGTTAGGTTAGAGTTAGGGTTAGGTTAGAGTTAGGGTTAGGTTAGAGTTAGGGTTAGGTTAGAGTTAGGGTTAGGTTAGAGTTAGGGTTAGGTTAGAGTTAGGGTTAGGTTAGAGTTAGGGTTAGGTTAGAGTTAGGGTTAGGTTAGAGTTAGGGTTAGGTTAGAGTTAGGGTTAGGTTAGAGTTAGGGTTAGGTTAGAGTTAGGGTTAGGTTAGAGTTAGGGTTAGGTTAGAGTTAGGGTTAGGTTAGAGTTAGGGTTAGGTTAGAGTTAGGGTTAGGTTAGAGTTAGGGTTAGGTTAGAGTTAGGGTTAGGTTAGAGTTAGGGTTAGGTTAGAGTTAGGGTTAGGTTAGAGTTAGGGTTAGGTTAGAGTTAGGGTTAGGTTAGAGTTAGGGTTAGGTTAGAGTTAGGGTTAGGTTAGAGTTAGGGTTAGGTTACAGTTAAGATTAGATTAGACATTGCAAAAGAGATTAGACAGATGTTGGTAGTGGAAGATCATATTTCTTAGGTAGATCACATACTATACCGGCACCAAAGCTTTTTTTCAAATAGGGTGAGATCAACAAATCAACATACTTTCAAAAAATAATGTTCCATCAAGTCTTCACTTGCAAAAGTTTGTAAAAGAAGTAATTTTTCAGAAAACCTGAAAAATTTCTCTGGGGACAAAAATTTTGCTGAAGGGTTTGGTCCTTCTCTTATTTTCAAGCCTCTGCTGATGACATTTTACATCAGCCATAGTTTACTTTTTTCGGACAACTGATAGCAATTTAATTTTTTTAAATTTTAGATTACTTGAGAATAAACTGTGCAACAACCAGGTTTCAACGAACAAGGTCGCAAGTTTTTCTTATTAATAATCGTAAAAATTGGCTTTCATATATTTTTAAAATACTATCAACCTTCAAAACAGAATAATTCAATCCGTATCTTATTTATTAGTTAAAATTTATAGTTAACATTACAAGTAAAAAAATGGTTCTTTGTCTCAATAGAATACGAGTATATCGAAATTTTTCAATAAATGTGTCACAAATCACAATAGCCTGCGTTGTTCTTGATTTTATTTACCGTTTTTCGATGTTTTATTACGTATGCGCAGTTGCTGGCTTTTTTCAGATTAATATCAAAAAACAACGTAATGAAACCAAAACGAAAATCAACTCTTGGGATTTTAGATTCTTAAAAGCTGTTTCCCGCGTTTATTAAAAGTATTTTGAAAAAGTTATTTTGGTCGTAAAACTACTTTTTGTCAGCAACACTTTTCAGTAATTCCTAATTTCTCTCCTTTAGGCGATTCAAAACTTTAGAAAAACAATTAGTTTATTCGTTTATCATGTTTCATCCAAGACAATTTTGTTGTAAGAGTAGCTTAGAACTACGTTTTTGTTTTTATTTGTGAACGATAAGTAGATTAATTTCGGGAATTAGCGTTTTCTGTCATAACTCAGTTTTTTTAGACATTCAAGTTGTTTTTGTCGCGACAAATATTCATGTTGCAAAAGATAGACGTCAGAACGTTTTTAATGTATTTCAAAGTGTTTCTACCTGATGTAATCATCAACTTTTTAAAATTAAAGAATTTCCCTAGTAATTGAGCACAAATATACGTCTTTTCAGCAATATCATTAGGCGATTTGTCGTTTATTTTTTTTTACAAAGGAGACTGCATTGTTTCTCGTACAGTAACACTTCAAAGCTTTAGTTTTAGATCATGGATCAGATACTCACTGGTGGTCACGTCATGAGCGATTCCCCCCACATGAATGATCGCGTTCTTGACGCCTCTATTTTTCTTATTAACAACCAAACCTTTGATTCCGGTGTGAACCTATAACGTGAAAACAAATTGCTCTCAAGACTTAACATCTCACTTTCTAATTATTGTAAATTTCACACCGCATAACAACATATTATGTTTAGTTTGAAACGTTTATTCTTGCTGCTCATCCTAGAATTCACTTATATTCTCTTGCCATATTTAGAAAGTCGCATTTGGATTTTCTTAATAAAGAATTTACTGACATTCTGAATCAAATGTATTTACGAAAAGTTTTTGGACTAAAGTGAGGCTATGAATAACCAGTTTTAAAAGAATTAAAATCAGGTAAGTCGGTGCATCTGTCGTGTGTTACTCGACTTTTGATAAAAAAGATTTCGCTGATTTGAAAAAAAATACATCATCAGAATCGCTTTTTATTATATGCGTACTCTATAATTAACCATAAAGTACTTTCGTAAACGTTTCAAGTTGACGATGAATTAGAAAAAGTTTTTGCTATAGTCGAAAGACATACAGTAAAATATTTTTTTGTTCTACGTGTTCTCTTGCAACGGTTTATTCACACAGCGTTTGCAAAACTTTTCATCGTTCAAAAATTAAAGTTAAATACATTTAGTCAACGTCTAGTTTTAAAACTACTTGCTTTTTCCGAAAAGCTCAACAATGCTTCTTTGTTGCTTTTCCAATAACTGGGCAGGGCTTTGGCGCGCGGATATTTAGAACAACCCAGTTCAAATGTTAGCTCAAAGCAGTTGCTGTGCAAATAATTGAAATCTTGCATACCTAAAGTAATAATCACGGTGATCTTGAAGCTTTTTTCCAGCAATTACAACAATACTCGTAAATTAAAATTTCTATATTCTGAAAAGAAAATTTTTTTCTTGTCTTTAATCAACTTCGAACTTAAATTTTATTACTATTACTTATTACTTTAATTGACTTTATGATGAATTAAATTTATTTCTCTTTTTTTGTTTTTTTATCAGAAAAAATATATCACTAAAAAAACTTAGATTTAAAAAGCTTATAATATTAGGGCAGATATACTTTGTGCAATTGGAAAAAGAGGGCCGAAAAGTGAAAGAAGTCTCCCTGAAAAGAGCAAACGGCCCTTCACCATTTAATAGTTGGACAGCGGAAACGCGTTCTTGTTGTACCAATTTTCGACTTGAAAAAACATATTTATTTAAATAAAATTGTACCCAAAGTTAAGTTACCACATGAACGAAAAAAACAGGCTGGAGCAGGAGTCGGAAACTTTTGAAGCTTTTTATTCCTCCTTTCGATAAATCAAGCAATCCACTCAGATGAAACTGTATCTACACTTAGTTAAGTATTGTTTTTTTCTGGAAAATCAAGCGAAGATCAAAAAAAGTCATTGATTGGATTTTCTACCAAACATAAGAGGAAGACCTTTTTCTTGGTTTTCACTGAAAAATTTTTTGCAAGGTTAAACCAAGGCCTGTAGTTAAAAAGCCTGTTGCATAGTAAATTTTTCTACGTATAAATTTCTCCAGTGAACTCATCAAATTCCACTGTAGGGAGGAATTCCTCCCCGCTTGGTAACCGCTGCCTTAGAGGTTTACTCTAAGTGCAATGCCACTGACGTTGCCCTTCACGACATAAAGATAAATACGTAGGTATTGCATCATCTCGATAATGACGTAAATAAATAGTTTTTAAGTATTTGAATATTGCGCAATTTCAATGTTTGGTGTTACCGCCATTTGCATTAATTGCTTATCACTAGGGCAAGTTTTTATTGACCTACAAAATTGGAAAAATTGCTCTTTCAAATTCTAGAAATTGTCTTTATTGATCTAAAAGGTTTTATTTTAAGAACAACTAAAACAAAACGAAAAAAAATGCGTATACAAAATGTATTGCATAAGTTCACACATTCACAGACAATACTTCTTGTTATAGAACACGATCATATAATTCCTTATATTTTCCTCATTAAAATGTCTGTTTTTGGACAAAAGCTTCCCCATCAAAGAGATGCTTCTCTTCACAGAGGGAGTGGTAGGCTGGCAGTTTTGCAGCAGCACGTACAGCGCCGGGGAAATATCATCACGATTCACCCTAATAATTGCTTTCAAATGTATAAAAAGTTTGGTGTATGTATACACCAAAAAATTGACTTTTTATTGACCTCATAACTTTTCCATATGGCCTTTATAACAAAAATTTTTTCACTTCTGCACGTTTTGAGCCATTTTGAAGCTGTAATAACTAATTGACTTTATTGACAAAAACTTGCCCTACTTATCACAAAGCAACAGTTCATTTAAAAACGTAAACCAAGCAAGAACAAAGTCAACTTTCTTTAAGTGAAGAATCGTAAAATTTTCATTAGATTATCTTAAAGAGAAATCTAACCTACCGCCACGAACACTGTACCAGGCGGCTCCATTTGTAATTCCTTCTTGCTTGGCAAACTTTGGGCTGCAAAAATTCGTTGTCTGATTCGACATTTTTGCATGATTCTAAATATGATCATTCAAAATAACAAAAAGTTAGCACAAGCGAAAGGAAAGTTTTCCTCTAAATTAATTGTCAACGACAAAATATAAATTTTTGTCTATATATTTGAATCACTATTTGATTTTGGAAGCTTTTACTTTGTTGATAAAGCTGTCATTCTTTGTTTATAAACAAATTTGTTCAAACATTGCTCAATAATAACACAATTAAAGATCTCAAACAGTCAATAATTATTGTGAACTGCGAAAGAAAAGCCAACAACAGATTTTCAATTTTTCGAACAATGAACCAAGTGTGCATTGCTTAATGTTCAAATTAACACCAAAGACTTTTACTGTTACCTAGCATACGAAAGACATCATCGTCCGGGCAAGGAGTATACTTTGGTTTTGGGAATTTTTTTTTTCCATTTGTTTCCCGATTGACGTCATAAGGATAGTTTGCCAAGAGAGCCCCACCGTGGAGCTGACCGGACAAAACAAAAGGATAATTTTTTATCCATTTCATGATCGCGTAAACTTCAGGAATCAGCTTCTGAAATCAGACTGAGTTATTGTGGATTGTAATAAAAAAACCATGAAGTATAAAAGCAAGAGTAATATAACTTGATTTGATTAAGCGAATCAAAAAAAATTAAAACAAAAAAAAACTTTCCAAAAAAAGATTATTTTTTTGCACATTTAGATTTTAAAATAAAAATGTCGTTTTTTTAAAAGATAACCCTTCAAGAAATAAATCTTTTTAAAAAATGATCAATAATTACAACATATCGCTATATGAAGCATATACACGTCCGTTGGCGATTCTATTGATTGTTTTATTATATTGAGTGGTGAGAGAGAGAGAGAGAGAGAGAGATCTGTTTATTTGCATCAAACCTTTTCAATAAATTACCACTTAAACACAAAAAAAACAATCATTTTACATTTTGAAATTAAACAAACTGATAATAAGCCATATGTATATATCAAATCAAAGAGCACTATTAAGATGTGATGCAGGGGTAGGAGAGTTTTTCTAGTAGCGTACTGATTTAAATTTAAAAAAATAAAAATTAAAAAGCAATAACAATGTGGACAAAATTTTAAACAAGAATATTTATTCACTTGTTATTCACTCCTTCAACTATATAAAAAACACAAAATTTGAATTTGTTTTCAGGATGACAACTTCATTTGTGAAGCGAATTTGTTTTTTTAATCTCAAGTGGCCTTTTTGCTCGCGTCAAACATTTGATGTCAAGTAATTACAAAGCAATCCGCTAAATCCGGAGCACACCTCTTTGTAACGGCGATGAAAAGCGGTGGGGATTGGAATGTGATGGTTTGTACCCCCAGTTCGTTCGTTTTTGTACATAATACGATTTAATGGGGGAAAACTTCGATTCAAATCCAGATAATTTGATGACCGACGACCTGTCAACCAATCTCGTCGATTTGGCTTCTGTAATAAAAGAATCTCATGTTCAAAAGGTATTCGTTACTCCTAGACAGTGATTTATTTATTTAACATTGTTAACCGAAACTTACAACTCAAAAACCAATTTTACGCAGTAAGAGTACTGCAGTAGTTGTATTTGCGTTTTAAATAACTTAGAAATAGCTTTAAATTTAAGTGGAATATAATTGATTATACAATTTTTATTCGAACATCTTTGAAAAACAGTTTAAACTTAATTTCGTTTTAGGAAAACATAAGAATATTTACGCTAAGACTTCACGGATCAGTAGATAAACTTGTAGTGTTTAAGTTACGGCTGCTGCTTTACATGTGTTCATGTTCTACTGAAAAGTTCTACTGGCTTTTAAACAAATTCATAAAAAAATTCATAAAATCATCATATAATTTTTTAATTTCTTAAACAAGACTACTCAACAATTAGTTAATGATTTTCGCTCTTTTAGTTTTTACGTAACATTTACGAAACAGATGCCGCCAAAAGTGCTGTTCTGTTTTCGGTTTGAACAGAACTTTCAGGCATTTTTTTAAAGACTTTTACTTTTGCTGTTTACCAATTCGGACCTTTTCTAACTCTCTGACTATCATGGGGTCAAATTGACTGCAAATGCATTTTTGAAAAGCTTCTGTTGCTAAACCGTTTACAGCAGAATCATGAAACTTCTTGACTTTTATTTTATATTGAAGATATTTTAAGTCATGTTTATCAATACTTAATAAAAAGAAAAGCAGCATGGAATACCAGTGGTGTCAAAATGACTCTAAATAGTTTTACAAACAAGGAAGTTGTAGAAAAGCACAAACAAATAAAAAATCGATAACGTTTTCACACCATACGTTTCCTAAATAAACAATTGTTTTTTGTTCATAATAATCAATAAAAAGATAACTAATAGTTTTCAGAAATTTATGTATAACCAAAGTTATTCAGTTTGAGAACAAATCGAGAAGTGACATTGAAGTTTTCCATGCAATTGTTGGATACCGAGTGTTTTCAAGGTTTTTTAGTGTAACAGTTTAATTGCTTGTTTAAGTTTGATTGAGATTGGTGTTATTGCTTCTGTTTCAACGAAAAAAAATTTTTTTTTCATCTGCCAAAAAGCCTGATTTAGAGTTTGTAATGGCAATATTTATATCAGGCTTGAAAGGAGCATGACTCGACAGTTGATTGAATGACACTTGATCGAAACGACACTGGATCGAAACGAAAATTGATCGAAACGACACTAATCCAATAATGATTGCAAATTAAATCTATTCCGGTTTTCTCAATTTTTGTCGCAAAAACATAATGTTCTATTAAAAAAGGTCTCCACTTTTTGAAATTTTCTCTGATTTTTTCAAGGGGTTTCCAAGGGTGAAGCCACGGCACAATTCCCCCCCTTAAATACGCTACTAGCTACAGTATAAAAATAATGCAAAAAAATAGAAGCAATAGGCACCTAACCAAATATAACTATGACAAGAGATCTTTTTGTTGCCCCCCTAAAATGCTTTTCCAAGGCACCTTGTTAAGAAACCCTGAACTTGACATTGGCTAAAAATTATAAAAATATTAACAAACTGTCTTCTTACTGATGGCCTCTGTTTTTTATGAATCTACGTAATTTACAGTAACAAAGAGATTGTTTAATCGCAGAAAAATACAAAATTAAAAATTTTTTTTATCAACTTTCATTTCGATTAAGTGTCGTTTGATCAAGTGTCGTAGCACCTGTAAGGACATTATGATTGCATAACATATTAGTAATTTCATTTTCCCTTACTGTTGATTTTGTTTGGAATGAAATAGATGTTATTGAACATGATTATTTAAATCGACTTAACCCTTGAGCCAACAGCAAAATTGTGATTGTTTGGTTTGGTAATGAGCAGTGGAAAACAGTTGTAGTTTTAAAATTTTTGGTTCTGAAAGTTTTTTTTATTCCAAAAATTAAAATTTTTATTTATTGTTTTTCCTAAATGAGTAAAAAATCAAGCAAAAACAAGTTTTAGAAAAACAGTATGGCTATGTTTAATTTGACCCCACCGATACAAAATACACATTTTTTCTGGTAGAAAGAAGATTAAAAATACCTTGAATCAGAATACTCTATAGAGTCTAGATTCTAGAATCTAAAATCTTAAGCAATTTTTCACTATAGACAACAATTAATCGTTGAAAGAAAAAAAGAACATTTAGCATTGACTTGCTTGCAACGAAGCTTGAAAGTATCCGTCAGGATTCATGTTGGGCAGGATGTGAATCCTTGTGCTTTTGATTAACCGCTGTATTCTATCGTTTCCAGCTTTCCATTCCTGGCACAGATAATGCGCCAAAGCGATTGAAATTTCACGTCCAACCACCTGGTAATTGAAAAGAATGAATTTCCGATTGCAGAAGTTTAGATTTTAAGCTGCACATTAAATGAAATAAATGAAAGTTTCAATGGATGCATAAGAAAAACTGATCAATCGTTCATAGAAGTCGATACATAAAATCGATAAAATAATGTTCAATAATACCAAAAAATTTATAACGGCAAAGTCATCACAATTCGGGGAGCAAGAATTTAAACGTCAGACCTCGTTGCCATGGATACCGGCGATCCACTTAACTTCCGGCTCGAGCAGTTCATGCACTCCCGGATGATCTGATATTTCAATCACTAGTAAATAGCGTTTCTCCACCGATCTGCCAACTGTGTAAACACGAATGATGTTTGGGCAAGAACGAGTCAGTTTTCGAAAAATCTGAAAAACTTTCAATGAAAATTTATTACAATTTATTGCACTCTTCTACTTTATAAAATAGCAGACAAAAGTATTTAAAACAACTTTCTTTTCGATTCTCAATTTCATTGTAAATTAGAAACATAGTAATTAAGGAATCCAAAACTAATTTTGCTGGGATTGTCGTAAGGGCAAACCACTAAAACTTTGCACTTTACTTAAAATACCGTAATTTAATTTAAATGCAAATTTGAAAAAATATAAAATACCTTTTTCATGGCTGCATAGCTGTGGTGTTCCATATGAAAAGACGGAGGTTTTTTTGGGTGCAAAAGGTTTTTTATTCCTTTTTGAAACCTTTTATTTAAATTTGGTGGCATTTCTGTTCAAATTAATTGTAAAATACATATAAAAAATTATGTTAAAATTAATAAATCGCTTAAATCGGTTCAATGATTTATTAGTCTCATAAAAATTTAAAGATCACCTGAAAATTTCATTTTCTTGCTCCGACGTAAGCAAGATCCTCTATCTCTCAGTAAAGTGCAGATACGAAAGTTTGGCCAGTGCAAGTCAAGTTCTTCAAGAATTAATTGGCATCTGTATCACATCAACAGCTTATTGGTGTACCCTTAATGGCAAAATCTATATTATACTTAAAAAAATTATAAACACAGAAAGAGAAAACCTACTTTTTTCTAACTTCTTTGCAAAATCGACTAGATGGCGTAATGAAACTGGTGCGAATGTGATCGTCAAAGTGACATCCGGGAGTGAGCAAACCGCAAAACAACCGGTGAATCTGAATATAATTTAAATCAACATTTTACATTTTTAAAAAAACAAAGGTAGGAAAAGTCTTCTCATTAAAAAAAGAACCTGGTCCTCATAATGCGTCAGGTTGCTACGCGACCGACTCATGATCACAAGGGCATTAATTTACTTTTCTTGTTAAGCAGACGCTTACTTGCGTTTACAACAATTACACATAAAAAAGTAAAATAGAACCCATCATAGTCGAAGTGAAATTAAAAGACTAAATTATAAAAGTGTTTATTATTCGTTTTTGTTACGAAATATATTTGACTTAATGAAATATGCGGGATCTTGTGAATTTATGGTGGATCATGGTAAATGTGATCATGGGGATCTCGGTGCAGATTACGTATCACGAGACAAATAAACTTACTCAATAAGTCACTTTATAAAATAGCGATGGGAAATGAACTCACATTATTATGAGTTGCTTTTGAAAATATCAATTATACAAAGAGGGAGCAATGGATGATAAACGAGAAAAGAGGAACAAATTGGTGCTCAAAAAGGAGCTTACTAAAATTAATAAGGATTATGAAAAACGATGAAAGTTTAAGATATTTACAAGCAAACATATTTACTTGTAATAAAGTTGCTGGCGTTTTAAGAACTGACTGGATTTACTTTGACAAGGAGTCAAATCAGTTTTCGAAATGTCAGCAATTTAACCCTAGACTCATAACCTGGGTAAATATTACTCTTCATTGCATTTATGATTGATGTAATTTTTAAGAGGGTTATGAATCTAGGGTTAAAAAAGTATGTTTGTTACACAAGGTCGGCTCTAGGTTATATACATAAAGATTCGATAAGAGATTTTAACGGCTTTGCTGCTCACTTGGAAAACGCATTTTTCGAAGTAACTGGAAGAAGAATTGCTTATAAACTCTTCGTTTCCTTTCAATTTCGTTAATTTATTTGCCAGTTTTGTTAAGAACCTGATAAAAAAAACATTATTTAATCAAACTAAAATTAGTTTTATCGATTACCAAGAGAAAACAGTTTCACCCATTCTTTTGGCGAAGAGGAGCGTTCTTTGTACCGTGTACAAAGCTGCTTCTTTTCATCAATTTGTAAAATGACTTGGGATAAAAAATGATTTTATCATGAATGAAATCAATAATTATTTGACCTAAAGTTCACAGCGTGTATATAACAAACAATTGAATTACCTTTTTAACTATTTTGCTAAACTGTCAGTCTTTTTATCTTAAGCTTAAACCAAATATTTAACTCTCTTTGAAAGTGATACCTTTGGTTTACGTTTGTTTCAAGTTGATTCAATTGGCGAGAAGAATTTAATTTATAGTTTACACCTCATAGAATATAGACAAATTTACTAATTAGACGGTCAAAGGTTATGCACTGTAGCCTGTAATCCAAATGTGTCCGAAACATAGACAAAGTCAAGATCTTCAGAAGGTTTTACGAAAACTAAATTGAACCTATTTATTCGTAAAAAATCAAGATAAAACGAGTATATATTTTACGTATTTTGCAATTGTCATAATTTTGTTTTTGATTAAAACACACTTCTGTAAACCTCGGTAAAGTTTTTAAATAGCCTATATAAAAAAAAGAAATAACTCATTCAAAAAAAAGTTAATTTGAATTTTATTCAATGATTCATAAGTTACAAAAGTAGCTGCAAAAATACTAAATCATAGTTTTGCGAAAACAAGCACAAAATCTTAAATTAAATATTTTAGTATAATATTAAGTAATAAAAAGCTGATGATTTAATAATAATCAATAGCTTTAAAGTGTTTTTTTTCTGCAACCATAAACTTGTAGGATAGAGTCATGATTATTATATTGTACGCGGGGTGTGGCGTACTTGTACATAATTACACCCAGGTTAAATCAACGCTTACAGCATTCAAT
Organism: Diplosoma virens; assembly: GCA_963680785.1. NCBI lineage: Eukaryota > Metazoa > Chordata > Ascidiacea > Aplousobranchia > Didemnidae > Diplosoma > Diplosoma virens. The sequence goes on from OY796880.1 coordinate 15,873,478, forward strand.
CTTATTTGCCAAAGCTTTTAATTGTGGTTCATAAACAATAAGTTAAACATATTTTTTTTTTAATTTTTAAATGTTGGGACTCATCTTATACGTGTGTTGTAAAGGAACAACAAAAATTGTGTTTTTGTCCGAGTCAACGTAACTCAGTACGTTGACCAATCGACTTGTGACCGGAAGAACACTGGTTCACATCCGGGATGACGATATGATTTATTGCATATACCAAGGCTTTTCAACCTTTTTACCATTGCGCCCCCCAAAACTCCGCATGCAACGATTACGCCCAACTATTGCTATTTGCAAAGTGATGACCTTTTTTTGGTCTTCAAATAAATTTAAGATAGGAATTTAAGCCCTCAGAGTGGTGAAATTGATTGATAACTAATGATGTAAGCAGAAATTACTTTTTAAAGAACAAATATATTATTTCAACACTCTTTTCACACCATCTCTGTGTGGCCCCTTACAAACTCGCTCTATCCCACCAGTGGACCATGAGCCACAGGTTGAGAAACCATGACATATGCAATAATAGTAACCTAGAAACACTGCAGATATAGCTTAATCATTTGAGATTGTGAAACGTTTAAATTAAAGATGGCAAATACATAAGTCTCGTAGTAAAATACTGGGGAGTGTGAGCGAGATGTAACAAGCGCCGTACTAGTGATAAATAGTAGAAATGATCTTCGTTTGATCCTATTTTCGTCCTGTTGGTGAGCGATCAGGATAGGCTTTTACGCCATTTTTGCTGCTTGACAATCTTAACGTCTTGGCAAACAGCTCCAAATTTACAACCAAATTACGTCAAAAATTAAAAAGCTGATGGCAAATGTAATTTTAAGCCATCGTTGCTGTGTTGAAAGTCAGCAAGTTTCTCACCGTAGCCCGGCGACATCATCATTGCATTGTATTTGTTCGGTCACAATATGCGTATTGAAAGATTGATATTTTACTGTAGATTTAGAGACCAAAAGTTGGTCACTAAAATGGCAATGATAAATTAAATCGGACATTATTGGTGACGAGCAGGTCATTTTTTTCTCCATCCCTGATCAAGAGAGCAATGTCCGTGAACCGTAAGCTCACCAACATTCTGTTTGTTTTCTAGTTTTCTACACATTTTGCAAAATGATTATATAATGTACAAGATTTATAATGGACATATGAGCAGCGCATAGGCTCTAGGCCAGCGGTTTGAACCTGTGTACCGCGAGAGATTTTCAAGTGTGCTGCGAGACTTTTAAAAAACATTAGGCCATTGCTCCGCAACTTTTTTTTTTAGAGGACACAACTTTTTAGGCAGGAAAATCAAGACCTGCACTCTGTTCCAAGTGTGCTGCAAATTTTGAAAAGGTCCCAAAAGGTGCGAAAAGGTTGAGAATCACTGCTTTAGGCAATCTACTGTGTATTTCGAGGCAAATAACCGTCAAGTTTTCGGTTTAGCTTGGTTTCTATTTTTAAATCAGAGTCACATCACGTTCACTACGTAATAACAGAGCTCAAGCTACCCGCGTGAGATTAAAGGCAAGAAGGGTTCATCGAGGTCTTACCTAATTTCTGAGCTGTTTTTAATTTCAATTTGGTTTGAATGGCCGATGACATTTGGAAGACGAATCCATCCTTGAACGAACTCTTTACAAATCGTCATTGAAGACAATTCACATTCGTCTGAAACGATCACGTGACGATTTTATGCAGTTTCTTCAAACACGTGCGGTTTTTCGAAGACCGCCTTTTTTCTGAGTTACCTTTTATCTCGTCAGTTAATTGTTATTACAATTATAATTAGTAACTTTTTTTAAAATAAAAAAATTTCAATCTTTGACTAAGACTTGTCAATCTTATCGATAGAAATCTTGGACTCGCGGCTTCATTTATATTTTTTTTACAAAAAGTTGAAAAATACGAAGCTTTTTTTGACTCAGCTTTGTAAATGTGTATTATCTCTTTTCTAAGTTTTAACATGACTATTAGAAAACATTGAAACATTTTAATCATTTTTTTGCGTGCATACAAATTAGCAACGAAGTATTAACAAAAGTCGGTCCACCTTTTTCAATCATTCCTTTCTTTCGACTCAACGTTCTTGCACTAGAGCAACCACTAATACTTAAAATAAAAACCAACAACCAAACCACAGCGTTAACAAAACTTATCCTGGCAGCTTGGTTTTGTTTAATCATAGTCACTGCTCTCTTTCTTATATGGAACTTAGTTTCTGACAGCGGACAAGCGACTGTTATCGCAGACTTTAAGCTTGTAATTCCTCAGCAAAGGCAACGAAGCGATAAGCGGTTTACAAATCAAAGTTCTTTTTTCTTTAGCGGAATCCTCCTTGATTTAGCGCTTTGCGTCGCTTCTATATTATCGCGCACTTTATGCAAGTCTTTATTATCTTGTTAAAAAGTCTACTTTTCCATATAAAAATTATTTTTTCTGTGTAGATAATTTTGTGCGGTTACTTTAAATCTTGCATTTTTCTATTGTTAATGACTGATTTCTGGCTTTTTTGATTTAAAACCGGTGGGTGAGAGTTGAATTGATAAGAAATAAAAGTTTATTTGGAAAATTGATTAGCCGGAAATTTGGGCTGTTTATCAACATTAACTAAATGAAATATCGCCCATCTTTACGCTATTAAATCCTCAACAAACACAAGATTTCTTAGAAAGTTAAAAAGATTGTTGATTACTGCTTTTATCTATTTTCTACGTTGGATTAAAAATGTCTAGAAAGATAAATTACTTTTTACCGTACTGATATATTTTTCCAATTATGTTAACGACTTTTAAACAGCTTTATCAAGTTGTTTACAAACTTAGATTTACATTCATCATGTTTTTTTTTTTGTTAAAAATTCGTTTTAATTTGTGTACAGTCATCTTCTGTTTTTATTCTTAGCAAACAATTCATACATCTGAGAAACCTAAAGATAAAAGAAAGTAATGACACTGTGCAACAATGCTCGAATTAATTTTAAATAAAAACCAACTTTTGAACTCAAACGTATCTATGTCAGGACCTAGTTGAACACAAGTAGGTCATGCCTTCCTCGTCATAGAACACATCAGGTAAACGTAAAAAAATTGCGTTCAATAGAAAAATTTTAAACCGTCGAACCGATCAATACTTTGTAATAGCGAAAAAGAAGTAAAGCTGTATTGTATTTCACGAAAAAAGAATAATGTTATTGTTTGATTGCAGATTTCAATGTCAGCGGAACAGATCACACTTCAACCAACGAGTAGGGGGTTCCGAGTTCGATGCTTACTCTATTGAGTTATGTTTTTCTACCCTTGGGAAAAGCACTTAACAAAATTTTTAAATAAATTCATGTTAAAAACAACAACATTTAAATAAACTATAGTTTAAAAAAATATTTTATAGTTGTTGTATCGTTTAAAAAAAACAAAACCGTTATTAATGTAAAAAGGTAATAAAAAAGTTTCCGGGGTCATAAAGAATACCCACATGTGAATTAAATAAAAGTTTTACCTTCATAAAATGCACCAAAAAATAACTAAACCTAACCTTTAAACTCAGTAAATGTCATTTTTCTGTAAACTTTTATTTGCGAATTATTTGCTTAAAACTAGGGTTTGTCAAACGGTTTTATTCAAGGAACTCCTAGTCTTATTGTTTTAGCTCATGGAACACTTCATCAAATTTTTTTCTTGACACCAATTTGTCAAGAACATAAATGGAATTCAATTTTGCACGTCAAAAGATAAAGCTGCCCAAGCCCATTGTGACGTACTTGCGAACCGTCATATTCGTTGTTGATCGGAACACTTTAAGTAAACTTGCGGAGTACAAGTGTTCCGCGCGGAATACAATTTGAGAAGCGCTAGTTTAAACAAGCTTTGCGTTTAGTTACATGATTCAGGTAACAACGAAGGCAGCAGTCGTCGCAGTTACGCAATGAATAAAATTATCTTTCATTGGCCGTCGCGAAAAAGAGTTTCGTTCGCGTTCAAAACATGTTATTAGCCACACGAAAACTGCTGAGTAATGTTGGATACGAAAATAGCCGACGGTTGACACAAGATGATTTGTTAATATCAGTTTAAATCGGATTTAATTGAAGCTTTTTACGTATTAAAAATGTCGAAGGATCGTAGCCTATTTTTTGGGACCGATTGCAAAGGCAAATTATGAAACATTGTGCTTTATTTTTTCCACAAGGCAGAACAAAAATAACCATTTGGTTGTTGCGCATTTAATTAGTACAAATATCAATGTTTTTTAAGAATATAAAAATGATCGAAATTTCGAGACAAACGATTGTGGAAAGGAGATGCAAAAACATTTATTGCATTCAAACTTAGCCAACTAAAAAAAAATGCATTTGGCCTGTATTTCGAGTATAGTAGAATAACACCTTGGAACTAATCAGTTTTGTTTGCAATTTTGAATGCGCGTTTTTTAATTTTAAAAGATAGCAAGGATAGCTAGCTGTTTTTCCAAAAAATGAGGCTTCGATTTATGAAGGAATCATTGAAGTTTTATTACAATTTAAGTAAAAGTTGAGCTTTCTAAAAATGCTAATCGATTTTCTTAGTTTCAAATTATTAACGTTTATGCGTTTGTGAAAGTTTACTTTTTCAATCAAAATAACAGGAAAAGAAAATTTTATAATTTGTTTTATTTGCCAAAACATGTTACGAGTTTACTTTGACTGGGCAAAACAGCAGCTGCTTACGTTGTTTCAATTTGAAGCAGGATTACTGTTACAGGCAAATAGATAGTTATACGCGACTTTTAAGTTTTAAATATGATCCGGTTAAGGTTTGAAGTGTACCACTTGTACAACTAGTGTGTCAATAATATCTGGCTTTCTCTTGTCTATGGTTTCTGGCATCAAGTTGCGCTGAATATAATATATTTTTATTTTATGCAAGAAAGCATAAGTTCAACTTGAGAAGTGAACTCATGCTCTTCTGACCACGAGTCTGTCGTCCTACACTTGAACTACATTGACATACGATTAGTTTTTAATTTATTTTTTCCGAGCGTGTTAAATAATGAGTGACATCTAGCGTTGTGATATTTTTTCCGCTAGATGTAGCATCGAACTGCGTCGGTTAACAATAATAACGATCAGCAAAAGATATTTTCTTTTTATTATGGAATAAACCAGGGATGAGCAAGCTTTTCATTTTGCGGGCCAATGGTTTTCAAAATTTTAACTGACGAGAATTAATTTTTTATTATCCAGTTGAAAACTATCTCATCAAATGACATGATAATTATTACTACTTTTTTATCTCTATATTATCCTCTTGACTCGCAGGAAAGCGACGGAGGATCTAATACATAGAGCAAGCAATTACTCCGATTTGCTTCCGAAGATGTCAAGATATTGCTGTCCGGCTGAAATTTTTTATTTGGGTTTTAGTTTTATAGAAATATAACTAAAATTTAGGGCTGCTTGCCAAGAACACCAAGCAGAGAAAAGTGCCGTTAAGAGTATTTCCCATGGAGACAACAAAATGGCGCGAGTAGATTTTGTACCGAGACCTTATCAATCACAATCTCGGCTCTCTAACCGCTCGGCCACGCTGCCATATTAAATAAATTTATTTTACGGGCCAGATAAATAAGTGAAAAGGCCGAATCGGACCCGCGGGTCTTAGTTTGCCCACGTCAAAAATAAACTTTAATACAACGATGAATGTGTTAAAAGAGGCAAGATTGCATTGCATAGCGACGAGTCGAACCCGGATCACCTTGCTCAAACTTCTCTTCTTGATTTAATTATTAATGTTACTCACGTTATGTTGTAGTTTACGGTATTTTCCAATGCTTTGGATCCTTAACAGTACAATCGTGTAGACTAAATAAAATAGAGAAATAAATGAAAATTCAATTGGACAGCAACATTTAGCGAAATGCAAAAGCAGGTCTGGTGTTAGCTTGAAGGTTGCTTTAGTGAATGCTTCGGCATTGTCCTTCAATCCAGAAAGATAAACAAGGATAGATATATGGTCGTTATCATCAGCATTATGAATGATGATAAGTTTGTTTACACAATGACGAAGAAATAGAGAATTAATAGCAATGAAACGAAAATAAATATCAAACCAAATCCCCAACTGCAGCAATGGGTCAAGCTTTCATTTCGTTTTTTTTCCAAAATGAGTGTGACACCTTCTGTAGAAAATTAAACTAAAACAATAAAACGTGAAAAAAATATTTGCCAATTATATCACTTAGTCGTGTTTTATAAACGTTTATCCGCATGCATTTTGTCTGAACAATCAATCTTTTGAACAATTCATTTCGAATTACTTTTCTAAAATAAACGTTAGCAACACGACATAGAAATCTGTTAATACTAAAATGCATGCTTTGATAAAAGTTAAACAAGGAAATTTGAAGCTTTGTTGACGAAATAAATGTTAAAATGTAATTTCTCTAACAGAACTGAGCTGGCAAATTCGATTTTATTTTAAACCAAAAGTACTGTATGTCGGCAGCTTGGTCGAGGGTCAAGAACGTCGCGGTCGACACGATTGCGGTTCATCTTGGAAAAAACAGTTTAGGCCCTTTCCATTCTGTTGACAATCTGTTTATGTCCTGTCCACGTGCCATTTTGTTTACTTACTTTCTGTGTTGTTTGAAAGTTTTCAAAACGGAGTGCCTCGTAGAACCATGCAGAAATAAATTTAAAAAATCTGTATGTTTTTAAGCTTGGCATCATCCTACGCCGTATAATTTTACTACATGATCGACAAAGGTTACCAAACTTTCTTAAAAAAGAGCCAGATGGCGGTTAACACTTATGACTGTGGACAAGTTTTATAACAGCGAAGTTACATCATAATCATCATCCGACTTTTTATACTCCAGAGTTGCAGGTCAACGTCCAGGGTATTAAGCGTAAAATAGCTATCAAGCGATTTTGAAAATACTACGATATCGCTGTTCGGTAAAATTTTTATTTGCTTTTTTGTTTTTTTATGATGATACGAGTCGCTATGCAAAGACAAGTGGCGTAAAAGGTCTTTCCAAGACTCAACAGGATGACAAAAGTAATAGTTGTACCGCGACCAAGCCAATCATGATAGCCATTAAGACGGAGCTCTTATCTACTCAATCACACTGCCAACAACATGTCGAAGTAACCTGAAAATAAAAAACAATTTTACTTTAAATCAAAGCTTAAAAGTACGGCTTGCCAGTAAAAAAAACTATTTGAAATCAGCAGAAGACCAAAAAATTCTTTAATTTCTTAGTATATGGACATTTGAAGATCTTAACTTTAAGTAACATTTTTTGACCTTTGATTTATACGTTTCTATTTTAGTTAATATTAGGTAAATTTAGCGAGATGCTAATCCCTGGATTACGCCATCGGAAGTGCTAATCTTGATTAAATCTAAATATAAACGTTTGTTTCAGTCCGCTGTGTAAAAGCTACACTGCAAACTTTTCTAACATGTAGTTTGGCACAGTGAAATATTGTAAACGGGGCATAAATACTAGAAGAGCGCGATAACTCAGAACTTTGGAAAAGACAGCTCCGGAATGCTTTGCCCATGACAACCGAAGTAACAGCCACCTACATGTTAGCGTATAGCATTTTTTTTATTCGCTACAAATAGTGTCGCGTTCTTTCATCGAATTGTTAGAATGCGGCGCTTGCAAACCGAAGTTTCAATCTCGTACGTCGCGCTGCTGAAAACTAACATGATCTGATGGATGTTCAAAGCACGTGATCCGGATTGTGAATGATTAACGATGGAAAAGTGACAATGCATAAATCCAGGATCCCTCTCCGATTTATCGGACCAATACTGGATGCCCGACCAAAGAAACGTGAAGAGTTTTGTTTTTTTTGTTCTATAACAGATGTCATTGCATCAAGTTTTGATTTCAAATTTCATGCTTCCCGTAGTCTTGTTTTCAATAAGTGTTCTTCATTAACAATTGAAACATATTTGAAAGCGACATTATTGACCAAGAGTTTTGTTTTAAGTGCACTAATTTTTGAGAATATTTTTAATCTAATTTGTCTGCTTGTTGAATCTGTTAAGCCAATCTTGAAAGCGTTATGAAAGATAACAAGTATGAAAATGTTTATTAAAAGCGTTTATCTTTAAATGAGTTCATTGTTTGAATTTTTCAACATAACCCTGCATTTGAAAGCAGGTACAATTACGATCTTGATTGGAAAAGTCAGCTTTTTCATTTCTTTCGGTTTTAATTACTTTTCAAGGCTAAACTGCGCCATTCGACATATTTTTTACGCTTCATTTTTTTCTTGACTATTGGTCGTAATTTGTCACTCAACTTGATAAGTTTGAAGACTATATGTAATTTGATAAAACTAATACAAACACAAACGGAAATGCAAATTATTGTAAGTGAGCGGTTAAGTGAAGTATAAAAAAATTCCAATCATTAGAGGACAAGCACGTGGGATAGAAACACAAACTGGTTCTTTTACGTAACTGCTTTTCATAAATTATGAACGACTCAGTAAGAAGCGATATTAATAAAAACAGCAGGTCTGCTTTTGAGTGGCATACAACGAATAACAAAAATAACAGAGTCACTTATTTGAGAGATACATTTTTACAGCATAAGTTGATTTAAAACTGCGTAAAAAAACAAACATTTCTTTTAAAGAAAAGCACATTTAGATGTAACAATACAGACTTAATACTTTTAACGCATAAGAAATACTTGCAGAAGATAAGGCTGGTTGCAGTATGCAAGGCAAATTCTATACAGCGATAGATAAAAACTGTGCCCGAGATCACAATCTTTACCTCCACTGTGAAGAATAGGATGCTCATTCAGCCTTCTCCTTCAACGTTTACAGTTATTCGCACATACCTTCTTTGGCAGAACGCCAACAGTAGGCATTCATTACGATCGAGTCTTGCAAGCGAAGAACCAGCTGTTTTACACCGGCTTGAAACTGGGTTGAAGAGAGCGGCGTTCGCTTTAAATATACCGCGACGACGACGAAATAAGCGTCGCTTGGACAATTAATCACGAGCAGCTTTTGAAATCGGAAACGTTATTCGTGCTGTTATATTGAAAAGTCATACCGTCACACGCCTCTGCTATGCTTTGTTGTTAGTTGGAAAAATCCATCAAAAACATAGCGCCAAATCTATATTTGATTTACTTTGCCATAAAAAGCGTGGTTGTATATGAACGATACAAATGGCCTGTCTGTCAGTTTTAGCTAAAACCGGGAAAAAAGTATCCGTTCTTCAACTAACGACCAACAAGCAGTGAAGGTTACTTTTGATTCGTCACCTAGCAGGGGCACATTTCAAGGATAAACCTGTGCAATCACGTATTTTCCAAAAAGTTAGGATACTATTTTTTAAGCGATTGCTAAAACTTGTGTTAAGTTTATTATCATGATGGCTAACATTTGATTTTCTTTACTACTCTAGAAAGAATTTCGATCGTTTTTATAAAAATTAAATTTTAATAAAAAGAATTAAGCAATTTATGAAATTATACTCTTTCCTATTATTCTGACTTTAGTTGGCCTATTAATGCAAACATTTATTTAATATAAATAATTCCAGCAAAATAAACCTTATTTTGAAATATTCTTTTTAAATACTATTTTCTAAGTAGCAAAATGTTCGGTTTTTTATCATAAGTAACTCGTTCAATTTAATAAATCAGGAAAATTACAAGGAAAGCAACCTTGCTTTTAATTACTTAACTTCATTCGCATTTCATTACCATCTTGCAACTCGTAACAATTACGTTTTATAGCAGTAGTCCTTGTAGTAAGTTTAGTTTTTAACCGGTTTTGTCTTTGGCCGAAAGCGGTGGGAGATCCATTTACCTCATGAGCGACTTTCAAATCCGTTTTCTGCATTTGACTCAATACGCATCGTCCTCAATTTGTAAATCAACTTTATACTTCAATTTTTGTCAACGTTTCTGCTGCAGTACATTTTGATTTGTTTTCCTCAAAACCTTTGCACCACCAGAGGTGCAAAAAGTGGATTTAGTCCAGCTGAGCTTAGTCAGGATACTGCGACTCATCGCTGTTTTTTTCTGAAGACAAAGCCAATTTTGTCATCAAATTAGACTAGAGTTAAAAAAATCTCTACTTCAAGTTGAAAGTCAATCATCAATCTGTTTTTCTTTGAAAGTGAAGTGAAAAACCGTTTTAGTTTTTTTCTTTATAATTAAAAGAAAAATAATTACGGCCTTCAATTTTAAGAAAAGATTTTTTTAAAAGTATTTCGTTTTTCCATTTAAACTCCTAAAAAATTTTGGTACATTTAAGGTTTACTTGAGATTAATTTAAAAACCTTTTTATCTTTTTTTGTTTTTTTATATTTCGTATAGGGCTACCAACCGTCCCGGAATGGCCGGGACAGTCCCGTAATTGATGTCTGGCGTCCCGTGTTTCGGGCTGGGTCACTTTTGTCCCGGAATTTACTGACAGTTCTTTGGATTGTTTTGGGGCAACTTTTTGGGGCTCTGTCCTGCCTATTTTGGCAAAAATTTCGCCGAAAATCGAAGACAGATTTTATGTAAAAACTCCTTTTTTCTTGTTTTTTCCGACATCGCTAGTTTTCAGAGAAAATAATAAAATCCGAGACTGATTTCAAGTGAGGATCTTTTTTTTTAGAGATCGCTATGATTTTGGAACGAAAACTGGGGAATCGGAGACTGATTTTAAGTGAGGACCTTTTTTTTTTTAGATATCACTACGATTTTGGAACGAAAACTGAGGAATCGGAGACTGATTTTAAGTGAGGACCTTTTTTTTAAAAAATCACTACGATTTTGAAACAAAAATCCAGCTGTCTCATTTGCTTGGCCCGCCAATATTTTTAATGAGCCAAAATGGCCCTCGGCTTAAAAAAGTTTGACGCCCCTGTATTTAAGGTGTCCCGGAATGGCGAAACAAAAAGTTGGTAACCCTAATTTTGTATCATCTAGTGGAAATATTGTTTAGGGAATGTAATGACATATTTTTACTATGCGGTGGAATAAAAGTAGAAAAAAACTGAACTTTTACAAAATTGTTCTAAAATCTATCAACAATATAACCTGTTATCTAATTCAAAGTTCTTGACAGCCATATCACAGAAAAATTGTTTTTTAATTTGAAGAAAAGTTTAACACTTTTTAAAAATATTATTAACTATATTTACAATTTTGTTTCCGAATTAATAACGTTTCAAGTAGTTTTATGCTTTTAAACAGAAATTTTATCAGTTTTTTTTAGTTATTTATAGATTAATGCACTTTAGTAAAACCGTATAGGCTAACGCATGGTTTTAGCTTTATACACTTGGTTAAAATATCGATAAAGTAAGTGAAAAATAAGAATAGCTTTTAACCTTTTAATTGATACCAATTTATTCGCTTGTTTGATTAATGTAATTAATCTTTGACATCCGCAATGAGATTTTATTTTATCTCTATATTTATCCTCCTGACTTCCAGGAAAGCGACGAAGGCGCTATACATAGGGCAAACTATACGTAGGGCAATTATCCCGACCTGCTTCCGAAGATAAAAATTCTAGTCATCTCATAAACAAAAAATAGCGAAGAAGAGTTAAGTTATACGCAATCAAAATTAATTGACTTGTTTTGTGTTTTTCTAAAAATCTTCGACTAGAAAAATGTCCCACATCAAACTTGCTATTGTACAATAATCACTTTAGAAATTTGAAGTTGAATAGGTATATTTTTGGTTGCTGGACTAAAGGACCTTATTGAATTCGTATCCCAACAATACGTCAGCAAATTAAACAAGTGTTTTTCAATGCCAAAACTAGTCTTATAAACATTTTAACAAAAACCAACGGTGTCTCGGAAAATTTTTTAGTGCAAGATATCTTGTCATCAACTTGAATTGGTGCTAAGATCTTCCAAACCGAATCAATTTGGAAAAAGTCGGTTTTGTGACAGGTCAAGTGTTTATATTTAACTTTGGACCGGAAACATTTGCAAATTTTAAGTTTGTAGTGTCTGCTCAATTATTTAAAAAAATATTAGTTATACCCGAGGGAAGGCAAAACTGACATTGCCAAGATGACTTGAACGAAAAAAAACTGACTGAAAGTTTGGCACGGCAAGCCTATAACTTGGTGTCCTGAAATGCCAAACGTCTGTTAAGGACAGAGGAAACTTGTGACGGCTCCTGCTATTAATCAACATTTTGGTCACGTTCTTACTAGAGATAGTTGAGCGGAGGGTGTATACCGACAGCAGCGATCTGTCAATTGGTGCCCTTATAAAAGCAAAAACTGCTAGCTCTAACATTGATGACCTTCAATCGCTTTTACTATTTCAGCCTTTTGACCACGCCCTTTTATTTTATTCCAAGCAGGAACAAATAGAAAATGTTTTTTTTTGTTTTTAACTAATTTATTATCGATAAAACAACAAGCGTTTGTATACGGTTAATTGTAACTATAAAACCAGAATGCATCATTAAATTTTTTAAATATAAAGTGATCGGAAGAAAACCTGTTCCATCAATTTTTTATTGTTAGAAATTATTCAGTAACTAAGATTAAAAAGATACCGGCACTTTACAGTTAACTTACAGGATAGTAAAAACGAAGTCCAGGAAGTCAAAATAGGCGTAGCAATCCATTGAAATATCATGTCTTAACCAAATAGTTTTAAGTGTTGCCAAAAAGAAACTTATTATAATTGTTTCTTTTCTATATAATTCCGAAATTAAATTCTATTATTTGTTTTTTATCATCCTCAAACTGCTTACCCATATTTACATTATTACTGGTGGTGGTATTACCCTACGAAGTACTGTGATTAGTGGTTGGAGTCACAACATATAAACTCATAAACGTGCAATTTTTCTGGGCAAAAGTTAAACAACTCCCCATAATTTTAATTCAATAAATACCCGATCGAAATTATGAGTTTTTATTTAACAGCACAATTTTTTTATTGAGAAAATCTGAATTAACCTTTTCTTTTTTGTATAACAATTTTTTGGCTTTTTATGAAAAGAAAAAAAAAATTTAGTTTAGAGAAAAAGTTTATATATACCGTAACTACAACACTTTTAACGGAATCGCTCAGGTAATAACACTCTGACTTCCAAGTAGAAGCACGCGAGTTCTATGCTCAGTCTATCTGACTGATTTTTGCCTTGATAAGGTCACACTGCTTACCTGCAATATTGCCTCCATTTTAAAACTGTAAGTGCTTAAAAATCTCGAATGCAGCTGATTTCCCCTAAATATGCAAAAATAATTGCAGTTCAAAAAACATATTTTGTTAAACCATCGGAGAATTACAAGACTTGAGAAAATATTTTGAACTATCCAAATTGATATTAAATTAATTTTTCTCAAACAAATTTCGTTATTCATCACGAAGATTTGATTTTATGTTTCCATCAAGCTGGAGCGATTTCGTTATTTTAGCTCAAGAAGGTTTTTCGTTTTTACAAACAAACTAGGTAATGTATGCTACAGTACAAACAAAAAACTGCTATTTTTTGAGTGACTGTATCCTTTTAAAAAACTTTTTATTCATAAAAAAACGCATAATTGGACGGTACAGTAAAAAATAAATTTTCTAATCCTGTTGCTTAGCCTACAAGTTACAATAAAAAAAGGCTGACTCTACCACTGTTTTATATCCTTGAGAAAAACATAGTTTTGAGATGAGGCTGTTTTAAATAGTAAAGTAAACAGACTGTAATCTTGTTTCTACGAACAATTTATTATAATAAGAATAACAAAAGTAATTTTGAAAGATTTGTTAATCGAAATTATTAGTAGGTTGTAGCTGATTCGACCTCTAACTCATAACTACACTTTTCTAGGCTATTATTTTTCTTCCTTTATCATTTCTTCGCACGTCTATACCTTAAAAATTTATACCGAAACCAAAAATTTAAAGTTCAAGTCTAGCTAACATTGATTGTTTTAATTAAATTAAAACGCATTTCCCCATAAAACTATAATATGAGAGTTACACCAAGGAGAAGAGAAAACAACAATAGTCGACAAAAATTCTCCATCGAAATCAGCTGCTAGTTAAAACCCTCAGGCGCAATGTTGTAAAAGAAGTACCCGACACATGTCATTACCGCGCCAAACTTCATAATTACATGACATCATCACCGACTTTAACTTGCAACCAGTTGGGATATGAGCTTATTTCAACTTTACGGAACCGAAAAACTCGACTGCGCAGATGTTTAATTTTTATGCTAGAAAAACAATTTAAAATAACTTTTGTCTTTAATTCCAAACAAGATTTCTAGCAAACAGACATAGCTTGTTTTCTGTTTAGGTCACTAGAAAAAATTTGACAAATGGCAGCCATCCAAAATAATTAAAGGTATCGTGGTAAAGCAGTAGAAATTTAATGAGCCATTACTTTGCACATACGTTGAACACGTTTGAGAATCAGAAAGTTTTTTTTTTTTCGAAATGAAATTAAATATTACCTCATAAATCCATTAATATTTAAGTTAATATTTTTATTTTCATTGCACATTGCGCAGTAACGTTACACATCATCAAAAATCGTAGCAAAATGCAATTCCAAGAAAACATATATTTAGAATCTTGAACGGGATTAACACAAGGCGAAAAAGTCAAGCGTCTTAGATTTTTTAATCTCTGACAAAAAAACAAAGATAAGAGATTGGAAGACTTTGATATCTACCCAACCGTTAGATTTTTTTGATACTATTTTTAAGAAAACACTCTTGCCGGAAGTAGCATCACTTGTCAGTCCTTGTAAGCTTCGATTTTAAAAAGTGGAACATGGTAAAAATATTCCACTTTTACTCATAGCCGTACCTGCCGGGGGGGCAGGGAGGGGAATTGCCCCCCCAAGTTTCGAAGATTTGGGCAAAATTAAGATTTTTCGGGCAGCGATACGAAAAATTTGGGCAAAGTGAGGAAATTTAGAGAGGTGACGATGAGGAACTGCAAAAAATAATAACCCAAATTTAGGTGAAGACCTTTTTTTTTTTTTTAGAGAACACCTTGATTTTGGGACAAAATTGGTTTTTCGTCTGAGAATCTCAGACAATTTTTTTGTCATATCCGAAATGTACTATAAAATCATGATTTGGGCAAACGTCACAAAATTTGGGCAAAACTTCATTGCCCCCCCAAAATTTTTTGGGCTGGTACGGCTATGCTTTTACTGGGCACTTTTCAAAGTTTTTTACGTTTGTTGATGGCCAAACTTGCATTTCGCAGCTTGTTCGAAAGGGTTAAGTAAAAGAAAATCTCGACTTCGATTGAAAAGCAAGTAAAAACTTTTTTTAGTTTTCAAATGACTTTTAATGGCAAAAAAAACGTTTTCGGCCTTAAAATTAAAATGTTTGCCTTTTTATAATTCTCAGTTGACTTTAGAAAACAAAACCGCCCTTTTAAAAACATTTGCCCGATTTCGTGGATTCGACTTTTTTCGAGTTAAGGTGATTTGGCGGTATGATTGCATCTAAGTGATGGTTTTAGTACGGAGCAAACGAAGCGGCCGCACCGGGCCCCCTGCATAGCCGTACCTACCGAGGGAGGTAGGAGGGGCAGTTGCCCCCCTTCCGAGTTTCCAAAATTTGGGTCAAATTAGAAATTTTAGGGCAGCGACAATGCTCAAATGCAGAAAATAGAGAACAAATTTATGTGAAGACCTTTTTTTGGAGAATACCATGATTTTGGGACGAAAAACGAGAATTCTGAGAAAAACTTTTTTTTCAGAAATAAGAGATGTTTTTTTTTTCTATCGTCTTCAGATTAGAATCTCAGACAATTTTTTTGTTATATCCGTTAAGCATTGAAAATGATGATTCGGGCATTGTGATAAAATTTGGGAAAACTTTATCGCCCCCTACAATTTTTTGGCTGGTACGGCTATGCCCCCTTGCCTGCACCTTAATTTTAAAATAAAAAAAGAAGGATTATGTACTCGATTGAAGGTTACGACCTTTTTTTTAGAGATCCCTTTATTTTGGGAGAAGAAACTTGGCACCAAAAAAAGTAAACCCTTTATATCTTTTGCACAGGGCTGACCATCACTAGTTGCAACAAAACTTGTGGCAACGCTAGGCTTTCGTGTCAGTTTCGAACAAATGTTCTTTGTCTTTAAGTGAAAAACAAAGTAAATTTTAAATAAGGTCTTTACTTTAATTTGACTTTTTTCTCGAAACTAAGTAAAGTAAAAAAAAATCTTTACTTTAAATCAGTGGTTTTTAACCTTTTCTGTACCGTGGCCTATTTTTCAACCCAAGTTAACTTCACAACCCACTTTGGTCAACAAAATTAAATTTCCATCCCAAAATCATAGTGTTCTCTAAAAAAAAAAGGTCTTCACTTGGAATTGCTATCAATTTTCCCTACTTTTGTCCCAAAATCATAGTGTTCTCTAAAAAAAAAAGTCTTCATGTGGTTGACTGCACAGGACGCCAGAAAAATGCCTAAAAAATGGGACGGATGGCTAGCCTAATTATACATATATATTATACATATTGCTTTCATTTTGATTTATGCTCCATAACCCACTAAAAAACCACTGTGGCCCACAGGTTGAAAACCCCTGCTTTAAATAAAGAGTTTAAAGATCGGCTCGGACTGAAAGCAGTCGCTTGGACCAGACCTTTCTAAATTTTGCGGTACACTTGGTCCGGAGTAAATATCTTTTTTTGGTCTTCGCTAAATTTTTTCTTTAAATGAAGCTTTAGGTAGCGCCAAAAAGTGTAAATGCTTTAATTTTTATCTTTACAAGTACAGCAGGAGCGCCGTAAAGTAGGGGGTGAGATTTAAAAAAAGCTTCATTTTATTTTTTAAAAAGGCATATAATTTTTTAAAAGATTTTTGCGCTGAAAACGGTTGCGATGCCATTCAATATCGCGGCTAGTGTTGTTTCCGATTCTGGACAAAATTTTGCAACGCGGGTTTCGGGTACCTGAGAGAAATATCTCGGAAAAAGCCAGGTTTTTCGAGTTTTGATAAAAGAGGAATTTTGCACTAAAATAAATCCATTGTTATTTGAAATTACTTCTGTTATTCAATGCGTAAAAACTTATCACCGTATCATTAGTTCTGTGCAGCGCAAAACATAATAAGAAGGAGACGGCAATATGTCTATAATACGCTTTTCAAAGTCAACCGACTTCCAATCGTAAAGTAGACGGCAGAAATTTACAAATGTACAATAAAGCTAAATTTCAAAAAAGCACACCATGGTAAACAAATCTTACAACAACAAAAACCACAAAACTACTTCAGAAAATGATTACGAAGACAGCAAATATACACAAATTATTTTCTTTTTTAAAATCTGAGTTTCGTGTAATAAAAAATAGCAAAAAAAACGGATTTCGGGTCTGGAAAAACCCGGATTGGAAACACTAATCGCAAATGTTTTTAGCGCAAAACTTTAGTGATGAATAAAAAAAAAGTTATCACTCTTAATGAGTGTCCAAAATCACTATTTTTTTCCCAAATTGAAGGTGAAGACTAAAAAAAGAAAAAGGTCATCATCAGTTTCAATCAGTGTCCAAAATCTCGATTTTTATCCAAAATTAAAAGTAAAGACTAAAAAAAGATCATCAGTTTTTATCAAGTCAATGATCTCTACTTTCATCTTAAACTTATGGTGCAGACAAAACTGAAATAAATGGCTTCACCTTCAATCGTTCTGACATTTTGGTCAAGTTTCCAAATTCTTCTGTGTCTGCCCACCTGTGCCCTCCCTTTTTAAAAAGGCAGGGAGAGAATTTAAAGGAGTCAAAAGGGCATGTGGGACAATTGTCCCCATTTTCTCTGCTTTTGGTGCCCCTGAAGTACAGTGCAATTTTTTTTGGTTTTTGCTTAATTTCAAGCGATTTGTTCACGTGTGTGTGAAGTTTCCAGGACACACATATCAGGTACAAAACGAGACTGGAAGGCAAATAAAAGCAAAACAGTCTTCACTTTACAAAAAAGAAAATAGGTTAACTTTTTAAAGCTATTTGGTCGCTACTTGATAAAACAAAATTTTTTCTGTTTTAAGGAGTATGCTATGTATTACCGTTTTTCCGCGGCACACTGATAACAGAGCACTGGGCTATGGCATGACAGTATTACGACACTGTCAGTCAAAAAAAAAAAAACCCAAGTCTTACTGAAGTGTAAAAGTCCCGGTATCACTTGCCATTTTTATGTCGATTGCTCATCTGTTACATATTCATGACACGGGACGGTACGCTGCTAAGAAATTAGCATATTGAAAACAATTTTTTTAAATTATTCAAACGCCTTGAACACTGCTAAAACTTTATGCATCGTATTGAGATATAACGGTCCATAAATTAAAGCTGACTTTCTCATTTTTGCAGTCAATAATTGAAAAATATTGATTCAACCATGATATAAAAAAATATTTCACTAAAATAATTGTTTATGGGTGAAATGAAAAATATTTTATATATTAACTATAACAAAAAATTCGAGGGCTGTTTACAGGGTTACTATCTGAGCTAACCAAAAAATAAGCACAGCCAAATCTCTATTTTTATCCCAAAAACGTAGTGTAAAAAAAGGTCGTCACTATTAATCAGTGTCCAACATTTCTGTTTTCATCCCAAAAACGTTTGGCATGAGCAATTGCCCCTGCCCGCGGCTTCCGGGCCCCTAGAAATAAACATATTAAAAATTTTCTTAGACCATGTTTATAAAAATAAGCGCAAGTCTTTGAAATAAGCACGAAATGGTAACCCCGACTGTACATTTGTCTGAACATCTATTAATTTTGTATTATGTTGCAAATTAATTCTAATTATTTATTGGTTCTTGTCAAATTATGTCGAAGACTACAAGAAGTGTAAACTTTGGTTTTTAATTCAGAATTTTGAAATTTCTTGCCTTGTATACTTTCTATAATTTTTGTAATGTTGTTAATGATAACAGCAAAATCTGTTTCTTAGGGGAGTCAAACAAAAGCGGGATAGAAATAACTACATATTTCTTTTTGATCTGTTAAAAAACAAAACCATGTTTTTTTCACATGGGCTAGCTAGTCTATAAATGACTTTCTTGAATTAGTTCAACTGAGATTTTAATAAAACGCTGACATTAAACACAAAAAGCACAATGCAATGTCATGCAACGAAACTAGATACGCATACAAGATATAACTTGTAAAATCACATAAATTATGGAAATACAAGCTGATAAAGAGGTTAGTAACGCAGGAAGTACATTGCATATTTACCAGGTTGTTTTTACACAACATGCAAGTTCAAACTATTCACGATGATATAGATTATCTTAAAAATGTTTTGTAAATACCAAAGAACAACGGTCAGTTTCTTTCCATCTACCTATTCAAATAATTGCCTTAGCTGTGAGTTCCGATTGCTGCAGTGTTTGATATATGCTTTGTCGGCGAACTTTAAAAAAATGATTTAATAAATTTGAAAAGTTGTGATAATGTTATAACTGACTTAAGCTTTTACAACTTCAAATGTAGCGACTGTTGGCAATTTAATCGGTAAATGTAATAAATTAAGGCTTAAGCAATATCGTTTAGTTTCTGTCTCCTTATTTAAAATCACTGTTTCAATGTCTATTGCAAAGCAAATTAAACTGATTGTAAATATCAATAAATTGAATAAATGATCATAACTATTTTAACTATATTCTAAGCCATTTTAACTATATTCATTGCAAATGCGTTGTACGTTTATTTAAAAGAAAACAATTGAAAATAAGAGCCACGTTATAACAGTAGTTTTTGCTAGATCCAAACCAGACTCACCTAAATTTTTACCCATCGCGGGCCAAATTTTGTCAGCAAGTTTGTTGCTCCTCAAACACAAATTTAGCAAAAATTAACTAAAAACACAATTTAAGACAAAAAAAGATCTTCACTTTGATTCTACTGTCGTTTTTTTTTCAAAATAAAGCAAGAAATCTTTACTCAAGCGAAAATTGTTATATTCCGAGTTTTTTGGTGCCCACCAGTAGAAAAGTTAAGAAATACTGCAATAATTGTATGTTAATTGAGAATCTGATTAAAAATTCCTTTGCGGTCCGGGAATGGGGCAGCCCTAATGAGGCTATTTAGGAGCTTTTCTCATCGTTGATCATCAATAACTGATAAGCACCGATGGGAAAAAGTACACCAAAAGTTATTTGGCGGTAATTGCACTAAACTTATTGAAAAGCAATAGAAAAGCGCGGTTGTTACTTTTTTTCTAACAATTCAAAACTTTTTCAAAAGTAATTGAGTGAAAGCTTTTAACTGCAACTTTAAACAGCTAAAGTAAGAATGCCATCGGGTTAGCCTTTGGGGTCAACCAAAAGAGGTGGGGTTTGATTGTCCCTTGCTAGCGTAAACACATGTAGTAAAACAAAACGTATCGACTATACTCTAATTCGATCTCAAGTTTGGCGCTTAAGAAACATATTGTCTCAGTGCATTTCTAACATCGCGAGGATGAGCCGGCGATGTTAGAGTTTTGGTTGGCAAAACTCCATGCTACCTCGACCCTACACCGCAGTATTTATTGTGAGGGTGCGGCAGTCTGACTTTTGGACAATTAATCTTTAGCTCCGTCTTATTCTGAGAGTCCCAAAAATTATTCTTCATTATTATCATGTTTCGGCTGAAAGTCGTCATAGATTTGAAAAGTGAAAAAAAACTGTTTCGTCTTCAAAAGCTTAGCACAAACAATTTTTTAGTCTTCACCCTAAATTAAAAACTAAAGGTGATTTATTTTCTTCAAAAAAATACGTTGCTATTTAACTATACAGAATTTATAAGTCCAATATCTGAACAGGGGTCAAAGTACTGGGAACCCAAAAAAGGCTGGGTTGTACAATGCATGACAAATCTTCTCCATAACAACGTAGTTACGGTATTCTTGTTGTTGAAAAAAAAATACTATTAAACAATTTAGTATATTTAGATATTATTCCGCTCTTACAGATGGGTTTTGAAGACTAAATATAAATTTCAATGTTTTAATTTGCTTTTCTTTTTCACTGTTGTCACCTGGCGGAAAAATGTTTTATTTAAATTCTGCAAAATGGAGTCAATGTTGGCAACACACAGCAAATTACGAAAGCTATATATGATAATATTAAAGGTTATTTTAACTAAAAACACAGTTGTACTTTTTCTAAAATCAATACTAAACGGGCAAAAATTTGTTAATTTTTATAAACCAATTTAATTTTATTTAAATGACCATGAATTCATCCGAATTTTGCGTTTAAAGAACGGACTTTTTTTTTACCTTAACATTAAAAACAGCCACATAAATATGAAAACTCAGTTTGCTTTTATCAAATAAAACCAACCACATTCTAGCGGTAGAGTAATAATAGTCATAAGGCTCATGTGCCACATTAATCAAGACAGCTGGACAATATTAATTTTTGCAAAAAATTATGACAGGCCTACGGATAATATTTGGGTGTATTTCAGTACAATTATATATATATATAAAAAACTCAAAGCAACGTCATTGTACCACCACCAACGATTAGTACTAATAAGCTGTAGTATTGGTACTCATATCATCAGCCTCCACGTGGCGCGTCCCAGCAACTAGCAAATGACTAGGCGAATGAGGATGAATTCGGGATGCTACCGGGGAAGTAATAGGGTAGACCCTCGGCTCTGAGGCGAAAGAGACTCGATCAGTTATTTCAATTTTTTTTATTTCTGCTCTGCTACACAATAAAAATGTAACTATATTTATTTAATAATAAACATAATTAAGGCTGCGGACTAGAAAAAGGAAGAAGCAACAAAACGAATGTACGTTGTAGCTTGCAAAGATAGTAATGAATTATTTATAGACGTTGTATGACAGGAAGCGACGTTGCTTCACCTCAGTCCTTAGATAAGTACACAAATGCTAGATGTGGGCCATAGGTGCCCATAACACTACATTTAAATGTTGAAGATCTAAGCGCAAATAAGATCTACGTTATCAGCCAATTGGCCCCTTGACATAGAGCTCTAGTCATGTTTGTACAAGATACCCATTGCACGAATACAGACCAGCTTGTAATGCCACACTTCTCACTGGCTGGTTGGGTCTCAAGCAAGAAGCATGGCCTTGCTACGTTTATCCACAAAAACTTATCTGGACCCTTGTGAATCAATCCTCGGAGAGATCAGTAATTGAGTGTTTGCGTGTGAACATTATTGTTGCAAGTTTGTCATGATCTACAAACCACCAACCTTGCAACTCACACCAACAGCCATTCCATTGTTCCCACACCTCTGTCTTCATGCAGATGATTCTAACTGCCAGCGCACTGACTGGGGCTATAGTTACACCAACCCAGATGGAAAACGCCTGGCTGACCTGGACGCCAAGGAAAATCTTTCTCTCTTGTATAAACGTAAAGATGCCCCTAGCTCCTTCTCTGGTCGCTGAAGCAGTGTAACCAATTCTGACTTGGTTTTTGCGAGTGAAGATTTAAACAGCTTCGAATTGACAGATATATGTCAGAGAAGTTTCCCAGGTCCCAACATTGGACATCGTTAATTATGGCCTCAGTCTCAAGTGATCCGTATAAGCGTTGAAACTTCCGCAAGGCCAACTTGGAGCTATACAGCCTCATCACAAACCAGCTATCTCGGAAATTACCATCTCCTGACTCTGGCTTATTGACAAGACATACCAGGATTTCTGCAATACTATCTTTGCGCCAGCCAAGTTGTCAATTCCACCCCGTTGCTGAAACAACTTTAGATCGTGTTGGGATGCGGAGTGCGAGCACCTCTACCAGGTTTTTCGGCAGGCTCATCAGAGTAAAGCAACTAGTTCAGCTGCTTCCTCCTAGCTGTCTCATCTTGATGAAAAACGAAAAGATCACTGGCCCGAGGCTGTCAATAACGTCGATCTCACGCACTCCAGTCGGCTGGCATGGAATATAATTACCAACTTGACCGGCAGAATCAGACACACACTCCGCCTCTGCCCAATTACTGCCAACTCGATTTCCTCGCAGTTGGTTAAAAATGAAATATACAAAACAAACCGCGAGTCAGGCAGACTTACCTTTAAAGAGGTGTCCCTACTCTGAAGGATTCCAACACCGCCTGACAAATGTATCTCTAGAGATTTTTTCCCGAAATCATTTGCCAATGCCTTCCAGCTGTTAAAGTCCGGGAAGCTCCGGGCCCTGACTCTCTATGCCCCGAGCCAATACTCCATACCGGCTCTGCTTTGAAGTCCTGGTTAAACATTTCTGCATGCGCCAACTCAAAACTTTTAAAAATTGGAGGAGAGCATTAGTGGTTGCCATCCCAAAGCCAAATAAGCCATTAAGGGACCCAAAGAATTACAGACTTATCTCTTTGCTTTGTGTCCCCTTCAAGATCTTGGACAGACTTATATATACAAGCGTCGAACCAATTATGGACCTATTGCTACCTAGAGAGCAACCTGGGTTTCGGCGCGGAATGTAGCTTGTAGATCAACTCACTCTTCTAACTCAAGAAATTGAGGATAGCACTTCGGCCAAAAAGACGCGGAAGTAAAACCATAATCACCGCTTCGGTCGCGGCTGTCAAAATTAACCACAAAATTTGAATTGAAATAGTTTATTAAAGTTGAAATCTTGGCCATAAACTCGTCAATTTTCGCGCTTGGCGAGTTTAAAAACGCCAGAAAATAAATAAAATACATCATCGGATCTTGTATTTTCTCGCTTTCTTTAATAAAGAATTTCGCAGCGCAATTTGTTTTTCTTGAAACGATTTCTTTGTTTTCTTCTGCATCATCTTGGGACGAACCATCATAAATGGCTTTCTTTTTAATTTGATCTGATGGAAAATAAAACTGTTTATTAAAAATCTAAGTCGGAAAAACAACATGAGAGGTAAAAAATTCAAAAGTTTGCGTGTAGCGTTTAAGACATTACAAAAAGAAAGGTTGTTTAACTAAAAAAGTTAAGATGAAGACATGCTTGATAAAACTTAAGTTTCATTTCTGCATAATTGAATTGGAAAGAAATCTAGCGCATTGAAACGCAAATCGATCACATTAAAAATTTGATTACCAATACCCAGTAGGCCTATACACGGACAAAGCACTTCGCATTGCTTTCATATTTTGTTTCTTTCTGTGAGAGATGATTGAAATTATAACAAGTCATTAACAAGAATCAATCATAACACGAAAACAAACAATGCAGGATCGAGCTAAATAATCGAAAGGCCGTGCGCTTGATAACCATTACGTGACAATATCTCGGGCAGTGATCGAACATCGACCCTCGCAACGAACACAGATTGTTTCAACACACACCTTCCCGTCTGCTTGAAAACAATCAACAATCATCCCCATTCTCAAACCTGGAAAACCCTCTGACTCACCTTCTTCATATAGACCCATTTCTCTCACTTCATGTACCTCCAAACTCTTCGAAAGAATGGTATTAGGACGACTAACCTATTTTCTCGAACAACATGACATTCTCTCACCCGTGCAAGCTGGTTTTAGACCTGGTAGATCGACTGTAGACCAGGTTCTCCTTCTCTCACAGTCAATCGCAGATTCCTTCCACCAATCTAAGCCAGGCGCACGTACAGTCCTTGCCACTGTGGATTTTGCGAAAGCTTTTGACTCAGTATGGCACTCTGCCCTACTCTCTAAACTCCTCTCATTAGATCTTCCTCTTTGCTTTGTCGAATGGATACGATCCTACCTCTCAGATCGCCGTTCGAAAGTCCGTATCTGTAATTCATACAGTCGTCCTTTCCGTCTCCGAAGAGGAGTTCCCCAAGGTTCGGTTCTAGGACCAGTTCTCTTTTCTTTATATATCAATGACCTTCCCACTTTCCTTCCTGCATCTGTTAAGACCTCTCTCTATGCAGATGACCTAGCCATCTGGGCCTCCTCCCCGAAAGTTGAGTATGCAACCGCTGTAGTACAAGCTGCCCTCAACAGACTGGTGGAATGGTCCTCAAAATGGCGCCTTCCTCTCAACCCCCTCAAATGTGAAACATCCTTCTTCAGCTTAGACCCCTACCAATCACGTATACAACCCTCTCTTCACATTCTTAACACCCCTCTCAAATTCAACCCTCATCCAACCTTTCTCGGTGTAACCTTCGACCGCACGCTCTCTTTCAGATATCACGTCTTATCCTTACGGAAAAAGTTTCACAACCGATTCCGTGCTTTTCGCTCCATTGCCTCTGCCTCCTGGGGCCCATCAAAAGAATCCTTATGTACCCTATACAAAGCCTTCATTCGCCCCATCCTCACCTATGCTTCCCCAGGCTGGTTTCCCTTCTCATCTCCTACTCACATCACCTCCGTGGAGAGGATGCATAGATCTTCCTGTCGAGTAATCACAGGTTGTCTATCGTCCACTCCCATTCCTCTACTTCATATGTAGAAGCACTTCTACCTCCACTACGAGTCACCCTCACTCACCAATCCCTTTCCTTCTTTGAACGAGCCCTCCGTCTACCTCCCACCTTTCCTATAGCCTGTCTTGCGAACTCTAACCCCCGTACACGTCTCAAAAAGAGCTCATGGAGATCCTTCTCCAGATCACATAACCTTACCCCTAACCTACATCTCATCCGTGAACCACTAATCCTCTGCCCTCCTAAACCCCCCTGGTCTGCCCCATCTAATTACACAATCTCACTCCACCTCTCATCCCCATGCTCTCGCAAAGACCCCCCCTCCCTTCGCAACACTGCAGCTACCTCCCATCTTTCCACTCTATCTCATAGCGATATCTCTGCCTGGACTGACGGTTCGGTACCTGGCGGGCTGGGACAGGGTGGTGCAGGGATACACATCAAGTGTACAAAGTGTGTCACTGCTACCTCGCTTTCCTTCTCGACTGGTCTCTGGGCTACCAGTTATAGTGCTGAAACCTTCGCTCTCCTACATGCTCTTGAGTGGTGTATCTCTCACTCCAAGACATGTAATTTCGACTCTATCACCTTCTTTTCCGACTCTTTATCTGTCCTTTCAACTCTCTCTACCCCCCTACCATATTTAACCCCAAAATCCCTATCCAATACCCAATCTCTTCTTAACTCTCTATCTCAATCCAAGGTTGTCCATCTTCAATGGATACCTGGTCACTCTTCCCTCCCAGGCAACGACTTAGCTGACTCTCTAGCTAAAGCCGGTGCCTCTCTTGATCCCTCCAGTATATCAGTATCCCTCACACCCCTTATCTCCTCCCAACGGCTATCCCTCTACACCAGTTGGAGACGCAGTGTCCAATCTGGTTTCTTCCAACACCAAATCCCTACAGTATCTCCCGAGGAGCTTACTCTCCCTCGCTCCGCTCGCTGTGCTCTCTCCCGTTTACGCTGCAACGGACACAGCACTCTCCTCAACTCTTATCTCCACAGGGTTGGTCGAGCCGAGACTCCTTCTTGCAGCAACTGTGGTTCTGAACCACAGGATCTCTCACATCTCGTGCTCGACTGCCCTGTACTAGACCCTCTACGTCGGGCCATTTTCGGCCACACCCCTTCTCTTCTGGACCTCTGGTCCCGTCCGTGGGGAGTCGCCCGACTATTGGGATTCCGCGGAATTGATCCGCGCCCCCATCCCTAGGAATGGGTCGGGTAAAACCACCACCACCACCACCAACACAGATTGTTCGCGATAACTCACCAGGGTTGTCAAATCAAATTTTTAAAAAAGGACAATATGACAACCCTGTAACTCACTCTGTTCGTAGTGCTGGCGTAAGGATCAAGCTTTTTGTGTCCGCTCTTCTTCGTCCGATCCGCTTTCGACGCCATCGCTTCAGCTAATCGCGTCTCTTTGTCGCGTCGTTTCTTCATGACGACGTCCTCTATGCTGGCAAGGGGAACCACTTCACCTCTGCGCGGTAACAGACGATTGTTAATTTGAAGAAATTAAAGAGTTTTCATACTACGGTCATTTGCAAAAGTATCGAACCACCCTAAAATGAATACCTTTTCCCACAAAAAAAAAATTTTCGTGAAGTGAACTAAAGTAAATTGCTATCATATCGTAAAAGGAAGAAAACATGTACGTTATTATATTTATTATATAAATACATACATTTTTAGTACATTGTGTGTTCTCCACGAGCATTAATGACAGCTTGCAATCGACGAGGCATACTGTATATGAGGGATTCACAATATTCTCCAAAAATTTTTTTACCCACACTTCTGTAATGACTTTAACTAACTCTGAGAAAGATTCTGGCTGTTTTTTCGGCACTAAATTCTTTATTTTAGACCATAAATTTTCAATTGGGTTTAAATTGGGGCTATTCGCAGGCCAATCTAGGACCTTGATGTGATTTTCTGTTAAAAACTGCTTGACAATTTTTGATCGATGTTAAGGTGCACATCATGCATAAAAATGAGTGATTGATGGATTTTCATATGTGTTGGTAGCTTATCCTTTAATAATTCAGCATATTTAGCACCATTCATGGTGGTACCAGGCTTCAAGAAATAAATACCAGCCATACTATTAGCACTCATTGCGCCCAATATCATTTGTGTTGGGGGATGTTTCACAGTAAAGATGGTCTATTTTTCATTAAATCTTTCTCCCACGGGTCAGCGGACATAATTTTTCCTTATTGTGAATTGTTGAAAGGTGGATTCGTCTGAGAAAAGCACTTTTTTCCAGTCCTCAATGCTCCAATCGATATGTTTCTTGGCAAACTCCAATCTCTTCTTTTTCATTTGGGAAGTGAGTCGTAGTTTGTTTGCAGGTTTATAAGATTTTAGGTCAAATTCCTTGCTGAGTCGACGTAAAATTGTACTAATACTAGCATTAGTACCTTTAAGAAGCAAATAGAATCTGATTTTCTTACAAAAGCTTGTTGGGGATCGAGCTACAGCGTGCTTCATGCAGGTATCATCTCGAGAGGTTGTTTATCTGGGTTTACCACTTTTCTTTAGATTTTGGCGCTGTGATAGTCCATTTTTGTGAAGAACAACAATTTAAGCACGTTTTACTTCAGTGTGATATGAATTTTTGGTCATTTTTTTGCAAAATAAAAATATGGGAAAACACTAAAATAAATAGATACACTGTGAGTGAATGCGAAATAAACTTACTGCACTAAACTTTAGAAAAGAACTGACAATTCTGGAATGTCTACATGTGCTTTGTTATTATGAATGATGCAATAATTAGCTTAAGTTGCCAAATAGACATATTTTTGAAGTGGTCCGATACTTTTGCAAATGACTGTATAGCGATGTCACAAATATGAAGATATTGCTGGCTACATTTTTAATAAAAACTAACACGATAAATATAAGTCCACTTCATGTAACCAACAATTATTTATGTAAAATATCGTTTCAAAAAGTTGAAAAATACATTTTAATTTTAAAATCGGCTTTAATCTGAGCCTCGTCACACTAAGAATTTAAAGTGTTTTATTTGCTTCAAACTAAAAATAAAATAATTGGGGGGGGGGGTAGGTACACTGCTGAGTAATTTTACAGCTTAAAAATTACGAAAAACGAGATTACACTTTATCTTAGTGATCTAGCTTTCACATTTCAAGAGGCCTTCTCACCCTTCGGTGCATTCATCAGCAAACGTCACATGCTTCCTCTTTTTGGCAGTCTTGACCGAAGCTGGCATCACCTGCTTCCTTTCTTGATGAGCATTGATGAGGTTGAAATCGGCGGGGGTGAAAATCCTAGTTTGACTTAACTCCTTCGATTTGGCGACCTTGTCCTCCTCCGTCATTTCTTCCTCTTGATTGTCACAACCTTCTTTTTTGGCTACTGCAGCAACCATTGCTTCCAACTAAAACCAAATAAAATTCGACTAGTCAAATTTTTTAAAGTAAATGTTGTATCTTTGCACGAGTACACAGGTTTATTAAAAAACAATAGTAAATATTCACAAAAGTACTTAGCCAAAAAACAACCGTATTGAAATGGAATGCTTTTAGTTCGTTTACTGTAGTAGCTTGATGACTTTGAACTTACTGAAGAAGCAAAATAAAAGGCGCATATTTAACTAGTAACAATTATGCTTGGAGATGCGCGTGTCCAATAATTGTTCGAGCAGAAGGCGCTGATTAAGATTAGAGCGTTTAGGAAAACACTACGTCATCTATTGCACAATATCACAACAGTAAATAAATTCCCAATAATTACAGTTTAAAAATATGAACCTTAAACAGTATGGAGCAAAAGTGGGAAACCTTTTTATCATCGGAGGTCAATTTATATGAGGTAGTAGCAAAGGAGGCCGCATAAATTAAAATACCCAAGAAAAACGTCATCACTGAGACATTTTCTCAAAATTATTAATTTTCGACTCTAGAAAAGAGTCTTCTTCACTTGGAAGTGGCCTCCAAGTTCTTGAATTTCGCCTCTAAAGTAAAAAAAAGGTCTTCTATTATCCCCACTTCTGCTATAAGGCATGGTTTGCATTTGACAAGGCGCTGCATCAAAGAGCATTTAACAGGCGACAACAGCTGAGCAGGTCTCCGATCAAATGCTTCGCGACTTGTCGAGATAATGTTTGTATGGAATCTAGGAATTACTGGGGGTGGAATGAAAAGGGTGAAAATAAACGACAATACAAGGTTCATATTACGACATCAGCATACAGGTTACCTCCTCATCGGTCGAAACATCGATCCAACTTCCATCAGAGTCGCTATCTTCGGAGCAGACCTCCCATCCATCTATGAACGCATAAATGATGATTACGTGGGAATTACGTCATGTGTTGCTTCGATAATTTAATGCAGAAAAAACATTAAAAAAATATTTTCAAAAATGTTGAAAAACAAAAACGTTGTTCGATTTCAAACTGGTCCAAGTTTTTGAAGAGTTCTCGCCAGCGTGACCGAGTGGGTAAAAGTCGGTAGATTGTATTAATGGCATCGTGTCGATCGCCGGTTCAAAACCTACGCGCGTCATTCTATTGTTTCACAAAAAAAGTACTTTATCGGCGCTTTCCTCTGCTTGGCGGTCTTGGCAAGTAGCTTTAAATTTCAGCATTTCTTAAAAAAAACAAAAAAAAATATATTCATAAAACAAAACTAAAAAATTTCAACGAAACAGCAATATCTCGGTATCACTGAAAGCAGATATTCGCTTGACGGTTAACCCAAGTATAACGCCTCTGACGTTTTCCTGAGTCGGGAGAACGAATAAAGACAGTAATAAAAAAAAAATAATTATACTAATAAGTTGGCTTAAATGAAAGAAAATACAGCATATATTTTTATATGCTGTATTTGCTTTCTTCTTAATAAAAAAAAAATTATACTAATAAGTTGGCTTAAATAAAAGAAAATACAGCGTGTATTTTTATCTCATTTTAAATAAAGCAACTTTAGTTGATCAGCATAAATCGATTAAAAACTGGAGCACAACGATCAAAAACTATTAACATCTAAACGGCAAGAAAAATCCGATCAAAATAATATACATTAGAACTTTAAAAAACAAATAAAAAGAGATTACAACGTTAAAATATTATTTATCAAATAATTTACTCAATAAAAAGTTAATTAATTCATATTTGTCTTAATTCACAAAAAACATGCAGAATGAGCGATGCATAAAAACAATAAAGAAGCACTTTATTTCAAACAATTATCTATGCTGCCATTAGAATGTGACAAACAACATTAAAAGCAATTTCTTAACAAACATGACGCTCACCGTTGTTAAAGTCTACATCGGTGTTAAGATCGGGCAAGATCTCGCTGCCAGGAACAAAATCACGCGTCACCACTTCACCATAGGCGGGGAGGGCTATCTCCTTTGTCGCTTGCGTGAACTTTCCCTGAACAAGAAGCGTCTCAAGATGGAGAAAAAACGAAAACCACGAGTCGAGATTCGAACCCTGTCACGCTTGCGCAGCATTTTCGGGTTGACTTTCCGGTAGAGGGCGATAAGAGAGCGGGCGGCCGCAAGCACAGACTTGCCGTGCTTATGCTGGTATGACGTCAGATCCTGGAGCAAGTCCTCAGTCATCGCCAGAGGGCAGCGGGAGCAAATCTCACGGATCGAGTTAATTCTGGAAAAAAGTTTATGGAAGCGCTCTCTTAAAATAATCTGAAGCTACTTTTCCTTCTTGCGACTTGAAAACGCGACAAACATCCCCATAAACTTACCCCACTGCCATGACTTCGTTCGAGTTTCTGTCGGTGACGAAGTTATTTGCTATCGTCATAATCGAGTCCTTCAAGATTTCAGGAGGAACCAACTCGTGAGTCGCTTGTGCAAGTGCCAGGAGGATCTTGGTCACCTCTAAATCGGACTCAACTTTTAGACAAACTAATGTCGGACAAAAAATAAAACGGAAGTGACGTCTGCCGCGAATACGATGAGTTGTAGGTTTGAATTTTGAAAAACTCAAATCAAATACATTAAAATCTAATAGAAATCTGATCATCGTTTGCGAGCAAAGGAGAAAAAGATTTGTAATTAAAAAGATCATGGGAGAAATTGTGAATAGTCGTTTAGACTGCAGCAGATAGACATAATTATACTTTAATACCAGACCTCGTAATAAATTAATTTATATACTAGCTTGATGGTTGTGCATTAGATGATAAGAATGTCTATATTTTTTAGTTGTTTTTATCTATAATATTTTGTCATCTCGGCAATACTGCGCAATAAAAAAATTTTGTTTGAGTCTTCTCTTGCATGGAACCATGCTTTTCAAATATATGTTCGTTTTTTAATGCCCAATCCACTTTAAACAAAAAAAAAAAGATGCCAAAAAAAGATCTTCACTTTATTTATATTGGGTTGACCCATAAGTTCGCGAATAAAAAATTAAAATACTCCTAATTTCCAGAGGAGAGAATAAAATTATCTCAAAATCAAAATGCAGAGGTTTAAGAAGCTCATAAGTATCCTCTATGAATTTCAAAAATTTTCATTTTTATCAGAAGTTATCATCAATTTATTGATAAATTTAAAAATACATTTTTTTTATTTTTGACAAATCATTATTTAATCATCATAGTACTCTCCATTGTTTTTAATCGTACTTTCCCACCTCTCCACGAGTCTTTTAAAGGCCTTCTTAAAGAATTTGGGGTGTTTTGAGTCAAAAAATTTTTGTATCCAAAGCTTTAAATCTTTTTCTTCTTTAAAAAACTTCCCCTGTATTTCATTGTCAAGAACACAAAAAAGATAAAAATCAGAAGGGGCTAAGTCAAGTAAGGAGGATGAGGCAAAACTTCCCATTTCAGATTTGTTGAGATGTGCTCTTGCGTTTTTTTGGCTACATGTGGTCTTGCATTATCATGTTGAAGAAGAACCTTATGATACTGTCTATTCTCCTTTATTTTTTTGTCAACAGCAGATATTGTTCAAGTTTTTGAGTGCTAAAGTTTTCAGGTCTACCTGATCTTGGCTTGTCTTCTAGATCATAGTCTCCTTTATGAAAACGGCTCACCCACTTTTTCACAAAGGACAGGCAACAAAAATCCTGAGGATAGGTCTTTTTAATGTCTGCATGAGTTTTTTGTGTTTTTTTTTCAAACTCTTCTTTATTGTACAGATAAAAAACATGTCCAAAACGAATTTTTTTAAAGTTTGAATTTTGCATCATTTGTTATTGATTAAAAACAAACAATTTAAGATTATTTATTCTGAAATTCACAAAATGAATAATTAGCTCAACTAACTTTCGAACAAAACAACTATCAGAAAATTTATCTTAATAATACGAAAGTTAGAGTGATTTTAATTTTTTAGTCACGAACGTATGGGTCAACGCAATACATTTTTTTACAATTTTAAGCATCGTTTTGAACTAGGGTGTACAACTTCTTTAAAACGTAATCAAAAATGTGTACTGTTGCAAAAAAAAGTTAAAAAGGAGTGTTCAGAATCTAGAACAAATTTAAAACTCGAAACCAAACCTTCCACGCGTCCATCATGTCTGCAACTTTGCGTCCGGACGAAGCCACTTACTCAAACATTTTCGTCTAGCTCTCTTCAAAAAATAGAACTAAATTTAGTATTTAAAAA
Source organism: Diplosoma virens (assembly GCA_963680785.1). Classification (NCBI taxonomy): domain Eukaryota; kingdom Metazoa; phylum Chordata; class Ascidiacea; order Aplousobranchia; family Didemnidae; genus Diplosoma; species Diplosoma virens. The sequence continues at coordinate 15,906,444 of OY796880.1, forward strand.
TTTAAAGACTGGTTCTGGTTGGCTGAAAATTAAGGTTAATAATAACAGTTATCATAATAACGTAAAACCACGTTTCGTCGGCGTAGAAAAATTTTTTGATGAAAGAAAAAAAATTATACAAGTTTTGTGCGTCTCATTACAACGACAGCCAATTTTCTATTCTTTCTAAAGCAAGATCCGATTTCCATTTACCCGTCTTATAATCTTTATGACATTCCGTTAACCTAAAATATGTAGACAAAAGAGTTTGTTTGCAAACAAAAATTATAAGTATAAGAGTAAAAATTTTTATTTTTAGTTCCTAATTTTAACACAAAACTTGCATAATTTGCTTTTTTTTTTATCAAAAAAATTTTTTACGCCGACAAAACGTGGCTTTACTTCATTATAATAACCATTATTATTAACTTTAATTTCCAGCCAATCAGAACCAGTCTTTAAATTTTCACATATTACATTCAGTTCTTCAGTTTATTTCAGCGATACTTCAGCGATATCTAAAGAGCTAGACGAAAACGTTCGAGTTTTTAAAACAACCTTTTTTAAGGCTACTTATTTAAACAAGAAAATTTCAAATGAAGCATTTTGTTTTAACAGCTATTTTAAAGTTTTGTACCAGCAAAAAACTTTTTAAAAGCCACTTACGTTTGACATTGCAGCAGTGAGCCGTTGACAACGGTGTCAGCAGATTGCTTGGGTAATTTTGCTTAATAATCAGCAAGTTCTTACCGAGCGTTGAGATTGAAATGTAACAAGTTTACTCGTTACAACACGCATGAAATACAACCATCTCACCTCGTTGATGAGGTTGAAGAAATCGTTGCAAGAAGGGATAAAAGTTGAACAGAAATAAACCGTGGATTCCGATCACGCGACCGAGCACCATGATCATCATCAAGCGAATTTCGAACGCGTTTGTTGATTTTTGTAGTTTCTGATACAGTTTGTCAGCGAAGCCTATTTAAATATCGTTTACGCTTACGCTTTTTACGTATTTTTACGTATTTAGACATTTACGCTTTTTACGTATTTTTACGTATTTAGACATTTACGCTTTTTACGTATTTTTACGCAGTGACACTGTGCTTAACTGGGGAAAAAGCAATTAGCAAGAAACAAAAACAGGTCAAGTGAAAATGACAATAAGATCAAGAAAAAAACAAAGGACGTACAAATAATATCAAAAACTTCACTTTCTATTAGTCACTGACCGTCTGGGTCAACTAGCTGGTGTATGGCTGAAAAATCAGCGTTGTGTTTATTCTCTTTCTTTTTTGAGGATTTTTTTTGTTTCTTCTTTATTTTTCTTAAAGTTTTTTTTTGTCGAATTTTTCTTCGCGTGTTTTTTTTACTCGTTTGATATCTAAATAAAAAAATTTTGATAAATACTCGTTCAAGATGAACAAATACAATAGCTAAGTCACACAGAAAAATATGACTTTAAAATCTTCATTTTTATTTTATTTCATCTCTATATTTATCCTCCTGACTCACAAGAAAGCGTGGGAAGCGCTATACATAAGGCAAGCAATTATCCCGACCTGCTTCCAGAGTTGCCAAGATATTGTTGTCCGGTTGAGAATTTTTACTCTACTTTTTTAGTTTTAGGGAGATATGACTGAAATTTAGAACTGCTTGCCACCACCGCCAAGCAGGAAAAGTGCCGTAAATTGTCTTTCCCAAGGACACAACAGAATGGCGCGAGTAGGTTTTCAAACGAAATCATGTTAATCACAATCACAGTGCTCTAACCACTTGACCACGCTGCCAACTTTTTGGAATTTTTTAAAATAGCGATTCCGAAAATAATTTATATACACATTTTTTAATGAAAATAACTAGGCGTCGCCAACACTAAGCATCACCAAACAAAAAAAGATACTACTGTATATTGTCCAATCAGTCGGCACAACAAAAGTTATTTAATTCGACTTAAATGTTTACAGGAAGAACAACGGACCTGACCATTAGATCCCTGGCAGTCGGGATGTCATCCTCCGAATCTGAATCCTCGACGACTGCTCGATCGTTGCCGAGGAAAAACTTCAATGCGATCGCTAGCACCTACAGTCATGTGATACATGTTGAGTAAAACCGTCTAGAAATATCTTCGCCGAGTAAAGTCAAAACGAGAAAAAACAAAGTAGAACATCAAATCTTGAGTGACATCCTTGGTCAAAATCAAAAGCATTTTTAAGGTATTGTCGACTAAACCTATAAGTGCAATTTTATGGTTTTACAAAAGACCGCCAAAGTCTTTCAAAAGGGCAATTTAGTAAATATATTTTTTAGAGACCAATTATCGTATACTTAAGAAAATAATTTGCGATTGTGACTGTAAAGACCAAACAACTTATAACTACAACTTACCTTGGGGAACTTTGAAAAACAAGCAGTGCTGATAACATTTACTGTCTTGGAATCATTCCAAACTTTACGTTGATATAACTCGATCATCACCTTCAGCGACAATCGAACGACGGTGGAGTCGTTACCAGACAACAGCGTATACATGTTGTTCTGCATCGACTGAAAATTAAACTTTAAACTAACTTGTTGAAACTAAGCAATTAAGATAAAAGAGTTACCCATCTGGGTTTGAAAATCAACTACGGAAATTTACGTTGTAATATTCATCTCATAAATTGTGCACTAGAGTGATTTGATAAATGCTTTCTAGAGACCTCAACAATAGAGCTTAAATGCGGATCAAACCAGCAAGATTGCAATTGCAATTTAAAAAATTTGATTTTACCACCGTCCCACATCACAACAATCAAAATCCAAACCTTGTTTAAAGTGTTGTTTTTGTTCTTTTTATTCAAATGACGAACGTCTTTGGTGATGTAAGTCGAGAGCAACTGCAAAACACAACTGGGCAGGTTATTTATACTAAAACTTTAAAACCAAGCATTCTCAATCGAGAATTCGCAAAGCCAAAGATTTATTAAAAACTGCATTTAATCTAATAAATACAATTAAACTTCTCAATTAAGTAGTTAACGAAAAAAGTATTGATTTGGAAGGAAATTGCATGCAAAAAGCAGCTTTTTTCCTTAAAAAAGTAAAGACCTTTCTTAGTCAAAGGGTTAGAGTGCAGACTCAATTGTCGCTACAAGACTTTTTAGAAAGAATTCGTGACCACCAAAAAGCTAAAAAAGTACTGCACTAATCATACAGCTTATAAAATAAAAGTCACAAAGCCATGGTAACCATTAAATATATTTAAAAGATGGTTTATAAAATTGTTATTATTCTAAAATTAAAGCACACCTCTCTTAACCGTTTGTCTTGACATCGAAATAATCCAAAAAATAATTCATAAAGTGAAGTAGGAGCCACCAGATGTTTCTTTTTCAACAGCATCAAAGCACGACAAATAGCCTGTTCAAGATACATTTCAAGTCAATTAACAAACCAAAAAGCAAGTAACAAATAAGCTACCATGCGTATGTCTGGATTTAGTACAGTCCCATGAGTTTGTAATATATCACGTAATTGCTGGGGAAAGTTTTTCACATCACCTGGGTAGCAATGAGATACCTGATAAAAAAGTTTCATATCTAATATTATCTTTATGTACATTATCATTTATTTCTCCAATTTATATAGTTGTGAATACAAAAAAACTGCAGAAAATATTTAAATTGATAATCATACTCATAAATTTTAACATTGCACAAAAAAATTAACATTTTTTTATAGCAAATTAAAATTAAAATTCTAATTTATTGTCTTTTTGCATTTCTAAATATTAACCTTTTTTTTAAACCAAAAAAAAAACAGTTAATATTAATTTGATCCAAAAGAAAAACAAAAAAAAGTTTATGTTTATCAAAAAAAAGAAAAAGTTTGTGTCCGAACACAACCTAAAAATACAAGTTTTATCAAATAAAATCCTTAGATAACACACAACCAACTGACTTGTGCAACAAACATAATAAGCTCAGAGAGAACTTTTGAATTTTCACTTGGTTGAAGAAGAAAAACTTGCAAATTAGACTCATATCGACGATATTGCTGCAAAAACTAAAGCAAAAAAACTTGGCTTTGTTATTTAATACAAAAAAACAAATTATTTTGTTATCTAATACAGATCATTAACATAAACACAGAATGTAAAAACAACCTTATGTTTACAAAAATCATTAAAACACAAAAATAAGTCAACTAATAAGAATAATGAAAAAAGAAATTTTAAATAAAGTGACAAAAAACAGAAATAAAAGTGAAAAACACATGATAATTAATTGAGACTTTTTGTGCTAAAAAAAAAAAAAACAAAAGCATATATTCAGTAATAATAGTATAATTAACATAAAGATAAAATTAAATTATGCTAAGTGGTATAGATAACAAGAGTTTGGATGTAGTTTTCTAAAATTTCGAACAAAATCCCATCATTGTTTTGATTGGTTGCTTTTGTAGTGCTATACTTTTCAGTAAAGCAGCAGCTGCATGTGTCACATCTTTAAGTTATACTTCAGTGTACAATATACTTTGATTATAAGTGACTATAGTAAACAAAAATTTGTAAAAAGTATCATACTCAAGTAGTTCTGGTATAAACATATAAGATGGTTGAAAAGTAACTAGGCATTAAAAGCATATTAAATTTTCAACTTTGACTTATAGTTTATTGAAATACCATGAAGCATACTTAATATTATATGGGAAAGTATAGTTACTCAGTTCAGTTACTTTTTTCGTTTGTTGTAACCTTTTGTAACCAACTTTGTAAGTTTGTATGGTAAATAAAACCAAATATTCATTGCATTGGCTTCAATTAGCTTGATTAAACAACCAGGAATAGATTGAACAAGTTTTATGGTTTTGTAGAATTTGGAATAGCATTGAAAACTTCTTGAATCTCCAAATCTTTCAAAATGTGAAATTTTGTACACTTCCTTTTTTGTGTAGCCCCACAGGTAAAAATTGCATGGATTTAGAGTGTACTTCTTGGAAACCACTTATAAGATCTGCACATACCCATTTATTGTATAAAATGTTGGTAAATGTTGGTCTAACCATACAAACACATAGAAAGCAATGTGAGTTGGTGCATCATCTAGCACAAATATTAAGTTTTTAATGTTGTTCCAGCCAGGCACTGTGAAACACACAAAATTATCAAGCATCCAAAAGTAGCTCTGATGAAATATTTACTGCAATTTAGGCACCTTATCTAACATTCAACTTGTAGATAGATGCCTGCTCACTCTTTTATAATTTTTTACAGATCCAGTGTCATCATTTTTGCATGACAATTTCTTGTTGTCTCTAGATGCCACGTTGCAATGCTATCCTTCAATGTACATCACCATTTCTGCATCTCAAAAACAGAATTCCACACTTCATAACATTTTGCAATTTTCAGCTTGTTCTAGACTGGTCAAGTGAGAGGTTGTTTTCAAAAATGTAACAACAAAACCATTAAATCTGAAAAATATATATCCCAATAAGGATTGTTTTGCCTTTGTCTAGTTTTTATGGCTGTTTTTTTTGTTTAGAATTTATTTGTAATAATAATCACATGCAATTTGTATGGCCAAGTTATTTTTCAACCACCCTGTATAAACAGTCATGAAATATCTTGGGGGAAAAAAATAGTTAAAAAACAAAATTTTTCTACAGTTAGATACATTAATTACTATTAAACAGATTTTAAAATCATTAGACAATTGTACAAAAAAACTTTTGAGCACAAGGTATTTGTATTTATAAGCAAAAAAAGTGCACATACTTAAAAACTGCAAACATACATGTATTTTATATATTTTTTTATTTATAAGAAATCAAATTGAAAACAAAAAATATATTTGCAATCTCTATAGCTTGAAGGCTATCAGATTAGTAAACAAGAATTCAGCACACAGGATTCAGCAACATACAAAATTCAGCTTCTTTTTTTTGATTACTCATTTAGGCCAGGGATATATTTTTTAAAAAGAAATAGGAGGGTTGGAGGCTACAGTACAGTGATGAGGTAGGTGAAGCAAATCAATGATGGAGAGGAAGAACCTGCTGAAAGCAATCTTTGTGATAGGCCAAGAAGTGGTAAGCCATCTTCTGTTCACAGTTCTGCTAAGATTAATCAGGCAGATGCATTGATTAAGGAAAACAGACACATCACTATTAATGAGCTTGCTGAGTCATTAGGAGTAAGTGCAGGGAGATGCTGTAAAGATTATAGATATTAAAACTGTGCAAGGTGGGTCCTAAGGCAGCTCAGAGAGGCTCATAAACAATCCTGCCTGGAAGCTTGTTCTGAACTTCTAAAGTATTGCTATAGTGACAAAACCTTTTTGCAGTGAATAGTGACTAGAGATGAGACTTGAGTTTACGGCTTCAAACCAGAGTCAAAGAGAGTATCAATGGAGTGGTGCCACCCACCTCACCACACTCAAAAAAGTTCAAATCTCAGAAGTCTGCAGGAAAAGTAATGGTGACTGCATTCTGGCATAGTGTTTGTGTGATACTGATAGACTTCATGTCCAAAGGAGCAGGATATAATTAAATGATATTTTGGGTTCAATTAACCATGGACTAGTGTAGTAATTGTATGTAAAATTATTACATTGATTTTTCAGCCATACATAATATGTAATACAATAAATTATGTAATATAATTCTACATACAATTGTTAAGATAGATTGTTTGAAAAGAAGCAATGTCACAAACTGAATACTACACTTATTTTAAGTGTAGTTTTAAACTTTTTATCACTATGTAGCCAACAAAGTTTGTTTTTTACAAAAAAAAGCTTGTTATTTTCTAATATTCTAACATTTCATGTATTGACATCAAAGTGAAGAGTCTGAAATAAAAATTTAAAAAAATTTTTATTAAAGGAAAATAAAAAGTAAAGGAATTTAGAACATGTTTTGGAATATGCTAAAACTATACTACTCACTCCATTAATAAACTATGTTTTTCAGTGTATTTGCTTTATTTTTTTATTCTACAATTATTAAAGCATTCCAAATTTCTACACCCAGATTTTTATAATATATCTACATAATCACTTAATTGCTGCTTAAGCATATCAAAATAAAAAGTTTGGGGGAGGGCAAAACAATTTTTGCCCAAATTTTATGTGACAAGTCTGCAAAAAAAATGTAAATTTAATGTAAAGATATTTTTTGGCTTCACTTAATTTTAAACTTTAAATTAGATCAAGGATCACATCTTAGAATTGCTGCTAGTTGCAGCAGATTGGAATGCTTGGAGATCACAGCTTAAGCTGCTGCTGCTCTCACATTGCCAAAAGGACAAATGGGCAAATAAAATACCCTGAACTGATTCAATGTTTTTCCCCAAAATGATGATGATGAATTAGAGCAAAGTACAATAATCAAACATGCAAATTGAGTGGTTTTTCAAAAAAAAAAGTCTTCACATCATAATTATAGACTACACCTTTTTTTAAAACTAAATTATTTTTTTCAAAAACAAAAATAATTCTGTCCAAAACATAGGCATAAAAAACTTCCTTCTGAAAAATGAAACAATATGTAAAAAGCTTAGACAAAGGTGGGGAATGCTTCACGTACATTTGCCAGAAGTTTACGTTTTTAAGCTATGAAAAAATAAAAGCCAGTGTGTTTGATGGACCAAAGATATGACAGCTCCTGAAAGACAAAGAGTTCATTGAAACAATGAGCCCAGAGGAGAAAAATGATTGGATTGCTTTCAACCACGTTGTAAATAACTTTCTGGGCAATACCAAATACAAAGAAATTGTTAAAACTTTGCTTGATAACTTTCAAACTTGGTTGTAACATTAGTGTCAAAGTACTTTTCCTACACAGTTATTTAGAATATTTTCCAGAAAATTTGGGTAAGGAGCAAGATGAGAGGTTTTACCAAGACATTAAAATCATGGAGAAGAGATACCAAGGTCGATGGAACATTAATATGATAGCAGATTACTGTTGGTGTCTCAGAGGGATGAGGAAAATTTTGAACAACTTGAAAATTTAAAAAGCAAAAGCTTGTTCCTTAATGGTGATACAAACTTTGCATGCTCTATTAAAAGTTTTGATATAACAATGATGTATTGCTAACAATATATACAGTATATACTGTGTATAATGAGTTGTCAACTTAAAACGAATTGTAAGTACTTTTAAGTGTACATCTTACACTAACAAAACAAACTTTGCCACATTGTGTAATTTAACTTTCTTTCAAGATTTTACTTTAACTTTTTTTATGCAAACTGACTGTAAAAACATGATTTTACTCTAGATCTACAAAATATTGAAATGCATTTTGCAAAAAAAATTGACGTAATGGGCAGAAACAAATGTGATTTTTGATCTCAGCACCCCAAAATTAGGCAGAATACATTTTAATTGTTCAGTCAGCAGAAAATTTTTTTTTGAATGCAAAAACCAGTGTTATTTACGCACGTGGAGCTCACAAAGCAACTAAGATCAAGATACCTAAGTTATGGAATAGGTTATGGGGAATTCCAATTATTTCTGAAACTACGGCACACAACAGATTCGTTGAAATAATGAGATTTCTGCGCTTTGACTCTGTCGAAAATTGTCCTAGGCATTATAGACTGTGTACCGACATTACTGCAGATGAACAACTTTTTCCTACCAAAACTCGATGCAGATTTACTCAATACATGTCAAATAAGCCCAACAAATTTGGCATCAAATTTTGGATGACCGCTGATGTGAAAACTAAGTATATGCTAAATAGCTTTATTTGTATGGGAAAAAATGATTCACATCCAGCAGGAGTAACATTAGGTGAAGACGCTGTTTTGTGACTACTTGAACCTTACAGAAAGAAAAGTTGAAAGGTGACCACAGACAATTTTTTTTACCTTGGTAAATCTTGCTAAAACTTTGAGACAGCAGGGGATCAGCATTGTTGGAACTGTAAATCACATTTGAAAAGAGATTCTGCAAGAAATCATAAAAAAATAACGGAGGATTTCTACACAATAAAAGTTTTTAAACATGATGGCTGCACCTTGACAGTTTATCAAGCCAAAACAATAGAAAATGTTTTGTTGTTTAGTATAATGCACTCTACTGTTGATACAGATGACAACCAAAAATCTAAGCCTGAAACTGTAAACTTTTATAACTCTACAAAATTTGGAGTTGATGTGGTTGATCAAATGGCCAGAAAGTACACTGTAAATGCAGCTTCTCAGAGGTGGCCTGTCAAATTTTTACATATTAGATTTGGTAGGCATCAATGCCCACATTTTGTATAAGTTGGTTACTGGCTCAAAAATCTTAAGGCAAAGGTATCTTTTGCAGTTATCTGAAATCATTCAAGAGCTTCTATCAAAGTTTGTTCCAAAGAGCTTCCATCAAGGTTTGTTCCAAAGAACTTCCTTCAAGGTTTCTTGAAGAATGAAAAGCTAACTTACACAAGTCCAGTATCACCAACAGCAGTATGCAGAAAAGCCACAAACAAAAACACTGCCAAAATAAAAGCTGCACTAACAAAACACGTGAAACATACAGCAGTTGCTCTAAGCTTGTTTGCAGTAAATGCATTGGAAAACAAGAAAAACTCATTTATTGTAAAATTTGCTGCCAATAAATATTGCTCATGATGCGTTTTGTCATCTTTTTTTGTAGCAATGCATGCAGTATAAATTTAAAAGCTTTGCCAAAATTTTGAAATTTGACTCACTCAAGAGTCAAACCTAAGTCTGATTTATTCATGAAATAAATGGCACATGTCCACTGAGTCTACAGGGTGGGGCAGCAAAACCTGGAATATTTTTAAACATTAAAAAAATATAAGAGCTATGACATTGCTTCTTAGATACTTAGAGGATTTAAAAAATTGTTCAAGTGCTAAAGATGGATTTTTGCACCTGGAAAACTTATGTGCTTAGGTTCTGGATATGTCCCATGTCATAAAGGTGGTTGCCAAAACTGCTAAAGTGATAAAAAATAATTCTCTGAAACATTGCCAATTTCAACAATATCTTTGATAATTGAAATTTAACTATAGTGATGTGCTTTATTGTCAAATTCATGTGAAGTTGTGGACAAAGTCATGGAAAACGCTTAAAAAGATTCTGGAACTTGAAAGACGAAATTAAACATTTTATGAAAGCAAACTGTTCTGAAATTTCCCCAACTCAAAAATAAACATTGGCTTCTTGATTTGTGCTTTTTTGTTGACATAATAAAAAAACTAAATGAACTCAATTAAAAGCTTTAAGGCAAAGATAAGCTGATTAAAGATTCCTTTGAAGACATACAAGCATTCATCATAAAACTAAAACTTTATGAATGGCAACTCACATTGGAAAATGCAGTTCATTTCTCACTCTTAAATAGCTAGAATCAGAGAATCTACAAACACATCATTCTGTAAGTCATTGCCAATCATGTGGTAGACCAGTTTTAGCCAATGGGCATGTGTCATATAATAATAAAATAAAGCATCAAAATGAGCAAAGTATACAAGGGTTAGTGGATGCTTTATATTTAATGACAAGCCATGTTAACCACTGCCAGGTGAGACCCCCTGCATTATAAGTGTTTAATCAGACATTTTGGCATTTATACTGCCAGGGGCGTTGTCGATATGTCTGTTCTTCTAGGTCTCTAATATCCTTGTGCACAGGTGAAGCTGCAAAAATATTGCAGATTGCATTATGGCAAATCTCTAGAATAAGGATACTTTGAAGCAAATAGAATTCTCCAAATCTACAAAGGTTAAGAGCATGCAATTGTTGATGCATATGATTAAGCTGATGGAGGGATCGCCTGTAAAAAAAAAAAAGACCATGATTTGTTTTTACAACTGGCATGGGATATAAAAAACTGTGAGATATCTTCTGGTGGTATGCCCAGTGCTGGCTTGAAAACAAGTGATATTCATTTATCAACAATTTTTTTATTAAAAATATTTTAAAGATAAAATGTGAAGTAAAAAGTTTAAAGTGATTTTATTAAAAAAAACACTTGGGAATACTATAATAAAATATGAAATAGAAAAGTGAAGCAGATACAAATTTTAAGGTAAATAAAAAATGCTGCAAATACCATCACCTAATATGATGCAACTGCCACAGCACAACAAGCAATCAATTACACTTTTTAAAGTAATTTCCAGTTAATGAGTTAAAGGGCAAATGCAAATTGATTTTAAAAATCTTAGAACAATGACTACAATGCTATTCCAAGAGAAAAGTTTTGCAGAAACTGCTATTCTCAATGCCAGAATCTTATAGTGAAAGCACATAAGCCCAGTATGAGAAATGTACAAGTAGTTCTAGTTCTGATAACACTGAAATTTTTCAGCTCACAACTATGATAAGCAAAAATTGCTTGAAAATGAAGATATGGCATTTGGAGAATCTTCAATAGCATTTCACAGTTTAAATAAAATGCAAAAAGTTATGTGGAAAAACATTTACTAATTCAATTGGAGTTCAAAAATACAGTGCTGGCAAAAAAATCTTTATATCAATTCGGCAAAAAAAAACTTTGCATAAAAAATATGAGCATGCATTTCACTTGCTGTTTCCATCAAAAGCCTCACATCACAAAAAGCTTATAGTTTTGTCATAAGTAGGGCCCGCTAAAGTCAATAAAGTCAAAATTTTTTCACGACCTTGTTACATGATCAAATGTGTAGTAACGTTCATTTCAGGTGTTCAGGAGTCTGTTTTGGTAGATTTTATAAGTCAAAATAAAGTCAAAATTTTGCATAATGTCAAAACTTGTCAAAATTGTCTTTATCAAAAATTTCCTAATAAAAACGAACAAATTTATATTTTCTTTTATATATTTTTGAATTTTTGAGCTGCTATTAAAATTTTATGCGCAGTTTTATTTGATTTTATACTTCTGAAATAGTTGCAATGGTTGCACTATCATCACAATAATGCGTGCAGTAATAGCACTTATTACGCATGAAACGTCATTGTTGATGCATAAACACATAATTGTTGGACAATTAATCTATTCCTATAAAACCTTTGCACTCTTTCCACGTGGTCTTTTTAAGTTGTAGCTTGCAAAGCAAAGAATGCCTAAACAAGCCAAATCTTCTACAGCGAAAGTTAGGCAAATTTGCCAGGAATATCCGGATGAGTTTTCGGCAACTCCTGCCAGCGACTTGTGATGCAACCTTTGCGACGTGTTAGTCAAATGCGACAAAAAGTTTTTTGTGGAAAGCCACCGAAAAAGTAAGCAACACCAAGAAAAATTGGAGACGAAGAGCAAATCCTAAAGTAAGCAAACCTTTTACAACTCGATCAAGTAAACTTCAAAGAACAAGTTGTCTCTTCATTCTTAGCTGCAGATATCCCACTTCATAAACTGAACTATCCTTCTTTAAAGTCTCTGTTTGCTACAATGGGAAAAGTATTGCCTTCAAAGACTGCAGCCCGGGCATGTGTTGCTAAATTAGCATTCCAAAAAGAAGAACAAATTCAAGAATTACTTCGTGACAAAAAAATTTTTTAAATTGTGGATGAAGCAGAGGTTGCTAAACAAAAGTATATTAGTGTGCTTGTGGGCAGCTTAGATGCTCCAAATCAGACATTCCTCGTTGATTGCCTTCCACTTGACTGTGGTAGCAATGTTAATAGCAGTATTATTCTGCACACTGTGGATGACATATTGCAACAATTTGAAATAAAACGCGAGAATTTTTCATTGTTCTTGACTGATGCTGCTCGGTACATGTCTTTGGCTGGAAAGACATTAAAGGAATTATACCCTTCTTTGATGCATGTCACCTGCGATGTGCACTTACTCCATAACTGCGCTATGCATGTGCAAGCTCATTTTAAAACTATTGATGAAGTAATAGCAACGATCAAGGCAGCAACTATCAAAAACAAAGATCACAAGAAAGATTTTCATGATGCTGGTCTGCCATCTCCTCCTGACCCTGTAATTACAAGATGGGCAACTTGGCTTAGAGCTGCCTTATATTACAGTGAGAACCTTCCAGCTGTTCATACCATTGTAAACAATTGGACAAGTGCAGGCCTCTTAGTCAGCAGAGCAAAAGACACTATCAATGTGGAAGATTTGGTGGCGGACTTGGTTAAAATAAATCAATACCAGACTCTAGCAGCCAACGTAGAGTTCTTAGAAGGAAGTGCCTGCACGATAACCGAAGCATATGGACTGCTGAAGAATATGCAATTCGATGATGATCCATGCGCAATTAAAGATTACATTAAAAAACGACTATCCAACTCTGATTTAGAAACAATAATAAACTGTACCAACTTGACAATTGACCCAACAAGCTACGCACTATTGCAAAAAGCCCAGCCAACCTCTGCTGCTGTTGAGAGGTCGTTTTCTATGCTCAGTAAATTACTGAGAAAAGACAGAAATTTTGATGTTAAGAACATAAAAAAATATATGATGCTGTATTACAATAAAAAGTCCTTGTAATTATACAGTGTGGCTTTCGTTAAAAACATCATAGACAGACTGTTAGTGTACAAGTACAGTTGCGATAACAACGCATTTTTTGTATAACACACTAATTGATACCAGGACACACAATGGCTTGTTATCCTAGGATTTGATGTCATGTGTCGCTTTGTTGCATTAGCTTTAAGACTGAGTGATTGAGAAAATGTTCCAAGTAGGCTACCTTCTTCTATAAAAACGTATGTAAATTGCGGATTATAAAACATATTTAATCAAAAAAGTGCAACAAGACATAAATAATAGGCGAAAGTGGTTAGGTCAAAATAAAGTCAAAATTTTGCTAAAATAAAGTCAAAAATATATTTTTTTAGGTCAAAAAAAAAATGGCCCTAGTCATAAGCATTGTCATTTTCAAAAACTACAAAAAACAAAGAAATGCTTTAAATCGAACAATTAAGAGTGCTAAAGAAATGTACTTCAAGGATTTGATTGACAATAGCAAAGGTAATTTCAGTATGCTGTGAAAAATTATTGGTGAGCTGGCCAATTTGAAAACTAAAAAAACATTTCCCAGTGAGATAGTCACTGACAATGATGTGATAGATCAGGGGTTCCCAACCCGGGGCCAATGGCCCCCCTTGGGGGCCACAGGACGTTATCTGGGGGGCCACAAGCATGGCCTACTTAAAACACGGCCTAAAATGAAAATGCTGTACTGCAGCAAAATACACTCAATATCATTTGCTCTGGCTAGTGCCCTAATAGTGTCATGTTTATCAAATTCTAGTTTGAACAACGACAGACAGAATAAATAATTTAAATATATAACTTATACAAGAGAAATCGTTTTTTAAGTAATTTAGTGTTGATCATTATATTGTAGAGTATAATGACATCACAATACTCGTATGCTATAACCTTGCCTCGTGTACTCTTACAGTTCAGTCACTAATTGTCATCTTAATAAAAGGCAGTTGTTTGAGCTTGAAGTTTTAGCAGTTATAGTTAGAAGAACGTTACAATATTATACTAACGCACTTAGTGTAAATATCTTTCTGCATAGTAGGCTATGCATTTTTTGTTTTTGGTTTTGAGTGCTGTGGGCTAGTGCGTTACAGTACAAGTTGTAGGTGGATAAATTTAGTTTGCTATTCTGTATGGAGGTTAGCCAAATATAGTAAGTTTTAAACATTGAATTTGTAATTAGAGGCAATTGTTGTATTTTCCACTGTCTTACTTTAAAAAAACACTTACTTCCAACACTTACTTCTAACTTACTTACTTCCAACACTTTTTTAATGAGATATATTAGCTATAGGAGCTTTAGAAAAAGTAGCGCAAGCAGCGTAAAAAAAAGTACCATTATTACATTTGAAGAAGTTCGTTAGTGTAAAGTTTGTTCTTGACAGATCGCAGGTTATCATCGATAGGTTAGATCTAAAATTGTTTCGAAATTTCTTCTTTGCAGTACGTGTTTTTCTTTGTTGACGCAATAATTTTTAAAGATGTATGAAGTATTTATTATTTGTTATTAGAGCAATCATGGTTAATAAATGTGTGATTTACAGCTGTAAATCGGATATAAAAGTAATGCAAATTCTATTCCATCTTTTCACTTTGCTGGCAAAATGGACTAAATTTGTCAATCGTTTGGATTGGTCACCTACAAGTAATTCAGTCATATGTGCAAATCATTTTGATCAAAAATTTATTCTAAATGGGAAAAAAAAAAGTTAAATTGGAAATTAAACCCAGTATCAACCATTTACATGAAAGTGTACTTTCAAAACCATCTTCCGGTCTACGTTTACAGGTTTCAGAAAGTCTCCTAAACCTTGTATTTACCAACCAGACCAGGTGGACTGTTTTGTGGAAAATGATAAAATACACAACATTGAGGATATAACAGAGAAACATTGCCTTTCTGGTTACATTTTAATACCATCTTCAATTCTCAAAAATTTTGTTGCTTTTGGTTTTGTCACAGACGCTTTGCTGCAGCAGTACTGTTGCAATAACATCCGTACAGGTGCTGAAACTGTTTTAAATACCTACTGCACCAATGTTTTGTTTATGTGTGCCTACCATATTGATTGGGGCCGAAAGTGAGCGAATAACATCAAACATTTTCTAAAATAATAAACAAAAAATTGAAAATAGCAAGATAAGAAAAAATGTTATAAGTACTTTTAAAAAGCGACAACAGTCAAAGTATTGAATTATTTGTCAATTTCTGGATTGACCGTAGTTTAAAACCTTGATATGCAACTGTTTAGAATGCTCAGTTGAGTTAAATGAATTCATTGTTTTGCAGCAATTTATTACATTACGTTGTACATATTGCAAAAACTTAAAATATACATGTATAGCATAGCTCGCATTAGCATGTGCTTTAAAATGTAATCCTTTGAGATTTTTAACAGATAATTCATATTGACTTTTCAATATTTTCAATTTTGTTTAAATAATATTTATTGTAATATAGCATTACAATTGTGATCATTATTTCACAAAAAAGATGTTTATGTGTCAAAATCTCCCAACTCTAATGATATTGAGTGTATTTTGCTGCAGCACAGCATTTTCAATTTAGGCCTCTTAGAAATCAATGGCAAAATGTGACATATAAGGCCGTGTTTTAAGTAGGTCATGCCACAAGTAGGCTGGAAGTATAGGGCTACCATACGTCCTCTTTTAAGAGGATTTATCCTCTTTTTTAAAAAAATGAATGTCCTCTTTTGTTTAACGGTTTAGCAATTTATATTTACAGGCACCTTAAGTCTTTTTTTCTGTTGCAATGTCTAAAATTCGCAAATGGAACGACAGCTACGTCTCATTTGGTTTCACAAAAGTTATCCGAAATGGCCAGGATTATGCGCAATGTCTTCACTGCTCGGTCGTGATGGCAAATGCTTCATTACGCCCCTCAAAACTCAAAAACCATCGCGACAAAAAGCATCCCCAAAAAAGAAATGAAAATATCGATACTCTCTCTGCCAAACGAGTGCGATACGACCAGGAAGGAACACTACCCCGTTTGGGATTTTCTCCAGAAGAAAAACCAGCCTTTCAGTGCAGCTACGAGGTGGCATATCAAATTGCGAAGTGCAAGAAGCCGCACACTATCGCTGAGGAACTTATCAAGCCATGTGCTGAGAAAATGGTCGAAATAATGATTGGGCCAGGAGAGAAAAAGAAAATCCAACAACTTTCGATGTCGAACAATACTATTCGCCGCCAGATTGATGACATGGCTACCGACGTGTGCCAACAAGTTTGCTCTGAAATCAAGCAAAGCATGCTCCAGCCAAGCCTACAACTAGATGAATCTACCGACACCACTCTTGAATGCCATTTGATCGCGTTTGCTCGATACGAGAAAAATAAAAAGATGAAGGAAGAGTTCCTCTTTTGCAATACTTTGTCAGCTACAACAACTGCTGCTGACATCAAAGTTATTGTGGACTCTTTCTTTGAAACAAATGAGCTCAGTTGGCAAAATTTCAAGCATATTTGTACTGACGGCGCCCCAGCCATGATTGGAATCAGAGGAGGATTTGTTACCCTTGTGAAGAATGAATGGCCTCATGTGACCTCCTCGCACTGCTCATTACACCGATATGCTTTAGCATTGAAGACTCTACCGCCGCAGTTGATGGAAGTTATGGACGTTTCCGTCAAAGTGATTAACTTCATCCGTTCGCGTGGAAAAAATCACCGGCTTTTCCAAGTTTTGGCCAAAGAAATGGGAGCAAAACATATGGGACTCTTGCTTTATACCAAAGTCCGTTGGCTGTCAAGAGGCAGTTGCCTTCATCGGTTGTATGAACTCAGAAATGAGGTTGAAGCTTTTCTTCAAGAAAGCGAATCTACTGTCCATGTACAATTTCACAGCGAAGAGTTCATGATGATGCTCGCGTACCTTGCAGATGTATTTGGCCATTTCAACGAAGCGAACTTGTCCTTGCAAGGACGCGAAGTAACCGTCAGCGATGTTAAAGATAAGCTGGCTGGACTATGTGCGCGAATGGGAGTCTGGCAGGCACGATTAAAGGCAGGCTTCACTATCTCTTTCCCTCTCTTGCATAAGCACTTGGAAATGAACAAGGTTGAATTGCCAAATAACATCAAAACTTGCATTATAAAGCATCTGGAAATCGTTTGTGCTGAATTTCAATCTTATTTCAGTGACACACCTTTGTCCGTTTCCTGGCACAAAGACCCATTCAACACCAAGGTTAACCCTATGGCCGAAGAAGCCGAGGAGTTAGCTGAGTTCAAAGTTTCAAACGCCATGAAGCAGGCATTTAGCAAGAAATCCGATCTTTCCAGCTTTTGGTTGTCTCTTCATGATTCTTATCCGATCCTCAGCAAAAAGGCTTCTGTAATGTTTGTTCAGTTTGCTACAACCTATCTTTGCGAAGCTGGTTTTTCTGATTTGGTGACCATCAAAACAAAATCCAGAAATCGCCTTGATGCATGCAATGACATTCGCCTGGCTCAGTCCAAGACGGAGCCCAACATCAAAGGTCTCATCAAACGAGGACAAGAACAAACTTCGCACTGAAAGTGTTAGTAAAACTGACTTTGATTTTTACTTCTTTGACGTTTCTTTCACTTTTGCTTTTGTATTTGACTTTTCTTATTAATATTACACTTCACCAATAAAGTATGCAATGAATACGCGCACACGGGCTGACCACAATAACGTGCTACTCAATTTCACTACTATTCGCCGGTGTACCTTCATTTTCATTCATATTTCTTTCAAACCTATATCTAAAATTCGAAGTGCGTAGTAAATCGATCGCTTCTCTTCCAGAAAATATCGCTGCAAAACCTCACACTTATTAGCCTACGAATGACATACAGACAGAGAATTTTTTGCTAAGCAGGGGGCCACGAGTGTTGAGAGCTTTTAAAAGGGGGCCACAAACAATAAAAGGTTGGGAACCACTGTGATAGATGATTGTGAAGCTTTCAATGTTCATTTTGCAAGAATTGGGAAAAAAATTGAGAAAAACATTAAAATGCATGAACCAACCCTGTCTGTATTACCCAATTCACCTAACTCATTCTTTTTCTCTCCTGTTACACCAAAGAGATTTACCCATTTATTGGCAATATAAAAATGAAAAAGATAGTTAGAGAAAGCGACATAGACAATAATTGTTAAAATTTAGTAATACAATAATCTCTCCATTCTTAAGCAACATTTTCAACTTTTGTATACCACAAGAATTTTCTAATTTCTTGAAGATTGCAAAGATAATTCCTGTTTTTAAAAAAGGAGATCCTAATTTACTTACAAATTATCCTCCAATTTTGATCCTTTCCCAAATTAGTAAAATTTTTAAAAACTTATATACAATAGAATCAACAACTATCTAGAAAAATATTATTTAATTTCTGACAAACAATTTGGTTTTAGACAAAATTATTCCACATCCCATGCTATCAGCAATATTTATGAAACTCTTATACAAAATTCTGATAAAGGAATGTACACTTGCTGTATATTCGACTTCACTAAAGCCTTTGATATTATAAATCATGATGTTTTGCTGCACAAAATGAAAAAAATTTCTGGATTTCGGGGATTGGCTTTTAAACTGATGCAAAGTTACTTGAGCAATAAAAAACATTATATGAAAATGAATAGCTCTAAGTCCGACTGGTCAAAAATTGAATATGGTGTACCACAAGGCTCTTCCCTTGGGCCACTACTTTTTCTTTTGTACATTAATGACCTTCCCTTGGCTAGTCTGTTTGACACCATTTTGTTTGCCAATGACACATTCTTAGCCCTGTCAAACCTCAACCTATCTAAATTACAAAACACAGTGAACATTGAACTAAGTAAAATCGATCTTTGGATCAAAACAAGCTTCAGCTGAACTATTCAAAACCTCATTATTTATTGTTTGACAAGGAACAAAATCACTCATGTTCTACAAACTTTAATGTGTCCTTAAATTCAATTAAAATAAAATGAATTAGATCAGTAAAATATTTGGAATTTATTTTGAGAAAAATCTGAAATGGTATGTC
Organism: Diplosoma virens; assembly: GCA_963680785.1. NCBI lineage: Eukaryota > Metazoa > Chordata > Ascidiacea > Aplousobranchia > Didemnidae > Diplosoma > Diplosoma virens. Next base: position 15,925,896 of record OY796880.1, read on the forward strand.
ACATCCAACACCTAATGTTTCAACTAGCTCAATATTCTGGATTAATGTACAGAATTCAAACATTTTTAGATTGGAAGACTTTGTGTATGCTCTATTACTCGCTTCTTTACAGTAGTATTTAATTTGGAATAGTCACATGGGGTACGGCTAACAAAACACTGATGCAAGAACTTAATGTGAAACTAAATAATATAGTTCATACCACAGTAACCTCTTTATATAAAACTTTGAGTTTTTTGAAATTAGATGACATTTATCAACTTGAACTAGCCAAATTCATGCATCAGCTTCATCACAAAAAATTTAAAACAGCACTCAAAAACCGTGTTGTTGATATCTCAAAAATTCACAGCCATAATACTAGAACAAAACATAACATAGTATACTTCAAACCCCACATTCAAACATCAGCAGGTAAAAAATTTCTGATGTACAGAGGAACTGAATTATGGAGAAAAATTAAACCTAAAGTAAAAAAATTATCATCGTTATCATTTAAAAAAAAGAGAAAACAAAAAGCAATTCAAAAATACACATCATTTTGACCCTCTTTTGCTCCAGATTCTGGAGATATAAAATTTATGCTGTTGTTTCATTGTGTATTAATTTTCTTGCCATATACTCGTTGAACTGAATTTTGTCTGATTCATTCTTGTTGTCACATTTGTTGAACTCATTACTGTAAACATACAGTAACATTAATCTATTCTACTTTAGTTAAATTCCAACTTTCCTTTTTTTTCTTTTTTTATTCTCCTTTTCTTCTCTGTCAGGAAGCATCTTGGATTAAAAAACTTTAGGGTTTGTTGATGCTCCCTGGCCTGAACAAGTGTACTATAATTTTGATCCAATTGTATTTGTTTTACATGTGTCCTAACTACTCAGGCAAATAAACTGTTTTCTATCTATACCTAATATAAAAATAAAAAGTCAATGATTTTGATATGCTTATGAGTTCTCTTAAAGAAACAATAAAGTCTAGTAAAATTAGAGGTGAAAAAATTTGAATTTTAACTTTAAAGCCAGAAGTCCAGTAAAAGAATTTTATCAAAACCCAATCAAATAGCTGTAAAAACCAAGCTATTTCCAGAGCGTGAGGCTATAATAGTTAACTTTTAAATAGTGAGTGTTTGAGATACACTATATACCAGGAAATAAATTATATTAGCATTTCAAAAAATGCTTGTGAGCAGAAACAGCTTTTGCTGGAAATCTGAATGAACTATTTTCTGCTTCTAAACTTAAATTTTCCAATATCTCTCATGATTGCAATTTTTATAATTATCATTGCAATAAATTGTTGAAAGATGCATGTACATGCACTACAATCATGGGTTTCTGTTACATGAAATGCAATAGAAAAGCAAAGACAAGATTTAAACAAATACAGAACAAGTTTGACAAATTTCTGTATATGGTTGATTCTGCAATGAAAAGATTATCCACAGTACAAAAAAGGGTGGATGATCTTGACCAGTATGGTGGATCCAACTGCTTAATTATCCATGACTATGAGTTGTACCTGACTCGAAACGGGGAAAAAATCTTAAAACAGAGAAGCATGTGCATAACATTATTAATACCAGCTTGCAACTTGAATCATTTTTACATCTTGACATTGCCCACCTGCTACCTTCTAAAAAAGGAACCCCATTATCATTAAATTTAACAAAAAAACTCAATGAAATTAATTCCACCAGAAAAAATGACTACTAAATGGAACCATCACTTAATCTCTTACAAAATGATGTCTTCGAATACTAGAGAGAGCTTACATAGCATTCAACAACTGTCCAGTGTGGAGTTGAAAAGGTGATGCACATATGTTTCAAAATAATAAAGAAAAAATTGGAGCAAAAAATATTTGTTTCAATTACCAGTTATTCTAAAATGAAGTTGAGAAATTAAGGTCAATGCTCCTTGATAATGGATATCTAAACAATTTTTTCAATAAAGTTTTCCACCAGTTTCTGAATAGATCAACAAATTTAAATCAGACACAACTTACAAAAAAGAAAAGGAAATAATTGCATTTAAAATTTCATGTGTGGGGCAACAGTCTCACATATTTGGAATAGACATTTTTAAACTTATCTGGAAATTTTCTACTCTGTATTTGCACCAATATATATAAAAGATACAAAGGTGAAAATTATTTCAATTAAAATCAAACACATCTATGCTATTGTTGTTTAATCTTGTATATCATTTTTTTGGCCTTGCAATGCGAGTCTAACTTACATCATTAAGTCAAAATGTCATATGGTAACAAGAGCAAAGAAACACTTGTATAAGAACATGTTAGTGAATGAAATTCTTGTAATAAAAAAGATACAAATAGTTTAATGAATCAGTTTGCTGTTAAAGAAATGTTCATCAGACTACAATTGTGAAATTCATGAAGCTTTACTAATTAAAGAAGTCAACCAAAAGTAAATAAACAACTGTATAAAATTGTTTTTTTTTTACTACAATCACTTTATAATTTAGTCAGGTGATTATTACTCGTTTTTTTCTTTTTCCTCTGAAATAAGACATTTTTGTTGTAATAACTACTAAATTCTCATTGCTTTTGAATTAAATCAATAGTACCAGTGAGCATAAACTGAGAAAACTGTTGTATATATATTTTAGTTTAATTGTATGTAATTGTCATTTATGGTTTATTTCTAAATTATGCTTTGAAAAAGATTTTTAACTCTTTCTGTACAGGGTGGTTTATCAGGGGTTTTTCCGCCAGTACGAGCTCTTTCGTTTAAAAAAAAACAAGAAAAAAATGTACTCTAAGTTTATTAAATATTTCCACTTTTATTTGTTAAAAAAGCAATTCAAATTTTTTATCATCTAAAATCCTGTTTCTTTGTAATTACAATGATATAAAATTTATAAAAATTGAATGAAAAATGAGTTAGTAATAAATAAAAGTATTGACCCTAGTTTTTTTTCAAAAATTATCATTTTTTTCTTCTTGTGTCACTGGGTGGCAAAATATTTTAACATGTTTAGTTGTTAGCAGAAGCTAAAGATTTAAATTTTACATAGGAAAAAAAATTTTTCAAAAAGAGAAAAAATGAACGAGTTATTTAAAGAAAATCAATCATCAAGTTTGAATATTTTTGCTCTCGCGAGTGATTGCGACGAAATTGTGTTTGCTTGCATGTGGCTCTAAAAGTTATGTGATCTAATTGAAGCTAAAAAGCCAAACAACGTAATTAAAGAATTAAAAGCTTGCAAACAATAGGAGAAAGAAAATGCATTAAGTTGCATTCTATGCACACAATGCAAAGAGAAAGCCAACTGAGTCAGTTTTCCCGCAATGGTGATACAATGCAAGTTCCAACTGAGTCGGCCAACCCGTACGAAAAGAGTTAAAAATTGAAAATGTTTAGCTTTTTTGTAATTAAATTAAATGATAAAATGTTTCCTTTTCATTGCTATTACCGTATATCCCGGCATATAAGACGACCGTCAGATAAGACGAGGTACAAAATTTGAATAAAATTTTGTACATTTATCATGTATCGATTGTATAAGACGACTGCTAAATCATGAAACCATGTTTGTTTAGTTGTATAACTTTTTTCTCTTCTTGCATATTTTTCTTACAAGAGTTACATTTGTTACGCACCACCGCACACTTTTTTCCTAATATCGATGTTATTCTCTCGCTTTTTTTCCGATTTACGCATCAATGCACGTTTTTTCATTCTCTTGTTTTTTCGATGTCACGCCAATGCTCTTTTGTAATTGTACACACTTTTTATTGAGCTTTTTATTTGTGCATGACGAATCTCAAAAATGCTTTAAGCATGCACTTTTTGTGAAAACTAAAGCTGGGAAAAACACAGCGGTTTCAGTAAACAGTAAGTCGTTGATGTGATGTGTGTTTGTTGCTTATTGCAGATTTTATATATTAGATACCGGTACGTAAATTTTACTTTAAAGGAAAATAAAGATTGTGGTCATTTTATTATACCCTTGTCAGGAATGGAACCGCCAACAAAAAGAAAATATGAGGCAAGTTTCAAGTTGAAAGTCATAAACATAGCCAAGGGTTCGAACAACTGTGTTGCCGCAAGAAAATTTGATGTTACTGAACAGATGGTACGAGAATGGAGAAGGAGGATGATATAAGAGAAATGCCCAAAAACAAATGTGCAATGTAGCAAGGAATCACACGTTGGTCGAAATTGGAAGACAACATTGCAGAATGGGTACTCCAGCAGAGGCAACATGGCTACATTGTGACCACAAATAAAATAAGATCTCATGCTTTGAAATAGGCCAAGGCAAACAAAGAAGTAAAGATTTCAAAGCTACAAAGGGATGGTGCAGTAGGTTTATGAACAGAAGAAATTTAGTTATAAGAAGAAAAACAAAAATTTCTCAGAAACTGCCAAAAGATCTTGAGCACAAAACAACAAACTTCCACCATTTTATAATTCAGCTAAGGAAAAAGTATAAATTTCCATTATCCCAAATAGGGAATATGGATGAAACTCCAATGAATTTTGACATGCTAGGTAATAAAACAGTGGATTTTAAAGGTGCAAGAACAGTAAACGTGAAAAGTACAGGACATGAGAGGACAAGATTTACAGTGGTATTAGCGTGCATGGCTGATGGTACTAAATTGAAACCAATGGTTATCTTTAAATGTAAAAGAAAACCTAAAATAACCTTTCCCCCTGGTGTTTTGGTTCACTTCCACGAGAAAGGGTGGATGGACGAGAATGGTGTAAAGTTATGGATTGAAAAGATTTGGAACAGATGACAAGGTGGTATGCTAAAGCAACATAGTTTGTTGGTCTGGGATATGTTTCAGAGCCATCTAACGGACAATTCTAAAACTCATTTAGCGTGCAACAACAGCAATATTGCAGTTATCCCAGGTGGGTTAACTTCTGTACTTCAGCCGCTTAACGTAAGCCTAAATAAACCATTTAAGTGTAATGTTAGAGAACAATGGAATGAGTGGATGATGAATGGTGAAAAGTCATTTACAAAAAATGGAGCTATGCGTAGTGCTTCACTTGATGTTCTTTGCGAGTTTGTTATAAAAGCATGAGATAATGTTAAGGTAGAAAGTGTCATAAAATCTTTTAAAAAATGTGGAATATCTAATGCAGTAGTTCTCAAACTTTTTAAAGTTGGGACCCACTATTAATTACCACAACTTATGGCGACCCACTTAACTTTATATATAGTTGTTGTTGGTTTCTAGGTTACGCTATCGTTGCAAAGGAACACACCTCTGGAATTATGTATCCAGACAAATATTTTACTCTCACGCGGACACGGTGAAATAAACGAAAAATTTGCTTATACTTTTATGGAAAGAATAGCATAGGATCCGCCGTAATTGTCATTTTTGACGAGGCGAGTGCACTAGTTCAATTAATAAAACATTGATAAAGGAAACAAATTTATTTTTTCAAAGAAAATTGTCAGTGAGAGGGATGAGCTTGTTTCTTGCTACTTTGCACAATAGACTTGACATTGATTTCAATTTGAGATAGTTTTAGACGTAGGGAATTTGAAAGTCGCAGTTTATTTCGAAATTTGGTTTTAATCCCAACCATTGCCGAAAATCCAGTTTCGCACTTATAAGATGAAGAGAACGGTATAAGTGCTTTTAATGCCTCGGTGGAAATGAGTGGGTACAAGGTTAGAAGAGACACCCAAAACTGTACCAATTTTGTTCTGCTGAAATTCATTTTCAAGGAAGAGTCTTCAGATAAATCGATAAGTTCTTCATCAGCCTTTGTTGATATCCCAGTCGTCATGGCAGGCTGAAAAGGGTTTATAACCCATCTTTTCTGTTTCAAAGTATTCATTTCATCGTGGAAATAAAATTCAAAACTTTTTTTTAACTTATTCAAATGTTCTGATATCTTGCTGATTATACCATCGCAAAGTTCGACTTCATTCTCTATTATAAAGGTTTGTAACATTTCAAAACATTCATAATTTCGGATGTCAATGCAATTTTTCCACAGAGCAAGTTTTTTTATAAAACCTCTAATTTTGTCATGAACTTCAAATATACCTCCTGTTCCTTGTAAGTACAAATTTAGTTCATTTAATTTTGAAAAAATATCTGCCAAATACGTAAGCCTCAGAATAAATTCTTTGTCGCGCAAGCATTTCGCAAAATCGCATTTACCTTCCAAAAACATAGCAACTTCCTCGCGAAGTTCTCCAAGTCTCGTTAGCACTTTGCCCCTCGAAAGCCATCGTATTTCTGTATGCAGAAGAAGGGTTCTATGATTGCTTCCCATCTCTTCACATAATTTCTCAAATAAACGTGTTTGCAAAGGCTTTGACTTGATGAAATTCACTATTTTAACGGAAGTATTCAAAACATTCTTAAAGTTATCAGATAAATGTTTTGATACTAATGCTGCCCTGTGAAGGTTGCAGTGAGTCCAGGATGCGTTGGGATTACGTTCAAGGATTTTGGTCACTACACTACTGTTTCTACCGCACATAGCGCATGCTCCATCAGTACATATTCCTATGCATTTAAGCCAATCAAGACCTTTTGTTCTGAAATAAATATCAACAGCGTTAAAAATTTCTTGGCTGGTACTTCGACTGATTGGTTCACACAACAACATATCTTCATGTGGTTCGGAGTTCCATATATAACGTACAAAAACGAGTAGTTGGCACAAACCTTCTACATCAGTAGATTCATCGAGTTGTAAAGAAAAAAAAGGACTTTCAATAACTCGTTCAATAACTTGATTTTCTACCCATTGGGACATCTCATCAATTCTACGTGTGACCGTGTCATTAGATATAGGAATTGCTTCGATTTCTTTTTTACTTTTATCACCGAAGAAAACTTCAACTGTGTCTTTTATAGCTGGAAGAACTAAAGTCTCACCAAGTGTGTGTGGCTTGCCAGTTTTCGCGATTCTTAAGCTGATCAAGTAAGACGCATACAAAGCTTTCTCATTAACGCTGGTGTAACGCTGCAAAACTCTCTGTCCTGTGTTCAAATTGGCTAGCATTTTCTTAAAAAAATCAAGGGGTTTATGCTTTAACTCGGGATGCTTAGTCTCAAGATGGCGAAGCAATTTGTTTGGACGCATGCTCTCGTTTGCAAGTTGCTCATAACAAACAACACATCTCGGACGTGGATCTTGTTCTTCTTCATTCCATGTAAATCCCATTTTTAAATATGTGTCATCATACCTTCTTAATACTTTTCTTCGCTTTGACTGACTTGTTTCTGATTGACTTGACTTATCTGTTTTTTGACTAACTGGCAATTTATCTTCATTGACTTCAACTGACTTTTTTAACCATTTATCCATTATATTAAGAGCTAAAAAAGGTAATATAAAAATCAAAAAAAAAATAATTTATTAAAAAAGGTGTATCACTTGATACAAAAAATAGGAGTAAGCATGGCTTGCGCCTGCATTAAACCTCCCAAAAAGGAAAAAAAAATAAATTCTAGGCTCCAGCCCTATCATACGCGGTTTGCGCTTTGATTAGGGGTACTTAGTCAACTATATAAAAATCAGATTCTGAAAAATAATCTGTCGTAAGCTGCTTCATTAAAACTAGAATGACCAAGTGCTTCGAAAACAACTGATTGAGGTTGCAAAAGCCTATAACTTAAGCCTGGACTACAAGGCGACTCTCTTACAGACATAAAAGCGCTCAACCAAGCAAATTTTACCATTTTATTTACCACAATACCCCGGCCAGAAAAAACGAAATGAACTTGAGGGTCTTCCAGTCAAGCTGCCACCACGGCGATCATAAATATAACACTGTAATAAGGCGCAACAAGGCCATTAAAAAAAGTCTGCGACTGCAATTATCAACCTCATAGTAACATGTGTGAGACGAAAGGTTCAATGACCTGAGGTTAGGTGAAGATCACGCCACGATTCAAGATTGTGTGATGTCACAATTATGATAATTTCCCCTTGATTTTTGTATAGGAAATAGCCAGTATAGTTAATCAGAGCTTTCTATAACTTTTCACGACCCACCAAGATTCCTTTCGCGACCCACCGGTGGGTCGCGACCCATAGTTTGAGAAACGCTGATCTAATGCCATGGATGCTAGTGAGGATAATTTATTGTATGAAAGCAATAATGAATCCAAAGTCGACTTGCCAGAGCCAGAATGGAATCCCTACGACTATGGCATCTGTGATGAATCTTGTGATGTATTTGAAAAACTTTTCGAAACAGACAGTGATGAATTTGATGGTTTTTAGATATGAACATAAAGGACGTTTAATTTTCAATATTGATGATGTTAAATAAAAATAGTTTTCTTGCACGTTCTTTATTTTTACGCATCAATGCATTTTTCATATAAAATAAAAAAATCTTCATGTGAAAATTAAGATATGACTTTTAAATCAGTTGTATAAGACAACCCCAATTTTTAAGGGTGGGTTTTGCACTTTAAGGGTCGTCTTATACACTGGGATATACGGTAATTATAAATTTGTAAAAATATTGAAGAAAATTGTGAAACTATGGTTAATGTTTCTATTTGAATAAGGCAGGTTTGTTAGTAAGTATTGTTCTTAGTAATTGTTGTTGTTAGTAAGTATTGCTGTTGTTAGTATTTGTCAGTAAGGTTTGTGTTAGTTTGTATTATTATTCAATTTTGATTTTAATTTTGTCTTTTCATGATGAATGCACCTTCTCAATTGGATCTTATAAATGAAAAGCTTGAGCATGTATCAAAATTCAAGAAACTTATAAAAAAATTTTCTCAACTCAAAAAATAAACAAGAACAGAGTACTGTTTCTGGGGATAAATTTTCTGTGGGTGGAACCCAGGAGCAAGCTGAATAGCTGAAAGGTGATGGGCAACCTAATAGCATTGATTAAAATGGCTGTCAATAAAATGACTGAAAAAATATACCAACATGAGAAAGAATTGACAGCCTGGAGCAATACAGTTGTAGCAACTGTCTTATTCTTTATGGTTGTCAAGATGTACCAAAAACTGCAAGTAGTTTTGAATTTGAAAGCTATGTTTGTAAAAAAATTAACAGTAATTTAAAACTTAGCCAGCCTTTAAAAAACGAAGACATTGATATTTGCCATATATTACCTTCTAAGGCAAAAACCCAATAATAATTAAATTTATAAAAAGAACCATTAAAGTCTTTACTTTTTCAAAAAAATTCTAAAGTCTGAACTTAGTTCAGACTTTAGAATAAATAATACAAATATTCAGACTTTAGAATAAATAAGCAAATAAATAAGCAAATAAGACATTTTAAAATAAGCAAATGCCTACAACTATAGGCATTTTAGATCCGTGTCACCAAATAAACTTTGTATACTTGTGATACGAATACTGGCCTTATGAAATAAGCTTTTAGATAACGCTGAGCTTGTGTCTCAGTCATCATTTCTACTTTGATTCAAACGCATTATCAGCTTCTAAATTCTGTACATTTTTGCGAAGTTTTTCTTGACGTATATTTTTATGTTAGCTAGCAGCAAATTTGTATAATGATGGAGTTTTTTTGCCTTGTCTTCAGTCAGCAAGACTCAGACCTGTGAAATGGCTACCAGAGTGGTGAAGAATGTTTATGAAATGGAATAACTTTTTCGTGGTGTACGTTGGGTTGGCAAAAGGACATTATTACTTGTACATTCTTGCGCCTCTAATTGATTGTTCTTAATTGTAATTGAATATACCTGATGAGGTCTAACAAGACCGAAACAGGCCTGTAGTATATTATTGCAATTTTGTATTAAATTATAAATTTTTCAATTTAATTTTCAATTTTGTGCTATTTGTTTTGTGTTTGATTAGGTGCCTACAACTATAGGCATTTTAGATCCGCGTCACCAAATAAACTTTGTATTCTTGATTTTTGGTGATTATTCTAATTTTTTCTTTTATTTTTAAATTTTTTGCATGGCTAATCATTGCAAACTTTGTAATGATATTATAGATTCATCAAACAATATTGTGTGTTGTAACTGTGGAAAGGGATTTCACAAGTGTTCTTTTAAACTTTTCAATTCGTACAATGTTCTTAACTGGCTATGCACTTTCTGTGGAACTTCACAAATATCACAAATATCTAAAACACCAGACTGTGCAACTTTTCCTGATAGGTCTATTGAATCAAAATCTACCTTTGACAGTACTTCTTCATCTTCTCAAAGTTTAAACTCTATTTTTAGTTATGATAAATCTTTTCTAATGTTTGAGGATGATGCCACAATTGATTTTAATTTAAATGAAAATAAATATATTACTTCTAATGAAACTAAATGCTTGTCATTTAATAATAAATTTGGATTTACTATCCTAAACATCAACATGAGATCATAAGCAAACTTAAATAATTATTCTAAATTTGAGACTTCAATTACTAGTTGAAATCCACAACCTAATATTATATATGTAACTGAAACATGGCTTATTGAACAATCAGGACCTCATTGTTCTTTAATTGGTTACACATTTATTGGTAATTGTAGAAAGTGTTTTCGGGGAGGTGGAGTGGGATTTCATGTCAAAGATAGATTAATTTTACTGTTTGTGAAAAGCTGTCAATTATGAAAGAAAAGGTGTTTGAATCCCTATTTATTGAAATTAATTTGAATAATCAACAAACTTTATATGGTACAATATATATATCATCCTCTTGTCAAGCTAGTAAAAATGAAGAATTTTTAGTTGAGTTAAATGCATGTCTAATAAAAATAAATAAAATAAAAAATAATATCTCTTTCCTAATGGGAGACTTCAATTATGATTTGCTTGACAGTAAGAATACAACTATTATGAAGTTTGTTGACTTGTTATTTGATAATTCATTTTACTCTCTAATTAATAAACCTACACATTTTACTAATTCAAGTGCTACTATACTTGATCAAATATGGACTAACTCTTTGTCAATATCTGTTAAATCAGGAATTTTAGTTCATCAAATCTCAGATCATTTGCCTGTCCTAATCAATACTGATCTTAAACATAAAGAGGTGACAAATAAACCCAAATCTACTACATTTTTTAGTCAAAATAATTGTTGCTGTTTTATTCAGTACTTGTCTGAAACTGATATAGAGCCTATATTAAATACAAATGATCCAAATTTAGCATACAACTTGTTTATGAATATATATTCAACTGCATTTAATAAATTTTTTCCAATTAAACAAATTAACACAAAAACGTTACAAAGAGTTTCTGACAAAAAATTTCTTGGATTGTTGTTATTCACAAGCATTTATCTTGGAAGCCACACATGGAATATTTGCTAAAAAAGAATAAGTCTAGCATTTATTGCATTAAAAAATTAAACCTTTTCTTGATCGTAAGACTTTGTTGCTTTTATATCACACACTGGTTAAAGGTCATATTTTATACTGCATTACTTCATGGTGATTTGGCAACAAAACCATGATTAACAAGCTTCAATGTGCAGTGAACAAATTGATGCGCTTTATATTTAATGTCGGCAAGAGGCAGATGATCTCATATGTCATGAAAGATAACAATCTACTGACAATACATCAAATTAGGGACCTAGAGATAGCCACTTTTGTGTATAAATTTATGAATAAACTACTACCTTTGCCATTGACCACTCTTTTAAAACTGCATTTAAAATTACAAAAAATATCACTTTATCCATCGTTTTGTAGAGTGCATACTACAAAGCAAGCTATGAGATATAAAGGACCACTTATTTGGAATGATATTCCATTTAATTTTCGACAAGATTCTAAATCATTAAAGTCATTCCATTCTGCAGTTACAAAATTTTTTTAACTAAACCTTTGCAATCCTAAAACTATATAGCTTCCATTTCAGCAAACTATTTGATTGTTGTTTGTTATATTACTAAATTATGATAAATATTGAGTATTTTATGTGTATTTTAATTACTCAAAATTCCAATAACTTTTGAATAGACTACTTGCTGTCTGCATTTGTATTGCAGTTACATTGTGTCATATTATTCCAGTTAAGCAGAATGAAAAGACTATTTTGAGAAGCAGAATGTGTAGGATAAACATAAGATCTTAAAATCTGTCTATTATGTCAGACCTTTCATTGGAAGTTGCTAGTCTGCTAATCATATTTAAAAATTTGTTATTGTGACCCAAACCTATAATTCGATTTGTATTTATTATGACTTACCAACACAATAATTTTATAATTTGCATGTGATAAAAATAATTTTTATTAGAAGGCCTATATGGTTTTGCATAAATATTCACCACAAGTTTTAGAAGCTAGTTCTTCTGATTTGTCCCTTTCAAGTTTGTTTGCTTTGTGTTTTTGTTTGTTTGTGTTTTATTGTTTCTAAGGTGCAGTGAGCATGCTAATTATAATGACTTTGTTGTATCTATACAATGTTTTTTACTGCTTTCCTTCAATGTTTAAAAAAAAAAAAGGAAGCAGTTTTTTTTTTTTTACTGCTTCTTTCAGCTTTTATTGTGTTTTTGTGCTTTGATTTGTGCTGTTGCAGCAGAGAAATAAAAAAACATACATACATACATGTTCTTGTTACTTCTCACTTAGATTAATGCAAACCTCTATATTATGGTCTGCCTGACACTGCATTATTTTGTTTGCAAAGAGTGCAAAATATTTCAGCCAGGCTTGTTTCTTGTGCCCATAAATCCACTCAAATAACTCCCATTTTTATGAAATTACATTGGTTACATGTGCATTTCTGCCTCATCTTTAAAATTTTGTTGCATATAGCTATTCAAGGTGTTAAATGGTGTTTCACCCTCATATCTAGATGATTTAATTTGAAAGTATAAAGCTTTTCACTCTTTACCTTCTTCTAATGCTAACTTTCTTTTTTGTTCCTCCTACCTTTTTCAAATTTGGAGATCATAGATATAGTGTTTATAGTTTTTAAGTATGAAATAATTTACCTAATCAATTAAAAATGATATAATTGCTCTCTTAATTGAAAATATTATTAAAAACTTTACATTCTTGCTTTGGTCAATTAATATTGTGGTAATGTTGTTATGTCTTAAGATTCATTCTTTTAATTTCGTTTGTTGTGAAATGCCTTTGATCAAATTAGTTTTTTGAAAAAGCACCATATAAATTAGTGTATTATTATTATAAATTTTTTATTGAAATTTTATTTATTTTTGTGCATCATTAAAGCCTTTACCTAAGACAGTTTTTGTTTTTGACCATATCTATTCCAGCTGGAAGTATAAGAAACACCACATTTCAACTTAATTTTGGCCATGGAAACTAACAATGTATTTAAAAAGGAAAAAAAATTGAACAAATGTTTGAAAAAGATTTAATCAAACAACTTGAAACATGCTGTACATTATACAACAGACATGCAATAAGACTTAAGGTATTGTGTTGATGATAAAAGCTATATGTTTATTCTTTTCAAAAATGAATTTATGTAAGTTTGAACACTTTTTTATAAACTTTCACCTAAACACAGTTTTTTGCTTTTGACCATATCTATTCCAGCTAGAAGAATTAGAAACACCACATTTCAACTTAGACATTTTAAAAAAATGCATCAGTTATAATTTTGGTCATGGAAACCAATGATGTACAAAAAAAGGAAAAAAATTTTAAAAAATATTTGAAAGAGATTTACAGGATGTTTGGGGTAAATTTGCCAGGAAAATAAATATTTGTATTTTTCAGATGTGTTACAGGTATTCAAACAAACTAGTTTAAATTTTTTTGTTAATTAATATTAGGGATTTTAGATATCGGGATGTACAACTCCGTTTTGGATCCAGTTTTTGTTTTACGCTAGTGGGGTCAAGCTTTCAAATCAAAATTAAAGCAAAGCTTCATGTTAGTCATTATTAGAGTGAATAAAAAAATTTTTATGTAATATTCATTAATGGATAAAGATAAAACAGTTTTAAAGAATTATGTCCTTTTTTTATACTTAACCCTATATGGACAAATGGGACAGATCTGGCACGTTTCAAAAAAACGGTATTTAGTGAACCTTTTTAGAAATTTTTTTAAATAAACGACTTCCTTAGATTTGTCATACCTAGTTAGTGTAGTTTTGAATTGGAAACCCTAAAACTTCAACCAATGTGAAAGTAACAGTCAGTTATTTGTTTGCTTGGCAAGGTTAGTAAAATTGCTGATACTTACGATTTTGTATTAACTAGTTCTTAATAAGCAAGCAAATTTTTTGACTAAAAAAAATTTTTTTTGTATTTAGTAAAAGTAGTTCTATTATATTAAAATTAAATTTTCAATGTTTGATTATTCTGATTAATGTAGTATCAATTAGTTTAAACGTGCCAGATTTGTCGACCTTTTCCATAAAGATTCGATTTATATACTGTAGATCTAAATATAATCTGAGTGTTAAATTGAAGTTTTTTTAAATATTTTAAGTAAAAATAGTGTAAAAATAAATTAAATATGAATGTTCAAAAATTTTATGGCATAAAGAATTGGGCAGCTATTGCTGGGGGTGAAAATGGGGAGAGTGAAGATGAATTTTTAGGAGAATGTGACTCTGATGATGAATATGTTTATTTTGAATCCAGTCACAACAACCCTCAAAGTGAAGAAAGTAGTGATTCTGGTAAGATTTACAATTTAACTGTTCAAAGTTTATTTAAAACCTGCTTCAGTGATTATTTTTAAAAACTATTGTATATTTTTAAAAACCTAATTCAATTCCTTTTTTAGTTTTTAAAACTGCAACTAAAACCCATGGTAATATTTGGGATTCTAATTTATAAAGTTATACCTGTATTTTAGATGAAAGTATTGAAGAAAGACCAGTTCAAAAAAAACAAAACAACCCTTCATGGAAATCAGTTCATCCTGATTCATCTACTCGAACTGTGCCAGAATGGATGGGTAGTCTTCCAGACAGTCAAACTATTCTGCCACCTGCTGATTATTTTAGAAAGTTTTTTGATGAAGATATTATGAGTCACATTGTGTATCATTCAAATTTGTATGCTATACAATCAAATCCATCTAATCCACTATTACTCAGTGATTTAGAATTTGCACAATTTTTAGGAATAGTCATGAAAATGTCTGTTATTTCTTTGCCTCGTTCAAGGCTGTATTGGTCAACCCAACTAGGAATCAATCAAATTAGCAGTGTGATGGGCAGAAATCGATTTGAGCAAATTAAAGCCTTTGTTCATTTTAATGACAATACAAATATGGCTCCACCAGGAAGTGACAACTTTGACAGACTTTTCAAAATCAGACCTTTGTTAAGTCACTTGCAACAAAAATATAATGCCATACCCATGGACCAAATGGTTTGCATTGATGAACAAATGATACCTTTTAAAGGCAGCTCATCACTAAAACAATATGTTCCCAGCAAACCACATAAATATGGTTATAAAGTTTTTGTACTTTGTGATTCAAAAGGAATAATTTATGATTTTCAAATATATACGGGAAAGATCAGTAGTCCTAAAAATTTTCCAGATTTGGGTGCAAGTTCAAATATTGTGTTGACTTTGTCAACAGTCATTCCACAAAATAAAAATTATCTTTTATATTTTGATAACTGGTTCACATCCTATCCACTAGTGTGTGAGCTGGCCAAACGTAAAATTTATTGCTTGGGAACAGTCCGAACCAATCGTCTTCGAGGTTGTAATTTGCTACAAGATAAGGAACTAAAGTGCAATGGAAGAGGTTCTTTCGATGAGAAAGAAAGTAAAAATGGAAGGACAACCATTAGAGCCATCAAATGGTATGACTCAAAAGCAGTCACATTTCTCACCTCCTTTGAATCTGCTTATCCTGTAGAAACTGTACAGAGATGGGATAAATCATCTAAGTCAAAAACTGATATTCCCTGTCCTAAAGTTGTGCAAACCTACAACAAGTTCATGGGAGGTGTTGACCTGTTGGACTCCCTCATTGGGTTATATCGGATCAAACTTCGATCAAAAAAATTTTATCACCGAATTTTTTTCCACTTCCTGGATGTAAGTGTAGTAACTTCATGGTTACTTTACATAAGAGACTGCAATGCACTTGGTGTTCCAAAAAATAAACGAACAACACTTTTAGACTTCAAATGCTCCATTGCAGAAGTATTATGCAAGGAAAATCAAAGTGTTTCAAAAAAAAGAGGCAGACCATCTACAGACATTGAAAGACTTTATCAACAAAAACGTGCAAAGGGAAACAATACAAAACCAATTGTGGAAAAGTCCATTAGACTAGATAATGTTGATCATTTTCCAGATTACAGAGAAAAAAGAGGCAGATGCAAACTGCCTGGGTGCACAAGCAAAACCTACATTTTTTGCATAAAATGTGAAACGTTTCTTTGTCTAGACAAGAATAAAAACTGCTTTAAAACATTTCACAAACACTAAAAGAAATCAAATTGTAATGTAAAATTAATTTTGTACTTGTTTTTGATTTTTATCGTTCTGTTATTGCATGACATAAAATGTTTGATTTTTCATATTATGGACAAGTGGGACAGATCTGGCACGTTTAAAAATATCAAAAATAAATAAAAATTTTTTTAATATTGTTTCAAATATTGAATAATAAAACCTTACTGTCACCAAAAAAAAGTTGAAATAATTTTTATCGTGTACAAAATTAAATCTGTCCATATAGGGTTAATAGTTGTCGTCAAGATTTATTCAAAAAATTATTGAAAAACAGGTTACTTGGCAGTTACTCAAATTACCAAATTAAAATCATAAATTTTAAGTAAATTGATTAGAACAAAAAAAAAATAATAATAATGGAAATTTATCTAGCTATAAAAACAAATGAAATTAAGTAATTTTAAGTGACTTGGTTACCTACTCTGATATTTCTAATAAAACAGTTATTTTAAAAAAATTTAAATATTATAGTCAAAAATTAATTTTAGCAAAAGTTAAGTTTTTATTTAGTTGATCTAATAACAAAAGTTTTGAAATATAAAAAATTTAGTAATATGAGTTGTTTAGGCAGTCATTAAAATAATTAACAAAATAATAAATTAAAAACCTGAATTTCCAGCATTTTAATTAAAAAAAAACTTTTCATTATTATTTTTATAAAATTTTAAGTGACTAGGTTGATTACTCAAAAAGACATTTATTTTTTAAATAAAGTATGGTAGTTAAAAAAATAATTAAAAAAAATTTTTGTGTTTAATTAATAGATCAAAGTGAAAAAGTTTTTTTTTATTTAAAATGGCATGGTGAGAAAATTGCCAATTCTACAAAATTTTCAAGTTAGTTATAATATGTTTTAAAATTTAAAGTGTGTAGTTAACAATTTGGTTATTCAAAAGTTATTTTTTTGATTAATAAAAGATTAGTGTTGTGAAATATTTATAATTATTGTACAATTTAATTTTTTGTGTAATTACTCATATTTTCCATGGTATGCTATTGAGTGTAATATGGTATTGAACAATTCAAATATTTATTTTTATATTTCATATAAGTATAAAAAATTTTTACTTTCACTGTCAGTGTTTTTCTTAAATAAATTCTATGGTTTTAAAAATACTAAATTTTTATGTAAAATTAAATGTTATTAAATTTGCTGCATTTTTTAGTTTAGGTAATTGAATTTTGAGTAACCTACTACAGAAAGTTTTTAACAATGGTGAACACTTGCTGTGTGCCAGCTTGCAATTCTGGCTATAGGTCCAATAAGAATGGAAAAAAAGTTGCATTATTTCAATTTCCTACAAATTCTGAGCTTCGTGATAAATGGTATAGGGCTATCCCAAGGCAAAACTGGAAAGTATCAAAGTCTCATAAAGTTTGTGCACAGCACTTTCATGAAAGTGATTTTAAAACCATCTCAACTGATACTTGTAGTACCAGACGTAAATCTAGAAGTACTCTAAAACTGCAAAGAGTGCATCTGAAACCTGATGCTGTTCCTAAAATTTTTCCTTCTTTGCCAAAATACCTTTCATCACCTTTACCAACAACGCGTGCAACCTCCTCTACCAGTTCCTCTTTTAGACGTGAAAAAGATATCATTTTACAAAAGCAAAATGCTGATTTTCTTATTCAAGGCTCTTTTTCGGATTTTTCATCCTTTAGAAGCAAAATGAAAAATGCAGTTCTTCCCTTTGGATATACTAGTGTTTATTCAGCTTCATCTGCTCAATTCTATTTTGTTAAAAATGATGATAGTTATAAAGTTGCTCCAGAACTTGTAGTGTCTGTGATAATTTCAAGTGAGCTACAAATCAAAGCTTTTGTTTTTTCTAATTTGATACCAAAAGATCAATATATGCATTTGCTTTCATGTGGTTCTCTGCAGACAGTAACTGAAGTATCTAATATTCTTGCCTGGTGTAAAGCTTTAGCAGACATGTCTAATTTTGTTTCTAACAATCAAAAATCAGCATTAAAATTAGCTATATCTTTGCTAAAAAGTTACCTTTCTGATGAAGCAGTTGTAGCAGATTTATCACAATCTAGCATGTCTTTAGTTTGTTTTATAATAGAACAATTGAATTTGCTTCAAGTTTCCAAACATGGCAGACGTTATTCTACAGCAACCATTATTTCTTCATATATGTGGCAGTTGACAAGCACTGCATTGTACAAAAAGCTGCAAGAATTTTTTATTCTGCCATCAATAAACAGGCTTCGACAGCTGTCTGTTGGAACTACTGTAGAAACTGGTGAAATTACATTGAACTATCTTCATCAAAGAACTGTAAATTTAACATCTGAACAAAAAATTGTTACTTTACTTGTTGATGAAGTTTACACTGCGCAAAGAGTAGAATACAGTAATGGTTCCTTTGTCGGATTGACTGCAGATGGTGCCCCAGCAAAAACTGCATTAACTTTTATGGTAAATTCTACATGCAGTAATTATAAGGATGTGGTTTGCATAATTCCCGTCAATAAATTGAATACCAAAATTTTGTGTTCATGGTTTAAAAGAGTCATGTTTGCTTTGGACAAATTTTTTTTGGTTATTGCCGTTTTTGTCGACAATCATATATGCAACAGGTGTGTTTTTGTCAGTTATTTCTTTGGTAATTTTCTTAATTTCATAAATATAATTCTACATTTAAACGTAAATTCTCTGTTGTTTTTAATCCTTTTTTTAACTTATTTTGCAGAAAGATGTACATAGAACTTGGGGGTGGTCAGTTGAAACACTGCATTGTGCATCCTACTCGATCTGATGAAAAGCTGTTTCTGTTGTTTGACACGACCCATAATTTTAAAAACATTTTTAACAATTTCATCAACAAGGGTAGATTTAATATTTCTACACATGCGAATGAAGACATTCTTGGAAAAACATGTTCACCCTGCTTCTCACATCTAAAACACGTGTACGCGATTGAGGAGCACAAACCTTTAAAAATCGCACATGCTTTAAAAAAAGTATCTTTAAATCCCAGTGGCATTGCACGGACTTCACCACAACATGCATTTGGTAAGTTTTACTTACTTTTAGATAGCATTTTAAATTATTATATCAAACCTAATATTTTCGGTAACTTTTGAAAAAAAATTGGCTTTTAAATTGTATTGAATATACAGTAGTGTGTAGTACTCAACCACAATCAAGTACGAGATATTTTAAATTGATTGCTTGTACTGTATTCAGGTGTTTTTCATGAATCAACGGTGCAAGCATTAGAGTTTTATAGTAAAGAGCATCCAGGATTTCTAGAAACTTCTCGGTTTTTAAAATTCATCAACACAATTTGGAAAATTTTACGGGTTAAAACACTGTTTGAAGGTAATTTTTTGTACATAGACAAAACGTGTATCGCACTACCTGCGTTTAGATTAATCTCCAAAATTAGTTGATTTTATTGTTTTACCCATAGCATGATATAATAGACATTGATATATTATATTTTTATAGAGTTAAATGCCAAGCTTGTAATCACTATCTTACGTTCAATGTATTTTTTCAGAGATTAGAAAAAATGATGAATTGTGTGCACCTATACGAGTTGATGAAGTAACTTTGAAATATCTTGAAACAGCTTCAAATATATTTATTCAGTGGAAACAATCAGGAAATGCTGGTTTGACTCACCAAACCTTTTGTGCGTGTATACAATCAATGAGTGCTATTCCAGAACTTGCTGAACACTTGAAAAAAAAACATGGTTTTGTTTACATACTTCCTGGAAAATTTACTTCGGATCCAGTTGAAGGTCGTTTTGGCTGGTATTGCCAAATGAATGGTGGCAATTATTTCATGTCGTTAAAACAGCTGATGCAATCAGAAAAAAAAATCCGTGTATTATCCTTAATGCAGCAGCATGCTCTTTTATCTGGCTCTTGTCTAAAGGAATTCGATGCTCTTCCTTTATTAGTAACAAGTTTTGGTATTGGAGCTGAAGAAAATGATGTGCTTTGGCTTAATGATGTTTTTGCTCGTGTTTCTTTGGATGATATAACATGTGCTGATGCCAATATAACATACTATGTAAGTGGCTATGTTGGCAGAAGCATATCTCGCTGGCGCAAGCTCATCCTGCAAAGAGTTGCTCATTGCAGGTGATGATTCCTTTACAATTCACCACTATCTTCCAGATGAGTACAAACAGTTGTTTGAAAATGTAAATCGCGGGGGCTTGTCGCAACCATCCGAATTTATTTACACTGTGACAGCACTGGCAGTGCAACATTATATGGCCATTCTATCCACTGGAGAACCGACAAAAACCAAGTTTTTATCCATGAGCAACCCACGATCTGTTTTTCTAAAAGCATTAATTAACATTGCCACAGCAACTGAAACTCTCAGTAACCTATTGTCCCAGCAATGTTCTGCCAGTCATTTGAATTTCAAAGTGGTTAAATCTACTTTTAATTGCTTTGCAAAGAATGAACTTAAACAGATAAATGCATTTAAAGTTGAAATGCCAGAAATATCAGTCAAAAAACTGCGAAAATTAACTTCAAAAAGCTCCCAGTTTTAATTGTATAATAGTTTGTTTTTTGTTATTTTGATAGTTTTGTTGCTTCTTGTTGCATTTTAAGCTTAATACTTGTTTATTTTTCTTTCTTGGCAAGCTATTTTTAGTTTTATTGCATGCTATATTGTTAGTTAGTTTTACTCTTTTCGCATGTACTAGTTTATTTTTGTTTTCCTTAAATAACTTTAGCCAATATATATTTAGTATTCTTAATGTGATATTGCTTAATGCCTTTATCGAAATAAAGATTTCAATTTCTTTGAACAAATAACCGTCAAGAAATCTTTAAACCATAACTAAAATACATTTAACCTTCAAACAAAAGATTTCGAAGCTTCGTATGACTTTTGACGCTATTTTCGCAGTAGCCCTTCTAACGTAAATAGCCAAAATGAGTTGTTGATCCTGGTGTTCTAATATCCCTAATTAATATACATGATGACAGCAAGAATGGATGACTGGAATCCACCAGAACCATGGAAAAAAATCGCTTGTATCATGATGATTTGTGCTGGTCATCAGAATAAGGAGATTATGCTTGCTGCTCAATGCTCCCTGAACACTGTGAAAACAATTCGGAATAAAGTAGAAGGATTGCTCATTCAGCAGAATTTCTTGAAACCCTGAGGCAAAAAGTTTTGGAGGATCCCAGTATCAGAATTTGTGCTTTATCGTGAGAATTGAATGTCTCACCCTCTACCATAAAGCTTGCTCTCAATGAAGACCTTCAATATCATTCATACAAGCATCGCAAAGGTCAACTGCTCACAGAAAGAGCACACGAAAACAGACTGACAAAAGCAAAGAAACTTCTGAGCAAGGTGAAACATCCTGCCAAAGCAAAGACAATCTGCTTCTTTTCTGATGAGAAATACTTTTGCTAAGATCAGAAGCATAACACTCAGAATAACAGATGGCTTGCATACAGTCCAAAGGACACTCCTCAGTTCATGCAGACTAAATTTCCCCAAACTGTTATAGTTTTTGAATATGTGTCTTCTGACAGAGATGTAATGCTTCTGCATAATGAGGATAGCCAATGATAGGCCATATGTATGGCAGCAAGACATAGCCCCTCCGAAAGAAGTCAAAAATGGTTATCAGCAAATTTTTATGACTTTACCAGTCCCAATGTTTGGCCTCCAAATTCCCCAGATCTTAATCCAATGACTACTATGTATGGGGCACGGTCGAAAAAGACTCTAATCATTGTGCCAGCACTACAAAACCACAGTTAATTAAAAGAATTAAAGCAGCTTTTGAGGCACTTTCCTGGGAAATTGTGAAATCAGTTAGCTCCAGATTCATAAGTCAGATTGAGGCTGCAATTGATGCTGATGGTGGTTATTCTGAATAAAATCATCAAAAAATAGTGTACTCTCTTTGTGCATTGATTTTTGTAAAAATTCGTTAAATTTTGTACTTGCCAAGCACTTTTTATTCTTCCTAATAAATCTGTCAAATTTACCCCAAACACCCTGTAATTGAACAAATTGAAACATGTCATACATCATACAACAGACATGCAATAAGACCTAAGGGTATTGTGTTGATGATAAAAGTTATATGTTTATTTCTTTTCGAAAATGAATTTATGTAAGTATGAATGCTTTTTCATAAACCTTTTTCTGGTAATAAAGAGTGACTATTTAATATTTACTTACAAGGGCAAAGGAGCAGACAGCTGAGCATGTAATAATATTTGTGCATTCTATCACTGCTCAAATGAAAACCATGATATTTCAGATATTGGCAAAAACCTGGTTACCAGGCTGATGAAAATATGTCTGGCCATTTAGTGGACCATCCAGCTCCCATCCATCTTCTTCAAATGAAAAAGATTGACTGAAGTTTTTGTAAAATGTTAGAAAATGTAAATTAAATGCATGTAATAAAAGCAATGTCAGTGATGAAGTAAAATTTATGCTTGTTAACTACCACTAAAAATATGGCAACCACAAATCTAAAACAGCTCGTTAAATTTAATTTATTCATTAAGTGGAAAGATTAAATTTAACACAAATGTATATTGTTAAAAAATTACAAAATGATAAATATTTAAAGCTTATTTTAAATAACCTGTACAAACTCAACAACTAAAATTAATTAGACCAAACTTAGTAAACCATATTTACATAAACAAACTGTCATAAAGAAATTATGACAAGATGTCTGGGCAATTTAAAGTGTAATAAAAATATACCATGTGGTATCAAAGCATCTTAAGTTAATTTCTTCGTTTGAGTGTTTTGGCCAAGTAATTATGAATTTTCAAAGAGGAAAAAAAATTACTGTAACAGTCAGAATGGCAGAAAAGCTGGAACTCTCATAGAAACCAATTTCATACAGTAGTTTGTTTTAACTTGTACAAGTTCAGTTGTTTGTGGCCAACTACACATTGCTTTTTTTGTCTGACATCTTTCTATTCAACAATACTGCCACTAAAGTTTCATCAGTGTCAAGCTGTAAGTTTACTTTTTTGTTCAAAATTCTTCAATATTTCAATCAAGAAGTCAAGCCAGACTTATATCGATTTAGGTGGGTATTCCCTTTGCACAGAAATTCAAAGATGCAAATACAGGGTGTCCCAAAATTAAGGCAACCAACATTCGCAGTTAAATTAAATCGTTTAAATTTTTAATTTTAACATACAGGGTGACCCAAAAAAACGGGCCCCATGTACACTTTATGTGATATCTCCTTTATTTATTCACCGATTGCCCTTATTTTACAGGACATGGCAGAATCAATGACCATGAGTACACCAAGACCCCAGTGGGAGCTGGGACAAAGAATACACTGTGTTAAATTTTACTACAAGACAGGCTCATTCAAGAAAACCCAGGACAGTTTCATGCGTCAGTTCGAATGTGAAAAGGCTCCATACAAAAGCAGAATTCAGAACTGGGTGGACCACTTCGAGAAGTATGGGACCATGGAGAACCTCAACGCTGCCAGTGAGAACTGTCCAAGTCACTCGGGACGTCCCAAGAAGCAAACAGCCGAGCTGGTCGAAAGTGTGAAAGAGTCTCTCCAGCAGAGTCCGAAACACTCTGTGCGTAAGTGAAGTCAGTCTCTCAGTATGTCCCATGAGACTTGCAGGAGTGCTGGTGAATGATATCAGGGCTTACCCATACAGAATACAGATGCTGCAGACCCTTACAGCCTCAGACAAGAAGCAGAGGAGCGCTATGGCAGTCAAGATGCTCGAGAAGATCGAGAAGACACCAAGTTTCCTTAAACTCCTTTAGACCTCAGGTGAAGCCCACTTTCATCTTGACGGAAAGGCAAACTCCAAGACAAATGTCTTCTGGGGGTCCTCTAGACCCAATAAAGTAGCCATCAAGTCCCTGCACTCTCCTAAGTGCATGGTGTGGGCTGCAATCTCAGCCAGAGGCATCATCGGACCAATCTTTATCGAAGAATCTGGCGCAGCAGTGACAGTCACCAAGGAGTGGTATGTGGAGGTCCTCAAAACCTTCAAGAATGAGCTCCAGACCCTCTACCCATCGCTCATGAGCAAGTTCTGGTTCCAGCAAGATGGAGCAAGTTCTCACACCTCAAACCTGTCCCGAGATTGGCGGAGGCTGAGTGATCAGTCTCAAGTCTGATTTTGAGTGGGCACCCCATAGCCCGGACCTAAGCCCCCCAGATTTTTTTCTTTGGGGCTATCTTAAGGCAGAGTCTACGCAGGGAAACCCAGAGCCATCATGAAACTCAAGGAAGCCAACAGGGAGGAGATGAGAACCATTACCAATTCAGTCTGTAAGAATGTCATGGACAACTTCATGCTGCACCTCAAGAAATGCATGGAGCTAAATGGAGGCCATCTAGAACACATGCTGTAGAACGGAGAAAAAAAGGCCAAAGACCCTAGTGTTTTGATGTGATGTTTTGAATATATAATAAACTAGTTATGACCAAAGTTTCATTTCATTCGGACAAAACACTAAGAAACGGAGCCTAATTAGAGTTGGGGCCGTTTTTTTTGGGTCACCCTGTATTACACCATTTTAATGCTTAAACCATCTTCTTTATTTTCAAATATATTAAAATTTTGTAAAATTTATATTGAGATCAAAATATTGTAATTAAGCTTCACAAAAGTGGTAAGAGTAATGTTAAAATTGCAAAACAACTAGAAATAAACTGTTTCAGTGTTTGAAAAATTGTCAAGAAGTTTAACCTGTTTCCTGCAGAAAACGAGAATTCTTGTTTTGCAGTCGCATTTTTTCATGGTGCAAGTTTTTCTATTGTATTCTATTGAAAAAGCACTTTAACAGCTTAACAGACACAATTTGAAAGTTTCCCATGTCGCTTTGTTTGTAAAGCCATTAAGTAACCAAAACATGTTATATGAAAAATTAAATAGAAAGTTAACACTTTTTTACATAGACTCATTGTTTGAAACTTGATTTCAATATTTTTTAGTTGAAGAAATCAAGCTTTAGTAACAAAATTCCTTGTTTTCCTTAGTTTACTTGCATGAGAGTGCATTAAAAAATTGATATTCAGGGTTTGAATGACAGTACCTCTTTTTTTAAGTTCTATTACACAATTTAGTATTATTAGGCTTAGACACTTACTTTGTACATGTCACACTTCATTCATAATAATTTTAATCATAATGATGTAGTTTATTCTGTTCAAAGTAATTTGTAATTTTATTATGAAATGATAATTGTGCCACTGTTGAACGCTGCTCTCGTATTATGCAATGTAATGGCTGATTCTCTTTTTTCTTTGTGCCCGACAGTATTGACTGATGTGATATGTTTTAATCAGCATCACTGTAGTAGAATATTCGCATATATACTAGGTGGTTCTAGCATAAGCGTATTCTCTAGAGAGTTGTAGAATGGTATAGCGTTTACAAGTAAATTTGCATCACATGATCTTTTTCTATATAAAGCCAATGTGAGGCGAGACAACATTATGAGGTAATTTGAGACGACTTGAGAGAAGGTTCGAGTGAAAGTGATTTTGGGCACAGGAGGATAGCCCATTATATTTTGTATTGTTTGATGATTGTTGAATTTATTTTGCACCAGTGGTTGGGAGTTGTGTTCTACTGTACAGAGGTAGAATTATTTTTGTTGATTGAATCAAGTTATAGTGTTGATTTCGCTTTGCAGTTTGGCAAAGTGTGGAATAGAAAATTGGTCATAGCAAGCTTTCGGCGTGATGGGTGCCAAAAGCATTGCGCCCAAATCAGCTCAATCTCAGAAGTGAATTGTCAATGGCGACTTTGCTCAAAATTGAAGCAGATGAAGACTGCTTTTTTGATTGAATTATCATAGGAGATGAAACATGGATCTACCAGTATGATCCTGAAACAAAACAGCAGTCCAAACAGTGGCTTCCACAGGGATTATCTGGCCCAATCAAATTCAAGTCTGAGAGGTCTGTCAAGAAGGTAATGGCAACTGTTTTCTGGGATTCTGAAGGAGTTGTGCTAGTAGATTTTTTTTGAAGGTAAAAAAACTGTTACAGGCGCCTATTACATATAAGTTTTAAGGAAATTGTGAACAAAATTAGCTGAAAAGCATTCAGGAAAACTCCATCGTGGAATTCTTTTCCATCATGACAATGCCCCAGTACATTCTTCTTGGATCGTAAAAGATGTTTTGAAAAAATTTCGGTAGGAATTGCTGCCACATCCATCTTATAGCCCAGACCTTGCCCCACATCTGACTTTTTTTTATTCCCAAAACTCAAAGAACACTTAAAAGGCGTTTATTTTAATGACACTAATGAGGCAAAACAAGCAGCAAAAACATGGCTCACAAAATGGTCAGCAGATTACTTCAAAAATGGGATAAAAGGATGGAAGCACTGCCTGGAGAAGTGCATTGACCTTGATGGAGACTACGTTGAAAAGTAGATTGATTGTATCAATAAATTATAAAAAATTATAAAATTTTGTGTATTTTTGGAATGCCCCTCATAATTTATCAAATTTTTTTATTGAATTGGGATGATTATTGCAAAAGCAAATGTATAAGTACTTTGTAGGAACTTCCTGTAAATATTGCACCTGCTGATTGGGATGATGCATCACAACAAATACCTGTGTTGATTTATGTAGCTGGATATTGCTGTTACTTGGTATCAAAAAAGTTACGTGAAACTTGCAAAAATAAAATCACAAGCCAAGTCGGAGATGTGCAAAGTATTGAAAATGCTTTAATTTCTCGAATCACTAGAGGTGGCCTACTTTATCCTTCACCTGATGTGGTGCATATAGTTGTGGCAAATTATACTATTGTAAACAAACTAGTTGAAACTAAAGCACTTAGGTTTGCACCAGCTCAATGCCAGCTTGTTGTAAATGCAACCATGTCTGCTTTGGATGAAAAAGATTTTTTGTGTTTTTATGAAGACACCTGTGAAAACAATCATGAACTCCTGCATGTCACCAATATGTTGGTTTGGACTTGCACAAACATTTTGTTAAATAATTTGTGTTTTAAAGACAATGAACTTTTTGGTGCAAGAAAAACAAGCAAAAAAACGAAAACTGCAAACTTTAGCGTAGAAATGTAACTTAATCTTTAATTACAACTTGTTGCTTTCAAATCTAGTCTTTTAATTTAATTTGGGTAAAGAGGTGTTGTAATTGTATTGATTTTTTTAATTAAAATTTAACTTAAAAAAATATCATTTAATTTTGCAGTTTGTAAATTTGATATCAAGCACTATTATATCTGTCTGAATTGTCAAGCAATCATTTTATTCTGCTGATGTAAGAAAGTGGCTTTTAAAGCAATGCTCAGCTCGTCTGAAGCAATTGCCTAACTGCGTGACATCATTGCGTCTGCCACATACACGCGAAAGGCCTTTTTCTCTAGGTGGTCTTGGTTCAACATGCCAGATATGCTCAAAATTAAAGCCTTAATTCTCTAGAATAGAAGAAAAAACTCTTATGAAGGCAACAAAAGTTTTTGAAAAAATAAACATTGACTTTAAAGGCCACTTCCTTCTTCAACACTAAACAAGTATATTTTAATGGTTATTGATGAGTACTCCTGGTTTCCCTTTGCCTTTCCTTGCCCCAACATGCATACCCAAACGGTAATAAATTGTTTAAATCAACTGTTTTGTTTTTGTGGTATGCCCCATTAGATATATACAAATAATGTAAAATCATTTGTTCCAAAAAAGCTAAAACAATTCTTGCTCAAAAGAGGAATAGGCATCCAGTAAATCATCACCTGTACCACCCAACAGGAAATTCTCAAGTTGAACATTATATCAAGGTAGCAAATCAACTGGCATTAAAGACTTATAATCTTGGAGTTTTGTCATGAGAAGCAGTATTGTCAGATGCTCTTCAATCCTTGAAATCTTTACTTAATACAGCAACTAATAGCACTCCACATGAGCTATTTTTCAATTTCTATAAATAATCTCCATCAGGAAAACCCTTACCTGCTTGGTTGGCAACTTTGGGCCCAATTTTGTTGCAAAAATTTGTGAAAGTTCTCAAAAATGATGATTTGGTAGAAGTGGTTTAATTGGTTGAAGCCAATCCTACATATGCCAGCATTCAATACGCTGATGGAAGAGAGGAGACTGTTTTGATAAGCTATTTAGCTCCTTGTCCTAAAAACAGCCAAGAAATCATAACAGAAACTGCGCAAGAGCAGATGGAAAAACCAGGAGATGCAAATTCACCTCTACTCCATGATGAAGTTAGCACAGATGTCTTACCAAATGAACATCTTACAGAAAAAGATTGCCCCCTATGGTCCCCTGTAGATCAACATGCAAAAACCTTGGTATTCCTCCACCTAGGTATAACCCTTAATTCCAAACTAAGGAGGGTAAAATGTTGTAATCATTTTGCTGTTTATACAACAACATTGCAAATTACATCAGGGCCTTTTTTTTTTTCTTTGTGAGCAAACTGTGCTGTAAATTAAAGTGCTTTTACAGTTGGCAAAGCTTTGCTTACTGCATGTGCTATTCCTTTTGTTGTTATATTAACTGTGCTTGTTCTGCTATAGATTGTAATGTTGTGTTTTGTAAGTTGATTTAATCCATATAAACAGTTATGATAATTAGCTATCTTGGACTTAAAGAACAATCACAACAGGACCAATGCCACATCAATTGTATTCTCCAATGGTCACGAAAGATTCCATCCATTCTCGTGGGTCAGCAGTTTGTGTTGCTGGTCCTGCTAAAACATGTAAAGTTGTTGCAAATAACTCTTCTTGCAACTGAGGTTGTAGATTAGTGGGTGAGTTGAGTTGTAACATAAATGACTTAGCTAAAATGTTGGTTTGTTGTAGGGCAAGGGTCGGCAACCTACGGTGGCTGGATCCGGCCCACCATGCAAAATTGTCGGGCTTAAAACATACTAACTAGTTATTACAAGAATACAGGCCGCCAGCCCTTATTGAGTTTCAAACTGCAGTGTACTACTGTTTGAAAAAAATTGTGGTACTTTTACACCATAAAACTAGTGTGAAGACAGTAAACTAACATGAGATTGTCTGGTTCACACAATTTGACGATAAGAAGTAGATTGTTGCCTATACTGCCCTATATTTGTGCATGTGCAGACACGCGGATTAAATGCTTTGAGATAATTGTTTCGCTATAGAAACAAAGAGAGATGCACGAGTATGTCATACTGCCCTATATTTGTGCATGTGCAGACACGCGGATTAAATGCTTTGAGATAAATTTTTTTCAGTCCAAGTGCCTCATGGGACCAGTGCATCATATTGCCACAGCACTGTGGCTGTGCATAGCTGGAAATATTTGCAGTTTCAGTTTTATGGGTGTAAAAACTGCAGTTAGGAAACGTGTTGGCTAAACTATGTTAGATTTAACTTAGACTTTTTTATAATTTAGGTCAGGACTTTAGGATGTTAGCGAAATGTTGAAAGGTTGATGATGAGTGTCGAAGAGTTAATGATGAATGGACAGAGAAGTACTTTTCCATATTACACTTTGGTAAACCTATGTGCCTAATTTGCAATCAGTCTGTTGCTGTGAACAAGGAATTTAATATTAAGCGTCATTATGAGACAAAGCATTCGCAGTTTTCGAAGTACAGAGGTCAAACAAGAAAAGACAAAATTAACCATCTTAAACTCTGCTCAGAAAAGCAATGTAGTATATTTCAAAAGCAAAACACTGAATCAGAAAAAAACACTCAGGCAAGCTATGAGGTCTCCAAATTAATTGCAAAAAACATGAAACCTTTCACTGATGGTGATTTTGTGAAAGACTGTTTGATGGCTGTTGTCGAAGTCATTTGTCCTGAGAAAAAAAATTATTCTCCAATGTTAGTCTTTCTGCAAGAAAAAAAATTATTTTCTAATGTAAAAACTTGCCAACAAGATTGTTTAAAAAATTTGGAATACTTTTCAATAGCTATTGACAAGAGCACTGATACAAAGGACACAGCTCAGCTTGCGGCATTTGTTCGTGGTGTCAGCTCAAATTTTGATATTTTTGAAGATTTCGTTGAGTTAGTTCCTATGAAAAGCACACAACAAGCGCAGATATTCTGAAGGCACTGTTGCAGTGCACAAACAGAATGAGCCTTGACCTGTCAAAATTGGTGTCGATAACAACTGACAGAGCTCCTGCAATGATTGGTAAAAATAAAGGTGCCGTTGCTCTGCTTCAAAAACACTTAGAAGATATCGGACTCAATAACAAAATCAGAAAGATACATTGTTTAATTCACCAGGAGGCATTGTGCGCCAAGACAACAAACTTGAAGAGTTTGATGGAAACAGTGGTGAAAGCTGTGAATATGATTTTGTCTCACAAACTGAATCACCAACAGTTTTGCAAGCTATTACTAGAAGCAGAGAATCAATATGGTGATATCCTGTATTTCTGCGATGTTTGCTGGCTAAGTCGAGGAGCTATGCTTGCACAAGTGTATGAGCTGAGAAATGAAATAGCAACTTTCCTTGAAAATAAAAACATTTAACGCCACAGAATTTCACAATCCAGAATGGGTATCTAATATTGCGTTCTTAGTCTATTTAAAGTCACATCTGAATAAATTGGATTTGCAACTTCAGGGAAAAAACCAACTGATACATGAGATGTGGAAGTATATACTCACATTTGAAACAAAACTGCAACTCTGGGAATGTCAACTGGACAAAGAAAATTATGTTCACTTTCCTACACTGGAGGAGAGCAAACCTACCAGCAATACTGCATTTGTCACTGTGATATGAAATTTAAGAACTGAATTTTCCTCACGCTTTTCCGACATTTGTTCTCTACAAAATCTATTTAGGCTGTTCAGTACTCCGTTTGATGTGGACGTCAATACCATTCCCAAAAAATTTCAAATGGACCTTATTGAATTGCAATGCAGTGACGAATTGAAGGCAAAATTTCATACAGAGAGCAATCAGGGCATATCGCTGCTTGACTTTTACAAAAAGTACCTTTTTGAAAGTGGTCTTTATCCCAGCTTGACCAATAATGCAAAAAAAATGGCATTGATGTTTGATAGCACCTACACATGTGAACAATTCTTTTCAACAATGAAATTTACGAAGAGCAAGCTGAGATCATGCATTTCCGATGCCAATTTAGAAAATGTTCTGCTTCTTGCTTCATCAGACTTGTCACCGGATGTTGAAAAACTTTCACAAAGCAAGCAGCATCAAGTGTCGCATTAATGTTGTGTTGTTGAAGTGTGAATACACATATTTTGCTATTTTTGTGATTGGTATGATTGAGATTGTAGCAATTTAGCATAATATACTGAAGTGTGTCTGAATTACAGTGTTAATAAAAATTCTGGCCAGCCAAAAAGTTGCACATTCGACATTTGGCCTGTGACAAGCAAAAGGTTTCCGACCCCTGTTGTAGGGGCTCACAGACCACTTTGGACTTGGATAAGTTTGATGTAACCCACTAAATTATCATCAATTTATATGGCAAGTTGAAGATCACAGCTTAATGTGTATGGTCAGAGCAATCCAGGTCATGTGTAACACTTGCTCTTGGAAGCAACCAAGGGGCAAGCTCATAAACTTTTAGTTGTACATTGCTGCCTCCTGACATAGCTTTAAATGGAGCTCTTCAACTATAGCATTAAGTATTTGGTTTACCCTAAGTTGCTGTTTCAGCATTTATTGATTTGGTTTGTGAGGGTGGCATGACAAGCAACATAGAGGTTGGGCTAGAAGATTTTTATTACGGTTTAAACTGTTTAACATGGAATTAAACTTTTGCTATCTGCATTACAGTGCATATTTAATTTTGCACTCGCTTCTTTTCTTGTCTTGTTTTATTATGATTGCTGCTTCCAGCTTTGTGGGGAAGTCCCCAACATTAAATCAACTTGCTACATATTGTTTATTACAGCACTTTGAAGAAAATCACTTATACTGAAACTTACAAATCGAAACTAAAAATTTGACAAAGTAATTTTAGTTTAAAGAAAGACAGAGTCCAAAAAGAAAAGATGCAAGCAAAATAAAAATTCAAATAAATGAAAAATAAAAAAATAAAACAAATTTTATTTATCAATATTTTAAAACAGGGTGATAAATTTTGAAACAAGAAACTACACAAAGTGATGTATTGCATTTGAAGCAATAATAACTAGTTTCTTTTCTAATTCCTTTAGCTGCACAAAGGCATCATTTTGTATGGTGTTTTTTATTTGGTGTCGATGGAATATTTTCAGGCAAATAGCTGGCAGTAAGATGCAACAATGTGTCAGTAAAAGACTGTCGTCCCTTTTGAATTTGATTCTTCATTTGGCTGTAAGTTTTGATAACATGATTGTCATAAGTTTCAAACCCCTGACAAACCGCCTTAAGATTATAGTAATCTTGTACGTCATTCACTGTCCTTATTCAAACCCGCAGCGTTTTTAGTTAGTTTCTGTTTCTGTTGAACATGTTAGTCCAACTGCCAGTTACTGTATGTGTTGTGTTTCCTTGGTATGTTAATTTATTTTGTTATTTAAAGTACTGTGATTTTAAGTTAATTAAAGCTAACCTTGTTAGTAGTGTAAATTCATGTCAATTTAATAAACTAAAAATGGATTGTCTATCAAGGCCAGCCAAGTTAGAAGCTGATCCAAATGCTCCTGACTCTAAATAAGTCTTTAAACATTGGCAAAAAACCTTTAAGGGGTTTGTCGCAGCTGTCGAGAATGGTCGTGATGTAAATGATCCTGAGATAGATAAATACGGACTATTAATCAATTACGTTAGCTCTTCTATGTATAATTATATTGAAGAAACTAATAATTACAGACATGCAATAACCTTGCTTGAAAGAGCCTACATAAAAACTCGAAATAAAATTATGGCTAGGCATTTACTGTTAACACAAACACAACTGCCTGGAGAAAGCATCAGCGAATTTCTTGACAACCTATGTCGACTGATGAAAGACTGCAACTTCAAGGCTGTGAACGCTCAGACGCACCAGCAAAACATGATTTGAGATGCATTTATTAAAGGCTTAGAATCTGCAAGTATTTATCAATGATTGCTTGAACAAGACAATAGCACTCTTCAGTGATCTTTGGACCTAGCCTTGTCCCTCAATCAAGTTCAGGAACATGCCACACGACTTAATTGTGTCAAACACTTAGTGACTACTCAAGATATCAGGCACTACATTACTCAACAAGAATACCAAATCCCTCCTACTTCCACTTCAGCTGCAATGAAAAGAAACTTTAGTTCAAAAACATGTTTCTTTTGTGGAGGTCTTTTTCACAATCGAGATAGATGCCCTGCAAAAGACATACAGTGCTTTTCGTGCAGTAAAATTGGACACTTTTCATGAGTATGTTGCTCCAAGAAAAAGATCAAAACTAGCACCTCAACATATGATCTTATCGTTTCAAGCATCTTTGTGGGGTTTCCCAAGTGCTAAACAGGGGTGCACCCAGCCTCAAAAAAAGGGGGCTGACACAATTCCAACATCTTTTTTAATGTGGGGGGGGCTTTGCCTAGAATATTACTAAATTTTGCGTGCGAGTACAATGCTTAGCACCATTGCATCTTTTGACATCAGATGATGGCGTTATTTGTCCTGTTGGCGGCAATTCTTTTCTTCAGGTTTAAGCTTAATATCTAAAAGCCAAGTATTGCTGCAAATCATTCAAGCATTTTTTAAAAAAAGGTAAGTAAAACAGGTAAATCAAGTTTTTTTCATTAGCTCTATTTTTTATTTCATTTCCCACAACGAGTTTTAGGTAGGAGCAACATCAAACAACTATAAGCTTAGGAGAATATACATCCTCTTTCCTATATAAAAATTGATCAGTCTTCCGACGACATTCAAAAATGCCCAAATGTCCTCTTTTTAATAAAATTATGTGAGAGTGAAGAATAATCATACAGATTTACAACATGCATGTTGTTACGGCAAGTACTCTGAGTTTCGAACCCGGGTTTATTTCTGGCTTTGATTTACTTAATTTTTTGTTTTGACATTTAATTTGACTCACTTCATTTTTTCACGGCGCTCACTTGCTAATTGATTGTTGCTTTGAGCCGACATTTTCCATTATCTCACCGCGCTCGATTGCTAATTGATTGTTACCTCGAGCTGACTTCTTTTTCCATAAGTTGGGTGAAAATTGTGTAGAAACGCTTAGTTTTTTAGCTACTTCAGCCTTTGTGTAGCGGTCGTAGATTTACTGTTTGAAATACTGTTAGACGCCGTTGGGAGTGCTGTTGAGGCTTTTGAGCTGTTTATAATACTGTTGGAGATACTGTTCGATATTGTTAGTTTTGTCGGTCTGCTCCATGTCAGTCTACAGTTGGTGAGTGTTTTTAAGTCTTTCTTTTGCGTGTTATTAATTATTGTTTACGTTTATTTATAGAAAACCGTCCGACTGTATTATTTCGTCAATCTTCTATTTAACGTCCAATCCTCCATTTAACGTCCAATCATCCATTTCGTTCATCCGTTTTAATTTCGTCCGATTTGTCTCATTTTCGTCCATCCAGCTTATTTCGTCTGACCATCTTATTTGTCCATAACGTCCGTACATCTTAATTTCGTCCGACCTTATTATTTTCGTCTATCTTATTTACCCATCCAATTTAGTTTGTCTTATTTCGCATTGTTTTTATATCTTAATACAAATTTAATTCAAATCAAATCAAGGACGCGTACATTTCCAGAGACAGCCACACGGAGTTTAAGACCGCAAAGAACTTATTGTAACATAAAGTTTTCAACTTCAGCTGCATTTAATTAAGTTTTTCTGTCTCAATGGAGCTTGAAGGTAAGAGTTTTGTTACTTTACAAGCTAATTTGAAAGAACTTTACGAAAAGGTCAAAGTGCTTATTAAAGAAGATTCCGACCCTGAATCAGTCAGGGCACTGTTAGATAATGTTAACGAGGCCTCTTTACAACTAGAAAAGGCAATTAGGCTGCACGACGACTCGTCAAAAAGGGAGTTTTTGATTACCCAGTTATACAACCTGCACTCCGAAAAGGCATTCTTTGATAAGAAAGTTTCGGAATGGCTTCAGAAAAAGTTACCCCTCGATCCCGAAACGTCGGCAAACTGCGGCAAGTGTTGTATCTGCCTCTCATGGTTCGCAACTCAGAACTGCTAGCAGTAGCTCACGAAGTTCGCGTAGTTTGCGTAGTTCACGCAGTAGTTTGCGTTTAGCTAAAGCAGTTGCAAAGCAGGAGGTTGCGCAATTACATATTCGTCAATTACAGGAACAACGCCTTCTCGAAGAAAAGGAGTTCGAGCTCAAGCAGCAACGTGAGCAGGAACAACGCATTCTCCAAGAAAAGGAGTTCGAGCTCAAGCAGCCACGTGAGCGGAAAGCTCGCGAGCTCGAACACCAACGTGAGGTACTTAAAGCATCTCACCAGTTGCAGAAAGCCGCCGTTGAAAGACAGGTCTTCGAAGAGGAACTGGAACGTGGTGGTTATATTCCTTTCGACGATCAGAAGCCCACAACTAGTGCTGACGTCACTGTGGTAACATCGCAAACAGAGCAGGTACACTTACCTTTTACAGGTGTCGACTCCGCGGCCCAAACCGTTGCATTGCCGGATCATAGTCTTCCTTTGGAAACGAAACCAAAGGTTACTTTTCAAGGTTCTACTCAGTTAGACTCGTCGAGGCGGGAAGACATGAAACCTTAGGTCGAGTCGTGTTTACGAAAACCAGCCTTGGAACTGCTGAAGTTTGATGGAAACCCCCTTACGTATCTGAAGTTTATATCTGCATTTGAATCTACAATTGAGGCGGTCGAACATGATGATAAGGTAAAACTGCTTTATTTAATTCAATATCGTTCTGGTAAGGCCAAATCAATTATTGAATATTGCTTGCTGCTAGAACCTCATCAGGGATTTGTCAAAGCTAAACAAATTTTGTATGAAACATATGGCAAAAGAAACGTAATCGCTAGATCGTATATTGCTAATTTGCTTGAAGGTCCTTCCGTTAAAAAGAATGATTCTGAAGCCCTGATCAAGCTAGCACAAAAGGTTGAAGAGTGTTATACTACTTTAGGTCATTCAAACTATTTTTCGGATTTGAACTGTTTTGAGAACATTTCCAAAATCGTTAGGCGGTTACCATTCGACCTGCAATCGCGATGGCTGCGGATTTCAGCCGGTGTTGAACGAGAAGGTCGCGAACCAGACTTTGCCGATCTTAAGCGCTTTATTGTAAATGAAGCTGATGTAGTTAAGTCTTCTTATGCGAATTCTCTTAATTTTAAATCGAAACCTGGCTCGGTATTTGGGGTGAACACGCATTATACCGTTGCCTCAAATTCTAAAGCTATTCTATACTTATGAATGTAAATTTTGCCGTTCCCTGAAGCATGTACTCTGGAAATGTCCAGAATTTTTGGAAATTTCTGTGAAGGAACGTTTGCGTTTTATGCACCAGCGCCACCTGTGCTATAACTGCAGAAAGGCTGGTCATATTTCTAAATACTGTTATTCAGAAGCAGCTTGTACTAAAAATGGTTGCAAGCAAAAACATCACTTGCTTCTTCACCAAGAACGTCGTGACGTTTCTCCTTCCAAAGATAAACCTTGTCCTTCGTCAATAGAACAGGCTCGAAATTTGCCGACCAACACCAAACCGCATTCTACAAATTTCGTAGCAGCTTCTAACATCAACGTTTTTCTCAGTGTTGTTCCCGTGTATGTAGAAACAGGATCAAAGTCTGTGTTAACCTGTGCCTTCTTAGATCAGGGTTCCACGACTTCTCTCTGTGCTAATCGTCTTCTAAACCTTCTAGATATTTCAGGAGAACCAACCAAATTTTCTGTCACTACTGTTACTGATTGTTCAACGCTTCGCAAGGGAGAAAAGGTAAATCTTACTGTATGTTCTTTAACTGGTGATGAGATAAATTTGCAGAACGTACTCTCGGTCGACCAGTTACCGGTGGTTCCTAACCCAGCTCTTACACGTCATGAGTTTGAAGCGTGGCCACATCTACAAGATCTTGATCTTCCAGCGGCGCACGGGGAAGTTCTTTTATTAATAGGTTTAGACACTCCAGAAGCATTTTGGGTCAAGGAAGAGCGTCGTGGAAGTGCTAAAGAGCCCTACACCATCCGAGGCGTTTTGGGGTGGTCCGTGGTTGGTCCAAGAACAACTGCACAAGGCAATTTGTCGGAAGGTGATGATTCGATATCTGTTAATTTTCTAAATACGTCTGACGATTTACTAGACCAGAGGTGGGCAAACTATGGCCCACAGGCCAAATGTGGCCTGCCAAACGTTTTCTGTGGCCCGCGGCCCGCCCTTGTACACAAAGCACATGTTTAGATTTTTTTTGCTGATCGAGTATCACTGTCTTATTTACAAGTCGCTTCTACTCAATTAGCACACGATGATAGTCGAGCGCATAGTTATCTTAGTGTGCTTAGGCCTAGCCCTAGCCCTAACGATTCTATCCTTTTTATTTTTTAGATTTTACTTATTTAGGCCTACTAGTTATTATGGCTATAATAAGCCCAAACATGAGTGCTGCTAAAAAACGTAAAACTGAACATGACTGTCGAATATTTAAGGATGAGTGGTCGTGGAAGTATATGTTTACATCCGTTTCTAATAAAGCAGTATGCTTGCTGTGTCAGGAAATGGTGGCAGTTTTCAAAGAATATAATTTAAGAAGACATCACCAGACTAAGCATCCTAACTTTGGCCATGATTTGTCCGAAAATGATCGGAAAAAAAGAGCTACTGATATCACTGAAAGGTTGAATGGATCTAGGACTAGTGCCCGACTGACATGTGCCCGACGACGACATGCCCGACGGACATTTTCCCGATGGACACCTGCCCGAATAAATAGTGCCCGATGGACAAATGCCCGATTAGGACAATTGCCCAATTATGAAATTTGCCCGAATAGGAAATTTTCCCGATTATTAAATTTGCCCGAATAGGAAATTTGCCTGATTATTAAATTTGCCCGAATAGGAAATTTGCCCGATTAGGAAATTTGCCCGAATCGATAAAACACCCGATTAGATAAAGTGAACGAAGGTTTATACATATACAACCGCTCTTTTAGTTTCTCTTCAGTCTGTTAAAGTTTTTTACTCTTGTAAGCAGTCATGGAATTTGTGAAAACTCAACGTGGTGGATTGAAGCTGTGCTATAATGGTTACCTATATGTTAAGAACAAGGAATTGCCGTCTGGAAATACGTTTTACGAATGTGAACGCCGCCGACGCAACAACTGCAAGGCCAAAATTACTTTGTGTGGTGATCAAATAATAAGAGAGACACATGAACACACTCACGCTCCAGATATTATTCGTCAAGATCTTCTATCTTTATGTGAAGAAATGAAGGAACAAGCTATTAAAACCCAACAATCATCACAACAGATTCTATGTCAAACGTTACAGAATGTCTCGGAAGGAGTCTCTAGTCAACTACCGTCTATGAGCACAATTAGACGTTCTATCAGAAGATATAAACAAGCTGTACATGCTCCACATCCCATACCAAGAAATTTGTGTGAGATGGCCATTCCAGATGAATACAAAAGAACATGCAACGAAGACAATTTCTTACTTTACGACAGTGGACCTGGTGAGAATCGTATACTTTTGTTTTCAACCGAGAAAAATATGCAACTCTTACAATCTTCGAGTGAGTGGTTTTGCGATGGTACCTTCAAAGTTGTACCTGAACTGTTTTACCAACTGTATTCAATTCATTGTTTAGTTTCTAAAAGAACGATGCCATGTGTTTTTGCATTATTACCAAATAAACGACAATCCACTTATGAAGAACTGTTCAACCAACTTCGGGCTGTTAATGCTCGACTTAATCCATCTGCAATTATGATTGATTATGAAAAAGCTGCAATGAATGCAATATCAAATGTTTTTCCAAATGCAAATATAAAGGGCTGTTTTTTTCACCTCTCGCAAGCTATTTATCGGAAGGTACAAACAGAAAGGTTGCAATCAAGATATCAGAGCGATGCTGAGTTTGCCATAAGCATTCGAATGATACCAGCACTGGCTTTTGTGCCATCAGACAGTGTTGTGCAAGCTTTTGAACACTTACAAGAAAGTATGTGCGAAGAAGCAGATGGAGTAATTAACTACTTTGAAGATACTTTTATCGGCAGGAGACGCCGACGTAATAGAGGAAACCCACTATTTCCTATTTGTATGTGGAATATGCATGATCGCGTATGCGATGATTTGCCACGAACAATCAATTCCTTGGAAGGATGGCACAACCATTTACAGGCGAATATAACCTCAAGTCATCCCAATATCTGGCGTTTTCTTCAGGTACTGAAGACTGAACAAGCTCTTAACGATACAATCATCAACCAAATGTTGGCAGGACAAGAGCCTCCCTCAAAAAGAAAAAAATATCAAGATGCAACCAAAAGGATAGCAAACATTGTGCAAGATTATGAAAATCGAGAAATAGTAGATTTTTTGAGAGGAATAGCTCACAATTTAAAATTTTAGTTGCCTTTTGTATGAATTGCCTTTTTTATCAATGACATATTCTTTTTATTCAGTGTACTCTATTCGTATTCTTCAGTGTACTTTTATTCAATATTCTTGAAGTGCATAATAAATTCTACTTTTATTCAATATTCTTGAAGTGCATAATAAATTCTCGCAAATTTCCTATTCGGGCAAATTTCATAATCGGGCAATTGTCCTAATCGGGCATTTGTCCATCAGGCACTATTTATTCGGGCAGGTGTCCATCGGAAAAATGTCCGTCGGGCATGTCGCCGTCGGGCACATGTCAGTCGGGAACTTGTCCTGATACCAGGTTGAATAGACAGTAGAATGTTTTTGTAAAGCAATCATCAGCACATGAGGCTGCAACAGAGGCCAGTTTTGTTCTGTCATACAACATCATTAAGCATAACAAGCCATTTTCAGATGGTGAATTTATAAAGGAATGCATGCTTGACGTTGTTAATATTTTGTGCCCAGAAACCAAATCCAAGTTTGAGAGTGTGGCTTTATCAAGAACTGTTGTGCGCCGTTTGACTGATTTAAGTGAGGATCTATTGCTGCAACTGCAAGAAGCGAGCAATAGATTTTTGTGCTATTCTTTAGCATTAGATGAAAGTACTGATGTAAAGGACACGGCTCAGTTACTGGTGTTTATTCGTGGAGTAGATCGAAGTTTCAATATATTTGAGGAGCTATTAAGTGTTGAATCACTTAAAGGCACAACAACTGGTGAGGATTTATTCCATGCAGTGACAAACTGTATTGAAAGGAACGGACTGTTGTGGAACAAGTTGGTAAGCATAACAACTGATGGAGCTCCAGCCTTAACTGGGAAAAATAAAGGCCTTGTAAAATTGATTGATACCAGAATAAAGGAAAGTCACCCTGATCACTCACTTTTATCTTTCCATTGTATCATTCATCAGGAAAGTTTATGTAAATCTACATTACAGCTCAAACATGTAGTTGATCCAGTTGTACATGCTGTAAACATGATTAGGGCAAGAGGACTCTCCCATAGACAATTCCAAGCTCTATTTGAAGATGTTAAAGCAGAACACATTGATGTATTGTATCACAAGAAGGTTCGCTGGTTAAGCATTGGCAAAGTATTGAAAAGGGTGTGGAATCTGAAAAGTGAGATACTTTTGTTTTTTGACATTAAAGGGGTTGCATGTGATTTTGTCACAAAGATGAATCTAAGGAGTGGAAATATGACTTTATGTCTGCCGTTGATATTTTGGAAATGTTAAATGAGCTAAATATGAAACTGCAAGGAAAAGGACTTTTGGCCCATGAGTTATAAAT
Organism: Diplosoma virens; assembly: GCA_963680785.1. Classification (NCBI taxonomy): domain Eukaryota; kingdom Metazoa; phylum Chordata; class Ascidiacea; order Aplousobranchia; family Didemnidae; genus Diplosoma; species Diplosoma virens. The sequence continues at coordinate 15,967,101 of OY796880.1, forward strand.
GCATGTTAAAACATTCCAAACTAAATTGTCTCTGTTTTGTAGACAAATGGAAGCTAAATCATTTTGTCACTTCCCACTGCTTGGAAAGGAAGAAGTACCAGAAAACTGTATCAAAAGTACATGGCTCAGTGCAATGCTCTGAGACAAGAATTTGAAAGAAGATTTACAGACTTCAGAGACATGGAGCCAAAATTTGATTTACTGACAACTCCTTTCACAGCCGAAGTTGATTCAGTTCCTGTAAACGTTCAGCTGGAACTAATTGACTTGCAAGCTGATGGCACATTGCGAGAAAGATTTAGAACAGTGTCACTTGCAGAATTTTACGGTTCTCTTTCTGATGAAAAATTTAGAAATTTCAAACATTTTGCTGCAACAATGTTATCATTATTTGGCTCAACATACATTTGCGAGCAAACATTCTCATGCTTAACAATCAATAAAGCTAAAAACAGGTCTTTGCTAACTGACTCAAATGTACATGCAATTTTGAGAACATCAAGCAGTAATTTTGTGCCAAGATTTAAAAAGATTGTTAAAAACTGTAACCAGCTACATATGTCTCACTAAATATGTGTAATGTGCTGCAATGATAGAGACATTATGTTAATAAACATTTATAATTGTACTTTTGAACGTCTTATTATTTAAACATTGAATACAACACATTGTTTTATAATTGTAATTTTTTTTATTTCAGATTTAAAATCCATATATACATGTCTATTAATAGAATGTAATTGAAACATAATTAATATATATTATATTTTATATAATAAAAGCATAATTTGTAGAAGCTGGCCCTTCGCTGGTTACAGACAGAACAATGTGGCCCTCGCTAAAAAAAGTTTGCCCACCCCTGTACTAGACTCTCAAATTCAATGCTTATGGCGCTTAGATGAAGTTCCCAAATGTAATGATAATGTTACCTCTATGTCCAGGGAGGATAGATATGCTTTGCAGCAAATGCAGCGAACCAAAAATGTGGTTCGAGGCCACTATCAAGTTGGACTTCCGTGGAGGCCGGGAACACTGTGTCTCCCAGACAACTACAGTCAAGCGTGTACGCGATTGTCGCGACTGAAAGGAAGACTCTTAAAAGATCCTGCATTAAAGGAAAAATATTCTAACGTTATTACTTCATATTTGTCACAGGGTCACTGCCAACTTGTTAAACCAGAGGAATCTGCTTGTGAAGGTTGGTACTTACCTCATCATGCAGTTTTGCACCCACATAAACCGGAAAAAGTTCGTGTTGTCTTTGATTGCGCGGCAAAATATGCAGGATTTTCTTTAAACGACCAATTACTTAGTGGTCCTGACTTTTTAAATAACCTTATAGGAGTACTAACTAGATTCCGTTTTGAGAAAATTGCAGTGGCTGGCGATATTGAACAGATGTTTCACCAAGTTTTTGTGGATCCGAAAGATCGGAATTATCTTCGTTTTCTGTGGTGGCCAGAAGGAGATTTGACCAAGCAACCTGAAGTTTATCACATGAATGTTCATCTGTTCGGAGCTACCTCTTCACCCAGCTGTGCGCAATTCAGCTTTCTACAATCAGCCAAAGATCAGCAGGACGATTTCGACAAAGACGTAAGATCTTTAATTGTGAATAATTTTTATATGGACAACTGCTTGTTCACAGCACCTACGGTACAGCAGGCAATTTATTTGAGAACACAAGTTTCGTCTCTCCTAAAAAACCGAGGCTTCAGACTTACAAAATTTCTTTCAAATAATAAAGATCTACTCCAATCCATTCCAGAAGAAGACCGTGCCAAGTCTAAGACAACAGGGAATGACGGCATCCTTTCATCATGTCGACGAATTCTAGGCGTGTTATGGGACAACGAAGAAGACAGTTTTAAATTTCATGTAAAGTTAAAGGATGGTCCCTTTACTCGTAGAGGTTTGCTATCTGCTTTAAGTTCAGTTTTTGATCCTTTGGGATTTCTAGCTCCGTTGATTTTAGCAGCTAAGCTTTTGCTTCAAGATCTTTGTCGCAGGAAGTACGACTGGGATGATCGTATAAGCAAGGAAGATGTCAAAGTTAGGAAGTGGTGGTCGGAGGGCTTAAGGAACTTGTCAGCAGTGTCCGTCCCGTGTTGCTTGATACGGTCAGATATGATAGAATTCGATACTTTGTTTCAAACTCAACTCCACCATTTCGCCGATGCCTCGTCAGTTGCGTACAGCACGGTTTCTTACTTGAGAGTGATCGCTTCAAACGGAACAATATTGCAATTTTTTAATGGGTAAGTCAAGGCTCGCACCTTTAAAGACCGTCTCCATTCCTAGACTGGAACTAGTCGCTGCCACTATGGCCACTAAAGTTGATGTATCATTAAGGAACAATTTTGGCAGCTCTTTGTCAGAGTCTGTTTTTTGGACTAATTCTATGTCTGTGTTGTACATGATACGAAATTCGGCAAAACGCTTTCCAGTTTTTGTATCTAATCGTTTAGCGCAGATAGAAGATAGAAGTACCTCCTCCCAATGGCGTTTCATTCCCAGCTCAGACAATCCAGCTGATGATGGTACTCGCCCTTGTTCAGTGAATCATTGGCTAACTGATCCTTCTTTTTTACAGGAGCCAGAATCGCTGTGGCCACAGCCACCCCATTCTCTTCCTGACCTCCCAACTGAATTCGAAATTGTGAAGCAGACGGTGGCCGGTACCGAGGTCGTCGTGTCAGATGGTGAAATGGAAGAACGTTTTGCTCGATTTTCGTCCTTTTACAGGTTGAAACGTACTGTGGCACGGATATTACGACTCAAAGGTAGGCTTTTGCGTAGGCCCGTGCCTACTGGTCCTTTGACAGTTGATGAGATGCACCAAGCAGAAATGACTGTTATTGCTGCTGTTCAGAGGGAGGCCTTTCCAAAGGATTACAGAAGACTTGAAACGCAAAATTCACCTGGTAAAATTGTTAAACTTTCTTTACAGAAACTCAATCCTATACACGTCGCGGGTGTGCTTCGAGTCGGAGGTAGGCTACGCAATGCTCCTTTAGACTTCGATGCCAAGCACCCAATCATCATGCCCGCCAACTCGCAGGTAACATGTCTGTTGATTGAACAATGCCATAAAGATGTGGGACATAGTGGGTCCTCACATACTTGGAGCGTATTGAGAGAACGCTACTGGATATTAAAAGGTGCTGCTACTGTGCGTAAGATCTTGGGTAAGTGTACGAGGTCTGTTCAAAAAGTATCCGACCTTTTTCTCTCTTGCCAATAAGGTATGAGCAAACTGCCCGTGCAAAGCGTGGCTGCACACACACACATTCACGCGTAATCGTGAAGCGTTTCAGGCCGATTCGTCATTCGTATCTCTCTGTGTAAAGCATTTAGTGCAGGCGTGTAGTACGTGTTCATCGGTTTTTTGATTTTCAGAAAATTTCATTTCAATGACAGAACGCATCGAACAGAGGTATTGCATCAAGTTTTGTCAAAAACTTGGTGATACTCAAGTTGAAACAATTCGAAAGATTCAACAAGCTTTTGAAAATGAGACCTTAAGCCCAACTCAGATAAAGCAATGGTTTAAACGCTTTAAAGATGGCCGTGCATCAGTGGAAAGTGATCCTCGCTCAGGAAGGCCATCCACAAGCCAAAACGAGGAGGCGATGGATCAGGTTCATGAAAAAGTGTTGGAGGATCGTCGTTTAACAGTACGAGAGATTGCTGCAGAAATGGGAATAAGCACAGGCTCAGTTCATTCAATCCTAACTGAGGATTTGAACCTGCGGAGAGTGTCGGCTAAATTTGTCCCCAAGCTGCTGACGGAGCAACAGAAGGAACTCCGGAAGGAAATTTTGGAGGACATGCTGGATGTTGCAAATCATGACCCAGAATTTATCAAGACAATCATCACTGGTGATGAGACCTGGGTTTATGGTTATGACCCAGAAACCAAGTTTCAATCATCACAATGGAAGCATCCAGAATCACCACGCCCAAAAAAAGCTCGGCAAGTCCGCAGCAATGTGAAAGTTATGCTGACCTGTTTTTTTGATTCCCGTGGCATCGTGCATCATGAATACGCACCAGAAGGTCAAACAATCAACAAAGAGTACTACCTGGAGATTCTACGTCGCCTTCGTGATGCTGTGCGAAGAAAGCGGCCAAACATGTGGGCAGCAAAGAATTTTCAGCTTCACCACGACAATGCTCCCGCTCATTCTGCACATGTGGTCCAAGCTTTTCTAGCCAAAAACAGCATGCCACTTATTAGACAGGCTCCTTACTCTCCCGACTTAGCACCGTGTGATTTCTGGCTGTTCCCTAAGCTAAAAACAACTCTGAAAGGGAGGCGATTTCAGTCAAGAGAAGACATTATGAAAAAAGCGACGGAGAAGCTTCAGAGCATTCCGGGGGAGGAGTTTATGAAGTGTTTTGAGAAGTGGCAGAAGCGCTGGGATAAGTGTGTAAACCACCAAGGGGAATATTTTGAAGGAGATTGAATAAAACTTGCAAAATTTATTGTGTTGTGTGCTTTATACAAAAAAGTCGGATACTTTTTGAACAGACCTCGTATCTTTTGCCAACGTCGCAACAGTGCATTTGGTAAACAATATATGGCTGACTTGCCATCATGCCGAGTAACTCCCGGTAATCCGCCGTTTTTCTTTACAGGTATTGATTATTTTGGGCCTATCATGGTGAAGCAAGGGCGGAACCAGTTGAAAAGGTATGGGTGCGTCTTTACCTGCTTAACGATGAGGGCTGTTCATTTAGAAATGAGCTATTCTTTGGATACGGATGCATTCATCAATGCACTTCGTAGATTCATCAGTCGCAGGGGTAATCCACATACAATTTATAGTGATAACGGTACAAATTTAGTTGGAGGTTACCTGGAGCTGAAACGTTCATTGAAGGATCTTGATCAATCAACTATTTCCGACCACTTGAACCGCAAGGAGATTCGATGGAGGTTTAATCCACCATACGCTAGCCATATGGGTGGCATTTGGGAGAGTCATCCGCTCCATCAAACGAGTTTTGTCTGCTATTTGCTCTAAGCAGGCCCTAACTGACGACGTACTTTTAACTTTGTTTGCAGAAGCAGAACATATCGTCAACTCCCGACCTTTAACTTCAATAGTCCTGGATCACGAAGGTGGTGTGCCGTTGTCACCTAACCATCTCTTGCTCCTTCGCGCAGAAGACCATTCGATAGGAGCGTTCAATCATCGAGACAATTACGTGCACAGAAGGTGGCGTCAAATCCAGTACCTCACCGATCAATTTTGGTTACGCTGGAGAAAGGAGTATCTGCAAACTCTCCAAACTTGCCAAAAGTGGCAAGACGTAGAGCCAAACTTTGCTGTCGATGACTTGGTCCTAGTGAGTGATGAAAATTCTACTCGTGGCAAATGGCCTTTAGGCCGCATTCTAAAAACTTTTCCAGACAAGTTTGGTCATGTGCGACAGGTCCTTGTTCGCACTCAAAACAAAACTTTGAAACGATCGATTACAAAACTGTGCAAACTCTCGACAGATGAATGAAGACTGTATCTGTGTAGTGTTTATTTGTGTGTGTGCTTACTTGCCGTATTTTGTGTTTAAATTTCCTTTCTACGTTTGTAAATTGCGGGGGAGTATGTTACAGCAAGTACTCTGAGTTTCGAACCCGGGTTTATTTCTGGCTTTGATTTACTTAATTTTTTGTTTTGACATTTAATTTGACTCACTTCATTTTTTCACGGCGCTCACTTGCTAATTGATTGTTGCTTTGAGCCGACATTTTCCATTATCTCACCGTGCTCGATTGCTAATTGATTGTTACCTCGAGCTGACTTCTTTTTCCATAAGTTGGGTGAAAATTGTGTAGAAACGCTTAGTTTTGCTACTTCAGCCTTTGTGTAGCGGTCGTAGATTTACTGTTTGAAATACTGTTAGACGCCGTTGGGAGTGCTGTTGAGGCTTTTGAGCTGTTTATAATACTGTTGGAGATACTGTTCGATATTGTTAGTTTTGTCGGTCTGCTCCATGTCAGTCTACAGTTGGTGAGTGTTTTTAAGTCTTTCTTTTGCGTATTATTAATTATTGTTTACGTTTATTTATAGATAACCGTCCGACTGTATTATTTCGTCCAATCTTCCATTTAACGTCCAATCATCCATTTCGTTCGTCCGTTTTAATTTCGTCCGATTTGTCTCATTTTCGTCCATCCAGCTTATTTCGTCTGACCATCTTATTTGTCCATAACGTCCGTACATCTTAATTTCGTCCGACCTTATTATTTTCGTCTATCTTATTTACCCGTCCAATTTAGTTTGTCTTATTTCGCATTGTTTTTATATCTTAATACAAATTTAATTCAAATCAAATCAAGGACGCATACATTTCCGGAGACAGCCACACGGAGTTTAAGACCACGAAGAACTTACTGTAACACATGTAATATTTTCTGGCATCTTGCTTCTATCCACTGTCTGGTTAATGCTTTCATTTTCCCTTTTTTTTCTTAAACTCTGGCTACAGCATGAATTTTGTGCCTTCAAAGCATTCCGCAGCAATGCTGCACTATAAAAAAATCTGTTGCAAAATCAAAGTAATTTTGGTATATTTCGAAACACATCAAAAAGCACCAAATGAAATGATCAAAGAGGCCACTGCATTTTTTTACAGTACGATCATTTTTTCCGAAATGAAGCAAAGACCCCCTATTGGGCGACAACAGTTATTTTCAAACTTTTTTAGTTCGCGCTGTTTAAAGAGTTAAGAACTGGGTTAAACTGTATAGATAAACGTCTGATTATTTACTTAGAATAAGTACCTTCATTTCAACAAATGATTGGTGGTACAAAACTTTAAAATCACAAGGAAATTAGGCAATATTTTTATTAGATTTTTGATTAAACCTCAGTACGTGTGTCTGGCAAAGTGCTTTCATCAAATTTTAAGTCGAAGCAATCGCTACAATGAATAGACCAGGGGTTCTTAGCTGCAGCTGTCGATTAGGCTCTTTAAGAATCTCGAATAAAATGTTACAAAAATCATTAATAAAGTATGTTAAGGATCTTGGTAATTTTATCTGAACTTAAACATTAGTGATTGTGTAGCAGCAAATGAGTCTGCAAGCGAAAAATTTAGTAATGTGACACGACAAAAATACGTAACCATCTTATAATACATATTTTGACTGTGTTACTTGAGTTTAACTCTTGCACCTAGTTGAAAACCATTAGTGTAGACCAGGGTTGGCGAACCTTTTTTATAAGGTGGGTCAAAAAATGACAGTTTTTTAAAACTTGCTAAAAAAAGTTGGAGACTGGTGGATATTCAAATTTCGGGGCCCGAGGCAAGAACTTTCAAATATTGACGTTCTCTAAAAAAAAAAGAGCTTTGATCTTGGCTTCCACTTTTTTCTCCAAAACTCATGGTGTCCTCCAAAAAAAAAAAAAAAAAGGTCTTCACTTCGATTTCATCTCTGATTTCCCTATTTTCCTCCCAAAATCACAGTGACCTTGATAAAAAAAAACGAGAAAAAAGGGATCTTCACAGCAAATCTGTCTTCGATTTCTGCCAAAATTGACAGGACAAAGGGCTTCAAAAAATACTGTGCGGGCCATGGGTTGGACACCCCTGGTCTAATTCGTCCTAAATTAATGTTGCAGATTAAAAACGCCAGAAATTTCAAAACATCAGGTGGGTCATTGAATCTCAACTAGTGGGTCACAACGTGACCCGCAGGTCAGTGGTTTGCCATTCCTGGTGTAGACTATTCAAGAAGTAATCAACAGGCAAGTTTTATTGCAAAACAATTTTGAGAAATATTCATGGCAAGTAGTAATAAATACTAATTTGAATGCAGTAAAGAAAAATATTAGCTAAATCAATAAAAATGCCAGGTTATGCATGTGTGGGTTTCTTTCAGAAAATATAAACAAGCTCTTTTTAAAGGTCTTCTTATATCAACAAGCTTATTTTAGAAAGTACGTCTTTTTTATTTAGCACTATGCCTCTGCCAAAAGTCTGAAAAATTACTGATATGTTTGAACACAAATCTAATGCAGCTGAAAATGCTGCAAAACCATCTACTTCAGGCCAGACTTCCAGTTTTGAAACAGAACAAAGGTCTGAACAGTTAAACGTGCATTACAAAAATGACATTGGAGATTTGGTTCATCCCGTTAAATGTATGTCCAACCAGCAAAAGTTGGAATTTTTAACACATTCTTGGACCCCAGACAAACAGTACAAATTTTCAAGGCTTACAAGAGGTATAGGTAATAAAGTTTGTCACCATTCTTTTCAGTTAAAATGGCTGATTGATTTTAATTGGCTGATCTATAGCTATGCAAAACAAGGTGGTTTTTGCAAATTCTGCACAATCTTTGCACCTGACAGTGTTGGAGGGTCTCCTTTGGGCATGTTCGTTAAATAGCCATTTACAGGGGCAACAAATTATGCCAACGGAACTAAGCTTCTTGGAAGCATGCAGCAACACATTATTACCAAAGTGCTGTAATAGATGAAAGTTCTTTTATGCAATCGTATTACACTGGTGACATAGCAAACATAGCAACCACGGTTCAACAACAATGCTTGGCTGAAACTAAAAAGTATCTGGAAGCTGTTGTTTCTGCTATGCATTTCTGTGGGCTGCAGAATATCTCTTTCAGGGGACATTGTGACGGTGGAGCACTGACAAACCCAGATTGCTTTCAATCTGAAAAGAACAAAGGAAATTTCCAAGCACTTCTCTGCTACCAATCAGTTGTGGTGACAAAATGCTAAAATCAAATTTGCAAAAGATACCAAAAAGTGCTATGTATCTCAGCTGGAGAGTTCAAAATAAATTAATCAAAATTATTGGAAATGATATTCGGGAAAAAATTATCAACAATGTATGTAAAGCTGTATTCTTTTCTGTAATGGTAGATGAAACAAGTGATGTTTCTAATAAAGAACAGCTTTCAATAACTATCCATTACGTTTGCAAATTTGCAGACGGTAAAAGTATTTCAAAAAGAGAAGAATTTTTAGGTTTTTTGCATGCCAAAGATTTAAGTGGAGAATCTTTGTCACAACAAATCCTCAGTGCACTTTCAATGTGGGGATTGGAACCATCAAACATGAGAGGTCAAGGCTACGATGGAGCATCCAATATGTCTGGAAAATTTCAAGGTGTGCAAGCCAAAATTTTAGCTGTTTATCCACAAGCAGTTTATATGCATTGTGCGTGTCATGTGCTTAATCTTGCATTAACCCTTAAACGCCTATGTGGGTCTCCAGTGACCCAATCAGTTTTTTCTCCTCCCATATCTCCTGGAGTGTTTAACTCCGATCTGCATAACTCCCAGTATTCTTAAAGCATGTATTTCTCTACCATTGCACATTGGTAGCTTTAAATTTTTTCATCTAGTTTAATAGTTATTGAGGTTTTGAAGCAAAAATCTTATAGGGTCACTAGGGACCCATGTTAGGTAATAGTGTAATTTTTTCGTAAATAAGTACTTTTTTTATCAAAATTAGTTTTCAAAGTACCACAAATAATAAATTTAAGTCAAATTATAAATAGTACTTAAACTACTGCCATTACCTTTCAGTTTTCATGCAAGTTTCGTATGAATAAGGTAAGTTGACGTCTTGCTTTGACGTCTAAGGTAAACAAGGTGAGTTAGTTGAGCATAGTGTACAATTTAATCTGATTTTTGTATTGAGATAGTTTGTCAGTCTTAGTCAAGGTTTCGAATTGTCAAGGCGAACTTCTTTTGGAATCAATAGCTAGGTCAATTATATTATCCACCACAAATAAAAACCACAAGTTTGACTCCACTTTTTTTTATATATACTTCTAAAGGATTTAAGAAATTGTTTTTAACCTTCTTTATTGAATCCTCAATTCAACTTTAACAAAGCCCAAAATGACAACCAAGAAAAATTCTCTCCTGTTTAAAATTAAACCCGAAGACCAGAAGATTGACTTCAACGTCAACAATTTTATCGATCTTTTTCTAACAGGCGGCCTGTTCGAGTCATACCTTGACGAAATATTTGGAATTGCCACCCATAACTACAACCTTAAAATATACAATGTAACCTTCAAAGAAAGCACCCCCAAAACAATTATTGAAGACATTTATGAAAATTTCAAGGACCCCCAAGAAATATCAACCAGTGACGGACTCGACCTCACCATCCAAGTAAACAGACCAACGGGTTACAGACAGCTCGTAACACTTTACCCAATGCCCTTCGATATTAATATTCAAAATATCCAACTAATCACAAAAAATTGGGGAACCCTCAAATCATTTGAATTTGGAAAACATAAAAAATGCCCACTCATAAGAAACCCATATCTGCACTTGTTCTTCAAAAATTTTAATAGAAAATCCATCCCGGATTCTTTAAACTTCCGAAATCGATTTGTATCAATCAATATTGACGGAGAGGCCTCTAAACCTAGATGTAATTATTGTAAGGACACCGACCATCTAATTGAAAACTGCCCGCATAAAGCCCAACAAAACCACCAAACCAATGACAAAAACATCCCAAAAAACCCAACAAAACCCACTTATGCAAAAGCCATAACATCCACCCCCAAAACAAATGACACCCCCTTCTTCCACCCCCTAACCAAGCTCAAATTAACCCAAAAAAACCTCCAAAAATCTACCCAAAACTTCCCATCCCTAAATCAAGATTCCAACAATACCCAAAGCCAACAAATTGAAAACACTGACCTTAATTCCACTATCCCCAACAATAACCAAGAAGAAATTATCAAATCATTTGAAGATACACAAACAAAGCAACCCCCCCAAGCAACCAAAAAAGAAGAAAATTCCCAAATAACCTTGTCACCCAAAACATCCATAAACCCAAAAAGAAGACACTCTCTATCATCCCAATCTTCAAGCCTTTCAATCGACCTCAAACTGCAAAGAAAAAAAAAAAAAACATCAAAGGAGAAGAAAAAAAAAGAGATAAAAGTGAGTAACCATTAAAACCGATTTTTTTTTAAATATAATTTTTTTTTTTTTTGTTGTCAAAACTTTTTTTTGTTGTAAATATTGTAAATTTGTTTATAAGCGCCCCCCATACACAATACGAAGCACGGACAACTCCCCCCTCCCTACCCTATACTCTCTTTCCCAGCTTACATTAAACATCCCGTCAACTTTACATTCAGACAATCACACTCCCAAAATAGCTTTTTCTTTATCCTCTCATGCAATTTCCTTGAAGAATGCACTTAAAAATCGCTTCTTTAAACATAAATGGTTTTGATAAATCCTCTGATCAACTAGCTCGCTTCATCATCTCCCACAATATACAATTCACCTGTATACAAGAAACACACACTATACAACAACAGCAACTATCACACTTCTCCCTCAGAAATAATTTCTTAACATACTCTAACACAGATCACTCTCTAACACCACAAACTATGCACAGACAAGGCACCCTCACAATCATTAACACCCAACACATACACCTTAACCCGCAAATAATCACATCACACATAATCCTTCCTAACTACATACAATCCCTTTCTTTTACACTTACAGATATAAATTATGTACTCATCAACTGCTACCTCCCCTCTGGTAAAACAGCTAAGCAAACAACACAACGAATTAAAGCCATCAAAACCCTCAGCTCTTTCCTACATAAATTCGACTACAAAAATAATCTTTTAATAATAGCAGGCGATTTCAACCTTGTTCTGAACCCGATTGACAGAACTGGCCACTTCACCCCAAATACAAACGACAAAATTTTATTTCAAACAATCCTATCAAACTTTGACCTTATCGACTCTTACCGCTCTCTGTACCCCCACTCCAAAATCTTTTCCTTCTCCCGCGCCCTCCTGATTTCCAGACTTGACCGAATATACATATCGTCATCATTAATATCAAAAATTACCCAATCTTCGTATTACAACATACCCTTCTCGGATCATAATAAGGCCCCAACCATCACACTAAAAATTCCCTCCAAAACAAAATTTAAAGCATCGCATTGGAAACTAAACAACTCTATTCTCGCAAATCCAACTAACCATCTACATATCAAAACCTTTATAAAAACCCTCCTCAACCCTATAAATCCAATTACACAACCCCTAAAATGGTGGGACCAAACCAAATACAAAATTAAATGCCGAATCATCCATTACTCAAAAACACAACAAAACAACATACGGAAAACAGATAATCTACTACAGACGGAACTAAATAAAGCTAAACAACTAGAATAGCATGAATCAATTTCTCTCATTTCACATCAATTAGAACAGATTCAGCTCAATCGACAAAAAGGAACACAAATTAGAGCCCGAATACCCCCCTATCCAGCACAAATTAGAGCCGAATCCATCGATAGTCTTTCTCCATTAGCTGCTGTCACCGAAAACCTAATCCAATCAAAATCCCTTCTTCCTGCAACCCCTAACACCACTCCCTCTACCTCTACAAATCCAACGAATCTAAATGATTTTTCTTCTTACCTATCTTTCTTTAGAAATCTATGGAATCCCATAGACACACCCCCAGATCCCACTAAATATCTAGAAGAAATATCAACCACCATCCCTGATAATATTCTACAAACCCTCCCTTCTTCCCCTTTAATTACACACAATGACATTCGTTCAGCCATCAAAACCCTTAACCAAAACTCTGCTCCGGGACTCGATGGCTTTACCCCATGTCTTTACATCCCTCATTAATCCCTATACTTTGTCAAACGTTCAACAACTCTTTTCTACGCAAACAACTTACTTACTCCCAATCCCTAGCCCTTATCAAACTAATCCCTGAAACACCTAAACCCAAATCTATTAAAGACTGGCGTCCCATCTCCCTTTTGAACACTGATTACAAAATTCTCTCCAAAATAATATCCTACAGACTAAAACCCATTCTTAACTCTGTTATCTCTCCTGAACAACAATGTGGCCTGCCTAACAGACAGATCTACAACAACCATCTAAATATTCTTTCTGCCATAAACTATTCCAAAGACCTCAATCAACCATTAGCCATACTCCAAATTGATTTTTATAAAGCATTTGATACTATCTCTCATGAATACATAATCTCCACAGCCTCGAAACTAGGAATCCCGGATACCCTATTAAAATGGATAAAAATTTTCCTCTATAACCTTACAGCCCAACTGAACCTCAATGGCTCTCTATCAGACCTTATTCCTATTAAGTGTGGCATCCGCCAAGGATGTCCACTTAGCATGCTACTGTTCTTAATTGGCATTGAACCCTCACAAAAAAAATTCTTTTGTCATCAAAAATCCAAGGAATCTCTATTGGATCATCATCCCTCAAAGTAAGCCACTATGCCGATGATTTAACTCTATTTATATCCTCCCCTCAATCCTTATCAGCCATTTGTGAGATCCTTGAACAATTCTCTCTTTACTCTGGTCTTAAAATTAACCAATCCAAAACCTCTATTATTTCTAACTCCCGTGATTTGATATCTTCCTTCCACTCCTCCTTTCCCCAAGGTAAAATTCTCTCCTCCACCAAAATCCTTGGAATAACCTTCTCTTTTCAAAACGAAGACCTCTTAAAAAACTGGGACGACCTCATTCATTCACTCCCACACTCTACCCTTGCTACCCTTAACCCGAAAGATTCCCTTTTTTCTAAAGTCATCTCTATAAACCAACACTTCTTACCCAAGATTCTCTTCTTATCCAGAATTATACTTCCTACTCCAAAACAAATCAAAACCCTAACCACCTTACTATTTAAATTTTTATGGAACTTTTCTCCCTTTGAACCAATTAGAAGATCCACCCTCTATTTACCCAAATCCGACAGAGGAATCGCCCTTCCCTCCATTGGACTTAAAACCTCAACAGCTTTCCTATGGAAACTTATTCTTTTGCTCAAATCACCCATAAACCAACCACACTTCTGGATATCATATGGTCTATACAATATCGGAACAAAAATCCTACCACTAAAACCCGAACTCTATTCAAATTCCCAACCTCATCGACCTAAACCCAACGTGTTATGGATTAAAACCCTTTTTCTATTTAAAAAGATCTCCATCTCCCCAGAAAATCTGGATGAACTCACCTTTAAATCTCTCTACCAACTTTTACTTAATCCTGAATCCAACCCCATGCCCTTAACCAACTCAAATACCTCCCATAATTGGCTACGACTCACCCTGTTAAAACCACGACCCTCTCTATTCTCAAACCTTGAAAAAGAAATATCCTACAGAACAGCATATAAAGGATATACCTGGGGATGCTTCTTTACTAAACATAATTTCAAACCTCGTAACCCCAATGACATTCTGTGTAAACTTTGCTCTTCTCCTCCCGATGATCCTCACCACCTATTCTACCACTGCCCTATCACACAACAACTAATTTCTGACTTGGAACCCTTACTTACATATGCAACAAAACAACCAACCACCCTAACCCAAGACACCCTTCTTTACAACCACACTAACACATCAGGAACACCACACATCATAATATCCAAACTAGCTTCATTAATACGTTTAGCCCTTTTCAATATACGAAATTACAGCTCTCTCTATCACAAACCCATTCCATCGTCCTCCTTAAATGATGAAAAATTTAAAATCAAAACAAAATTTAAAACATTTATTGAACAATATTTTCCTGACAATGTAATAAAACCATAAAAGCTCAAAGCCCTGTTTTTCTAATATCCTGAAATGCTATAAACGAATTTTTTCTTCCCAATGAAAACAGACTACATACCTGAATCAACACAACTCAAAAGTTCGCTGACAAAAATTAGTTGAAACTCTATCTTACAATACCAAAAGTTTTTTTTCTGGTTAATTTGTTTCACTTAATTTGTTTTTTATCTGCATGAACACTGTATTTACGTTTAAATTGATATTCCGTTGAGCGTTTCATAAATTAATACCTCCTTGCATTTTCATTATCAACCAATCCAAAATTTTGTTTTATATCACTTTTATTCCTCTATCCAATATAAAACACATCATTATCCCAAAAATGCACTGAATAAATTCTACTCGAAATATGAATCTAAAATAAAACCATCTAAATCAACCAATAAAAACACCTTTGTTGTTCCACTCTTCCATCAAAAATTGTCGTCTTATTTGTTAATATTGCCTTTTCTCCGACCTATAATGTTTTGTACAAAAATGTGTTTATATTTTTCATTGTTGTATATTTCTCCACGCCCACTTTTGCTTTTTTATTGTTATTGTCGCTATTGATGCATTCCTTTCAATATCCTGATATTAGTTGAAATGAGTTTTACTGCTGTGCCATGCAAGTTTTGAACCCATGTGATCCATCCCTATATTCAATGTTGCCACTTAATCTCAAAACTTAACTACAATGATTCACTAAAAAAAATAAAAAAAATAAAAAGTTAAAACAACAAATAGTCTCTCAAAACAACAAAACTAAAATGTAATTAAACTTAACAGTTTTTTTTATATTTTCGTCGTACTATATATTGCTTGTTGTACATACAATTTTTATTAAAAGTTATATAAAAAAAAAATATATATATATTTTCTTGAATAGAAACCGTGGCTACTATTTTTTATTTTTGAACATATTGTGCAGTTTCTATTTAAGGGCGGGTTCAATTTTTTTATATGAACATTTTCATCTTTTGAATAAGGTAAGTTGACGTCTTGCTTTGATAAGCTTTCAGATAGAAATTTCGTGTTGTGATTTAGTTAAGATAGTGTAGTTTACTGATTATTGTAGTTGTTTTTGCTTACTAAAAGAATTTATATTGGATCATCAAATATCGGATTTATATTTATACCTACAAGTGGATTATCTCAAGAAAAATTATCAATTACTGAATTATTGTTCCTACAAGTGAAATATTGTACAGTTTTATTTGTTTTAAGACAAGGTAAAATCTTTTCTTTATTTTTGTGCTACCCTAATTACCATGACAACTAAAAGAAACTCTTTAATATTTAAAATCAAACTTGACAAGGAAGCAGACTTCAACATAAACAATTTTATCAACTTATTTTTGGAAAACAGTATTTTTGAATCTCACTTAAACATGGTATTTGGCATAGCGACACACAATTATATTCTAAAAATTTTTAATGTCACTTTCAAGAAAACAACCCCAAAATCAATTATTGAAGATATTTATGAAACGTTTAAAGAGTCACAAGAAATTACAAGTAATGATAACATTGACTTTACAATCCAAGTCAATAGACCACTGGGATATCGTCAACTTATTACCCTTTATCCTATGCCATTTGATGTAAATGCAGAAAGTTTGAAAGCAGTAACCAAAAACTGGGAAAATCTTAAACATTTCAAATTCGGTAAACACAAAAAATGCCCCCTTATACATAATCTCATACTTACTTACACTTATATATGGAAAATTTCAACCGTAAGAAATACCGGATTCTTTAAATTTCCAAAATAGATTTATTAACATCGATGGAGAGATTCCTAAGGAAAGATGCAATTATTGTAAAGAAACTAGTCATAAATTGGATAAATGCCCCAAAATAACCAAGTGAAGGAAAATAAAATCTACAATAACCCCTTTGTCTCCAAACAAACTTACGCTAAAACAGTCACCTCAACCCCTAAAACAGCCCAACCCCCCTTTCTCCACCCTTTAACCAAAATGAAATTAACTAAATGAAACTTAGAAATCAACCCAAAATTTTCCTTCCTTAACGAAAACCCCACAACCCTACCTAACAAAAAAAATAACTCTAGCATTAACGCCTCATCCCTAAACATCAGCCAAGAAGACGCAATACAATCTTTTGATAATATCCAGTTTGCAAAAATGCCCCAACCTTCAACCAGTAAAGAAAATTCCCCCCAAACCCCACTTTCCCCCAATGATTCCAAAATCCAAAAACAAAAACTATCCCCCTCATCCCAATCATCCACTTTATCCATTGATTTGAAACCCAGAAAAAAGCGAACAAATTCAAAAAGGAAAAATAGCGTATAATTATGTTGTTTCGTTTATATGAATGTTTAAAATTTTTTTAAATAATTGTTATATGAAAATATTATATGATAGAATGTCTCAAATTTGTCGTTCTTTTTCTGAATTCAGTTAAGGTAAGTCTGTTATTTTCTTTTTATAAATATCTCCTTTCTTTATGCGTTAACTCTAAACCACACCCAAAAATCATGCTTCACCAACTCAATCAAAACAACTTCATATTTGGAAATCTTCTTTCTACACATAACTTTATCTCTGTTTTTTGTCCTGCAATAATTCAATAACTTCTCTTTGTTAAAATTTTCTTCTTTTATCACGCGCGTTCGATTCCTACACTATAGTTTCTTTTGATCCAATATAACTCCATATTAAGTAATTGCATTGTATACATAACTTCGTCCTCTTTCTTTCACGCAATAGTCCAACACCATTTCCTTCTATATTTCTTTTTGATCAGCATTTCTTCCACATGCACATCTTCTACTCCAGTGTTCGATTTCCATACTTTTTTTTTTTGTAAAAATTTTTTTTTCTGCATATCTTCTTTTTCATAAGTTCGATTCCTACA
This sequence comes from Diplosoma virens, assembly GCA_963680785.1. NCBI lineage: Eukaryota > Metazoa > Chordata > Ascidiacea > Aplousobranchia > Didemnidae > Diplosoma > Diplosoma virens. The sequence goes on from OY796880.1 coordinate 15,984,659, forward strand.
CTATTCTTTTTCTGTTTTTTTTCTGCACATCTTTTATTCCACACGTTCGATTCCTACACCACTCTATTATTACTATTACTATTTATTTATTTTTTATTTTTTTTGCCTACACAAATAAATTCTTTCTTTCAAAATAAAATGCAAATAAAATTTACCTCTATTAATGTAAACGGCTTTAATAAATTGAATGACAAACTCACACACTTTATCACTCACAATAACATTCACTTCACTTGTATACAAGAAACACACACAATACACCACCAACAACTTTCATATTTTTCACACCAACACAATTTTCTAGTCCTATCCAATACTGATCTCTCTCTAACCCCACAAATTTCACACAGACAAGGAACCCTCGTTATTCTAAATGCAAACTAAATACATCTTAATACACAAATAATCTCTACTCACATAATCCTCCCCAACTATATTCAATCTCTCTCTTTCACTCTATCAGATAATAACTATACCCTCATAAACTGCTACCTTCCATCTGGTAAAACCTCCTCCCAAACCTCACATAAAATTAAAGCAATCAAAACCCTTTCTTCATACTTACACAACTTAGATTTCAAAAATAGACTCTTAATCATAGCTGGAGATTTTAACCTAGCAATAAACAAAATCGACAGAACAGGCCACTTCACATCCAACACCGATGACAAAATACTTTTCCAAACAATTCTCTCTAACTTTGATCTCATTGACTCTTATCGCTTTCTGTATCCTCACTCCAAAACATTTTCTTTTTCCCGCTTACAACCCATATCCAGACTAGACCGCATATACATCTCTTCACCTTTAATCTCAAAAATATCTCTTTCCTCTTATTGCAATATTTCTTTTTCAGATCACAATAAAGCTCCTCACCTTACACTTAAAATACCCTCTAAACCAGCGGTTCTCAACCAGGGGTCCGTGAAAACCTTTAGATTTGCAGCACATGGATTGATATAAAATAATTTTTAAAAAGCAAACGTGCTGTTTGTTATCACTCTTTTAAATAGGCCAAACGTTTTGATAAATTGCGATATTGTAAAACTTGAGATTGTGACGTGACAAAACAAAAATGTGTGGCATTTTGTTCTTTAGCCCATTGTGGTGACAAAAACGAAATTGTAGTTTATGGTAAATGCAGCAAGCTATGTTAGTTACTTGAAAGGACAAGTACTTAGTTTCTCATTTGATGATTTCTTTGAGTAACGTGTAGAAAGGAAGTAGTGCTCTTATTGCTTTGATAACTTTACCAATATGGCTAAATTAAGAAAGTACTCAGAAAGTTATCTTAAAATGGGCTTTACATCAGTGATAGATAACGGCAATGAGAAACCGCAGTGCGTTTTATGTTATGCTGTCCTTAGTAATGAAGCAATGAAGCCATCAAAGCTGAAGCGTCACTTGCTGAAGAAACATCCAGAGTACGTGGGGAAAAACTTATCATACTTCAAAACACAAAAAATGTCTTTAAAACGACAAAAGCTGGATAGCAGTGGATATTTTCACCAGCAAAGCAGTGCATGCGTTGAGGCTTCTTTTGAAGTGGCTTTGCAAATTGCCAAACAAAAAAAGCCCCACACGATAGGAGAAACACTTATAAAACCTTATGCTTTAAGTATGGTCAAGTTGATTTTACAGGGTGGGGAAAAAGTTTCCGGAATTATTTTTAAGCTTTAAATTCAAACAAATTTTAATTGCTCTAAAGCATAAATTGATAATCAATTGAAAGCTGTATTATCATTCTTCATTTACAGTTTGGTTTTTTAATTTTAATTGCCATAAAATTTCTCAAAAATGAGTAAACGTCATGCCATTATTGAGATTCATCGCGCGGGAGTGTCCAATTCGATGATCATCAAGCAGAGCTTGATAATGACAAAAACCGTCCTAGAAGTGGACGCCTTCGCACAGCTCGTACATTCAAGATCATCAAAAAGGCTTGTGAGAGGGTCAGAAGGAATCCAAAACGATCAGTCAGAAAAATGACTCAGGAGAGGAACGGCTCAAGAAGCGCTCCGTGTTTCAGTTGAGAGTTTCAGAGGAAGACTCGAGAGAGTAGTAAAAGCTAAAGGAGGACATATTGAAATATAGACACATATTTTATTTTGTGATAGTCCCAGTAATAATATTATAATACAGGGTGTCAAGAAAGTTCCCGATCGATTTTTAAATTTAATGTAATTCAAAAACTTCAATGAATTATGATAAGTTCTGTACGTCATTTTTCCACTTAATCCTCCTTTTCAATGTTTCAGATACACTTTTCAAATTTTTTTGGCTAAAATAATAATAAAATGAGTAAAAGAGCTGCAATCATTCAACTTCATTGTGCGGGACATTCAAATTCTAAAATTATGAAGTTGCTAAAAGCACCAAAATCGACTGTTCGCAATACAATCTTGCGCTTCCAAGAACTTGGAACCATGGAGGATCAGGATAGGAGTGGACGACCTCAATCTGCTTGCACTCCAGCGAAGATCAAGGCCCTCAGGGAGAGAATTCGGAGGAACCCCAAACGATCCTTGAGGAAAACGGCTAAAGACATGAATATCAGCCATGAGTCTGTCAGAACAATTGTTGAACAGGATCTCAAAATGTCCCCGTACAAAATCAGGACAAGACAACTCCTAACTGACCTCCAGAAGCGAAAAAGAAAGGAGAGGGCCAAAATTCTGCTGAACCGTCTGAAGGGAGGCACGGAGAAAGGCGAAATCGTTTTTTCAGACAAAAAACTCTTCTCGGTGGAGGCGAAGTTCAACACCCAGAATGACAGGATTCTCGGAAAGTCGCCTAAGGACCTCCCTGATTATCTTCAATTCGTTTCACGCCGACAGAAACCCTCGTCTGTGATGGTATGGGGTGCGATCTCCAAATCTTGGAAATCTCCCCTCATTTTTGTTAAAGAGGGGGTCAAAGTGAATACAGATTCGTATGTCAATGATATTTTAACCCCTGCCCTCGCATCGATGAAGGAAAAGTTCAAAAATAAGTCCTTCACCTTCCAACAAGACGGCACGCCTTCTCACACATCAAAGAAGACGCAGAAGTGGTGCGAAGAGCACTTTCCTTCATTCTGGACCAAAGATTTGTGGCCACCATCTTCGCCCGATCTCAATCCTATGGATTTCTGTGTGTGGGGTATTCTGGAAAAAGAAGCCTGTTCTTCACCCCATAACAATCTGGAGGATCTTTGAGCTTCCCTGAAACGAGCATGGGAGAAAATTCCTCAAGATGCCCTTCGTGCTGCTTGTCAGAATTTCCGACAGAGGCTCCAATGTGTTATTGATACAGATGGGGGTCATTTTGAATAAACCAGATTTTTTTATGTTCATGGAGCTTTGTTCTATCATCACAATAAACCTTTTGTTGATTTAACCTTCTGTCATTAGCCCTATATAATTTTGTTTAGGATCGGGAACTTTCTTGACACCCTGTATATTTATTTAATGTTTCTTTACCATAATTGAAGTATTGTCAATTCAATTTGTCCGGGAACTTTTTCCCCACCCTGTAGGTGAAACAAGCGCTCAAAAAATTCAACAAGTGTCTTTATCTAATGACACAATTAAAAGGCGAATTTCACAGATGTCAGCAAACGTGAAACAGCAAGTCATAAATGAAATCAAAGCCTCTATGTTTTCTCTCCAATTGGATGAATCAACTGATGTTGCATCATGCTCACAGCTTTTAGTTTTTGTATGATACGTACATACGGAAGACGTAAATAAAGAATTTTTGTATTGCAAAGTTTTGGACAGCACAACCATGGCTCAAGATGTTATGGACAGCATCTCGACGTTTTTTGAGACAGAGGGTTTGCAGTAGGAAAAGCTTTGTGGCATATGCACTGATGGTGTGCCGGCTATGCTTGGAGCCAAATCCGGTTACCAGACAAAAGTAAAACTTAAGTCTCCTCAAGTCAGAGGAGTGCATTGCATGATACATCGCTATGCGATCGCTTGCAAGACCCTTCCGAGTTTCTTAAAGGACGTGCTGAATTCTGTGATAAAAATAGTCAATTATATCAAGAGTGTTGTCACCTCTCGTCTGGTCAGACAGTTATGCAAAGAAATGAATGCCGACCACAAGACTCTTTTGTATTATACAGCAGTATGCTGGCTTTCTGAAAATAATGTTATTGGCCGTTTTTTTGAGCTAAGATCTGAAATGAAGCAGGTTTTGGAAATAGAAAAGACAACCTTTCTCAAATTCTTCAGTGACAAATCGTGGTTATGGGGCCTGGCATATTTAGTTGATATTTTTAAACAGCTAAATAAGATTAATCTGAGACTTCAGGGGCCTAACACAAACATATTGCAATTTAAAGATGTTTTGTGTGGCCTTGTTGAAAAGATACAAAATTGGAACCAAAAAGTCAATCAAGGGAACTTTGCTATTTTTGAAAACCTTTCAAGATTTGAACCTTCTGGCATCAGTGCACAAACCCAATTGGATATTAGTGAACATTTACAATTGCTTAAAAGAGAATTTCGGAAGTATTTTCCAGATTTGGCTGAAAGGGGTTGAAACCTTCCCGAGAAATCCTTTTTTGTCTAAGTTAAATATAGAAACTGTTCCAAATGAACTACAAGACCAACTCCTGGATTTAAGAAAGGATTCAGCAGGCCATGAAATATTCAAGGAAAAATCACTCTCTGAATTCTGGTGCACCATGTTTCGAACGTATCCAATTTTATCTATGGCAGCACTACGCGTAATTGTTCCATTCGCTTCCACTTATTTGTGCGAATCAGGATTTTCTACTCTCATTCACATCAAATCAAAAGCATGTAATCAACTAAATGTCGAAGATGATATGTGATTAGCAATTTCCAAAACACAGCCATGTATTGTAATGCTTGCTGCTGAGATGCAACAGCAAATATCTCACTAAGTGTTTTTCTTTGAAATAAACAGATGTGTGTTGTGTTCATTTCATGTTATTTCAATAATTTTCAACGTAGGAAAACAGCTACATAGGACGATATACACTTGTGGTTTGCAAGCTTTATGCAACACATTGCAAATGTGTTTTACAGTGAAAATAACGAAATTTCATTGAAAGTTTATAGTTAGGGGTCTGCAACTGCTCAAACAGTACCAAAAAGGGTCCGCCATGAGAAAAAGGTTGAGAATCACTGCTCTAAACAAAAATATAAATCATCACATTGGAAATTGAATGACTTTATTCTAGATTCTACTACTATCCACCTTTATATCAAACTCTTCATTAAAATCTTCTCTCATCCCTTAAACCCCATTCAGCATCCCCTTAAATGGTGGGACCAATTTAAAACCAAAAGCAAATATAAATTAATATTTTACTCCAAAACACAGCAAAACAAGATTTCAAAAATACATAACACTTTACAAAACAAATTAAAGCAAGACAAATCAATCAACATGAAGAAATATTTCAATTAACTCATAAATTGAAACAAATTCAGGAAAATAAATTAAATGGAGTTCAAATCAGGTCCTCCTTCCCCCTCTATCAAGTATAGACGATCCATCTCCTCTGGCCCCAATTATTGAAAACTTAACCCAATCCAAATCCCTCCTCCCTACTGATTTTAACACCCCCCCTCCTATCTCTACAGAAAAATTTATTTTAAATAGCTTTAACTCCTTCTGCTCTTTCTTCAAAAATCTTTGGAATCCCTTGTCATCACTTCTAAACCCCTTCATATATCTTGATATGATAAATTCCTCTATTCCTCATGAAGTCCTCCAAACCTTTTCTTCCTCCCCTTTAATCACAAATAATGAAATCCAATTAGCTATTCAAACCCTCAATCCAAACTCTGCCCCTGGTCCTGATGGTTTTACCCCAAGACTCTACATCTCTTTTCCTTTACTAATCCCAATATTATGTCAAACCTTAAATAATACTTACCTCTGAAAACAACTAACACACTCTCAATCCCTTGCCCTTATAAAACTAATCCCCAAAATACCTAATCTTTTATCTGTTAAAGACCAGCGACCTATTTCACCGACTATAAAATCCTTTCTACAATAATCTCATCCCGACACAGACCTATTCTAAATTCTGTTATCTCTTTAGAACAGCAATGTGGTCTCCCAAACAGACAGATCTTCAATAACCATCTAAATATCCTCTCTGCTATAAACTATACAAACGACTTTCTTCAACCGTTAGCTATACTTATGGCTGACCTTCCTGAGTGTCATGTTACCACCACGGAGAAGCCATTTAAGTATTGTGGTGTTGATTATTTAGGCCCTTTCACTTACCGCCAACTTTGTAGTGATTGTAAGGCATGGGGTATTTTGTTCACTTGTCTGTGCACACGTTGTATATACGTTGAGATAGTTACCAGTCTGGATTTGAATAGTTTTCTTCTTGCCTTTTCATGTTTTACTAACCTCCGTGGGGTGTTGACACTATATATTCTGATAATGGAAGTACTTTTGTTGCCACAGCTGATATTTTGCCTACCTTGTTGAGTTCAACTGATTTCCATAACTCTTTGCGTAAACGTAGTATAAATTGGGTCAGAATTCTGCCTTATGCTCCCAGTCAAGGGGGAAGCTGAGAAAGTATGGTTAAGTTATTTAAATCTTCATTGACAAGTGTTTTGGATTCGACTCGATGTAAACCGTCTTTAATTGAGCTACAAACCTTCACTTTAGATGCTGTGCGTACTGTTAATGATTGTCCTCTGACTGCTGTTAGTGATAAACCCAATGATCTTGCTCCGATTTGCCCCTCATCTTTCCTTGGGCAACAACTTTCTCCTTACTCACCCATAGGCACCTTTCATGACCATGGTGACTTGCACAGAGATTACTTATACAATGCTAACTTGGCTCATACGTTTTGGTTGAGTTGGGTGAAAAGTTATCTACCCACTCTGCAAGCCCATGTTAAATGGCGAGTGACCAAAAATAATTTAGTGCCTGGGCAATTAGTCTTGGTTGGGGATTCTGACAATTTTGTACATAGGGGTTCTTATCATCTGGGAAGAATCCATGAAGTACACCCTCAGTTACGTAAAGGGGTTAATATTGTTCATAGAGCCACTGTTGCTGTTTGAATAAATCGGGAGGAATTGACTACGTGTTACGTGATATTTCTAAGATTGTACCTGTGTGAATTTTATTTGTTTGTTGCTCGTAGTTTGCTTTAGTGTATTATTTGATAATTTTTTGTGACTTACTATAGGCTATATTATTATCATAGTGTTTTTAACTGATTGTATTTATTATCGTGTTTGTACTTTTTTCAATGTGTACTCGTTTATATATAATGCTTGTGTAGTAGTTAGTTTGAAACTTTGCTTCAGGCAAGTTCAGAATCTTGTTTGAACCTGGCCCGAGATTCGAACCGTCTCTGGTCTGTAACTAACTTATTTAATTCTATGTTTTTCGTTAATTTCTTTTGTGTTTTTGCCTTTCAGTTTTTGAGTAACGTTTTGTTCAGTTGAGGTTCTCTTAAAAAAATTGTTTTTTTTTGGGCAAAGTAGCAACAGCAATTTTTGCTGTTATCACGGACTTGAATGAGTGATTTTGTAATTTTTTTTTTTTTTGGCATCCTTGAATAATTAAAGTTGGTTATATATTTCCTTCGGGTTTGGTGGTTGATAACAGTGAAAGTCTAAGAGGTCTGCTTAGACGTCGTTTCCCAATTGTTCCTTCGAAAGTTACATCGATCACCAGTTGTTAAAACGACTTAAACTTTCTCTAGAAGGGGAGCCTTCTGCTATGGTGTTACTATGGCTTCTACCTCACATTCTGTTCAAGTTAAAGGAGCAGTTCTTGTAAACCTTAAAGTATTCAACAATAACTACCCAAAATTTAAACTTGGAGTTGTGGAAGAACTATGTGCAGAGGTAATCTTAGGAATAGATTTTATAAAACTGCACAGCAAAATTGAATTCAAAATGTATGGCCCTCAAGAAGCTATCTCTATTAATAACCACTTAAATAAGCCTTGCAATGTGATGGCTGCTAAAATCGAACCACCAAGAATTTTTCAATCTATTTCCCCAAATTGTGTTTCTGTCGCAACTAAATATAGACAATATAGTGAATCTGACAAGAAATTTATTAAAGAAATTTCAAGACTTTTTGAAAAAGGCATCATCGAACCATCCCATTCTTCATGGCTTTCACAGGTACTTATTACTAAAGATGAAAATCATAAAAAGCATATGGTCATTGATTATTCCCAAACAGTTAACCGCTTTACGCATTTGGACACATATCCGCTTCCATGCATCGATGAACTAATAAACAAAATTGTGAAATCAAAGTATTACAGTACTGTCAATTTAAAATCCGCGTATTATCAAGTCAACAAAAGACCGAAAATTTACTGCTTTTGAAGCTAATGGAAAACTATACCAGTACTGTCGCATGCCTTTTGGGGTGACCAACGGGGTATCAACCTTTCAACGAATTATTGACAATCTAATCGAAAAGTACAAATTAAAGAAAACCTATGCTTATCTAGATAATGTTACAGTTACTGGGCATGACAAAGATGAACATAACCAAAATTTAAAAGTGCTTTTAAATGCTGCAAGTTGTGAAGCGTTCACGTTAAACAAAAATCTGTGTATTTTGCTACCAAATTAGACTTGCTAGGTTATAGAGTTTCTCACAACACCATAAAGCCTGATCCTGGGCCACTTCAATTTCTAATAAATCTTCCAGTCCCTTCAACAAAAAAGGAACTTAAACGTTGCTTAGAAATGTTTGCTTATTACGCTTGTTGGATTCGAATTAAAACATTTTCCATTAACAAAAAAAGCGGTATCGGCCTTTGAAACTTTATGTAGTAACTTAAGTTCTGCTTGTTTGCATTGCATCAATGATGAAGAACCTTTCACAGTTGAGTGCGATGCCTCTGATTCAGCTATTGGGGCAACACTTAACCAAAACGGCCGCCCAGTTGCATTTATGTCACATACACTTACAAAAAAGTGAACAACGCTATTCAGCTATCGAAAAGGAGGCTACTGCAATAATTGAAGCAGTACAAAAATGGGCACATTTTTTAGTTTTAGTCTAGATTTTAAAGGGCCTGTTAAAGGTAAAAATAATTATCTTTTGATTGTAATTGATGAATATAGTAGATTTTCCTTTGTGTTCCCTTGTCGTAACATGACAGCACAGACTGTGATTAACTGCCTCACGACATTATTTTGCATGTTCGGCCTGCCTGGTTTTGTACATACTGACTGCAGTTTTGTTTTTCTGCTAAAGTTTTTAAAGATTTTCTTAATTTTCAGGAAATTGCAACAAGCAGAATGACATCTTACTATCCAATAGGGAATTCACAAAACAAACACTGGAACCAAATAATTTGGAAAACAATCAAGCTCATGCTGCATAGCAGAAGATTTCCAGAAGAAGCTTGGGAAAATATTTTCCAAGATGCTCTGCATTCCACTAGATCACTTTTATGTACTTCAACGAATTCGACACCTCACGACTGATTTTTTCAGTTTCATCGCATGTCAATGGTAGGAAAATCTATACCGAGCTGGCTTTTGAACCCAGGACCTGTTTTTCTTTGAAATTTTGTGAGAAATAATGGAGATCCCTTATGCTACAAAGTGGAACTTATTGAGAGCAATTTAAAGTTTGCCCATGTTCGTTGCCATGTTTGTTACTCTTGACTACAAAGTAGCTGCTGCTGAAAGTATCTGGGCTTTCCATACTGTAAAGCACCAGCAGTCATTGCTCTCCAACAACTGTATACTGCATTTGTTCAAAACAATCTTCCCTGAGTCTGACATTGCTAAAAAGTTTGCTTTGGCCAGAATGAAAACTAAAAGCATCATCATACAAGAATTTTAGGTCCCTATGCTCAAAAAATAATGTTGTCCAAACTGGGAACACAGCCTTTCTCAACAAAGTAAAATTATTCCCCTGGTCATAAGGTTCTTCAATGCCAAAGTTGGAGTGCGAGTACATCTTCTTGACCTGCAATTGATGCCAAGTGAGACCTCACAACAAATTATGGACTTTATACTCCCATCTTTTCATGAAAATGGATTAGACCCAAAACAGCTGACATCTTTTTGTGCTGACAATGCACCAGTAAATTTCAGCACATTGCAGCTGAGAGAACAAAATAACATTTTCTACCGCCTTAAAGAGCAAGCACCTTGACTTAATCCAGTGGGGTGCCCTGCACATATTTTGCACAATGCAGCAAAAAAGCCTGATTGCTTGACAGTTGATATAGAGATAATCATGCTGAAAATTGGAGCCATTTCAAAAACAAACCAGTAGGGCAGTGAGAGTCAAGCAATTCTGCGAACAACTTGATACTAACTACACAACTTTGCCCACACACACTCTGACCAGATAGACCATATTGGATGCTGTTCTTGAAATAATTGATCTCTGGGAGCCACTCAAAGCATATTTTTTCTTGCTAAAACATCTACCACAATTTTTGGGGATCTCTTTAAATCAGGTGAGTCACTGATTATTGTATCCTTCCTCCACAATGTTCTCTTGCAATTTAAAAAATGAACCCTACTTTTGCATAAGACAACCACATTATTTCTATAACTAACAGAAATAATTGAATCTTTAAGTGCAAAATATTGCAGTGACAAAGTTCAAATTTTTTTGGAGCTACAACAGCTGAACTACTACGATGTGTCAATGATGAGCATGCTGAAATTCTCAAGTCAAGAAGTTCTATACCATCACTTTAAAATATGTTGATAAGTGGTTTCACCTTGAGAATCATTCAACACATCAATTGGACTCTGCTAAAAGACCAACAGTTGAGTACAAATAAGTAGAGGACTTTGCTAAGCAACTGGATTCAAAAATTGCAATTATGGATTTCAGTCGATCTGTTCCAAAAACAAAAAGCTGAGAACAAGTGAATATATATCTTTGCCCAAAACAACTCTTTTCCATTTTTCTACAAGCTGATAAGCATTATATCTTCGATATCATTAGCAATGCATTTGTAAAACAGGTGCTCTCCCTTGTTTTGACACGTGGTTCAAAGAGAGAAACAGTGAAGTCCATCCTACAAGTAAAAGTAAACTTAGACATGAGGTGCCATGAGATGTACCAGGTAGTCTCGAAAAACAAAAAACTGCTGATCAGATTGTTTTTACTGCGAAGCATGACTGATAACTAATTAGACAATGGTTGCATTCACATGAATACAGTTCTTTTTTTATTTTCTTATGTTTCCCAGTTGTCCTTATTTTTGGGTTCAGATCAATGGCAGTACTGCTATAATTATTGATCCAGAAGCTTACAATGGCAGCCTTGGTCTTGGCTTGGGATGCCAAGATCATGGGGCAAGAAAATATTTTTGTGCTATGCTAATCAAGGCTTTAATGAGCTTAAATAACATTACAATACCTTGTTGTTTCTTGTGATGTAATGATTTTAAGGGTGTTAATTTACATGCTTTTGCAGATGTGTCAGTCACAGGCATAGACACAGTTTGTTTTTTTGCATGTGCACATTGGTGATTGTTACATTGTGTCCTTTATTATGAGCAAACCACATGTTTCCAGGTTAAAGTTTTCCAACTCAAATTACACACTGCATTGATTGCTGCCCATCTGGCCAAGTTCGTCCACCATGAAATTTATTTGAACATTGATAAAACCGTTTTTCAGTCGAACTCAACAGATGTACTAATTTACTTGAGGCACCTTGAAGCGTCACCTGATCTTTGAAACAAATCAAGTGAATCTGTAAAATTGGTGAATAAAGAACAAAATTTACCACAATGTAAGGCATGTCGTAATCAACAGGCCGGCCCTGGTGCCCACATTATAAACCCACAGCCTTTCATAAGAGTGTAGTTGGAAAATGTCTGTTTTTAGCTGTTGACATAGACTTTATGAGATCTATTCCAATCAAGTACAATCGTAACTCTATGAAATATTATTGTTGTATTTTCACCTGTATGTCATACTGCCTGAAAATGTTTTCCTTTAGTAGAGCAGAAAGTTAGCTTGTTTTTTATGCTAATTTAAGCGTGCTATGTAGCATTGGTGACTTTCTCCCTTTTTTGTGTTTTGAAAATTGCTCTACCTTCATAATCAAGGAACCACAATTTTGGAATGATGGTAAGAAGTAACTAAGCATATACCACATGCAGTAACTAAGAAACAATTTTACAGTTGGTCAAATTTTAAATTCTCATGATATAGTTTTATGTTGTAAATTGCATCTAAATTTGATTGTTACCTTATATCAGGAGTATCCAAATCTGTGGCCTGCACAGTATTTTTTGAAATAACATAAACTTGTATTCCACAAAATAAGCAACTGGTTTTTATAGTCCAAGGTTCCAAAACGTTTTTGCTTTTGTCATTTGCATTACAGATTTTCTTTTAGAACAGTATGTAGTGATTGTTCAAGTTATTTTTATGACATCATATTCACATTGTTATGATTTGTGCCATCTGGTTTTTTGCACTCACAAAAATTTGGAAAGTTGCATGTCAAAATGGAAAATGTTATGGTTTGCAAAAAATCGAGTCTGGACAAGGCATATCACTGGTGAAACATCTTTGGCAATGATAATTATAGCCTACAATATGTCGAGTAGGAAACAAAAAGCAAGCAGCAACACAAACAGAATATAAGAGAGATGGACATATCAATACTTTTTTGTGTCTGCCAAAAATAAGGCAATTTGCTTGATATGTAATCAATCTGATCAGAGCACAAAGAATACAACCTAAAGAGACATTATGTCAGTAAACATTCATCATAATATGATAAATATCAAAATGAATTCAGATGAGATAAAGTGAAAGAATTGACAGAAGTTCTTTAAGGACAGCATTTGATTTTTTCAAACGTTTCTTTGCAGCAAGAGTAAGTTGTAAAAGCAAGCCACTTGGTGGCAAAAATAATCACAAAATCAAAACCATTCACTTTGTTTGGGTTGCTGATGTCTTTTGTTTAAATAAGAAAAAGACTTTTGCAAAAATAGACCTTTCAAGACAATTGCTTCTTGCATTGAAGAGCTCAGAAATTCTATAGAGAAAGTTTAATGGCAAAAGCACAAAATTTTTCATTGTATTCTTTAGCACTTGTAGAAAGCACTGATATTAGGTCTACTGCTGGCACTCTTCACATATGAAGTTGATGACTGTTTTGAAATTACCTAAGAACTTGCAGCCAATATCCCAATTAAAGGCATGGCTAGAGACAGTAATTTTTTGGAAGGCGTGCTGGCAAAAATCAAGCGTCTTGGCTTGGCTTTGTCAAAGCTTTTAAGAATAACCAAACTGACGGTGCCCCATCAATGGTTGGGAGACAACTTGAAGTAAAGTCGGGAATGACTTTATTATGCAGTTCCATTGCATAATACACCAAGAAAACCTTTGTGTAAAGTCACTGAAAAGGCAAAACGTCAATCAGTTGTCACTAAATTGGTCAACTTCATACATTTAGAAAGGACTGCAGACCAGAGTTTCAAGAGCTAATACACAGTATGGATGCAGACTTCTGAGACATTCTGTACTACACTGCAGTCTGATGGCTGAGTCACGCCAAAATGTTGAAATGAGTGTTTAAACTCAAGGATGCAATACAGGCCTTTATGGAAAACAAAAACCCTATTGCTGAATTCAATAATAAGGAATGGATAGAAGATTTTGCTTTTTAGTGGATATAACTACCCATTTAAACAAACTAAACTCATGTCTACAGAGTAAAGGGCAACTAATATATTCCATGTTTGATAATGTCAATGCCTTTGTTATGAAATTAACTTACTGGGAAATGCACATAAAGAACAAAAATTTTATTCATTTTCCTACTCTTTTGAGTTTGAAAGTTTAAAACACTCAGAAATACGCAATACTAATAGCAGGACAAAAGATTTTGACTGGAAATTCACTGACTTTAAATAGTCTGCCACTTGTTTCAGTATGTTTTTCTGCCCTTTTTTTGTCAAGATAGAGGAGGTACAAAAAAACCTACAGACAAAGTTTATTGATTTTCAAAGTTTGTCTGATTTAAAAGAGAATTAACAACCTTTCATAGCTAGATTTTAACAAAACTTACATGTCAAAAAAATATCAGAGGATTCACAGGTAGGCAGTTTTTATGACTTTATTATTTGGCACCTCTTAATTGTGCAAGTAAGTTTTTTTGAGGATGAACCTTGTTAAATCCCTCATGAGATCACTAATATCTGACAGTCATATGAAAAATTTGCTTTGCATTGCAGCATGGTTGTGGTCAAGTGTGTAGTCAGTGTAATCAGCATGGTCAAGTGGTTAAAGCACTGGAATTGTGATTGACATAATCTGGTTGTGGTCAAAGTGTGTAGTCAGTGTAATCAGCATGGTCAAGTGGTTAAAGCACTGGAATTGTGATTGACATAATCTCGGTTCAAAACTTATTCATGCCATTCTGTTGTGTCCTTGGAAGACGCTTCACAGCACTTTCCCCTGCTTGGTAGTCCTGGCAAGCAGTTCTAAATTTCAATCATATCTCTATTAAAATTTCAAGCTGACACCAATATCTTGGCATTTTCGGAAGCAGGTCAGGGTAATTGCTTACCCTGTGTATTAGTGCCTCCATCACTTTCCTGTAAGTCAGGAGGATAAATACTGTATAAAGATAAAATAAAAATAAAAAATTGCTATATCATTTATCACACTAGATATTGCCAAGCTTGTTAAAGCAGTGCCAAATTTCACATTGAAATGTTAATGTGTATTAAAAATTTTGTTGAATTGTGAAAAAAATTGCAAAAAGACAGATTTCTAAGATTGGAATTTTGGTGTGTGAATTTCTTTGTTTTTGTACTAATTTGTAGTCTGTAAACTAAAACTAAAACATGAATTTTATTTGAAGTGGCCCACCAAATCATTTACAAACTGCATGTGGCCCTTTGGCCAAAAAAGTTGGATACCCATTGTTTTTTCATCTTCATTTGGCAATTTGCTATCGTTATAAATTAATAATCTATTCTAAGGAAAGTATACAGCAGTTTTTAATATTTGCACAATTTCTTAATACATTGTACATAATGTACATATTTAGTAAGCAAAGCATTTGGGGCAAACTTTTTTTCTCTTTCAATATGCATTTATCATGCAGATATCACACCAAATCCACTCAAACATAAATCTACATGATGGTAGCTTTATTTGAAAGAAATTTTGCACCCAAATGATAAGCTTTTCCAAAGCATGTAAATCTACATGGTTTTGCGCTCTCTGTGTAAATGCAAAAAAATAGAAATTTCCATGGCTTCACATACAATGTGTTAATAAGCATCAGTAGTTTGTCTTGTGGTTTTCAATACACTCTTCTCAGCCAGAAGGCGTACAATATTCAAAAACTATGCTTTTCTTCTAAGTTCTTATAGAATTATCAATGTTGAAGTTTTTTATGGCTGCAGTACTAATAATTGGTATAAAGAAACAATTCAGCTGATCAGCAAAATAGCAAAAACATGGGTGAAATAGAGGAAAAGCGTTTTCCATATGTAGACTTAAACTTTGTTCAAATTGAAATCAGTTTACATGGTTAGAAAAAGATGATTGTTAATATATCAATAAACAGATTTGGATAGTCTTATTATAAAGAAAATATTTTACCAAAATTAAAAGTACTATACAACTGATGTGTACCATGCATTGAAAAACCTAAAACAATAACAAAACAGCATGATGCTAGTGAAAAATACAATAAAGGCTATGTTAATATATGTTGTCACCATGCATACTGCTGTAATTGTGAGGTGTTTGAAAAAATTTTTTTTATTCATATGAACATTGCATAGAAGGAATTTTTCACTCAGGAAATAGATCACATTATGTTATATGCATAAAAAGTGGACCAATAAAAGCTATTTTAAAAAGAAAACTTACAAAAAAATTGCAACAACAAACACCAAATTCAATGCATCAAAACCTTTAAAATGTTTTTGATGAAAATGAACACATGTATGGCGCTCATACACACATGCCTTTGCAGTCTGTATAGCACAATCTGAAATTTAAAAATGCTGCTTGCACCAGCTAGAACAGTTATTTGGTATTTAATGTAGAGGTATTTGCTAAAAAAACTTCAAAAAACAATGAGACGTTTATCAGACATTTATTGTCATCCTCCAGGAGTAATATTATACATCAATAAACAAATAAAAGCCTCCAGCAGTGGTTCCTAAACTGGGCACTGCATAAATTTGCAAAAACTGTTGGGTTTACCAATTTATTTTGTACAAATAAATGTTCTGTGTTTTCTAATAAAACAGCTTCAAATCATAATAAACATAAGTTTTAATTCAGGGATCAGCAAACTTTAGTACTCAAAAAGCCATTTGGACTTGTATCCAAAAAAAATAAAAACATCGGAAGCCACAAATGGCTAGTAAACAAGCTGAAGATATTTTCTTGATCTTCACTTTAATTTCAATGCAAAATTTTTTAATTTTTTTAACTAGATTCTAAACATTGTACTGCAGATTTACTTTATTACAAAATTTTAAAGTAATAACATTGTGAACACCAAACGAAGAAAAAGGTCTTTGTTGCTTTAAGTGTATTGCTTTAATTTTATTGTTTAAATTTAGATAAGGATTCCAATTTGGTAATTGAAATTTATATTAATTAACTTATTTCCCCAAAGCCACAGGCAGCCAGAGTGTTACGGATTCCGATGTGCTTCCGCTTTTGGTGGTCACATGACTCCGCGTTTGTGTTGGTTAGTCATGTGAATTACCTTTTTTTTTATTTTTGTTACCATGTTGTCCATCCTTTGTTGTTTTCATTCATTCATTATCATAGTTGTTATCGAAGGCGCTGATGTGGAAAGTTTAAAACTTTAATAGAGATTCTTTTATTATATCTGACCACGTGTGAAGTAAGTAAGAACAGGCAGATAATAGGAGACTCTATCTGGTTTAAAGCACTCGCCAAAGCAACTACACGATTAAAGTTTTAAACTTGATTTGTTTGAATCTAAGAAGACAAGGTAAGAATTGTTTTTATTTTTTATTTTATATTAATTGCTCTTATGTTTTTCGATATGAATACGGACAGTAAAACTGTAAATAGAAACTGCATCTGCTAGCTTTGATGCAGCGGGATCAAAACTGAATGAAATCGATTTAATTAAAAGATTAGAAGAACTAGCACGTTCTAGGGTTAGGGAAGAAGCGTTAATGTCTCTTCTTAAAACTAAGACTGAAAGGAGTAGTACTATAGAAAGCAAAGAGCATGTGGCATGTGCTGACCTGAAATGAAGCACTGATTGGCTAATCGTCGATGAGACATCTCCGACAACTGCTTTGGCTAGTAATAGTTTACCAGCACGACCACCGTCCACGAGCAGTGATGACTTGCCCAATAAGCGTTGTCCCGAGGATAAATTAAGAGATAGTTTGACACCGAGCCAAAATGGTGAATTTAATTACCAACTTCCGTCTTTTCAGTTTCACGATACTTTTTCCTCTAGAGAAATGAGAGCACCCCCAGGATTCATAAATCCGTATCTGATAGTGCACTTGCCACAACTGCAATTGCAAAAATTTAATGGCGATATTGAATGTTTTCCTATCTTTGTGCAAGAGTTTAAGGCATTTGTAGAGTCGCAGTGCTTTGATGATTATAGACGGCTTCTGTATTTGCAAATGCACCTTGTCGGCGAACCAGCAAGTTTAATTCAAAGTTGTTCTGCGTATCCGAATAAATCTGAAGGTTACTCTCAGGCGTGGGAACTTTTGAATGACCGCTATGGCAACAGTTTTAGATTGCGAAATAAAGTTAGAGAGGAGCTAGTTTCGGGCCCTCCAATTAAGGACTCTGACACTATCCAATTGAACTACTTAGCAACAAAGATGAACAGTTGCAAGTGTTTATTTGAAGCGAACGGTAAGTTGTCTGAATTAAACGCCCCCGAAATTCTATGAGCATTGCTCAATCGCTTGTCTGTTCGTATGCAGGAAAGGTTTGCAGAAATTTCTTTTAAAAGGGAGATAGTGGGCAAATCTGCAACATTCCTAGATTTAATTGATCTTGTGTCTCATGCCGCAAGGTTTTCAGAAACCGAATGGGCACAGCAGTTGTTTTAAGCACAAGGAGAAGTGGCTAGACCAATGGGAAAATTCAGAAAGCCAGAAACCTGCAAGGCCGCGGTGAAAACCTTTGCTGTAGCTCAAAATTCACCTAAAAAGAGTGAGAGCGTTGCAGTTACAAGTTGCCTTTTCTGTCAAGGTGAGCATCGACTTTGGCAATGCGGAGAATTTGCTGACCAATCTGTGTCTGTACGTAAGCGTTTTTCTGTGCAGAACCTTCTGTGCTTCAATTGTCTTAAACCGGGTCACAGGGCGGTAAGTTGCAAACTCAAAAGGTGAGAGCTGTGGTAAAAAGCACAACACGCTTCTTCACGAAAGTACATTTTTTCCAGTTAATAATGAAGATCATTCGTCAGACCAAAAGTCGGTCGTGGCATTAACAAAAAATGATAAGGAAAACGTAGAACGCTCAAAGGTCTTACTAAGCATTTTACCTGTCCAGGTATGGAGTGAAAATAATTTTGTCAGGGTAAGTACGTATGCGCTCTTAGATACTGGCTCAACAACTAGTTTGTGTACCACTAGTCTTGTAAATAAACTAAACGTTTCTATCAATAAAGAGTCTACGGAGTTGCAGGGTGTCAATTCTATAAATCGTTGTTCCGGTCGAATTGGCTCTTTAAGCGTGAAAGGTTTGGAGGAGCACGAGGTATGCCAACTCAGGTCAGTAGGTGTGGTAAATAATCTACCAGACATGAGAGAAAACATGGCACTAGAGAATGTGATACAACAGTATAAACACCTTAGCGACTTAAAACTTAGTAAGATTGATTCATCAAAGGTAGAGTTGTTAATAGGAATGAATGCTCACGAAGTATTTCAAATTAAAGAGCAATGGTGTGGAAAAATAGGTGAACCATTTGCTTGGCATACTACAGCTGGTGCAAAATGACTTAGGACCTTTAACAAAATTTTCATTTTATTATATGCTATAAAACCTTACATCACATTAATCTCACAACTCTGCTTTTATGATTGTGATTCATTAATACATTAACAAAGGGTCAGTGTGGAAATAGAATAACACAATAATATTATTTTTGCTTCACAATAATATTAGGAGGTTGATTTATTTAGAGAATATTAGATATTAAAGTTTTTAGAATGCCTGGAAAGTATACTAGCAGTGAGGAAAAGGCTAGAATTCTTGCCTGGAGACAAGAGAAAGTTTCCATTAAAGAAATATGTGCTTGTAGTAGAAGAGCCAAGTCAACAGTAATGAAGCTTCTAGCCTCAGCCAAAGGGCTTCCTCCCAATAAAGTCCCCAAGCACAGATTTGGAGGTGGACGAAAAAAGAAGACATCAAACACGATGAACACTTTAATAAAAAGGGAGGTGCAAAAAAATCCATGACTGACAGCCATGGAGCTAAAAAATTTGCATCCAGAACTGCTGAAAAATGTTGCCGTGCACACCATACAGCATCACCTGCAAAAAGGCTTGGGCTTGCCTAGTCACAAAGCTGCTAAGAAGCCTCTCTTAACAGAACGAATGAAAAAGCAGCGCATTGCATTTGCAAAAAAATACATTCACTGGACGCCTGCGCAGTGGAAAAGAGTTATGTTTTCGGATGAGAGAAATTTTCAAGTGTTCTGAGTGGGATCCCCTATGGTTCGACGCCCTCATGACTCTAATAGATTTGACCCTAGGTTCACAGTCCCAACTGTAAAGCACCCGAATTCAATCATGGTATGGGGAGCTTTTTCTGGAGAAATGGGCAGGGCTGGCCTGTATTTCTTGCCTAAAAACAAAAAAATGAATAGCAATCAGTATGTAAAAGTGCTGGAGGAGCACATGCTCAGCATGTTTCACATTCACAACTGTGATGTCTTCATGCAAGACAATGCTCCATGCCATAACTCCAAAAAAGTTACGAATTTTCTCCAACAGCAAAAAATAAGAGTGCTTGATTGGCCTGGTAATAGCCTGGACTTAAATCCAATAGAGAATTGCTGGCAAAAAATGAAGAACATCATGAAACAAAAGAAAACACCAAACTTGGAGACCCTAAAATTTGAGCTCATGAGAGTCTGGTGCCAGAAGATGTCACTGGATTATTTTCAAAATTTGAGCAATTCCATGCCCAAACGCCTGCAGATGGTCATCAAAAAGAAAGGAAATATGACAAAATATTAAACACCGTGTTTTTGTTTAATAAAAATTGATAAATGTAATAAAAATTGTGTTTTAACTTGAAAAACGGTTATGTCCTAAGTCATTTTGCGCCAGCTGTACACTTGGTTGGACAATATTTGGCACAGACTTTCATGAGACTTTGAACGTTGATGCAGGAGAAAATGACAAAGTGTTACTATCTCTCACGAAATGTTCTTCTGAGGATTTAAGGCAAAAAGTGTTAGACCTTTTTGAACAGGATTTTAAGGATCTAGATGAAGAACAACATCCAGAAATGTCTCTCGAAGACTTGAAAGCCCTTTCTATAATGGAGAAAACGACAAGTGAGTAACCACTACGTAATGAAGTTATCTTAGAAAGACGACAAAGCAGTTCTACCAAACAACCGGGTGATGGCAGAAGAGTGGCTTAAATCTCTAAGAGCTAAACTGCGTGCTAATGATGAGCTGAGAAGCAAGTATGTTAATAAAATTAATGAGTATATTAAGAGCAGTCATGCCAGTTTAGCGCCGAAAGAGATTACACCAAATAAAACATGGTACTTGCCACATCACAGCATGGGAAATAAGTTCCGAGTTGTATTTGATTGTGCTGCTAAGTTTAAAGGTTTTTCTATCAATGACAAACTTCTTCAGGGACCAGACTTAAATAATAATTTGACTGGAGTCCTCCTGCGTTTCAGGCAAGAATTTGTGGCCTTTGCCGCGGATATACATTCAATATTTCATCAGGTTTTGGTTGATGAGTGCGATTGCAATACTCTACGTTTTCTCTGGTGGCAAGACGATGATTGGAACAAGCCACCTGTAGACTACCAAATGAATGTGCTACTCTTCGGATCCATGTGCTCTCCGAGTTGCGCTGCGTTTGTGCTTCAGCAAACAGCCCAAGACAACATTACGGGAGCAAGTGAAGATGTTCAACAAACGGTAATGAACAACTTTTACGTTGATGATTTGTTGAAATCTTGTGCTAATGTTGAAGAAGCTAAAAATTTAATTAGCCAGTTGAATCCACTACTTGAAAGTGGTGGTTTTCATCTGACAAAGTTTGTTGCGAGTAAGCAGGATATTCTAACGTCGGTGCTGGATCGTGATTGTGCACTCAAAGAACAGGACGTCTGTATTCAAGGAGATCATGTACAAAAGGCCCTAGGAGTTTATTGGAACACAAGTACTGATCGGTTAACAGTAAAAGTAAATGTGGAGAAAAGATCATTTACTCGAAGAGGACTCCTCTCAATGATCAGCCAGGTACATGATGTATTAGGTTTAGTTCAACCATTTATTCTACCAGGTCGTAAACTCCTCCAAAAGGCATGTCGCAATCAAACGGAATGGGATGATCTGCTTCCGGATAAAATATTCCGACAATTTGAAACGTGGGTATGTGGTTTAAAAGAATTAAGCAATGTTTTGGTTCCCCGCAGCTTTAAGCTGCCAGGTCTGGTTTGCGCACGTAAAGAATTGCATGTATTTTGTGACGCAAGTACCGTTGGTTATGGAGCCGTTTGTTATATCTGTACAATTGGCACAGACCAGACCACAAATTGCAATTTCTGCATGGGAAAGTCTCGAGTGTCTCCCTTGAAACCTGTTAGCATACCACGTCTTGAGTTAACTGCCGCCACTATTGCCATAAAGTTAAGTACGTTTGTATGTAACCAGTTAGAATTTGAATTTGATTATGTGTATTATTGGACTGATGCAATGATTGTTTTACGTTACATACACAACACGGCTTTGCGGTTTCATACATTCGTCGCAAATCGTTTATGTTTAATTCAGTTACTGACCAATACTAAGCAATGGCGGTATGTACCAACAAAGCGCAATCCAGCCGACGTAGCCTCTCGAGGTTTAATGCCAAATAAAGTTGACACTGCCGACTTATGGTTCAGAGGACCCAGTTTTTTACTCAATGACTATGAGCCCTGGCCTGAACAACCCGAATTCAACAAGCTACTTTCGTCTGATGATGAAAAAGTGAAGAAAGAAAGCATCTGTAATGTCCTCCAAGATTCGACAATTCTGGATAGGCTGCTGCAATGATTTTCCAATTACCAAAAGATAATAGACGCTATGGCATGGCTATTAAGGTTCAAGACATTTATATGTTGGAAATATGGTGGTTCCAACTCTCCCCCTATCAGCACCCTCTCAGCCAAAGATAACAAAGAAGCGACAAAACAGATTGTTAAACTTGTCCAATGGGATGCCTTCCCAGAAGCGATGCAAAGGCTATCTTCTGAGAAAAAGAATGGGAGAAGATACTTATCTTTAAAAGATCTGAACAATTTACCATGTTTAAAACTACTCCGCAAATTAAATCCTTTCCTTGAAGAAGAACTGATGCGGGCAGGTGGAAGACTTCGGAACAGTGATAATGGGACCAATTTCCAAGGTGCCAAAACTTCCAAGCTAATATATGTCAAAAAGAGATCGATTGGAGGTTTAACCCACCTTCTTGTTCACATGGTGGAGGAATCTGGGAGCGGTTAATCAAAAGCGTACGAAAACACTTTCATCTCATTGCCAGTGAAACAAAACTAGATGATTTTGAACTTGCAATGTTATCTACGGAGATCAAACGTATCTTGAATGATAGACCAATAACAGATATGTCAACAGACCCTAAAGACCTTACTGCATTGACGCCAAGCATGTTGTTGAGTGGAGTCATAGAAACTTCTTTGCCTGCAGATGTGTGCTCAAAGAGTGATTTATATCGGCGTTCCTGGCGAAAGGGTCAAATCTTGGCTGACCGATTTTGGAGGCGTTGGCTCAGTGAATACTTGCCAATGTTACAGCCGCGGCAAAAGTGGTTCGGCATATCACCTAACATCAATGTTGGCGACCTAGTTATAGTTAAAGACGATTTGGTGAAAAGAGGTTGTTGGCCTAAGGCGATAGTCGATGAATACTATCTGGACGCAGAGGGACTAGTTCGCAGAGTGCGCGTACGAACAGCAGACGGCATGCTGCTGCAGGACATTCGCAAAATATGCCTGCTTGAAGGTCATTTGTAAGCTAATAAAATTTGTGTCACTTTCGGTAGATGTCGATATACAGCCAGATTGTGTATGTTTACAATTTTTTGTTTGCTTGTGTAATTTGTTTTTTCTATTTGTAATTATTAGCACAACCTTTTAAGGAACATGCGTTTTAGTAAGTAGTTTGGGTTTATTTGTAATTGTGTTCATCTCGAAATCCTTTGTTGTGGTAAAAGAATTGCTCTTTTAAGGGGCGGTGTGTTACGGATTCCGATGTGTTTCCGCTTTCGGTGGTCACATGACTCCGCGTTTGTGTTGGTTAGTCATGTGAATCGCCTTTTTTTTTATTTCTGTTACCACGTTGTCCGTCCTTTGTTGTTTTCATTCATTCATTTGGTATCGTAGTTGTTATCGAAGGCGCTGATGTGGAAAGTTTAAAACTTTAATAGAGATTCTTTTATTATATCTGACCACGTGTGAAGTAAGTAAGAACAGGCAGATAATAGGAGACTCTATCTGGTTTAAAGCACTCGCCAAAGTAACTACACAGAGGTTGCCAACTTTGTTCTAATTTAATTCTTATTTTGTAACAATGGACAATCAATTTTTTCTCCTATTTAAGTAAAACAATGCAAAGGTTGCACTGTGTGTCATTGACTTTTATGCACTGCTTAAGGTTGCTATGAAAGTAATTTTTCTAAACTCCAGTTTGCATTATTATTAGGTGAAACATTAAGAGCAACAAGGTTTGGGTTTTGTAATAGAGATATTTATTACTGGTACTTTACTTGAAAAAAAGTCAGTTGAAACTGATGCCAACAATTGTTGTCTGGCTTGTGTGGTCTAGTGGTGATGTCTCCTGCCTGGAAGACCACAGGTAGTCAGTTTGATTTGCAGTGAGATAAGCATCACTGACAAGCTCAACAAAAGCAAAACTCAAGTCTGGTGCTTCTTGTCTCTGGACAACTGCCGGAAGTCAAGAGATGCAGATTTTGTCAAAAGAGTTGAGGCCATGATCAACATTAACCCCTTCAATTCCATGAGATCTATGGCTGCTGAACTGGGGGTTGATAAAAGGACAATTCAATGATGTGTAGACAAGGATTTGCACTGCAAAAGCTACAAAATGCAAACTGGCCAGCTTTTGACCCAGGCAACCAAGGACAGAAGGCTGCTTAACTCCACCAAACTCCTCAACAAGCTGAAGCACCCAAAGAAGTCCAACATGCTGTGGTTCTTCTCTGATGAGAAGAATTTCTGCCAGGACCAGGCCCACAACAGGCAGAACCATCAATGGATTGCTATGTGCCCCAACAATGTGCCCAAGGTGATACAGACCAAGTTCCCTAACACGGTCATGGTCTTTGGTGTGATCAGCTCTGATGGGGACGTGATGCTGCCGCACATCTTTAAGACGGGTCTTAATGTCAATACTGAGATCTACCTGCAGGTTATGGAGACTGTGGTGTTACCCTGGATCAAGCAGGTGGTCTGGGACAGGCCCTGGGTATGGCAGCAAGACAGTGCACCTTGTCATGTCTCCAAATGCTCCCTCGCCTGGCTGGAGGAGCACTGCTATGACTTCGTAACCAAGGACAAATGGCCTCCCAGTAGCCCAGATCTGAACCCAATGGATTATTTCTTTTGGGGCATTTTGGAGAATCAAACTAACTGACACCCCCCATACCACCAAGGCATCTCTCATTGCCACCATAGACAGGGAGATGGTGAAGAAGGTCTGCAGTAGCTTCAGGACCAGGATTGAGCGTGTCATCAAGGCTGAGGGCAACTATGTTGAGTAGAATGTGTTTCTTGCATCATATCCTTATTCTGTTTTTTGAAATAAATATCTTCAAAATTGACCATTTTATGTCCTTTTAATTAAAAAGCAAGCTACAGTGACAATTTGAAGTCCCCACCCTGTATGTAGTGATAGTGGCCCTACTATATGTGGTTGTTTTGGTTGGTTATGAGCATTAGTTGAAGGTGCTGCTTCCACTGCCTGATACACCATGAAGCACTGGCTTTGCAACAGCACAGTGCTGACCTGCACTGCTGTTATCAGAGTCAACTATTGAACAGTGCCTTGTGCATAGTCACTGGATGCCTGCGTCACACTCCAACAGACCACTTACCCATACTCTCAGGCATCCAGCCAGCTGAGCTTTGCTGACTAAGATTGACACTCTCCTTAGCTTACCCAGGATTTCTGGACCCTAATCATATCTTGTATGATTTTTTAAGTAGGTCCTCAGATGCTTGCCAAGAGAGACTAAGATCTAGACGCCCATTTGTGTCAGCTGCATGGAATCTTCTGAACAACCTTTCCAGACTTGGCATCCACGCTTCTCAGTGAACAAACTATAAATGAAATGCAAAGTATTGTGAGAATACATCCAGGCTGCATGTTTTTATACACAGGACCAATGTGAGGCCTGTTGGGATGAGCTTCCCTCAAAAAACTTGGGTTAAGCTCAATCACCAGCAAGCTGGTGTTGGGCAATTCCAGTCATCCATACACAAATGGGTCTCTCTTCTTCACTAAATTGCAAGTTCAGTGCCTCGGAACAAACTGCAGATCATGTTCTGATAGTGTGCCCCATACATCAAGCACCACATGGAGCACAAAGTCTGATTGGTTTGGATGATGAAATTCTATGCTGGCTCAACAACATCACTGCCAGTATCTGATCCACGCAGTACAGTAGCCTAGGGTAGTAAAAGGATAAACTCTTCAGTATCAGTCCTGTTTGTGTCTGACCTGGAGTGGATGCCCTTCCAAACAACAACAGTCATTTCAAATGCCTGCAAATTTTGGTTTTACAAGGGCACCACCAGCAAAAAGTTTGGGAAGCACTGGCCTACATTTTAATTTGCAAAAATCATATTGTTTATTTTGATTCTATAAGAAGTGTTTTGAAACATATTAAAAACTATAATGATTTTTAAATTTATACTCTATTGGTGTGTAATCCTTCCAAAGTTGGTCCCTTCCTGTAGCTACATCCATTTCCACTAAGCACCAGAGGTGGATGCCTTGAGAAAGGTCTCGAGACACATTTTTTAAAAGTCTTGTCTCGTGACCCCAAAGTCTCATCTTGGTCTTGGGCCTCTGCCTCTTGAACACAGATCGAAACATTTAATCAGTGTGGGCAAATCCTCCAAATGCCAAAATTATTGTAATCATTTTTAAGATAAAAATTGGTTACTTTTATATGCCAAATTAAATTGGCATTTCTTTGACTTTGTCAGAAGACTTGCACTGCAAACGCTAACCTCTGCTTCAAGCATAAACAATTCAATGACTTTGGCATTAAAGGGTTTACTATTTATTTCCCAAATTCTCAGGAAGCGCTAGCAAAGAGCCACATGCAACTTTCAGAGCACCAGTTGCCAACCTGTGCTTTATAGAAAATCCTTTCAGTGGCTTGCTTAATTGTGGTGGCGTCTTTGATGGTTACAGAATTTCAAATAAATTTTGGTAAAGATTTTTTAACAGTGATTGGCCACATAGTTGGAAAAGCTTTAATTGTTCTTTCCTTGTTTATAAGCAGAAAAAAACTTTCATGTACCTGATCAAGTTGCCAACCCATGCTTTATCAAAAATAGCTTGAGTGGCTCGCTCAATTGCAGCAACATCTTTGATGGTTACAGAATTTCAAATAAAATTTGGACTTTGGTAAAGATTTTTTAACAGCGATTGGCAGATTGCTGGTTGAAAAAGCTTAAATCCTTCATTCCTTGTTTATAAGCAGAAAAATTTTTTTATGTATTTGATCAAGTTGAAATATTTTCTGTTGAGCACATTAACAGATGAGCTCAACTTTAAATAAAGCAGACAAACTAGCATTACAACTAAAAAGTGTCAACATTGTCATGGAGCAATTGCAACAATATGACTGAAACTTAGTGCATGAAATGTAATCGTCCATCCTGTGGAAGTTACTCAAAAAATAACACAAGAGTTTTGTATGTAAAATGTAAAAAGTAAAAAGTGTTTTTCATCATGGTAGTGAGTCACAGTTGTGTTATTTTTAAACAGTGAGACAGTAATTAATATCACAATACACTTTTTTGATATTATTTACATTTTCAGTGAGCATTGGCAGACAGAAAACCTGATGGAGATGCATTAGACAGGCCAACCATCACACAGAGTAGAAATCAACTCAACGGTAAACATAGGGGTAAAAATCATGGTAAACCTAGTGCTAACATTTAGCTATAGAAGGAAATAGTTTTTTGTTTAAGAAACCTAAAGGAGACAAGGCAAGAAGTGCCTCCTTCTATATATATCAAATATATATAGAATATATATAGTTATATATTTTCTATATATATTTGATATATATAGAAAAATATATCCCTGTAAGAAAATAATCAAAGTCAGCAACTTTAGCACATGCCAAATTCTTATTTGCTGAATCCTTGGTGCCAAAAAAGCAAAAGCAGTACTAAACTATAAAAACTATAAATACTATAAATCTCAATTTAATAACTAATAATGAAATTTTTCATGAAATTTAGTTTAACAATTCCAAAAAAAGAAATTTATATTTATTACATCATTTACACAAAATATAACTAAAAACAGTTTTTCATACTACAGTCTATAATTTTAAGATATAATGAAATGCAAGACACACCTCTGCATGGTAAGCATCAAAATCTCTTTTAATTAAATTTTGCAAGTATGGTAAATTTTCTGGAAGCTGATTTTGTTTGCTCATGTCAACCTTTTTCTTGTCTGCAATTAAACATTAAAAAGGTGCAGATGTAATAAAGTTTAAAAATTGCAAAAACAACAAAGATTTATGGTTAAAAACAACACATTTGAAAACAAATTTTTACTAATTTCATGGCCAAGCCAATAAAGTACTTAACTTTAAATTGGTAAACATAATTTTGGTTTCAATTCCAGACTAAAACTAAAAAACTAGTTATTTTACTTCAATTAAATCTTTAGCGTTAAAGTGATTAAAATAAAAAATTATAAATAAAAAGAAATGCTGTGGCTAAAGGTCTGGTAGCTAATCTTTAATTTTCTCAACTTAAAATCCAGTACTGTTATGACTTTCTTGCTTCAATGCTTATATTATTTTTTATTTCATAATTTTCATATTGTTAAACAATGTGGGCAAGGTGCAATAGACAGAATAGTGGTGAACAAAATGCTAACCCTTGATCTATTTCCTATTGAATTTTATTTGCTTTTACATATAACTTAACCCAAATCAAACAGTAAATTAATCTTATTATAGGGTGTTTAAAAAAAACACACTGCAAAAAGTTAAATATTTTTTTCATGTTTAAGTTATAGCATTTGCAATTTGGCAGAGACAATTTACAAGAAATACAAAACGATATCTGAAAGTTTCATTCCAAAACCTAAACTAGATTTGTGGCATGCACTAATTACAGTACATGCTCAAGATGTGGCCAGCTCTCTGTAAGCATAGTTGCACTCAGCATGAAAATTGTCAATAACTTGGCTACATTCCTCATTTGCAATTTCTTTTATTTCTTTAGTAATCTCCATCTTTATAGCAGCAGAGGTCCTGGAGTTATCTTTGCACACATTGTCTTTCAAAATCCCAACAAAGTAAAAATCTGGTGGGCTCATGTCTGGACTGTAAGAAGTCCATTCATTGTCAGTTCTTCTGCTGATAATGCATCCTGGAAAATGTTGCTATAACCACTGTAAGCTTGCTTTTGAGGTTGGGGCATTGCACCATCCTGCTGGAACCATTGTGAGTCCCTGTAAACACTTCTCTTTAGCCCCAAAGCTCTGTAAAATTTTGAGAGGATAGCAATGCACTGTTCACTGTTGATTGTGACTGCTTTTTTTTGTCATCTTCAAACCAATAAAGTCCAATAATACAAAGACGGCTGATGGCACACTAAGCTATTTATTTTATGCTATTGAGTGGTCTTTCTGCTACTTCATTACAGACTTCAATGCTCAGAAACCATAGTTCTTATAGTTTATTTGACCACTTAAAGAAAAGAGAACCTTGTAAGAAAATCACACGTCAATAAGAAAATTTGATTTTTTTCCAATTGATCTGCAAACCATCGAGCCATTTGTACCCATGTTTCTTGTTTTCATCTGTCAGTTCCTGCTTGATTTGGATCTTGGGGTATAGATTTAGATCTTCTTCCAGTATGGTTCTAAGTGAACTAATCTTGATCCTTAAATCTTGGCTTTTCCTGCGCAATGACTTTTTTGCCTTTCACCCTACTGACTCGCTCACTTGTTGGTATGCATCAATGTTTACCTGGATTCGTACAGATTTTAGCCTACCTGAATGAGTTGATCTGTTTGCACTTTTTGAGTTTAGATTACAAATTCTTACATGTTCTCTAAATTTCTTCACCCACAAATAAATAATCTTTTTTCTAGGAGCATTTCTGCATCCAAAATGTGTTTTAAAGTCTCTCTGAACTCTCAAAAATGGTGCCTATCTGAAGTATTTCTCAACTACATAAGTCTTTTTATCAGTTGACCAAGTCCTTATAATTCAACAGTTTTCTAAATCTGTCTTTCAGCTATATTTCCTAAAAAAAATAAACATTCAGTATTAAAAAAATTGCACAAATTTGTTTGGGTTTTGTATTTTTTAAACACCCAGTAAAACCAAGTTTAACATGACATAATGTAGCCCTGTTACAGCCTTATTAAAAACACCTTCCCAACAAAAATTTTTTCTTATTTCAAGAAAACCAATACAGGAATCAAAATCAGGAAAAATGTTTCACAGTTTAAAATTTAAACCAATACATTAGAACAGTACAGGATGGGGAAAAAGTCCCTGGAATTATTTTTTAAGCTTTAAATGTAAACAAATTTTAATTGCTCAAAAGCAGTGGTTTCCAACCTTTTGCATATGACGACACATTATTCAGCTATTTAAATTTTCGTGGCACACCCATTACATTGCTTAATAATAAAAAGATCTTGACTAAAAATTTGTCAATGATTTCTCAATTTTCGTCCCAAAATCATGGTGATCTCTAAAAAAAAAAAGATCTTCACTTGAAGTCTGTCAATGATATCTCAATTTTTGTCCCAAAATCATGGTGATTTCTAGAAAATAAAAGGCTTCAGCATGAACTCATGCTCTTTCTTTCCCTCTGAATTTCACATAGAAAAGCCGCAAACTTCGACAACCCTAAATAGTTGTTTTCCAAAATCTTTTGCGACCCACCTAGAGATCTCTCATGACACACCAATTGGAAAACACTGCTGTAAAGCATAAATTGATGATCAATTGAAAGCTGTATTATCATTCTTCATTTACAATTTGGTTTTTTAATTTTAATTGGCATAAAATTTGTCAAAAATGAGTAAATGTCATGCCATTATTGAGCTTCATCATGTGAGAGTGACCAATTTGATGATCATCAAGTAGCTTGAAATACCAAAATTAACTATGTACAACACTGTAGCAAGATTTTAAGGAGCTAAGTGATGACAAAGAATGTCTTAAAAGTGGACACCCTTGCACAGCTCGTACATCCAAGATCATCAAGGCAGCTTGTGAGAGGGTCAGAAGGAATCCAAAATGATCAATCAGAAAAATGGCTCAAGAAATGAATATTAGTCCAAAAAACTATGAGGCCCATCATAAAAACAGACCTCAAGCTTTCACCCTTCAAATTGAAGAAGCTCCATCAGCTCACTGATCTTTAAAAGAAAAAGAGAGCAGACAGAGCTCAAGTTCTCCTGAACTTCATGAAGGATGGCATGCAAAAAGGAGACATTGTGTTTTCAGATGAAAAATTGTTCATGGTGGAGGTCAAATTCAATCCTCAAAATGACAGAGTACTAACAAAGAAACGTGATAATATCCCTGAGCATCTGAAAACAGTTTATCGCCAATCAAAACCAGCCTCAGTCATGGTTTGGGCAGCAGTCTCCAAAACATGAAAGTCACCCCTCGTTTTCATCAAACAAGGCACAAAACTGAATACAAATGCATATATTTTGAGGATATTTTGATCCCTACATCTCAAGCAATAAAGAAACGCTTTGGACACAAAAACTTTACCTTCCAACAAGACAGTGCTCCTTCCCAAACATCCAGTAAAACTCAAGCATGGTGCAGAGCAAATTTTCAAAATTTTTGGAGCAAGGAAATGTGACCTCTGTTTTACCTGATCTGAATCCTCTGGACTTCAATATTTGGTCAATATTAGAGGCTGAAGCTTGTGCTAAAACACATGACACCATTGAAGGTTTGAAGGTGTCTCTGAAGAAAGCCTGGGCCAAAATAGCACAAGAAAAGCTCCGTATTTCAGTTGAGAGTTTCAGAAGAAGACCAGAGAGAGTAGTAAAAAAGGACACATTGAAATATAGACACATATTTTATTTTGTGATAGTCCTAGTAAGAATATTATAATATATTCATTTAATATTCCTTTATAATTATATCCTTATTATATCCTTTATAACAATTCCTTCATAATCCTTTATAATTAATATAATTGAAATATTGTCAATTCAATTTGTCTGGGAACTTTTTCCCACCCTGTATAGCCAGAAGGCATTAAAAGTTATAATACAATCAGTAAAGGGGTAAAAATTAGTATGAGACTTTAAAGTTAAATCAAAGATCTTTTACCAGACCCCCCGGCCAAAGCAAAACAAAATTATGCTCACAATAATATTTTTGTAATATGGCATGTGTCAAACAATAATTTAAACTAAAATGTTACACAAATAAATCACATTATCCTACCTTTTTAAAGGTTATGAGTTCGTAAACATAGGTAAAATGTTGCAAGTCGCACAATAACTTTAAAAAGCCAAATCAATTAATAAATGCTAGATTGTTAGCTTAAATCAAAGCTTAATATTCAAACAATCAAATATTTAAAAAAATCTGTAACATAAATATAAAGTCATAAAGGGTCTTTTTTTCAATAACTAAAGCACAATTTGTATTAAATGTGGAAAAACAACTAAAAATTACTGAATTTTTCTTTGTGATAGTTTGCCAAAAAAATAGGTATTGTTTTAAAATTAAGAAGTTGAATGTTAAAAATAAGATCATTTCTGCTTCTTGTTTAAGCACTTTATCAGGAGTTGACTTCTTTACAAAGTCAATTTTTCATGACATCAACATGAATGACCAAATTACTGTTTCTTGGGGAGAAACCCAGAAAAATAAATACACAAATGGATTAGTAGCATTGGTCTTAAAATATAAGAAACTAAGCAAGAGTTACGTCTTAAATACAAGAAACTAAAAAAGTGAAATTCAAGTCTTGTGGCTATAGTTTTAGGTGGACTTGGTTTTTTATATATGGGGTAAATACCTCATGTTCATAATTACATATTGTTTGAAATCTATTATTAAAGACTGAACATTTATCTTATATAGCAGGCATGGCCAAACCTATGTCATGTTTGAGCCACATATCTTAAAACCAAACTTTTAAAGAGCCACAACACAAAAATCTAAAAACATGAATTTATTTACTCATTTACTGATAAAAAAAGTCCTTACTTGAAATCATCCTCAAATTTCCCACTTCTCATGCAAAATTCATAGTGTTCTCTAAAAAAAAAAAAAGTTATCACCTCAAATTGATCTCATATTTTCCTATTCTGGTTCCAAAATTATAGTGTTCCCTAAAAAAAAAATCTTCAAATTTCCCACTTTTCATCCCAAATTCATTGTGTTCTCTAAAAAAAGGAAAAGGCCTTCACCTTGAATCAATCTCATATTTCCCTATTCTCATCCCAAAATCATGGTGTTCTC
Organism: Diplosoma virens; assembly: GCA_963680785.1. NCBI lineage: Eukaryota > Metazoa > Chordata > Ascidiacea > Aplousobranchia > Didemnidae > Diplosoma > Diplosoma virens. The sequence continues at coordinate 16,017,630 of OY796880.1, forward strand.
TAAAAAAAAAAAAAAAAGTTTGTTGCATGAAATCATTCTCAGATTTTTCACATAATTTTTCAATTTTTCAAAAGGCAGAGCCGCAAGCAAGAGTCCGAAGAGCCACAGAACCCTGTTATATAACTACAAAATACCGGGTGGACTTAAAATTTTCCAAATCACAGCAAAGGACTAGAACAGCTTTTAGTCATGCATTTTTTATGGCACTTTTAGTGGTTTAGGACAACTGGCTCCAGCCTAACTAACCAGTCAGCCACAGCAACATGAAATTGGGTTGCAGCAGGCCAATTGGCTGCCAAATGAATCAGTCAGGTTTAGCTAGTTGAGTTGCAGCCAGTTGGCATATTCAGCACTTTTAGGGACAAAACACAATCAACTACATTATCTACACAAAAAAACAGCCTTCTTCAAAATTCATCAAAGAGCTTCAAATTTCTTGGTTCAAAACCTACTCACGCCATTCTATTGTGTCCTTGGGAAAGACACTTTACGGCACTTACCCCTGCTTGGTGGTCTTGGCAAGCAGTTCCAAATTAAAGTCATATCTCCATTAAAATTAAATTTCCAATTATTAAATTACAATTAAATTTCCAATAAAATTAAAAATATTGAAAGTAAATTCAAAATTCACCTAACAGCTTCAAAGTTTGTCAACTCAAAGCAAATGGTATCTGCTAGGTCAGCAGTGTGGTCAAGTGGTTAAAGCACTGGGATTGTGATCAACATGCTCTCGGTTCAAAACCTACTCACACCATTCTGTTGTGTCCTTTTGAAAGACACTTTACGGCACTTCCTTCTGCTTGGTGGTATTAGCAAGCAGTTCCAAATTAAAGTCATATTTCTATTAAAATTTCAAGCAAACAGCAATATCTTAGCATCTTCAGAAGCAGGCTGGGAAATTGTTTGCCCTATATATAGTAACTTTGGCGCTTTCTTGCAAGTCAGAAGGATAAATATAGAGATAAAAATAAAAAAAAGTAAAACAAAGAAAATACATACTTACTAAAAATACACAAGTGGACATCATGAAAATAGAATAATCAAAACTGAATTAGTCCCACAAACACCTCACATTTCTAGTTTCACATCAATCAGAACAGATTGCATCTACAAACAAAGAGGAGGCCTCCTAACTTATATTAAAAATAGCATTTTTTTTACAATTGGAAACCAGGGTTGTGAAGTGGGAGGAATTTTTTTCAACTCCAACTTAATAACATCCAAAAAACAATGCTGACTTCACCAACAACAAGCTGCCTCATTGTGGTGCGGTCCCCTCCCCTGCACTGGTGATAGGTCAAAATGCCTTGTCAATTCCCTGAGGGTCTCATCCTCAGGTGACTCTCTATAAACATCTATCCTTGTTTTTTCTACCTGCTGTCCACTGAGCAGAACAGATGGACAGCAATCTTAATTCAAACTGATCATTCTTCTTCTTTGTCTAACAACCCACCACTGCTGCTGCTGCTGCAGCTTGGGTTAAGCTCAACCGCCTGCGGACTGGTGTTGGGCGATTCCATTCGTCCATGCACAAATGGGGTCTCGCTCCTTCACCGAATTGCGAGTGTGGCACCTCTGAGCAAACTGCAGACCATGTACTAACAGCATGCCCTATACATCAGGCACCACATGGAGCACGAGGTCTGACGGTTTTGGATGACAAAACTCGATGCTGGCTTAATGACATCACTGCCAGCGTCTGATCCAGGCAGTGCAGCAGTCTGGGGTAGTAAAAGGATAAACCCTTGGCCCCAGTCCTGTTTGTGTCTGACCTGGAGTGGATACCTCTTCAAACGACAACGACGAACCCACCACTTTTGACAATCCTCTCTATCTTCGCTAAACACTTTTTTATTTCAAAATCTCTTCTACCTTTCTGTATATCTATTCTATCACTTCTGCTCATCCTCTTATTCCTTCTCATAAGCAACAAACTTTGCTTCTATAAATCCTTGCTCAGTCTGTTCCCATTGAGTTACCTGGGGAAACAGGTCAATACAAAGTGCCAACTGCTTTCTCTGGGTACACCACTTTTGCTCTGGTCTTTCTCTCTTTGAATTCAGAAAATTTTCTCCAGGACATTCTTAGACTAGTCTAAAATGTCCATCTCCTTCTCAAACTCCATCTTTTTCTTTACCTTCAAAAAAAGAGGACCACTAAAAATCATTCTTCTACCATAACCAACTCTTCCAATCTTCCTAACCATCCTCAATTGATTTGTACTTATCCGACTTCAGCTTTATCTCTCCCTCTTCCCCAACCTCAACCCTCTACTTCTCCCCTTACCCAATCTACTTTTCATTATTCTCCTCCTTCTCAAAACCACCTACAGATCCTAGAGTGAAATGCCAATAGTATTTGACAACATCATACTGAACTCATCTGAGTTCTTTCACTAAACCAGTACAGCCATATTTGTGCAAGAGTCACACCTCTCTGCATATTACACTTTCCACCTTCCAGGATATATAACCTCAGAAGGGACTGCTGATTACTTGATTTCCTCACTGAGTAGGAGAGAAACCACCAACTTTACAAAAAAACTTAGGAGTGGTGTCCTCATACTTGTCGAAAACAGTGTAACCTACTTTCTCTCTTTACTCAGCATCTTTCCTCACTCAAACCCTGCTCCAATTATTTACCTATCACAGTAAAGATAAAAGGAGCCTCTTCTATTTGTCTTTTCAATCTCTATACCCCACCTATCTGCTTTTCTTCTGATATCTGTCCTAAACCTTTCTCACTCGTTTTACCCTTGTCTCATACACTTTATTTTCAGCATTTTTAAATTAACTGCCACCACTAATCCTGGAATTGTCATAGCCCTGAGGACCAGTTAGGCAAAAATCTGTTTGACTGGCTCATCTCATCAAATCTATTACCTCTCAACACTCCTGACCATCCCACTCTACAGCACCACTCCACTGAAAACTGCTCTTCTCTTGATCTCTTTCTTGTTCTTGCCCCCATAGACTCTAAATGTATATAGCAGGTGCTACCAGATCTTGGTACTTTCCTATTCTATTGCAACTCCTACCTGCCCTATAATTCAACCTCTTGCCCTTCTGCACTGCTAAAAAGCCTGCTGGAACAAATACCTTTCTTACATTGATACCTACTGCCCACCTCCTTCAATCTTTACTACATTCTCCCTTTCTGAAGCCACCCATACCTTCACCAAACTCTTCAATGATGCTTCAATCCTTTTGGCAACATCAACCACCCTGCTAAAGCCTGGTGTCTCCTGAAACTGCAGAAGCTGCACTGGTCTGAAAAAGACTGCCAGAACTATATCTCTGTTTTTGTTGTTGCTCCTTCTATAAGGATATCTTGGAGTACACATCTCTGCACCCCTCATAGAAGCCAATCTAGATTTCCACTCTTAGATTACCTCTGCTACTTCTAAAGGCTTTTTCACAGACTAGTAGTGTTGATTTGTGTTGGTACTTGACTAGAGTTAAAGAGATGATTAGTGTCATGTGTGTGTGACAAACTACTGTATATCTCTTTATCAAGGTATACCTAGATTGTTGGCAGCATAGTCAAAGTGGTTAAAGTCTTAAAATTGTGATTGACATGGTCTCGGTTCAAAACCTACTCACATCATTCTGTTGTGTCCTTGGGAAAGACACTTAACAACAATTTCCCCTGTTTGGTGGTGTTGGCAAGCAGTTCCAAATTAAAGTCATATCTCTATCAAATTACAAGCAGACAGAAATATCTTGGCATCTCCAGAAGCAGGTCAGGGTAATTGCTTACCCTATGTATTAGCGCCTCCTTGCTTTCCTGTGAGTCAAGAGGATAAATATAGAGATAAAATAATAAAAAAATAAAATCATATAAATAAAGCTGAAACATGGTAGAAAACTTGCTTTAGCCTCTTTCTTAAAACCCATCCCAGCAAAGTCTTTTCTCTACTCTGCTCCATCTCAGGCACCTCTTTCTCCTCACCTTCATCTGATTGCCTGTTTTCCTGATTGATTGCTAATTTTCCAACTTGTCCATATTCCCATAAATTGTGCAAACAACTTTCCACTACCTCCGATCCCACTTCTCTACTCAAACTCTTTCCTTTCTCTCTCTCTCTCTCTCTCTCTCTCTCTCTCTCTATCTATCTATCTATCTCTCACCTTTCATCCCAATGCCTATCCCTCTACACTGGTTGGAGACACAGTATCCAATCTGGTTTTTTCCAACACCAAATCCCTACATTATCTTCTAAGGAGCTTATCCTCCCTTGCTCCGCTCACTATGCCCTCTTTCATTTTGCTTCAACAAGCACAACACTCTTGCTACCTACCTCACAGGATTGTCAAGCCAAGACTTCTTCAGGCAGCAGCTGTGATTCTAAATCACAAGATATTTTTCATCTTGTGCTAGACTGCCGTGCACTTGATTCTCTATGTCTGGCCATCTTCAGCCACTCCCTCACCATTCTACCACTATGGTCTCATCCCTGGGGGTTGCTCAATTATCGGGACTCAGCAGAGTTGATCCATGCCCTCATTTCTAGGAATGGGTCAGGTAAGCTAACTAGTTTAAAAGATACATGGAGCTGCAAGCCATAGTTCAAAAATATCAAGAACTGCATGAATATTTTCTTAAAGTGTCTAGAAATGCATGGAGCCACTTGGAGCAACACAGCATAATTTAATTACTAAACAATTTTTATAAAATGTCCATGCAATTTTATGCAACTTTAAAAAACTTTTAAAATGCCTTTATAAAATTCTTAAAAGTATTTGAATTACACCTCACCGTCTCATATGGCTATATGCATCTTTAAATAATTTTTAAACACAGTCTTTTACAGTATTTGAAGTATATTTTGCAGCTCCATACATCTCTTGGCAACTTCAAAAAAAATCTTCATGCAGATTCTGCTGTATTTGAAAATAAATATAAAGATAAAATAAAAATAAAATCACAATACAAAATGCACTTAGTTATCCATACATATCCTCATGCTCAACCAATACCATAATCACATTTGTAAAAGAAAACACATCAGACCCACAAGTTACTATTCTTGACAACCCCTTAAAACAAACAAATTCATAAAGATTAAAGTCTTGTCTGCAGTATGATCAAGTGATTAAAGTGACATAATTGTGATTGGCATGGTCTCAGTTCAAAATGTACTTGCACCATTCTGTGTGTCTTTAGGAAAGACACTTTAGAACACTCTTCCCTGCTTGGTGGTCTTGACACTGCGACAAGCAGTTTCATATTTCAGTAATATTTCTGAAAATACTTGAAAACAAAAATACAAATTTCAATTAAACAGCAATACCTTGACATCTCTGAAAGAAGGTTGGGGTAATCCTACATACTTGCACCTCTGTCACTATCCTGTGAGTCAAGAGGATAAATATAGAGATAAATATTTTAAATTTTAATTTTCTTAGGAAATACTTATTAAGCAAAACTTGCTCAAAGGGCAGATGCTAATATAAAACTTTAAGCCTATCTTTTACTACTTTATGGGATAATGTAATTGCCAGCACTGCAGACTTGTAGTGCTCGATGTTCTTACAAAAAATGGACAGAGCATAAGGCAAAGTACGAGGTATTTAAACTATGTATATCACCGGTTTCATATTTTTCTTTCTACTCCAAAACTATCTCAAACAGAGCTGTTTTTGGATACATCTCCAAATTTATCGCTGAGCGGCTTCAATACTGATCGAATTACTGAGAAACCAATAACATTTATTTTTATTTTTATTTTTATTTCTATATTTATCCTCCTGACTCGCAGGCGCAGGAAAGCGACGGAGGCGCTATACATAGGGTAAGCAATTACCCCGACCTGCTTCCGGAGATGCCAAGATATTGCTGTCCGCTAGTAATTTAGTATAGATATGACTGCAATTTAGAACTGCTTGTCAAGACCACCAAGCAGGGGAAAGTGCCGTAAAGTGTCTTTCTCAAGGACACAACAGAATGGCGCAAGTGGGTTTTGAACCAAGACAATGCTGATCATCAGTCCGGTGCTTTAACTACTCGACCACGCTGCCGACAAACTGCAACAAGATAAGCCAAGCTGCATTTGGAACTTAGCAGCTTAGTGATGCACGTATAGTAAAACCTTTTGGCATCAAGAATTTTATTTCAACAAAAGTTTACTTAAATCAAGTCTTAAAAAACATTTAATTTTATTCGCATTTTGATTTGTTTTTTCTTTCTTCAATAAAGCATGGGCAGCGGATATAGGATACAAATGATATCGGAATTTATACAAGGATTTATATAAAGCTGGATAGTTTAGTAATTTTCAACTTTTTTTTATGCTGCGACCCATTTTATCAACCCATAGAAAAAAACAACCCTTTCTTTCAATTTTTTTTATTTAGACCTATTCAGCTCTTCTAATGCATTCATGAACGCTCATTAATAAAATAGATCCCGGCCAGTTTAGCAGTCTGAGGTCAAAAAAATAAACCTTCAATCCCAATCCTTTTTTGTGTCTAATCCGGAGTAAATGTCTTTCCAAACGACGAGTTACTAGCCTACATAACCCATCACAGGATTACAGTAAGACTTTGTTGTTTAGGGGAAATGGACGGGAGCTGGATGGTCAGCCGTGACATGGATAATGGATCAAGGCAAGGGTGGCTGTGTGAAGTATTGTGGCATCCTCACCCCAGCTTGATCCAGCTAATTGCCTTAAAAGTAGAACGCGAGATGTAAACTTCTTGTGCATTGACTATAAATGTCGGTAAAACGTGAGTGCCCTTTTCAGTTTTATGCCAAGATAAATGGGTTTAGCACAAAATGGTAGGGCCTGTCTGCTAACAAATATGTTAAGCTTACGTTGTTCCTCATTGTTACAAAGATGAAAAGCTGCCCATGCAATCTCTGTTTTACTGAGCTTGAGCTTCTATTTGTGAAAATAGGAGGATAAGGTTGCCATATCCGTCATTCGCCGTGCTTATGATATTGCCGTGATTATGATGAGGATAGAGTCGGCAGCGTGGTCAAGTGGTTAAGGCGCCGTGCTTATGATCAATGTGGACTCTGTTTAAAACCCACTCGCGCCATTCTGTTGTGTCCTTAGAAAAGACACTTTACGGCACTTTTCCCTGCATGGTGGTCTTTGCAAGCAAGCGGACAGCAATATCTTGGCATCTCCGGAAGCAGGTTGGGGTAATTGCTTACCCTATGTATTAGCGCCTCCGTCGCTTTCCAGCGAGTCAGGAGAATAAATATAGAGATAAAATAAAATAAAAATAAAATATCCTGATTAGAAGTCCCCTCTAACGCCTGCCAGTTGCTTGCCTAATGCAAGATGGCCAAGCCATCAGCATAAGCAAATTTTCTGTTACAGGTTATATGTATAGATATTAAACAAGAGGTAAGGCAAGACTGAGCTCTGTGGAACTCTATTCTGTGATTTCTACTCTATAATAGTCTACTCCGTCGGCAGCGTGATCGAGTCGTTAAAATACCGGACTGATGATCAACATGGTCTCGGTTTAAAACCGACTCGAGCCATTCTGTTGTGCCCTTGAGAAAGACACTTCACGGCACTTTCCCCTGCTTGGTGGTCTTGGCAGGCAGTTCCAAATTTCAGTCATATCTTTATTAAATTTCAATCGGACAGCAATATCTTGGGATCTCCTATGTATAGCGCGATGTATAATGCAATTGCCTACCCTATGTATAGCGCCTCCGTCGCTTTCCTGCGAGTCAGGAGGATAAATATAGAGAAAAAATTTTAAAAAAATAAAATAAAATAAAATAAAAAAACTCCAGTGGTTCTTAACCTTTGCTAAACTCCCGAACTCGTAGAATATTCTGCAAGCTTTCGTTGAACCCTAAATTTTTGCTCCAAAAATTTTGCACATAAACAAAAATTAACCACATTTAATAGTAATATATCAATGCAACTTCTGTTATTGTTTTTCGATGACTAATTGTGAAACTCGAGGCTTTGTCTTTGAAACAGCAATTCTCTTTCATTTCCTCACGGAAGCCTGTTTCGTTTTTTTGCTTCAAAATCCACTAGAATAGAAAATGCATGCTCTCATAAATAAGTGGTGACAAATGGCATGAGAACCTCAATGGGGAGCTTTAGCAATAATAGGATAACTTTCGATTTGTTGGCACCAAAACCTTTGAAGATTTGTTGTGTTGAAGTCACGTTTTTTAACCTCGCTTTCTTGAAGCTCAATAATGCCATCTGTGTATGAACTGTTTATATCTGCTGTTGTAGTATCATAAGAAAATGGCTGACGTACCCATGCAGGATATTGCATTTGTTCAGGAAAGTAGTTTTCAAATGATCTTTGTATTTTTTGAAAATGCTCGGTAAATACTGGCGGAAGCCCCTTAAGTTCATTACAACTTACTTGGTCATTAATTGCAGAACCATTACTTACTACCTCGTCCAAAAGTGGAAAATTAGCAAAGTTGTTATTTTCCAATCGCTGTGGCCATAGCTTCAATTTCCTCTAAAAAACATTTATTTTCTCGTCAGCTTCTATTATATTTTTACCACTTCCTTTTATTTGGAAACTCAACTGATTGAGAGCACCAAAGACGTCAGCCAAAAATGCGAAAATAAGGATAAAACTTGAGTCCTCAAAGTGTTTTCAATGCCGATGGTTGCGACTTTTCAAAAACTCCAATAATTTTGTACGCAAAACGAAAACGTGATTCATCACTTTCCTCCATGATAGTCATCGTAGATACAAAAGGACTTTGAATTTTGAGTCCATTTCTTCGCACATCTGCATAAAAATGCGATGATTCATAGCCCGACCCCTCACAAAATTAAACGTTTCAACACCAATTTTGAGAACGTCAGCGAGTGACGAAGGTATCATTTTAGATACAAGTGCGTTTTTGTGCAACATGCAATGCGTGAATGCAACATGTGGAGCAACACTTTTGATCAAGCCTCTTAAACCGGACTTGCACCCTATCATCGCAGGAGCCCCATCAGTGCACACGGCAGAAACCATATTCCAAGAAAGTCCATTGCTTGTAAAAAAATCATCCAAAATATTTTTCACATTGATGGCCTTTGCAGTTTTATAAATTGTTGCAAAAGAGAAACTCTTCTTTAATTTCTTGTCCTTTAACGTAACGTACAAATGCGATAAGCTGGTTTAAATTAGCAACATCGGTGGTTTCATCAAGTTGCTTGCTGAACTTTGTTGAGATAGCCTTCGAATCTGCTACTACCTGACTGAGATGTCGTCACCGATGTCATTTATTCGGCTTCTAACAACGTCATTTGAGAGTGGTACTAAAAAAGCTTGTTTTCAGCTTCTTTTCCCAGCATAATCTTGGCCAACTGCATTACAGCTGGTTTGACAAGTGTCTCACCAATGATATCCGGTTTTCCCTGTTTTGCAATTAGGGATGCCACTTCATGCGACGTCGTGAGAATCGGTTTATCCACTGAAACAAAACCATAAGATGTAATGGTAGCATTTGCATCAAATCTCGCCCTCTTCTGCTTGAATTGAGTAAGTGTGGTGTCGTTATATTTTCCTATACCGTGAACTTTTGTAAAATGTTCTCGTAATTTAGTTGGTACTAGGCTGGAATTACTCAACTTAACATTCCAAAGCATGCATTGAGGGTACTGAGTTCCATCACTTTTCGTTGCACAAGTGAAGTCGTACTGCACATAATTCTCTGACCACTTTTTTTTGGAAGGCATGTTAAAGTAAAGTTACAGATAGACTTAAAATAACAAAAAAATATTTTTTGAACTAAAATAATTATTAATCATGATTCTCAATTCTGAAACTTTTAAATAGCATTTTTAGTCCTAAAATAATTCACGGCTTATAGTTTCTTTTCGTTTTGAATGATGATGAAAATACTAACAGTTATTAAGCTTTTTCAAATGCACGTACTGACCTAATTCAACTCCAACAACTACAATGCAGCTTATCCTGGAAGGTAATAAGCTTTATAAAGCACATTTCAATTATATTTTGCCGGTTGTTACACTATAATTTTCACTGCTTTAATTGGAAAAATAGCTAAGTCTTCAATTTTGCTACCGGCACCTTTAAACTTAAAAGCACGTTTGGATAACTTGCCCATTGTAAAGACAATGAGAACAATGACCTTTGTGAAAGATATTAGACAATCAAGTGTCATACCTCTGCATACCATGGATTCAGTGACGATATTAAAAGTATACCAACGGTAAGTGTCAAACTAATCTATTTTCTTTGTTGTTTTTGACAGGAACTAACATTAGGCCGGGCAAAATCTTCAAAAAATAATCTTTCACTGGACGTTCGCTCCGAACCCTTGAAACAGCTTCATCGAACCCTGGTTGAGAACCATTGGTCTAATGGGAGGGTGTTTATCCATTTCGAGTCAGACACAAACAGGACTTTAAAGAAACCCACAGCCATTACGTCACAATTAAAAACATAAATTGCATTGTTTCTCATGATTTTTTTTTGATATTGATAATTTCTAAGCTTTAATTAATAATTCCCAATTAATACTCTTTAATAATACAAAAGCGTTTTATTTCTCGGCAGCGTAGTCGAGTAGGAGCGATGTATTAATAGCGAACGGGTTTGACAGGGTCATGGTTCAAAACCTATTCGCATTATTCTATTGTGACCTTAGGAACAGCACTTCATGGTATTGCATAGCACATCTTTATCTTGCTGAAATAACGTTAGTAGTGGTCACAAAGCGCCTTCCTTCAAAAGGTTGCACATAATTTTTTTTGTCATGATAAAACGATTTTGGTTTGCGACGTTCATTTGATTAAAGTTTTATTAAACAATCAAAAAATTTTTGTTGCAGTCTGCCCCCACGAAATCCTTGCTATGCCATTATTTCGATTTGAATACACTGCAATCACAAAAATTATGTTGAACCGTGCTATCTTGGTGAAACTTTATTCCAATTATAGCCTTTCATTTCCAGGCACAGTAAACTTAGCTTTGGCCCCTTTTACTTGTTCAGCTCAATGCTTTTTTGACTCATTATTTCAATAGAAAAATCTTTCTATAACGCGGAGTCGTGTGTTGAGAAAAGTAGCTCAATTGAATATTAAGTACAAAAAATGGGGGCCATGTGACAGATGTTTGCACCGGGGCCCCACCTGACAAAGTTACGGCCCTGCTTTGCAGCATTATTTTGAATGAGAGGTAAACAGTAACTATTTATTTTTAATTTAATATTTTTTTACCGAAAAAGTGGCAGAAATCGTAACTAGCTACAAAAATAAAGGCTGTAAATTTACAAGCGACTGTTGCTTTATATGATTAAGCTGCTAAGTTTAGTCCAGTGATTCGGTGGTGATTGTGTGATGTAGTACATTGATAACTCTTCTTAAGTTTTAAGTTTCAACTGTTTACAGAAACAAATCATAATGGTGCTGGATGAAATCAAAAACTATTGGAGTCTGTAAGCAGCGACACAAACAATGATCCTGGTAGAAGCACAGTCGATGAATTTATAGCTGATTTAACCAGTCAATTCCTGCTAAAGAAAATGGTGAGAAAAAAATTGATGATTTTTCTAAAGTCAATAACGATAAAAGCTTTTTTGTTAAAGCACTATAAAACAATTCTTTATAGAATAAAAAACTTCTATAGAGAACACTGCACTTAACATGATTTTAAAAACTCACGTTGTGATGCGACTAACATAATTTAAAAACACAATGATCCTAATTGCGTTGCATTCCATAAATTGAGTTTATGCTTTTCGCTTTCTTAATTGAAGAAAATATTAATATATTCACTTCAAAGCCAAGAATCTGAACCTATTTAATATCTTTAGTTTTGCAGCTTTCTTACGCGTATTCGTTAAAGATTTTAATTTTGATTTTTACAAGGTACTACAAAATATTGCTGTCCGGTTGAATTAATTTGTATACGTTCAGAATGCCTTAAGAAAGTTATTATCAAAAAAATACAGCGATCCTATCAAAAGCTATTATGGTTGTGGTGAGACTGAGTTTAAATCCCATTACTGCAATCACAGACAATCATTTAAAAACAAACAGGAAAGAAACATGACCCAACCATCGAAATTAAAGATCGGAAATCCCTGGCACGCATGCCACTAGTGGCAGACAAGGTCAGTTTTCATAACACTTCGAGAAAGGTGGAGCTCTTATAATGTTTTGATGTTATAAAACTGGGCAACGCTGTGTTTTGGACAATTATTCTCGCCAAGTCGCCAACTTTTGTATTTGTTAAATGAGAACTTCTGGAAGGCTGAAGTTGGTCAAGTCATTTATCTAAGTTTGCTCAACGACTGAGCTCACTCATAGAAAAAATAAGTAAAGTATGAGTGTACAACCTGTGGCCCGCGAAGCAAAATTAGGTGGCCCACGAAAAGTGTTGGCATCGTGGTCGTGTGGTTAAGAGCGCCATGATTATGATAGACATCATTTCGGTTCAAAACCTACTTGCGCATTCTGTTGTTGCTGTACAAAAGACACTTTACGGTACTTTTCCATGCTTGGCGGTCTGGGCAAGCAGCTCTAAATTTCAGTATAAAGTCTTGTTTGTGTCTGACTCAAAGTGGATAAACACCCTTCCATACAATGACAATAACGACTTTTTTTTAAGTAATAAAACATGAAAGCTGTAGTTGAACGGCTACTTGTTTCTTATGTAGTTAACTCTGTACATTACCAATCGTGTGCATTTTTGCAACGCCTCTAGCTTAAATGTGCTGTGCACGCTTTTTGCTTTGGAGTTAATTATAATTACGCGCGCAATAAGAGAATAAAGCAATTTAATCAACATGGTCTCAGAAGTGTTAACAGCGTAGAATTTAATATCAACAGGTTAAAGAGATATTATAGTAAAATTCAATGTAGATTAATATCGCTCTTTATTCAAGAACTAGAAACCATTAATTTGAACCTAGAGCAATGACCTTACTTGATTAGACGTTTTGAGCAATATCGCCCTCCATCTAAACTATCAGAAGAAGATTAAAAAAATCAAGTAAATACTTTAATGTACCTGCTAGGAGATACGGCGGATTATATATTGTCGTCATTTCAACTTAATAATGAGCAATTTTCGAATTATAATATAGTGAAGACCAGATTCGACAAACATTTTTCAGTCAGAAAAAATGTTTTTTATGAACGAGCTGTATTTAATAAACAGGTCCAGATGCCAAATGAACCTGTTTGTGAGTTTATTTTATCATTGCATTGTTTGGCAGAGCATTGAAAGAGGACATGATACGGCATTGGTCTTGCAGATGTGGCCTTATCTAAACGACAGCAGATGAATCCTAATTTGACATTGCAAAAGGCTATTGAAAGCGCCAGAAATTTGAAGCTCGTGAAAAGGCAATAAGGCACAATCGAAATCACTGTAAAGCGCTACAAAAACGGAGCTGTGAGACGTGAAACAAGCCGCTCATCTAAACACAAAGACTACTCATGATGCGGGGGTTATGGAGCTTATAAGAGGAGCAGGTACCCAGTTAACTGTCGTTGTTTTAAAAAAGCTTGCCTTATTAGAGCAGTTTCAAACATATTTAGCATTGTTACTAGTAACATTACGTTGAATAACCTGCTCCAGAAAACTCAAAAAACTTTTATCAGATCACGTATGTTCACAAGTGATTAACTTTGTCAAAATGGGTGGCCTTCACAAGCGCTTGTTGGTCAAGATTTGCAACTATTCCAGGAGCGCAACGATATTTTGTTCCAAAAGGGCTTTTATTAAAATGCAATTGAATTGTTATCCCAATGATATTGCAAAAGAAATTCTAAACAACATGCACGAAGGACATCAAGGCATCACAAAATGTCGTGCAAGAACCCCAAGTGTTTGGTGGCCGGGTGTGAGTAAGGATGTTAAATCTTTTCTAAATCGATGTAATGTATGTGTTAAATATTGTATTAATCTTTCTGAGCCGTTGTTGCAATCCACTTTACCTTATCACTTTGGCCAAAAGTGCCAAGTGATTATATTATTTCACAACGAATGTGTTTACTTATGGGTAGATTTCTAAAACCGTGTATTAAATATAATGCCGACCACTTTGTTTAAATTTCCATTGAGCAAAATGGCAATGAAGAAAACATTAAGGAAGAAGCGTTAAGTTATGTTAAACTACCTCACCGTTTGAATTAGAACAAATTTTAAGATGCGTATTTGCTTGTTGTAATTATATGTTTCAACGTTTACTGCAAAGAAAGATGCATTAGAACATACTAATTGTGTCTAGTGTGATTAACTCGTGCATTTACAATTGTTTGCATTTCTGTACAACCTGTGGCCCGCGAAGCAAAATTAGGTGGCCCACGAAAAGTGTTGGCATCGTGGTCGTGTGGTTAAGAGCGCCATGATTATGATAGACATCATTTCGGTTCAAAACCTACTTGTGCCATTCTGTTGTTGCCGTACAAAAGACACTTTACGGTACTTTTCTATGCTTGGCGGTCTTGGCAAGCAGCTCTAAATTTCAATATAAAATCTTGTTTGTGTCTGACTCAAAGTGTATAAACATCCTTCCATGCAATGACGACAACGACTTTTTTTTAAGTAATAAAACATGAAAGCTGTAGTTGAACGCGCTACTTGTTTCTTGTGTAGTTAACTCTGTACATTACCAACCGTGTGCATTTTTGCAACGCCTCTAGCTTAATTGTGCTGTGCACGCTTTTTGCTTTGGAGTTAACTATAATTACGCGCGCAATAAGAGAATAAAGCAATTTAATCGACATGGTCTCAGAAGCGTTAACAGCGTAGAATTTAATATCAACAGACTAAAGAGATATTATAGTAAAATTCAATGTAGATTAATATCGTTCTTCATTCAAGAACTAGAAACCATTAATTTGAACCTAGAGCAATGACCTTGCTTAATTAGACGTTTTGAGCAATATCGCCCTCCATCTAAACTATCAGAAGAAGATTAAAAAAATCAAGTAAATACTTTAATGTACCTGCTAGGAGATACGGCGGATTATATATTGTCGTCATTTCAACTTAATTATGAGCAATTTTCGAATTATAATATAGTAAAGACCAGATTCGACGAACATTTTTCAGTCAGAAAAAATGTTTTTTTATGAACGAGCTGTATTTAATAAACAGGTCCAGATGCCAAATGAACCTGTTTGTGAGTTTATTTTATCATTGCATTGTTTGGCAGAGCATTGAAAGAGGACATGATACAGCATTGTTTAGCTGTGGGTCTTGCAGATGTGGCCTTATCTAAACGACAGCAGATGAATCCTAATTTGACATTGCAAAAGGCTATTGAAAGCGCCAGGAATTTGCACAACAAGAATCACTGTAAAGCGCTACAAAAACGAAGCCGTGAGACGTGAAGCAAGCCGCTTATCTAAACGCAAAGACTACTCATGGTGCGGGGATTATAGAGCTCGTAAGAGGAGCAGGTACCCAGTTAACCACAGTCGTTGTTTTAAAAAAGCTTGTTTTATTAGAGCAGTTAAATTTACTGAAGAGGCTTCAAACATATTTAGCATTGTTACTAGTAACATTACGTTGAATAACCTGCTCCAGAAAATTCATAAAAAACTTTTATCAGATCACGTATGTTCACAAGTGATTAACTTTGTCAAAATGGGTGGCCTTAACAAGCGCGTGTTGGTCATGATTTGCAACTATTCCAAAAGCGCAACGATATTTTGTTCCAAAAAGGGCTTTTATTAAAATGCGATCGAATTGTTATCCCAATGATATTGCACAAGAAATTCTAAACAACATGCACGAAGGACATCAAGGTATCACAAAATGTCGTGCAAGAACGCCAAAATGTTTGGTGGCCGGGTGTAAGTAAGGATGTTAAATCTTTTCTAAATCGCTGTAATATAATTGTGTTAAATATTGTATTAATTCTACTGAGCCGTTGTTGCAATCCACTTTATACTGTATTATCACCATTGGCCAAAAGTGGCAAATGATTATATTATTTCAACGAATGTGTTTACTTATGGGTAGATTTCTAAAACCGTGTATTAAATATAGTGCCGACCACTTTGTTGAAATTTCAATTGAGCAAAATGGCAATGAAGAAAACATTAAGGAAGAAGCGTTAAGTTATGTTAAACTACCTCACCGTTTGAATTAGAACAAATTTTAAAATGCGTATTTGCTAGTTGTAATTATATATGTTTCAACTTTTACGGTAAAGAAAGATGTATTAGAACATACTAATTGTATCTAGTGTGATTAACTCAGTGCATTTACAATTGTTTGCATTTCTGCAACTCACCGTTTAAATGTGTGCTGCATGCTTTTCGGTTTCGAGTTAACTACAAATAAGCGCGCAACAAGAGAATAAGGCAACTAAGCCGACAAAAGCTAAGATATTTAAGTCTTCTGTAAATACTGTAAATCTTTGTTATCATTTAGCCGCTGTTCGGTGTCGCAAACACTTTTATAATTGCAAATATTTCACACCAAAAACTAAGTTTAGCAAGTTAAATATTAAAGTTTGATACTTAATTTCGTTAAATCAGTGAGTGCTTCTCAATGTGGGGCGTGCGTCCCACCGGTGGTGACCGAATTTTGGTGGGGCATGGAGATTCAAAACATTACGAACTAATCTTGTTAGGAAAATACAAGGAAACCACTAGCATTCGCTGAGAATCTTTTGTTTAGTCTTTGCTAGTTTTTGGGATTGCAAATCGTATGAAGCTGATTTATGAATCCGCACCTGCCTCTGACAGGTTAAAATTCCACAGTTTTAAAAACAGATTTACAAACGTTTATTTACAGTTGAATCATAAAATTCCGTCAAAAAAGATCATGAAAATTTAACAATTTAGAATTAGTTTAACCAGTAAATGGCTCGGGAAATTAGGTTTATAAAGAAAAATAAAAAAATTAGATTTGTTTTATTGTTTTCTTAAACTTTTGTAAAAACGATTTTCAATTTGTGCAAAACTTTGATGTTATTCTATGCGTTAATGGCAAATCTGTTTTTTCAGAAACTCGACTAAAACTTGTTTAATTGAATTTCTTCCTTGAAAGTTTTGCATCAGTCGATGCTTTCAAATTTTATATTTACCAAGTTCAACTTAATATATCTGGTTGAAAAGTAATTGTTGCGCATTTTTCTTTGCTGTTATTTTATGCGTTAATGGCAAATCTGTTTTTCCAGAAACTCGACTAAACTTTGTTTAACTGAGTTTCTTGGAAGTTTTGCATCGGTCGATGCTTTTAGATCTTGTATTTACCAAGTCCAACTTAATATATTTGGTTAAAAAGTAATTGATGCATATTTTTCTTTGCTGTTAATTTATGCGTTAATGGCAAATCTGTTTCTCCAGAAACTCGACTAAAATTGTTTAGTTGAGTTTTTTTTTGAAGTTTTGCATGAGTCGATGCTTTTAAATCTTATATTTACCAAGTTCAATTTAATATATCTGATGAAAAGTAATTGATGCACATTTTTCTTTGCTGTAATTTTATGCGTTAATGGCGAATTTGTTTTTCCAGAAACTCGGATAAAACTTGTTTAACTGAGTTTCTTCCTTGAAGTTTTGGATCGGTCGATGCTTTTTAATCTTTATTTATCTGGTTAAAAAGTATGAAATTTGATTTCTTCTTAGTTAGAACGTCATGTTTTTATGCTGGCGAAGACCTTCATTGTCTAAAAAATGCGACCACTCATCGTCTAAAAAACCAAGGTTATATGGTTTACGAAAAGTTAAGTCTTATGTATGTTGAAATAATAAAGATTTATTTTCTCAAGTGTTATCCAAAAAAAAGTAGTTATCAAATATCATCATTAAAACAATTTTAACGCCGATTTTAAATAACAAATAAACTTACTTTTCTACAAACCTGCAAAGTGGACAAGTGTCATGGTCAACCAACCATCTGCCAATACAATTGTCGTGGTAGAAATGTCTGTATTATAATCAACGAGAAGTCTTCATTGGCATAAAATATATTGCACTAAATTATCGGAAAATATTATTGAATGAAGTTTTTGCTTGGAGAAGAAGACCTTTGTATCAAGTGAGCGACATGAACTAGTCTGCTGCTATTATAAAATTAACAATTTTAAGTTGTTTTTGAAAAAATGTGATAAAATGCATTAAAAAATATTAATCCAAAGGATCCTACAATCAATTTTGGTGTCACATGAAAAGCAACATTTTACTCTAATTAAAAGTGGTTTCTTCAGTTTGTTGAATATAGAAAACTTGTTTGAAATCTTTCAACCAAAAAGTTCTTGAAAAAAATTTCAAAAAATTCGTTTTAGATTTGATTGAGACACTTTAATTAAGTCCTTGATTATATTTTGAAAATTAAACAAAACCAAGTAATAAACAATAGGCCAAAAATTGAATTTTATCACCTTTGCAGTTAAACACAAAAATTACCGTTTTCTTCATTTTCAGATCTTCTTGCGGATGAATGTTTACCTCTTTCTTGTTCAGGTATATTTTGAGAAGGAACAACCAAAATGTTTGAATAACTTCTATGAATCTGTAAAATATTTAGACTCGTTTCAAAAAGAAAGAAAGAAACATCAATGGAAGTAAAAGAACGTTATTTTAGTTTTTAATCCGAAAAAGAAAAATAACTTTCATGAAACGCTGCGATTATAGGTTATAGGTTTTGAACCATCACCATACGGCGCTTCTACTCGACTACGCTGCCGAGAAATAAAACGCTTTTGTATTATTAAAGAGTATTAATTGGGAATTATTAATTAAAGCTTAGAAATTATCAATATCAAAAAAAATCATGAGAAACAATGCGATTTATGTTATTTAATTGTGACGTAACGGCGTGGGTTTCTTTAAAGTCCTGTTTGTGTCTGACTCGAAATGGATAAACACCCTTCCATTAGACTATCACGACAACGACTTTTCTTAATAGAACATGAACCAGGGTTATTTAAGTTTTTGTAAAAACTGTAAACTTTTGTTTTCAATTGTCCGTTGTTCGGTGTCGCAAAAACTTTTATTATCGCAATTATTTTACATCAAAAATTACGCTTTGCAAGTTAAATATTGAAGTTTGATACTTGGTTCGGTAATATTATGTATTGCGTAAACAGGTATATTTTCTAGAATGATTGTTACACTGTTTTTTTATTTTTTTTTCATTTTCTTATACGTTAGTTTTTCTCATCTATTTATACAAATTACATAAAACTGATTTTTGAATTTGTACCTAACCTTGACAAAATTTTTTTATCATAAAAATAAATTGACAACCTGCCGAAATTCCACGCTTTTAGACACAGGCATTTGATCGTTTATTTACAGTTCAATCATTGAAAAACACAATAAATTGTAATGAAACTCGACTTCAAGCCATCAATTCCACAATCAGTCTCCTCAAATACTTTTCTTGATGTTCAGCCTGTTGATTACATTCCGTAGAAAGTTGGGATCGGTTGAGGATCTCTGTAAGTAGCATTTTGTCAAATAATTTCAATTGACCTTTGCTAACTAAAATAATTTTTATTGCGAATAGACGAGTGCCGAGTTACTGCAAAATACTTGGCAAAATGGATTTTGATTATTTTAATAAGTTCTTAGTTGCATAAAACATCATAAATAACTAATGGTACTGACGAAACCGTTACTCTTTCGATTTATAACAGTCTTCCAAAAGCTGTTTTCTTCGGAAATGGGTCAACTCTCATCACCAAAAATTGTTGACTTTAATTTAAATAAGAGAAAAACTTATTTTTCTAAACTTTTACTAAAACATCAAACAACTCGTACGCTACAAACCTGCAAAGTGGACAAGTATCCTGGTCAAGCAACCATCTGCCAATACAATTGTCGTGGTAGAAATGTCCGCAATATAATCAACAAGAGGACTTCCATTGTCTGAAAATATTATTGAATCTTTTGTATCAAGTGAGCGACATGAACTAGTCTGCTGCTATTATAAAATTAAGAATTTTAACTTGTGTTTGAAAAACTGGGATAAAATGCAATAAAATGCAATTGAATAAAGTTTTCGCTTGGAGAAGAAAAAGAGAATTTTACTCTAATTAAAAGTGGTTTTTTCAGTTTGTTGAATATAAAAACTTGTTTGAAATCTTTCAACTAAAAAGTTCTTTAAAAATTTCAAAAATTTGTTTCAGATTTGATTGAGATACTTTAAATAAACTTTTTTAACCAGTAGGAACTTTTTCAACTAATTCGTAATCAATTCTGAAAAATTAAGTCTTTGATTATATTTTGAAAATTAAACAAAACCAAGTAATAAAATATAGGCCAAAAATTGAATTTTAGCACCTTTGCAGTTAAACACAAAAATTACCGTTTTCTTCATTTTCAGATCTTGTTGCAGATGAATGTTTACCTCTATCTTGTTTAGGTATATATTGAGAAGGAACAACCAAAATGTTTGAATAACTTCTATGAATCTGTAAAATATTTAGACTCGTTTTTTTAAAAAAAAAAACATCAATGGACGTAAAAGAACGTTATTTTAGTTTTTAATCGAAATCACAGTAATACAATTGAAAAAAAATTACAACTTCCATGAAACGCTGCGATAATTTTTGTTAGATTCACGCTTCCATGAAACGCTGCGATAATTTTTGTTAGATTTACTTAAGAGATTTAAATTCAAGTGAGAACCAAAAAAAAATTTTCAAAAATGTTTAGCCAAGACTTAAATATATTTCAAAAACTAAAATTTCTCCACTCGATGAAGCTGTTTCTTAAGCAAGCTATTTACGTTATCTAAATTAATTTGATTTAGAACTTTATATGGAAAAAAAATCATGTTTTCCATCTATCATGTCTTCGTGATGCGTTGTTGTAATTATCGTGTATCAAGGTATGGCAAAAAATCCGAATAAAAGAATTTTAAGCGTTGATGGCAAAGCTGTTTTTCCAGAAACTCGACTAAAACTTGTTTAACTGAGTTTCTTAAAGTTTTGCATTGGTCGATGCTTTTAAATCTTCTATTTACCAAGTTCAACTTAAAATTTTTTTTGCTTTTATGCGTTAATGGCGAATCTGTTTTTCCGGAAACTCGATTAAAACTTGTTTAATTGAGTTTCTTCCTTGAAGTTTTGCGTTGGTCG
This sequence comes from Diplosoma virens, assembly GCA_963680785.1. Classification (NCBI taxonomy): domain Eukaryota; kingdom Metazoa; phylum Chordata; class Ascidiacea; order Aplousobranchia; family Didemnidae; genus Diplosoma; species Diplosoma virens. The sequence goes on from OY796880.1 coordinate 16,038,651, forward strand.
ATGCTTTTAAATCTTACATTTATCAAGTTCAACTTAATATATTTGGTTGAAAAGTAATTGTTGCATATTTTTCTTTGGTGCAATTTTATGCGTTAATGGCGAATCTGTTTTTCCAGAAACTCGACTAAAACTTGTTTAACTGAGTTTCTTCCTTGAAGTTTTGCATCGGTCGATGCTTTTAAATCTTAAATTTACCAAGTTCATCTTAATATTGATATATCTGGTTGAAAAGTAATTGTTGCACATTTTTCTTTGCTGTTATTTTATGCGTTGATGGCAAATCTGTTTTTCCAGAAACTCGACTAAAACTTGTTTAACTGAGTTTCTTTCTTGGAAGTTTTGTATCGGTCGATGCTTTTAAATCTTCTATTTACCAAGTTCAACTTAATAATATTTTCTTTGCTGTTATTTAATCTGTTAATGGCGAATTTGTTTTTCCAGAAACTCGACTAAAACTTGTTTAACTGAGTTTCTTTCTTAGAAGTTTTGTATGAGTCGATGCTTTTAAATCTTACATTTACAAAGTTCAACTTAATATATTTGGTTGAAAAGTAATTGTTGCATATTTTTCTTTGCTGTTATGCGTTAATGGCAAATCTGTTTTTCCAGAAACTCGATTAAAACTTGTTTAACTGAGTTTCTTTCTTGGAAGTTTTGTATCGGTCGATGCTTTTAAATCTTCTATTTACCAAGTTCAACTTAATAATATTTTCTTTGCTGTTATTTTATGCGTTAATGGCGAATTTGTTTTTCCAGAAACTCGACTAAAACTTGTTTAACTGAGTTTCTTTCTTAGAAGTTTTGTATGAGTCGATGCTTTTAAATCTTACATTTACCAAGTTCAACTTAATATATTTGGTTGAAAAGTAATTGTTGCACATTTTTCTTTGCTGTTATTTTATGCGTTAATGGCAAATCTGTTTTTCCAGAAACTCGATTAAAACTTGTTTAACTGAGTTTCTTCCTTGAAAGTTTTGCGTTGGTTGATGCTTTTAATCTTATAATCACCAAGTTCAACTTAATATATCTGGTTGATGTTGCACATTTTTCTTTGCTGCAATTTTATGCGTTAATGGCGAATTTGTTTTTCCAGAAACTCGACTAAAACTTGTTCGATTGAGTTTCTTCCTTGAAGTTTTGCATCGGTCGATGCTTTTAAATCTTATATTTACCAAGTTTAACTTAATACGTATATTTGATTGAAAAGTAATTGTCGCACATTTTTGTTGTTATGTTATGCGTTAATGGCAAATCTGTTTTTCCAGAAACTCGACTAAAACTGGTTTAACTGAGTTTCTTGAAGTTTTACATCAGTCAATGCTTTTAAATCTTCTATTTACCAAGTTTAATTTAATATATATGGTTGAAAAGTAATTGTTGCACATTTTTTTTTTGCTCCTATGCGTTAATGCCGTAAACTTTTACTACATTAAACAAACGCTACAAACCTGCAAAGTGGACAAGTGTCGTGGTCAACCAACCACCTGCCAATACAATTGTCGTGGAATGTCCGCAATATATTTTACGCGAAGACTCCATTGGCATAAAACTTACGGTACTTAAACAAAAAAAGGCTTGCATCAAGAGCATTTTATCTCTTTGAGCCAATGTTCATTTTCTCTGATCAAAAATATTTACAGGCCAAGTAATTAAACCATCATGACAAATTTTATGGATTTAAAACTTTTAGTTAGCAAGCAGAATTGAAATCAATTCCAAATCTTTTTGTCTGACATTTTTTTGGAGAAATCATCGGAAGAAAGAAGAAGCAAGTTGAAGTGAGTTGTAAAGCAATGATAAGAGCTCTCCTTAATACAAAATATTGTTTGACCAATGAAAAGAGAGAAAGCTTGAAGACTTTCATGCTGAACACAAAATTATTTTGTTTAAATATAATAAGATTAAATATGTCCGAGAGCGGAGAGATGAAAGGTTGAACGACCTCGTGCAAGAGAATTTCTTGTCGCTGTAACGAAGAGCGCATTTTGTGATGTCCAGAAGATGCTGGCCAATGGCATATTTTTAAAACAGGCAATGTTATTTACACATGCCAGAAGGGCTGTTAGGAGCTTTGAATAGAAAGAGAATTTGCAACGGATTTGAGAATGTGCTTTTTGATACGCTTTTGCAAGGGTTGAAACGTGCGATCAACGGACCGACTATCACAGTGCCACGAAATTTGGGAGACAACATTGCGCAATTATGCGAAGATAGATCGTTTCTCTTGGAGCTGTCTGGTCGTAAAACCAACACTTGGTTCCACAGCAAAATAGCTATATTTGACTGCTGTGGTGATTTGTTTTTTGAATTTTCATCCATAGAACGTGGAGGTAAATTGAACGTTTTCTGCTTAGTAGACCTGATTGGCGTTTAGTTATTTAATTATTTAGATAAATGTAAAATTCATTATGTGTTCGGGTAGCCATCAATGATTAAAATAAATCGAATTTGGTTCAATTCCGTTTGCAATTTATTTTTCCAGCAGATCATGAACATCAGGTGAACAAAAACATTAGTAAGATTATTTTTTTGAGCGGTTAGGGTTAGGGCCTAAATCCTCATTTCTCCATTTTTTCTATAGCACACTTATGAAAAAGTCAATTTTCCCTTTTTATACGTTTTAAGAATTCCTGTTTGTGACTTTGGTGTACAGAAAAACTAATTTCACTGTCAATTACATACGCTGGAATTCCTTTAGCGTCCAAAGACTCTTCTCGATCAATAAGATCTCTTTACTTTATCACTCAATTTAGCTCGCTTCTTAAATTTCGACTCGTGTGCCATAAACCATTTCTTAATTTTTTTTGTTTGTACAGTTTTTCTTTAATGCGCTTAAAGTTTGAAAGTGCATTTTCAGTTTAAAAAAAGTGCCTTTTTTAAATCTAAAGCCCTTTTGCCAAAAAACCTCCTTCATTTTTGGGATACGCTGCTCCAATAACAAAAAACTATGTAATTGTTTATTTCTGCATAAAAAATGTCAGATAATGCTTTCGAAATGTGTTAACATTAAGTTAATCCGATTGTGAAGAAATAAAGTAATCTGATGACGTGTGCATTTTTGGTTATTGTGTTTATTTTTAATTTGTAACAAAATACTGCAGAAAAACCAATAAAACAATACTGTTTGCTAAAAAAGCGTTTTTCACAAGCAGACACCAAAGACGAGATTGAGAGTTGAACCAACACTATGTCGATCGCGGTGATCATCAACAAGGTTTCTTTTATACGGTCACAGTGTTTACGTTAATTTACAATGATCTACAAGTATTAAAATGATTTCGAAATAATTGTTTCGGACCTTGTCTAAAAGTGTGAAAAAGACTTTAAAATGTTAACTTCGATCTGAAACTTTCTACATATTGATTTTAAAAGCTTAAAGTAAATTTGATTAACGATTTTACTAAATTGTCTAAAATTGCCAAGAAATTTATCAATAGAGATAAAGCGATTGTGTATTGGGCTACAGTAGTTTTTAATAGATTGTAAATTCCACATATTAACGAACGCCTACAATACATCGGACCAGAGTTATAAACGGGCCGACTAGTTCAGCTCGAAAAAGCCCGAAAATTAAGTTTAATCAAAAAACGTTTTGAGTTTTGTGTTTTTGTGTTTTTGATTGACCACTTTTGTGTTTTTGATTGAATAGCTGTGAACAGTGATTTAATTAAAAACACAAAGTGGTTAATCAAAGACACAAAAACACAAAACTCAAACGTGTTTTTGATTAAACTTAATTTTCGGGCTTTTTCGGGCTGAACTAGTCGGCCCGTTTACAACACTGCATCGGACAAACGATCAGCGAATTCCCTCCAGTCACAGACTCCTTCCTCTATTTCAAAGCGAATAAATAGTTTTCAGGCCGCAATATACTTTTACTTTAAAAAAAAAGGGTAGTTACACGGACAAAACATGTTTCTTCATCTGGTTTGTCATGTTAAAATCTTTTTTTTTTGTCTTCATTTGCATTAACTTCTCGAAAATCGAGTGTCTAAAAAGTCTTTACACGGCAAACAAGATAGAGAAGTGTGGTGGCTCTATTTACTAGTTTTTTCTGGTGCTCACACGATATTAATATTTTTTTCTTGTGGTCTGACATTTCTATCTGACCCTGGTTATAAATAAAACGCAAAATCACCATTTTAATCAAAGGAATTGACCTGCTTCTTCCCAACCTTGCGAATCTATTTAAAATAATCTTGCGAGTCACGTGTTTCTTGTCCCTGCTTAAGTTGATTGCGCGTTCCTAAGATTATAAAAAATTTCTCAGCCACAAATACAGTCAGTGCAAATGCTTTTCGGTAAAAAAAACTGGACACAGAAAGTAACTCATGGCTTGCAGCTGCAAAGCAATTTAGTAGCCGTATAATATCAAACCAGCGATCAAACTTCAAACACCTGAAAACAGTTGTATTTCTGAAGAGACAAAGCAAAAAAGTAACATTCTTTTTTGTTCCACATTTAGATCTTTAGGCATGCAACCGAACAAGAAAAATGATAATATCACAAAATTTCAGAGTCAGAACATCCAGAAAACAATCCTGCGCAATGTGTAATTTCTTTAATAACTACATTTTTTAATATATGTAAATATAACAATTTATATTGCAATTAAAAATAAATAGTCAGCCCTGCAATACTTATAAGCATATAGGCCTATCCACTTATTTTTATATCTTCAAATTTTGTTATTAAAAACTCTTAAACTAAATAATTCATAAAGTTTATTCAGATTGCAATAAAATTAAAGTTATTTATCTGGTGAAACAAAGTTGTTCTTTTCGAAATCTAAACGTACGACTTGGACTTCACAATTTTAAGAAAGTTTGCTAATACAGACGATCTAGCATTGCGGCACTCTTCTGGAAACTGAAGGACCTAGAGGGGACTTTAAGTTAAGACATTATCCAGACTTGGAGGTTGAAGCTCAGTCACACTAAGACGACGACGGCAAGACAGACAAGACAGACAAGTTTATTTCATACGATTCAGTATTAATAATTAATGCACACAAAACAATAGTAGTAAAAGTAATTATAATAAAAAAAATGAGTGGATTTAAATGACGTACTTTGATACACGAAAAAAAAAAGAAAAAAAAGATAATAATGATAATAATTATACCGAATGTATGCGGAAACTGTGAAATGACCAAAATATGATTAATTGGTCTTCAAGTCGAGCAGCCACCGATTAATTAAAATTATAAAAATAAACGTATGCTATAGCAAAAGATAAAAAATGCACCACTGTAGATATAAGTTTGAATTGAAATATTAATGGATTTAAAAATAAGAATTTAAGATATAACGTTTATACATGTAGCCAAAATTATATATGGAATAGCAATTTTTTTAAAAATTACTTTGAACATCATTCCAAACTTTAACTCCTCTATATTTAAGAGATCTTTGCAAACGATTAGATCAATATCTTGGTAAATACAACATATTATTGTCTGATAAACGGGTTACACGGAAATGAATTTGAGATACGCTTTTGAAATATTTTGTAAAAGAATTCGGTAATTTACATCTGTCTAAATTAAACATTAATTTTGAAGTTTCTAGCTTGATTAAGTCTTCTAATTTTAAAATTTTGTTTTTTTTAAACAAAGGATCAGAATTTGATGACCATTGCATATTATTGATGACTCGCAAAGCTTTGTTTTGCAATTTTTTTAAAGGTTCTAGATACGTTTTATATGTAGCACTCCATATTATAAGGCAGTATAGTAAGTGCGAATGAAAGAAGGTAAAGTAAAGTTTTTTTAAGATACAAGAAGGAAATAAATTTTTTAGTTTGCATAAAATACCAACTGCACGAGAGAGTTTGTTACAAATTTTATGAATATGATCACAAAACAATAATTTGGAATCAATTAGGACGCCTAAATAATTAATAGTGTCTGAAATCGGAATTGTACTAGAATTAAGTTTAATATTAATATTGTTCGGCGAAACTACTTGTGATAGCAAAGGCGGTATTATTATAGCTTGCGACTTGGCGGGATTAATAGTAAAGCAATTTTTATTCATCCACTGGAAAACTCTAGACAGTTCTTGGTTTATTTTGATTTCGAGTTCATTTATACTGGAAGCATTAATTAACAAGGCAGTGTCATCAGCAAAGAGTCTTGGGATACTTTTCAAACAATTTTGTTGGTCATTGATGAAAATTAGAAATAAAAGCAGGCCTAAAACAGATCCTTGAGGTACACCCCTTACAACACTTTTTCGATTAGACTCAATATTATTTATGAACACATATTGCAATCTATTATTTAAATAAGATTGTATCAGTTTAAAGACTGTTACTCTTATTCCATAATGGTCAAGTTTTATCAAGAGTCTTTTGTGGCATACAGGATCAAATGCTTTAGTAATATCAAGTGTAACCATTTCTGTATATTGATTATTATCAATATTATCATAAGTTGAAGTTACTATATCTAGAATTGCGTGAGACGTAGAACAACCTGCTCGAAAGCCATATTGATTTGAAACCAGAACAGAGCAGTTTCTCATTTAAATACCCGAAAGGCCAAACGTGAGGTAAAAGTTTACAACAGCAATAGACTTTTACCGCTTTGTCCAACTCCAACTTATCTTGAGGTAAAACTGGACAGATCGATCACGTTCCGTCACCATCTAGTTCAGGGAATGACGAAACTTTTTCGTGAAACGGGTCAAAAATTGACAATTTTATTAAAATTACCATTAAGTGGGTCATTGGCTTTAATTTCGGACAAAGTTCAAGGCGAAGACTTAAAAAAAAACAAATCTTCATTTTTGATCCGCGTCCAAAACCTCTATTTTCCGCCAAAGTTCAAGGTGAAGACTATAAAAACAAAAGAAAACATTTTCTGTCCAAATAGTCTTAAATTGCCAGAATTGTTCCAAAAATGTTCCAAAAATGCCAGAAATTTCATAACACAAGGTGGGTCATTGAATTTCAACTGCTAGGTCAGTGGTTCGCCATCCTTGATCTAGTGTCATTGCGCAATTAAACCATCTTCACGCCTCACATTGCTGAGGCAATTGTAAACTTAAAATAGGGTATTGATGTCATCTCTGGTCTGCTCAACAGCTGAGTACTGTGCACACGTCTGGTGTCATATCACTTACATTCGCCTCGCAAACAGTATCTTGAATGACACCTTGCGCATAGTCACTGAATGCCTGAATGACAACAATGACAATGACAATAAATGACAACAATGTTCCAAATGACGCCTTGCGGATAATCACTGGTGGCCACTCCAACAGACCACCTACCTATACTTTCATGCATTCAGCCAGCTGAGCTTGGCCAACTTGGAGTAACACTCTTCTTGGCTTAGCATGGGTCCTCCAATATTCGCAAAGAGAGGCTAAGATCTAGATGCCCTTTCGTGCTATTTGCACGGAATTTATTAAATAGTAGGACTAGGAATCCACGCTTCTCAGTGGACGAATTATAGAACACGGAGTACTGCAAGAATATATCCAGGCTTCATGTTGTCATACCCATGACCAGTGCCAGGCCTGTTGGATTGAGCTTGCCCCGAACAGCTTTGGTTAAGCTCAATCGCCTTCGAACTGGTGTTGAGCGATTACTTTCGTCCATGCACAAACGGGGTTTTTGCTCTTTCATTGAATTGCGAGGGCGGCGCCCTGAACAAACCGCAGACCACGTTCTACTAACGTGCCCCATACATTGAGCACCACATGGAGCACGAGGTACGACGGTTTTAAATGACGAAACTCGATGTTGGCTCAACGCCACCATTGGCAGCATCTGATTCAGGCAGTACAGCAGCATGGGTAGTAAAAGGATAAACTCTCTGCCCAATCTTGTTTATGTCTGACACAGAGTGGATGCCCTTTGAAACGACAGCGATGACGAATAGTTTTTAAGCAAACAATTGGTTAAGTAACTGGTAATTGTCATATTAACAAGTGTTGCTAGGAAAGCACTGCTGTACAAAGCGGGTGGAAGAAGTATGATCACTCCCTGAGCTGATTCATATAAAAAAATTTAGGCACAAACAGATTTTTTGCACATATTTAGGATATTTATCAAGGCATAAAAAAAAAGTTAGGGGACTATTTGGCGAAGCCGTTTTGGCGCGGCCGTTTTGGCGCCAGTCTATTTGAAACTAGCAGAAAGGTTTAAATAAAACAGAATATTCAATCATTCTAACCCTAACCTAAACCCTAAACCCCAAACCTTACAAGTTTTAAGATTTTACAAATAAGAAAAGGACACACTGCCACAATAGTTGGCGCCAAATTGTCCCATCCAGTAAAAATTATATTTGTAGTTCAAGTTTTTTTTTTTTTGTAAAAATGTTTTATGGACAAAAAAAGTTCTTTATGCCTAAATTGTTTATTTCAATGTGCAGCACTGTAAATTAAACATTAGAATTATCTTATTTTTCCGAATTAGATGAATATTTCAACGCATAAAACTTACAAAAATTATAATGCAAAAAAAATTGCTTTATCCTCAAAAATACTTGGTCTGATACTCTTATGAAAAAAAGCACAATACTGCAAATCTAAATTAAAAAGTTTTTAGGAACTAAATGTAGTGGTCTCCAAACACTAAACAAAAAAATTTTATTTGTTTAAAACTTTTACTTTATATATCATAGCCCTATATAGTCTACTCGTACAAAACTAAAACCTGTTTCTAAGGCAAAAAAATTGCCTTGCGTCAGACTAAAAAATGACATCTTAACGTCCAAGGATCCTTAATTTTGTTTCACAATTTAGTGTGAAATGCTGTTTCTTCAGTGAAAAACATTTTACTTGAACCTCAGCACCTCACAGATACTACCTACTTCTATAGACCCTTGCAAGAAAATCTCAGAATTGGAAATGACCGTTTCATTTTAAACTCTAGACATCGTATTCAAAATACTATGTATCATAAAATGTGTGTTCTTGGAATGCGTTACCATATGTATTGCGTACTGAAACCTGTCTTACAAAGTTTAAAAAAGATCTTAAAATCACCTATTTTAAAGATGTGTTTTGCGATATGCGTCAATAATCTTCTCTTTCATATTTTTAATTACTGATTTTTTTCATATTGCTGTATATATTGCTTTTCGATTAATTTTTTGTATAAGTGTATTTGTTTTTACCATTTGGAAAAACCGCTCTGAGACCATATGAATTTCCTTTCAAGGATTTGGGTGTAAGAGCGCTATATAAAAACATTGTTATTATTATATTATTAGAAGTGCTCAGAATTGATTGACAGTTTAAAGTGTTTTTTTTAAATGTATGATTTATTTATTAATTTTAAAAACACACTTTAAAAACATTTATTCCTTTATTTAAATAAATTATTATTTGTATATTTCAAAAGGCAAAACTATAAACTCAAATTATTAATTTTTTTGGAGTAAACTCAATTAATTTTGTAAAACATTATTTTAATAAATTATATTTTTGAACGTCAAAATATTATATTTGAAAAACGTTTGATGACCCCTAGGTAGTCTAATATGTTTATTCCAATAAATTGCAGCCCCCATGTACTTTTAAAATAACGCTCATGGGCATCTCGAATTAACGAAAAAGTTTGGGATAGATTATTTTTGCATTAGAAGTGAAATGTGTAAGATTAAATACACTGGATTAAATTCGCTGTGGTTTGGCAGGCCTGAGCAAACATATATCACGTGATCTTAATTTTTAAATTGATAACTTTTTATAGAAATGTTACAAGTCGAATACCAATTTGTCGGAATCTTTTAAATGGCTCAAGTTTAAATATTCGAAATAAGAAAAAGATTTAAATTGGTTCAAGATAGTGCGTTTCTTTGGTATTTGGCAAAAATATAGAACGAAGATGTCAAATTTAAAATTTCGTGAGCGTTTGAAATCTATGACGTCACAAATATTAGTCAAAACCAACCGTCAAGAAATTACTTCAACCTGCTTTGGAGACGTCCAGATATTCCAGTCCGATTGAAATATTTTATTTCATTTTGTTACTTTTTTTTAGAGATATGACTGAAATTTAGAGCTGCTTGCTAAGACTTGCTAAGCAAAATAAAGTACCGTAAAAAGTGTTGCCCAATGCCCAAAGACACAGCAGAATTACTCGGGTAGATTTTGAACCTCGACCGTATCGTTTAAGTTTTGTCGTCAATAAGGCGCTTTGAACCCATCAACCACACTGCTGACAAACTACTGAAAATATTTTTATACATATTTTAAAAATTATTCATGAGCAAAATATTATTCTTATTCAAAAAATCGTGTTTAGGCCTACTTCTGAAAAAGTAGAAAACAGCCTGAGTTAAATTCATTTATCAATTTTTTATCCTTTAACTTGCAGGAAAACATTGGAGCCGTTATGCTTTGGGCAACGGTCAAGTATGCTTTTGGTTACACCAAACATATTCTTGTCCGTAAAAATTTTTATTTAGTTTTTTGAATTAAAGCTATTTGCAAAGACCACTAAGCAGATCAAAATGCCATAAAGCGTCGTTCCTAAAGATACAACAGAATAACGCGAATAGGTTTTGAACCACCACCATACGGCGCTCCTACTCGATTACGCTGCCGAGAAATAAAACGCTTTTGTATTATTAAAGAGTATTAATCGGAAATTATTAATTAACGCTTAGAAATTACCAATACCGAAAGAAAAATCATAAGAACGCAATTTGTTTTTTATTTGTGACGTCGTCGTCGTTTGAAGGGCATCCACTCCAGGCCAGACACAAACAGGACTGGGGCCGAGGGTTTATCTTTTTACTACCCCAGACTGCTGTACTGCCTGGATCAGATGCTGGCAGTGATGTCATTAAGCCAACATCGAGTTTCGTCATCCAAAACCGTCAGACCTCGTGCTCCATGTGATGCCCGATGTATAGGGCACGCTGTTAGTACATGGTCTGCGGTTTGCTCAGAGGCGCCACACTCGCAATTCGGTGAAGGAGACCCCATTTGAGCATGGACAAATGTAATCGCCCAACACCAGTCCGCAGGCGGTTGAGCTTAACCCAAGCTGCTCGGGGTAAGCCCATCCCAACAGGCCTGGCACCGGTCTCGGGCACAAAAGCACGGAGCCTGGAAGCATTTTCACAGTACTCCGTTTTCCATTTGTGACGTAATGATTTTTACTTTTTCAAATCCTATTTGTGTCTGACTTGGAGTGGATCAATATCCTTTTATGCGACAAGTTTTGTTTTCACAAAACTAGAACATAAAAGTTAGGTAAATCTTTATTTTCGTTTAGTCGCTGTTCGGTGTCCCAAACGCTTTTATGATCGCAATTATTTCACACAAAAAAACTTTTTTGCAAGTTAAATACGAGGGTCAGTCAGTAAGTAATGAGACTTTCTCAATTACTTTGGTGTTCTTGGAGTTATGCAACTGAAATTTTATGTGATGATTATGAATGGAGTTGTCATCTTATTTACAACAAAACTTGTTTATTTTCAGATTACTGTAGGTGTGACGATAAATTGAAATGACTACTAGGCTAGGAAACAGCTCATGCTTGGAACAAAGAGGAGTCATCAGATTTCTGTTGGCAGAGAGTGTAAAATCATGTGAGATTCTGTCTAGAATGCAAAGACAATATGGTCCTTCCTGTATGTCTAGAGCAAACTTCTACAAATGGGTGCAAGCATTCAAAGATGGACGCGAAAGCATTACTGATGATCTGAGAAGTGGAAGACCTGTGGATGTCTCTACCCCAGAAGCAGTACAGGCAGTTGAAGACCTGATCAAATCTGATAGAAGGGTCACTTTAGATGAAATTGCTACAAACTTGGACATCTCCCATGGCACAGTGTACGCAATTGTGCGTGAGAAGCTGCGTTTTTCAAAAGTCAGCTGTCGCTGGGTTCCAAAGATGTTAACGGATGATCACAAAATGCAGCACCTGATGGCTTCCAGAGCATCACTACGCAGATACAGAAAGGAGGGAGATGTATTTCTATCGAGAATAGTGACAACTGATGAGACCTGGGTCTTTCATTATGAACCTGAATCGAAACGACGATCAATGGAGTGGAAGCATGTTTCTTCCCCAGTGAAGAAAAAATTCAAATCTCAGAAAAGTTTAAGGAAAGTCATGCTCACTGTGTTCTGGGACAGAAATGGGCCGATCAATATCAGTTTCTTGGAAAGCGGCAATACTGTGAACTCAGAGAACTACTGTGAGCTGCTAACTCAAGTGAAAAAAGACATTAAGAACAAACGGAGAGGACTTCAATCAAGAGGTGTGATTCTCCTTCAGGATAATGCAAGGCCCCACACAGCAGCAAGAACCCTAGCCAAAATTGAAGATTTAGGCTGGAAACTTCTAACACACCCACCCTACAGCCCAGACCTTGCACCATCTGATTTTCACCTCTTCGGCCCACTCAAAGAGAGTATGAGGGGAATTCACTTCCAGACTGATGAAGAAGTGAAGGCTGCTGTGAGCAACTGGCTAAGGACCCAGTCCACGGAATTCTATGCCAAAGGAATAGACAATCTAATATCAAGATGGAACAAGTGTGTTGCAAAGGAGGGAGACTATGTTGAAAAATAAAAAAGCATTTTTTGATTACCAGTCATTGCAAACTTGAGTTATTAAAAAAGTCTCATTACTTATTGACTGACCCTCGTATTAGAATTTGATACACTGTTGGGTTAAATTAAGGATTACGTTGACAGGAATATTTACTAAAAAGATCGTTATTTTACTTTTTTTTACACGTTCCTATATATTTGTTTTTTTTTACCTATTTATGTATATTACGTATATAAAACTGACATTTGAACCTGTACCTGATCTTGACAAATTTTTATCGTAAAAATAAATTGACAGAATATTGAAATTCCTCAATTTTAGAAACAAACATTCGATCGTTTATTTACAGTTCAATCATTGAAAAACACAATAAATTGTAATAAAACTCGATTTGAAGCCATCAATTCTACATTCGGAATCCTCAAATACTTTTCTTGATGTTCAGTCTGTTGATTATATTCCGTAAAAAAGTTGGGATCAGTTGAGAATCTCTGAAAGTAGCATTCCGTCAAATAATTTCAATTTGACCTTTAAAAAATTACTTTCACCAGAAAATACTAAAATAATTTTTATTGCTAATAGACGAGTGCCGAGTTACTGCTAAATACTTGGCAAAATAAATTTTTATTGATTGTTTAAATGAGTTATTAGTCGTATAAAACTTGGCCAATGGTACCATTTTAGCACTACACTATAAAATTATTGCAATTAAAGACATACAATATTTGAGATATAGACGAACATCAAACCTCAATTTACATCCAAAAATGTTTTAACAAAAGTTTTATAAATCAATCAAAATACTGACAGAACCATTAGCTCTTTTAATTTATGGTAGGCTTTGAAAAAACTGTTTTTGTTGGAATTTTTTCGTCTACTCTCGTCATAAAAAAAAGAAAATGTTCGCAATGACAAATCACGTTTCTCTTATAGGTAGTCATTGTTTTTTTTTTTTTTTTTTGACTAGAATTGGCCGAAGAAGTTCTAAAATAAACAATCTAAAAAGGCTACCATAAATTGAAAGATTTAATGGTTTCTTCAGAACCATGGCTCATTTTGATTAGTTTATAAACTTTGTTAAAATATATTTCGATGTAAATTAAGTTTTTTTTCATCCAGACAACAATTGAGAAAAGCAGCCACAATGGATTCAGCATTCTTCATTTTATTAAACAAACATTAAAAAATATTTATAAAGACGAACGTTTTCGACTTACTTCAGCCCTCATCAGGTTTCTACAATTTTAGCAATATTAATTAACTTTAAATTTACACACACACACACACACTGTGTGACAAGTTAAACCACCATAAGTTTATTGACAAATTCTATGCTGACATATCTTCTGCTATTCTATCAGCATCTGAAATTTGTTTTAAAAAATCCAAATGTAGTAGACGTCATAAAAGTCAAATTTCTGGGTGGAATGAAGATGTGAAACACTTACATGATTGTGCAAGAACTGCGTAGGATAAATGCGTAGAAAAGCGTAGGATTTTCAAAAAAGCTCTGAAAGAATCCAAATAGAGAAATGAGCACAATGTAAAGCTGATTATCTTGCCACAGCTTTACAGAATGACAGATCAAAAAAGCAATTTTGGTCAAAAGTTAAATCAGTTGGTAAAAAGAAACTTCTTCCTACTGAAATAGAGGGTAATTCCACTCCCATATCCATAACTGAAATGTGGAAAAGTCAATATAGCCAGCTACTTAATTTTTCGCAATCACAATGCCATAAAACAGCTGTTCCTGATCATCTTTGTGATGGTGCACAATACAAAAACATAAACAAATTTTACTGTAGCATAATGCTAGTGCGCTCACTTCTTGTAAAAATTACCGCTAAACAAAGCTGTTGGTGTTGATAAATTGTCAGCTGAACATCTTCGTTTTTGTGACCCAATCATAAATGTTTATTTGAGTTTATATTATGTGTTTAAAGCATGGATACATTTCCTCTAATTGTCTTGATACGGTTATAATTCCAACTCTTAAGAATATTAATGAAAATATTAATTTCGTCCTATTGCTATAGCTACCATCTTATCTAAATTGTTTGAACATATTATACTTGATATCTGCTCTAAGGTTTTTAAAACATGTGATAATCAATTTGGTTTTTAACCTAAAGTTTTAAGTGATATGTGTGTATTCACTTTAAAGCAATTAATATCATCGTATCATAAACAAAGTAGCCCAGTGTATTGTGCTTTTTTAGATGCTTCAAAGGCTTTTGATCGGGTTAACCATTATATGTTATTTAAAAAACTAATAGAGAGAAATATGCCTACTTATTTTGTTAGAATTTTATACTAATGGTATAGTAAACAAAATATGGAAGTAAAATGGGTAACTGTTTATCTAGTCCTTTTTCTGCATCAAATGGTGTTAGACAGGGTGGTGTGCTTAGTCCATACCTGTTTGCTTGCTATATTGATGACTTATCAGTTAAATTAAATTGTGTAAAAGCTGGTTGCTTTCTTGGCAACTCGCGACGTAATCATATTTATGCTGATGATTTATGTTGCTTTTCTTCTAGTTTAGATAGTCTACAAGATTTACTTAATGTGTGTAGTAACTACGCCGTTGAACATGATATTACATTTAATTGCAGTAAATCAGTTGGTGTATTATTTTTGCCTAAATGTCTTTTGATTTCAAATGTTCCAAAAGTCTTTCTTTGCAACAATGTAGTAAAATTTAAAAATAACGTAAAGTATCTGGGTGTTTTTAAGATGATGATATTTGTCGGCAAGTTTGTTATTTATAATGAAAATCATATCAACTAAAAGCTACTTTTCAATGTTCCCGTACTATAAAAAATATACTATTTAATTATCACTGTACTTCGTTTTATGCTAGTCATTTATGGTCTAAATATCTATGCTCTTCATTCAATCACTTACGAGTTGCATACAATGATTCCTTTCGGTTAATTCATGGGCTCAAGCGTAATGTTAGTGCAAGAGAACAACAAGTAAAAGCAAATATTCCCACTTTCGATGCACTACAGAGAAAACTTATTTATCGATTTATAGAACGATGCTGCCTTTCTAGTAATGTATATGTTAACTATACGGTGTATAGCAATTTCTTCTACCAGAGTGACTAGTATAAACATTGTCTTCAATTGTTGATGTAATTTAAATGTTCTATTTTTCTTTCCGGCTTGTTTTCTTTTTTGTTGTTGTTGTGAGTGTTTTTTCTTTTTCTAGGGACCTTGTGTCTGACTCAACTAAATAAATAAATAAATAAAAAACAACAACAGCAAAAAAACAATGTATATTTAAAAAAATGCTGTTGTTGTTTATGTGTGTGTGTAAATTAAAAATTAATTAATATTGCTAAAATTGTAGAAACCTGATGAGGGCTGAAGTAAGCCGAAAACGTTCGTCTTTATAAATATTTTTTAATGTTTGTTTAATAAAATGAAGAATGCTGAATCCATTGTGGCTGCTTTTCTCAATTGTTGTCTGGTTGAAAAAAAACCTCTTTACCGAAACTTTAAATTAAGGTTTTATGTTCATCTTTATTTAAATTGCTGTACAATGTACATCTTTAATTGCAATAATTTTATAGGTTAATGCCAACATTGGCTTTTGCAAAAACCTTGTTTAAAACGGCTTACTTAAATGAACGTGGTCGACAACGTGGTCGAGTGGTTAAAGGTTAAAGCGCTGTGCTTATGATCAACATGGTCTCGGTTCACAACCCACTCGCGCCATTCTGTTGTGTTCTAGGGAAAGACACTTTGCGGCACTTTCCCCTGTTTGGTGGTCTTCGCAAGCAGTTCCAAATTATAGTCATATCTCTATTAATATACAAGCGGACAGTAATATCTTTGCATCTTCGGAAGCAGATCGGGGTAATTGCTTGCCATAAATATTAGCGCCTCTTTGTCGTTTTTCTGCCAGTCAGGAGGATAAATATAGAAATAAAATATAAACGTTTGAATCGATCAACCCTTTTAAATCTTATATTCACAACGTTCAACTTTCATACATCTGATTGAAATAAATAACATTATTTTTCTTACCCAGAACAGTGTGTTCTGGATCTGGCAGAGGTTGCTCTAAAGGTGTGACCGCTTGTTGTCTAAATAAATCGAGATTAGATAATTTAGGAAAATTTAAGTCTTAGATTTGTTGAAATAATAAAAATCAATTCTGTCAAGTTTTACAGAAAAATGAAAAAATTTTAGTTTAGCAAAAACACTATAATTAACTTTAACGCCACTTTTAATTAACAAAAAAACTTATCTTTTTAAACTTTTACTAAAAAATTAAACAAACGTTACAAACCTGCAAAGTAGACAAGTGTCATGGTCAACCAACGACATGCCAATATACCCTTCGTGGTAGCAGAATGTCCGCAATGTAATTTACGAAAAGGCTCCATTGACGTAAAGCATATTGTACATAGATTGTCTGAAAAAAATTATTGGATAGAAATTTCGGTTAAAGAAGCTGGTTTCAACTAAGCAACATTAGCTAGTCTGCTGCTATTACACATTGTAGTAAAGCCTTGCAATAAGTTTTATGAAGCGCTTTTGTTGTAAGCCATTGACGCTTACAATCTAATCAACGCGTGACTGTTGTTAAGTTTTAGTTCAGAGGTTTTCGCAGCTACGTACAGACGATTGCTGAGTTTTGAGTTGTGATCGAAATAATAGTTTGCTGTTTAAGTTTAATTTAATACGTACGTTTATGTTGTATTTAATTTAGATGCCCATAACTTTTTAGCTAATTAAAAGCAAAAAAATGTGAAGTGTAAATATCATTACACACATTTTTTTTGAATAATACATTAAGTATTTGTAGACACGTTATGACAAAATTAAAGATCTTTAGTTGTTCTCGAAAAATTAAGATAAAATCCAATAAAAAATAATTATTTAAAAAAACCAGACATGTCAATTTTGTGGTCACTTAAAAAGAAATATTTTGCTCTAATTAAAAGTTGTTTCTTCAGTTTTGTTGAAAAACTTTTTTTGGAATATTTTTTCCAAATATAATATTTTTTGAATTTGATTCAGACTGCTAAATCTCTTGAATCAAGTTTACATTCCAGATTTCACTAAAACATCTTTATTTAAATGTTTTCTAAACAATCAAATATTTTACTATATCTTGAAGGTTAAATAAAACCAGAAAATAAATGAATAAAAACTTTTAATTCTGTAACTTTGTGGAACAGTTAAATGTAAACATTACGATTTTTCCATTTTCAGATCCTGTTGTAGGTAATGTTGCGCCTCTTTCTTCATCAGGTTGATCTTGACAACGACCATTGCAAAAACGTAAATAACTTTTATAAACCTATAAAAAAAATCACAATTTTTGGAAAATTATGGACCAACAGAAGTCATAAGAGGTTATATATTTTAAAAATTATTAACAATAAAAGCAAAACTTTCATACGGCAGCTTTTTTAATAAAAATAAATCATATTTTTTTCATCAATGTCTGCTTTTTATTAAAATTAAAGCTATTTATACAATGCTTATTAAAGTTTTTTCTGATCATTTAATTCTAAACTAATTGACAAAACAATTTTTAGCAGTTGAAGTCGATTTCCTTTTATAATTTTCATATCTAAACAAGTATTTTTTTCCATAAACCAAACACAAACCATATGATAAACCAGAAGGTTAATCTTCATAATGTAATGTTCTCACTTACCCTGTCAATAATTAGAATAACGAACAAAAATAGGAGCCAATTTTAATGCTAGTAAGTTAACATATTTAATCTTCAAAACAAACTATTACGAGCCTACTGTTGTTCTCCGCTATTAATTGAGTAATGCAAAAATGAAAAAGAAAAAGCAGTAGTTGTAAATATAAAAAGTAATTTTTAATTTTTCAAGCGCTGTCGATAATATCTGATAAAATTTACAACTGCTGCACTGATATTTCGGTTGCTGCAACTCTGCAGCTCCAATGCGCGAGCCGCAACTATTGATAGAAAACTTTTTTGATGCGTTTAAAAAACTATTCTTTATTGAATAAAAAATTCCGATATTTACAAGTCAAGACTGATTAGCTTGGGTAAAAACGAATGATGAAGATCTCTAAACCAAATTTTCAACAACGTGGCCGAGTAATCAAAGCCGCCGAATGGATGGCGAACGTGATTGAAACGATTATAGTTCAAAATAAACTTGGATCAAAACTTCAAAAAACTACTCACGGTCCAAAATTCACTGTTGCGGAAAATCGCCTATGGTACTTTATTTCTTTCCTCATTGATCTTTGCAAGCATCCGTAATTACAATCATGTTTCTAAACAAAAAAAAAATATATACAAAATTTGGTGCTACTGTAGCGTGTGGTCTACCTCCCGTTATCACTATAGCGTGCAGTCTACCACTAAATCATTCATCTCTCATTTATGTAATAATTCAAAACACCACATATACATATCACACATAAAAGGTAAATTTATTTATTTTATTCTAGCGATACACACTTCGTATATCTTCTAAGAATGAAACAAATAAATCATGGGAATTTTTTCTCATTACCTTCCTGCAAAAATGGTCAAAATGAGACTGAAGCAGCTGACGACTAACGCCCCGCATATTCATAATCATAGTTTTAGCGTCCAACCATTATCAATTGCCTGCGTGTGTGCTCCTGTAGCAGGATCCAATTAATGTTGCTGGTGGTTCACCGTAGAATGCTGGTACCCCATGGCATTTAGGTTGCTATAAGCAGGCCATTCATCCGAATGAATTACCAAACTATCTGCACATTCCATTTCAATTATAGGGATTAGAGTGTTGCGGTCACGCCGTTCCACCCAAAAGTACCGACAGTTTACTTGTTTCTTTTTATTTTGAGCAGTTACGCGGTTTGATGTACAGGTGCGAGTCACGCGGTAGACCTCACTCTGCCACTCGGTAGGTGACGTATGGCGGTAGACCGCACGCTGTAGTAGCACCCAAAATTTTAACTGGACAACAATATTTTGACCTCTTCAGAAGTCGGTGGAGGTAATCACTTAAAGGTTGTTTTATGAGGTGGCCCCGACTTTTTTCTGCAAGAAGATTAACAGAAATGAAAATACAAAAATTTTAAAATATAGTCTGCTTATTGCACTTGTGCTGGTAGTCTTGGTTTTGTTTTAAAGTAATCGCCTTCTTACAAGTTCACTGGCCAAAACAGATTGACGAGACCAATTTCATCGTCAGAAAACTTTGAATAATCTGTTTTTATTCGAGAAAATGAAAAAAGTGTGGCTTTGCGTTTGGTTTTGCCTAAATAACTGGTTGCATTCAAAATAGATTAAAAAAGGAACATTGCGCTTAACATGATTTTAAAATTCACGTTGTGCTGCGGTTAACATAATTTAAAAACACAATGATCAAACATTTCATAAATTGAGTTTATGGAATCCAACAACAGTTTTGCTTTCTCAATCAAAAAAAAGTATATTCACTTCGGGGCAAGAATCTGAACCTATATCTTTAGTTTTGCAGCTTTCTCACGCGTATTCGTTAAAGAATTTAATTTTGATTTTTACTACAAATGTTACTTTCCGGTTGAATTAATTTGTATATTTTCAGAATAGCCTAAGAAAGTTATTACCAATAAAGTAACAATATCAAAACCAAAACTTACCGCTTTCTTCATTTTCAGATCTCGTTGCAGATCAATTTCCATTTCTTTCTTGTTCAGGCATATTTTGAGAAACAACCAAGATATTTGAATAACTTCTTTGAGTCTATAAAATATTTAGAATCGTTTCAAGAACAAACAACAACGGAAATAAAAAAACGTATTTTATTTTTTAATTGAAACCACGATAATACAATCGAAAAAAAAAAATCTAAGTTTCATGTAAAGCTGCGATAATAATTTTTGTCCGATTCACGCTACTTAAGAGATTTAAATTCAAGTGAGAACCAAAACAAACATTTTCAAAAATGTTTGTTTTTTCGGACGAGGGGAATGACTCGTCCAAACCTGCGCAGTCAGGTATTCGAAAATTCAAATTGTTTCGGATGAACAAATGATTTAATAGCGTTTGAATGTGTCAAAACAATTTCGGTTACACAATCTTTAACCACGAAACTATTTGAAATCAGAAACAATTTAACTAGATTTACCAAATAATCTAGACCTTATTCAAATAGAAAGAAAAATAAATACAAAAGCATTAATAGAAAAACATCACTAACGCAATTACAAAACATACCTAACCCTACTCTAGCTAAATTACCATATAAACAAACACTAACCTAACCCTAAACTAGCTAAGCAAAAATTGACCACGTTAAATGAATGAAAAACTCAGATTAGAACGCATTATTACGTCACTATAAACTGTTTTTTACCCAGGAAAATTCTAAATTAAGAAATGCTATGTAAAAGTTACTTAAACAAAGCTTTTAAGAACAAAATTACGCGCCGCGAGAGAACGAACAGAAAGAAAACAAATTACAATACTAATTAACTAAGTTGAAGAATTAGCGACGCGAGTTCAAATCCAAAAAAACGGTAAGTTAAACAATAAATAACAAAATTTAAAACATATAATAATCTTTTTGCCAAGCGGGAGGCTTTACTGTTCGCCTTCTTGACGGGACCTCACAGCTTGGCGCATGATCAGTCGCAACAGTTTAGCCTTAAGTATATTTTAAAAATTAAAATTTCGCCACTTGATGAAACTGGTTTGAAAAAAAGCTATTTTTGTTATCCAAATTAATTTTGATTTAAGATTTTTATATGTAAAAAAATTATGCTTTCCATTTACCCATCAAAGCCGTATGAACCCTGACAAAAACTGCTAATTTTTTTTCACCAGAAGATCAAATCTTCTCGATGTGTTGTTTTTTATTATGAAATAATTTTTATTGCGAAAAATACGAAAATAGATTTGTTGGATTGTTTTTTAAAACTTTTGTAGAAATGGTTTCCGATTTGTGCAAAGCTTTGATGCTTAATTTTTATTGTAATTGTTAAACTTCTTTCTTTGCTGTTGTGACGGAGTCGCAAAACTGCCTCGTCCTCGTCCAGCTCCTCATAAACGCACCTCACGACCAGCACTAAACTTTATGGTTTTATCTTTATTGATTAAAGCAATAATTGAGACGCTAGTCGGAAAGCGCTTTTCTATACAACAATTCACGTAAGTTAAAACCTAAACACAATGCCCACACACTCACTGACAATGTTGGGCGGACGAGCAAAGTTAACAACCAGACTGACAAATTACTACCAGCACTAGTCAATGTCCAAATAAACTAAATAATTGTTAGCAGCAAAAATCAATTCGAAATTCTGCAATTAAAATTCAATCTATCTTCCATCACTCAGCGTATATCACCAGTTCCAAAACAAAAGCTATTGTACAAATACAAAGTCACAAGTAACTCTGTTCAATACAACGTGGCATCACTCGATGCCAAACAGCCACGCGAAAAGGCATAAAAACGCAGCGCTGATTATTCAGTGCAAGAACAAAAAACGCGTTGATTCGAAACTCGTTAACAATTACCAACGTGGCAAACATTTACGCGTACGACATAACACTCCTCCCACGAAGACGTCAATACGACACTTAAGTGAAACGAAAAATATAATACAAACACAATCAAAAACACAATACTTACAAATCAAATAAATCTTTATAAAACGTTACATGCAAGCATTAAAAAAATGAAGTATTAATAAACAAAACACTCAATAACAAATTGCAGTTATGATTTTTACTCAATCGAGTTTGTTACCCGTTCCCTTATTAACTCCTAGAATCAAACAAAGTTTAGCAATAAGCCGTGTGATTACGGAGCTAGAAGTTTTAACATTAACCGTGCGAACTATACCCATTTATCAGGAAATGTTTTGACTATTCTACCCAGGACCCACTTCGACCTTTGTTGCATATCCTCAGCAATCAAAACTATGTCATTCGATTGCATATTCCTGTTTTTCTGAAACCACTTTTGCCTCTGAGAAAGGTTAGGGAGAAATTCCTTTGTCCAACGACACTAGAATTGATTGGTCATATATTGGATTTGAGCCAAGCGTCTACGCGTATATCAATGTTTGTTATCAAAAAGACCTGGAGGTAGGTTTGGTGTTGCCTTAAAAGTAGCAAGTGATTGGGAGTATGTGGTTCCAGGCCTTTGTCATGATACATCACTGGGACTAGTGGTCTAGAATTTAGTATGGCTTCAACTTCAGTCATAAATGTAATTAATCTCTCATCATTTAAACTTTAGCTCCTGATAAGATCGTTCAAAATCTTGCGCATGGAACGGATGATACGTTTCCAGGCTCCACCCATATGGCTAGCGCTGGGAGGTATAAAAATATAAAACCCACTTTATATTTTGTTGGCAGCAGTAGCGATCTATCTTGCTCTTATTTAATTCTTTAAGACACCTTCTCAGTATGCGTGCCGCGCCGACAAAACTTGTGCCGTTCTCAAAAAATTATACAATTGGGTTTGCCTCTACAGGCAGTAAATCGCCTCAAAGCGTTAAAGAACGAGTCTGCTGTCAAAGAATTCGCAATTTCTATGTGAACAGCTCTCATAGTTAGACATGTAAACACGCATCCATAGCGCTTAACAAGACTGCGCCATTGCTTAATCATAAACGGGCGGAAGTAATCTATGTCAGTATTATAAAACGGCCTCTCAAATGACTGTAGTCTCCATGGGGGAAGATCAGCCATGAATTGTTCTCCTACTTTGGCATTTCTTTTTCTGCAGGTAATGCATTGTTCTATTACATGCCGAACTTTAGAACTACCTTTCACAATCCAGAATTTTTTCCGTACTGAAGCCCAAGTGTGCCTTGTCCCTGAATGACCCATTTCAACATGGTGTTGTCCAATCACTAATTGTGAAAAGTGACAATGGAATGCTACAATAAAATTGCTGTAGCATTCCATAAATTGAGTTTTTATGATGCTCAATTTTATTCCATAAATTGAGTTGATCATTGTGTTCTTAAATTATGTTAACCGCAACGCAACATGATTTTTAAAATTATGTTAAGAATAATCTTCCTTTCCTTATTTTGAATGCAACCAGTCATTTAGGCAAAACGAAACGCAATGCTACACACTTTTCATTTTCTCGAATAAAAACAGATCATTCAAAGTTTTCTGAAGATAAAATGGCTTTCTTCAGTCTCTTTCGCCCAATAAACTTGTAAGAAGGCCATTGAAAATTTGAAAAACAACATGCAGAAAGCATAATTTGAAAAAAGCAAATACAAAAGATCATTAGGGAATTTAAAAAATACTAAATCAAGACCACAATATCTCGAGACCAAAACCAAAGCTACAAGCACAAGTGCAATAACGAGACTACATTTTAAATATATTTGTATTTTCGTTTTTGTTTATCTTATTGCAGAAAAGCGTCGGAGCCACCTCACATAAAACAAATCTTCAAATAATTGCTTCGGCCTGTTTTTGAAGATGTCAAGATATTGTTGTGCAGTTGAAATTTTATATTTAGTTTTTAATTTTTTTATTTTGTTTAGAGACATGATTGTAATTACAGATGCTTGCAAAGATCAATGAGGAAAGAAATAAAGTACCATAGGTGTTTTTACGCAACAGTGAATTTTGGACCGTGAGTAGTTTTTTGAAGTTTTGATCCAAGCTTATTTTGAACTATAATTGTTTCAATCACGTTCGCCATCCATTCGGCGGCTTTGACTACTCGGCCACATTGTTGACTACGAAAATTCGGTTTAGAGATATTCATCATTCGTTTTTACCCAAGCTAATCAGTCTTGACTTGCAAACATTGGAATTTTTTATTCAATAAAGAATAGTTTTTTAAACGCATCAAAAAAGTTTTCTATCAATAGTGGCGCCTCGCGCATTGTAACTGCAGAACTGCAGCACGCTAAATATCAGTTCAGCAGTTGTAAATATTATTAGACATTATCGGCAACGCTTAAAAAATTAAAAATTGTAGTTTTTTTATATTTACAATCACTGCACAGATATTAAAGGTGATGCAGTTCTGCAGCACCGATGTCTATTAATATTCGATGATAAGTCGACACTGTCCATTAATGTTCTTTGACTTTTAAAGAGTTATCAATTTTTTTCTCAGCATTTTCTTTAATACAATTTGACCGGTGAAATCAGAACAAAACTTGTCATTTGTGCTTCCTCCAGGATCATTGACCGTATCGGTGCTTACAGAATCTGATAATCTTTGATTGGATACATTAACATGACCATCAACATATGACCTTACAAAAAGAAAGAGGTGTGGTGCAAGAAAAATAGGGCCGGCCACTGTATAAAGTGCCAAGTTTTTTTGTCCAAAAAAAGTCGTCACTTTTAATTTATGTCTAAAATCTCTATTTTTGTCTTAAAACCGTAGTATTCTTTAAAAAAAGTCACGACTTTTAACCTAGTGTAATATCCCTCCCTACTTTTGTCCGAAAGTTAAGGTGCAGATAGGGGGCCACCGTCATGGTGCTACCATAAATAATTAGAGCAATATTTTGCTTAGAAGGGCCACTTTTTGACGTTTTTAAAGGGGGGCCGTGCGGCCGCTCCGTTTGCTCCGTAGAAAAGCCATCATTGAACTTCATTAAACTTCATTGAACAAACCATTTATTTCTTCAACAGTTAAGAATGTACTACATCACACAACCACTACCAAATTTTTGGACAAAACTTGACACTGTAATTAAATACAACAACAATAGCCTGGAAATTTTTCATCCTTTATTTTTGTAGCTACTTGCAATTTCTGCTACTTTTTTATTTAAAAAACCACTAATTTAAATATAAATTAATTACTGTTTAACTCTGATTTTTATAACTAGACTAGAAACTAGGTGTATTTTTAATCGAATGCAAGTTTGAATTCGAGTTTGAGTTGTTCATTTTCAATTTTTCGAGTTCAAGTTCAAGGTCAGACCTGTTTAGAATATTTCTAAATCTGGTTTCACAATTTTCGAATATTTAAAAAAAAATATTAAATCATACGCAAGAATTGAGAAAATAGACTTTTGTTTAAGTAATAAAATTTAAAAAAGCTTTTTATGTTGAAAATGATACCACACTAGGCTTATATTTTTTCACATCAGTAAAAAATATAATTACTAAATGTTAAATTAAAAGCTAAGTGTTGCTTAAAAATTATTTATAACTTCAATTTGTAACATCAATTTCGAAAATTAAGTTGTATATTTTTGTAACATATCGATTAACTACGCTCATAAGCTTCATAGTGACGTCACACTACTCGCACGTTTTATCTGTATGTTCGTTTTGCTGACCATTGTAAAATACAGCTTGCTTTCAAGTTAGACGCGTGTTAGAAAACATTACATGGTGTCAGAAGTGGGATTCGAACCCACGCCTCCATTCGGAGACCAGAAACATAAAAGAAATCACTTCAGAAATTCAAGCTGACTCGACGGTTTTCCAAATGTGTAGTCTTCAAAGCAAACCGACCGGCTCAAAAATGCGATCAACGCTTACGGTGCTTGATCACCATAACAGCACTAGTACTTTATCTTTTAAACTGGACACCGGCTCGGAAGTGAATGTTTTGCCTTTAAGCTTATACAAACAAATGCGTTTAGCTCCTTTTTCATCTACATCTACGATATTGCGTGGTTTTGGTAATGCGTTAATTAAACCATTAGGCACGGTAGAGATGATTATTTGTGATAGAACGGGTCGTAAATTTTCGTTGATTTTTTTTGTTACTGATATCATTCATACGCCAATAGGGTTGTAATCCCGGGAAATCCCGATCCCGAATTCCCGGGATTTGGGGTATTTTTTCCAATCCCAATCCCGGGATTATATGTCTAGAAATCCCGGGACTTATTAAATTTAGTATACCCCTGATTGACCGTTTTATGTCAGCCTACGGAAGTGAGCATCATGTAATGTTACAATTCTAAAGTACAGAATTAAGTTTTGCGTACCCTAGCTCAGCGTTTCTCAAATGGTGCACCGCAAGGGTTAGCTAGATGCGCCAAACTTGTATTTCGTAAATTTACGACCTGTTATTTGCACTATTCTTTATTTTCGGAATTTATAAAATTGGATACGATGACCATCTTGAAGTTGTAATATATCCGACATTGCAATTATTACAGTCATATTCTTGGCGCAAAACCCTTTTCCTGGCATGCTGCTCTACATGAGTGGAGTCAGAGTCTCAGAGACTAAATGAAGTTACTATTTTCTACACTCGATAAAGTTGCTGATGGAAACAGTATGATGTGCTCTATAGCAGCTAACTGATAGCTCAGCTTCTGCCCAGAGAATGAGTGTAAGACACGAGCGCACACAGTGTAAAGAAGTCAGTACTGTGTAGTTAACTAGCAGTATAAATTGTGATGTCATACAGCATTGTTTGTGGCCCACATTTTTAATGAAATTGGAACAATTGTGTTCCCTTGCGCAATGCTTTGCGGAATTGAGCATAGGAAAGCATAGACACTTACTTACAGTTGCAGTAGTTTAGTTGGTCACTGGCAAATTAAGAGTTATGTGCTTTCAGGTATATAAATAAAGTAACAAGACGCAAAGAAAAAACAAGCAATAGTAGCATATTTGTTAAGAAAGCACATCTAAAGATTCATTTAAGCAAATGGGTAGAAAGTGTTGTGTAACGTATTAGGATGGAAACTATGATAGGAAACCTAAGGAAAAAGCGTACTGCAATGTATTCAATTTATTGCCTTTTTCATTCAGCGACCAGTAGATTGATAATAGTGTATTACAACTGTTCCTAAGTTTTCTCTAGCTTTCAAGTTAACCTAAAATCGTGACTTCCTTTTTTTATTTATTTTTTTATTTAGTTCAGTTTGTATAATAACTTTACAGACTTTATTTACTACGCTTCACTGCTACGAATCATTACTTATCTTGTCGCAATTTTTACAATTTTACAATCCCAATGTCGAACTTTGAAGAAGTCGGTGCTAAAAGAAAGTCAGAGGTGTGGCAGCATTTTTTGTTTTGCAAAAGCACAGAAAAAGCAAAGTGTAAATTGTGTCAAACAATTTTAAAAGCTTCTGGGTCCAGCACAAAGGGACTTATAATTCACTTGAAGTCAAAGCATAAGATTGAGGTGAAGTCTTGCCTGGACATTGAGGATCGGCCAAAACCCAAAATCAGGAAAATTGATTCATTCTTCAAGTCAAAAAAACCCAGCCTGGAAGAAATACTGAGCCAGCTAACTGCCGTGGATGGACTCACATTCAATCAAATTGCCAGAAGTGAAAGACTGCATCGAGCATTTAAGGCTGATGGTTATGTCCTGCCCAAATCACACCAACATGTTCGTAATCTGGTGATCAAAAACTTTGAAAATGTCAAGAAGTTGGTCAAGGAAGAGCTTGATGAAATCAAATTGAACAATGGTCGTTTTTCTATCACGTTTGACGAGTCGACATCTGCAAGGAGTCGACGTTATATGAACATAAACTGCCATTTTCAAGGAGGGTTTCATTCACTAGGATTGGTCCGCATTCATGGCAGCATGGACACAAAAAAAGCAATCAGGTTGGTTGAGGATCGACTAAATTGCTTTGGCCTTGACCTGAATACTGATATTGTTGCTATGATCACTGATGGTGCCAGTTTGATGGTGAAGTTTGGAAAAGAAACAAGTCCACTCCATGTGATATGCTATGCTCATGCGATCCATTTGGCCATTTGTGATGTCTTGTACAAAAGACAACCAAGTGCAGCATTCAGTGATGACCTTGACTCTGACAGTGCCAGTGCTGAGGAGGAAGGAACAGATGATGAAAAACAGGCTGAAAAGGTTGACAAAGCTCCGACTTTGTCTCCGGACATTCAGTTCATAGTCAAGAAAGTTCGAAAAATTGTAAAAATATTCCGAAGATCTCCTGTGAAAAATGATGATGCTCTTCAGCCATTTATCCTGGAGACATTAGGCAAAGAAAAGAAGCTACAGCTGGATTGCAAGACAAGGTGGAACAGTTTGCTATCAATGCTAGAGAGGTTTTATGAACTTAGAAAAGAGATAAAAATGGCTTTAGTTCAGCTGGACATTCAGTTTGAATTGACTGAGGAGGACATGATGATTATTAAAGAGCTGTGTGATGCTTTGGCTCCTATCAAGGTTGCTGTAGAAGCACTCTCCAGTGAGGATGCAGACATTCTTTTGGCAGAAAAAGTAATTGCATTTACGTTGAAAAAGCTTTGTGAGCAAGGAACTAAAATTGGCCAGGAATTGAAGAGCAGATTTGAAGCTCGAATTAAGGAACGCCGCAATGCTGAACTTGTCCATCTTTTGAAATATTTGAAGAATGCTTCTTATCTTGATCAACCTCAAGATCAATTTGGACACAAAGTTAAACGTCCCAAAATTGCTGCTCTAGCCACCAAAATCTTGCAAAGACTATTTCTTCATTATGATGGCAATGAAGACAACCCTGAAAACCTTAATGTTGATGGTGCCATGGTAGTAGTTGACCAAGAAAAGCCAATGACTTTAGCTCAGGAGTTTCATGCTTTTGTAGAAGATGACGAAACAGAAGATACCAAAAACACTGACCTGAGCGCTGATGTGGTCCAAAAAGAGATGTTGTTGTACGAGACAAGCAAAAGAAGGCCTGAAAATCTTGAAAGGTTGTTTACTGCTCTTAAAACTATTAAGCCCACATCAGTTGAGGCCGAAAGGGCCTTTTCTGCCCTTGGCTATTTTGCTAACAAAATCAGGAGCCAAATGAATGATGCCACTCTAGATGCTCTTATATTTCAGCGTCAATATTACAAGAAATAAAGAGGTTTTTGTTCTTTCCATACTACTTTTTTTAATTATTTGCTCAATCCCGAATAATCCCGGGATTATAAGTCTAAAATACCGGGAAATCCCGATCCCGGGATTGTATAAACTGGTCCCAAATTTACAACCCTATACGCCAATACTCGGCGAACATGCATGTGAACTATTAAATTTAGTTAAAAAAAATAGAGGACATTTCGGAATCTTCAAACCTTACCTTAGACATGGTTACAAACAATTTTTTAGAAGTCTTTTCTGGCACGGGTTTATACAAAGAAAAATATAATATTACATTACGTGATGACGCAAAACCGGTTATACAGCAACCACGACATATTGCTTATGCGCTTCGCCCGAAATTAAAAGCAACTCTGGAACGTTTAACTAGAGATGGCATGGTTGCTGATGTGGATTGCCCAACTGAATGGGTGAGCAATCTGGTAGTGGTAGAGAAGAAAGATAAAAGTTTACGTTTGTGCTTGGATCCGAAGCCTTTAAATGCTGCAATAATGCGAGAACGTTATGTTATTCCAACTCCAGCTGATGTACAAGCGCAGCTTTGCGGCAAACGTGTTTTTTCGGTCATTGACATGAAAGATGGCTATTGGCACGTTGGCCTCACGGAAAAGTCATCATTTCTCACAACATTTCATACGCCGTAGGGGAGAAAGCGATTTTTACGGATGCCTTTTGGGCTATGTTCAGCAAGTGAAGTCATGCAAAAACGCAATGAGAGCACATTTGGTGATATTAAAGGAGTACATATTATAGCTGATGATATTATAATAGCTGCAGAAGACGAGAAAGAGCATGACGCTATAATGCTTGCATTGCTTTCCAGAGCAAGAGAAAGTGGTGTTCGATTTAACCGAGAAAAGATACAATTTAAAGTAAATTCCGTAAGTTATATGGGACATTTTGTTACAAAAGAAGGATTGATGCCAGATGACCAGAAAATTGATGCAATTGTTAATATGCCTCCACCTATAGATGTCCCCTCACTTCAACGATTTTTAGGAATGACGAAATACCTTTCTCAATATATACCAAATGAATCTTCTATCACAGCCTCTTTGCGTAAACTTCTAAAAAAAAATTCTGAATGGACTTGGGATAATGAGCATGACGAAGCTATAGCAAAGTTAAAGCTTGCCTTGATTAGTAAACCTGTGCTAGCTTTCTACGATGTTAACAAGGCAGTTACTGTTCAATGCGATGCATCGCAAGACGGACTAGGGGCGTGTTTGATACAAGAGGGCAAACCTGTTGCATTTGCTTCAAGATCATTATCTCCAGCTGAAAGAAACTACGCTCAGATAGAAAAGGAATTACTATCTATTGTGTTCGCATGCGAAAAATTCCACCAGTACGTCTACGGACACCGAGCTGTGACAATTGAAAGTGATCACAGGCCCTTAGAATACATATGGAAAAAACCACTAAGCAAAACTCCTCCACGACTGCAACGTCTCATGCTTCGTCTGCAGCTTTATGACTTTAAAATCAAATATGTTCCAGGAAAGTATTTGTATCTGGCCGACACATTATCAAGAGCTTATCAAACAGATACTCATGATGCAAAAATAAATCAGGATCTTGTTCAAGTGGTTCATTCGCTTATTATAAATCTGCCTGTTACCAAAACAAAATTCGATGAGATTCAACAAGCCACAAAAAACGATGAAATTTTACAAAAAGTTAAGACTTATTGTCAGACTCGTTGGCCAAGGTGTCAAAAAAATGTTTGTTTATCTGTACGACCCTATTGGAATGTGCGTGATATGTTGCATGTTATAGATGACGTAGTTTTTTATGACCAACGCATCTTTATACCAAAATCTTTACAACCGCAAACACTAAATTTAATTCACGAGTCGCATTTTGGTATTGAAAAATGTAAATCTCGAGCAAGAGAGTTGGTTTATTGGCCTAGTATGAATGCTGATATTGAGCGCATTGTCAAAAATTGTGAATTGTGTATTAAGTATCAAAACAATCAACAACGTGAACCCATGATATTGCACGCTATTTTGAATGAGCGCTTTCTTAAAGTGGGTATTGATATTATGACTTTTCAAGCCAAAGATTATCTTGTGATTGTTGATTATTACTCTAAATATCCTGAGTTACAATGTTTATCTGACAAAACAGCTTCTACTATTATTGAACAATGTAAAAGCGTTTTTGCGCGGCATGGTATACCTGTAGAAATTGTGAGTGACAATATGCCGTTTCAAAGTAATGAATTTATTGCGTTTGCCAAAGCTTGGGGCATCAAAACTACCACTTCAAGCCCGACATACAGTCAAAGTAACGGTCAAGCTGAACGCAGTGTCCAAACTCTTAAAAAGATTCTGAAAAAAGCTCACGAAGAAAACACAGATCCGTATTTAGCTCTTTTAGAATATCGTAATACTCCAGTTTCAGGCATGAAATATTCTCCGGCTCAGATGTTAATGAGCAGACGTCTAAGAACAAAAATACCTGTAGCGACATCATTGTTAACCCCCAATATTGTTGATCCGTCTGCAGAATTAATCAAAGCGCAATCTCGTCAAAAACGTTATTATGATCGCTGTGCAAATCCATTGAAACCTTTGCAGAAAGAAGATGTTGTATGTTATCGTAAGAACAAAAAATGGAATAAGTCATGTGTTGTCGATGTGCGCCCTGAACCACGCTCTTACACGATTTGTGGCGAGAAAGGTTTCCTGCGCAGAAATTGCCGTCATTTATACAAAGCAAATTTAACTTTTCCGACTTACAACAGACACTTTCAAAGTCAGAGCTAATTTTAAACAAAACTCTGACGTAAACCAACCACAACTTGAGCCACTTTCTAATAGCCAATCTTCAGGCTCAGTTATGCATGAATCACGTCCTACATCTCGTTACAGGCGGCCCATCAAATTTCCGTCCAAATACAAAGACTACATTGTATAGTGCGCATTAAAAAAGCTTGTTTGTTTTATTTTATTTTCAGTGTGTCATTTGATTTTTTTAGAAGGAAGATGTAACATATCAATTAACTACGCTCATAAGCTTCATAGTGACGTCACACTACTCGCACGTTTTATCTGTATGTTCGTTTTGCTGACCATTGTAAAATACAGCTTGCTTTCAAGTTAGACGCGTGTTACAAAACATTACATTTTAATCAACCAAAGATATGCAATTTGATACATGTGTATAAAATGTACGCATGATCAAAGATAGAGCACAGTGACAAAGATTTTGTGGTTTATATATAATTCGGGCTCTGTACTTGGTTCTGATTTAAATTTAGAAGCGGTTCTAAAAAATTAGTTATAGAAAATCAGCATACTTTTAATTTGGAATGAATTGTTTTATATTTTAATTTGAGTTTAAAAAATAAGCGTTTCAGTTAATAATTATTCGCATTAACATAAACTATGAGTGAGCCCGTCTTTGCTTCACCGTAGAAATATGCAACCTCAGCGCTGCCGAGAAAAGTGTGTATAACAAGGTCAAACCGCGTGGCTGACTTGCGTTACGCTTACTCATTGTTATTCGTATGCTACTGCTACAAACGCGATTTCATTTATTTCAAATGGTAAAAAGTTGTTTTGCACTCGCTGCAACGAGAGATTTGAAGTAGACTTATTTCACTTAATCAAGATTCAAGAAGTGAAACTGTAAGGATTTAAAATTATTTGACAACAATTTAAGCGCCAAGGGCCATCACTCTATTTCAAAACTGCAACTTTTCGTGGGCCTCATATTTTGGCTTCAAAGGCCGCAGGTTGTATACTCCTGGTTTACAAAGTTAAAGGTTTTGCCTGAATAGCCACTTTGAATTTTGAACTGCAATCTTATTTTTTCACAAGCTTTGTTTTAAGAAAGCTTTTCTTCCAATTTTTAATGTAATGTTACAACTACCAAACTCAAAACATCAGCTTTGATTTCACAAGTGTTACGGTGAACCCTTTAACTGAGATGATTCTAAGAACTTAGCTCAGTGATTCTCAAACCGTGTACCGCGGCACACTAGTGCGCTGTGAGAGATTTTCAAGTGTGCCGCGAAACGTTTAAAAAACATTAGTCTTTACACAAATGGTTCGTAACCTTTTCGGTTCAATTTTCCTTTAAGTCGAATGATCAAATTCGAATTACTCTCTTGATATTTTTAGTGACAATATTTTGTGAGACGCAATTTAGCCAATGTTGACTATTAACTCTGTGGTGTAGCTTATAGGCTTTGCATAATAATCATACCAATTAAAAAGATTTTATTTGTTCACATCTTATCACATCAACAGTAAAAGTAAGTGCTCGTTTAATTTTTGCGATTGGTTTCTTTTCGTAAAGGTCTCGAGTAAAAATTTTCGGTTGAAAGCGAGCAGTGCAAGTAACTACACATTTTTGTTTCATACTAGATGTCAACGAAAAATTGACTTCTTAAAAAATAGACCGGCACATTTTAACGCTAAAAATTGTACGAGTATGTTTGGAGCCATTTTTTTTTGATCTACCAAATAACATAACTTAGCCTTCATTAAAATCTAACTTCATTTCACTTTAATTAACTAAATCAACTTTTTTACATATTGTTTTTCTTAACCGTTAATCAAATTACCTACTTTAGCGACCGTGGCTACTTTTAACATCAGTTGGATGTGTGGCCAAGTAACTAACAATGCCATATTGATGGTGCACGCAAACGACACAGTTGTGCTTCTAAACTTACTCACGTCGTTCTGTTATGCTTTTGGGAAAGACACCTTACGGCGCTTTCCTCTCCTTGACAATGTTAAATTTTATTCGCATCTCATCTCAAAATAAAAACTAAAATAACAAAAAATTTCCAAGTGGGCAGAAGTCTTGGTATCTCCGGAAGCGGATCGGCCCTGGTCGGGGCAATCCCCTGACGTCGACCTAAGTATAGCGCCTTTGCCACTTTCCGGTGAAGCAGGAAGATAATTATTGATTAAAAATATTTAAAGTGAAACGGTTCTTTATTCGATTGTGACTTTTTAAATAAACATAATTCCAAAAATATACTTTTGGACATTTTTGTTACTGTATAGTTACTTTATAATCCGATTGACTTCTTTAGATATTTAGATCATTTCCACTGCATCAGAACAGAAGAATTTCCCCCTAGTGGAAATATTTCACGAGTTAGGTCACCGGTCGTTTCAAGTTTTAAAACGCTTTCGTTTTAATTTTTGTAGGGTTCCATTTTGCATCTATGTTTTTATTGCTTTTGTTTGTGGAAAAAGCCATGTTAAAATATTAAATTTAGATGAATTATTAAAAATCATTATTTTACTGATTTACGTCTGTTTTGCTGCAAACTTAGCAGACGTAGATGTTGTAGCAATTTTGAATTGTCGGCTTGAGAAAATTTAACTTAATATTGTGACCGCGGTAACTTGTGCTATTATGGTCAAAAATTTTAGCTTTTTGTCTTTTGAAAATGAAACTGTTAAAACGCTAAGTTGAATTTTCAAGATGATTTTTGGTTGCTGCAGTCATGTCTTTTTCTTCTTCGTCCAATAAACCATTAGCAAATATAATTGCTGCGGTAATAGCAAAATTATATTCTATCGATAAAAAGGTGATTTTATGACTAAACAAATTTTTAAGTCTGTTAATGAATCTTTCTAAAATAAAAATTGACTGATGATCTTTTCCAACAGCAGCTGCCACTCCAACATTACTTCTTTCTAACCGACAATGTGTGTGATAATCTTTTCAAAAGCAATGAAAAAACAACTTATCGGTCAAAAGAAGAAATGCAACTTATTGATATTAAGTGTGCCGCAAAAAAAGTTATAAATTGTTTGTGTGCCGTAAGGCGAAAAAGTTTGAGAACCACTGACTTAGATGGAAGGCCTAGTTTTTCAATTCTCGCACGCGTTCTCAACACGAACGTTAGCCGAGGACAGTGTATTTGAACAACAAACTAACGAGGTTATAAGAATTTATGCAAGAGAAAAATTAAAAACTGCTTTAGACCTGCCTATAAAAATAGAATATTGCTTAGAATTACCATTAGAATTATCAGCACATTACGAATTTGAAACAATTATATAAACTAAGCAACACAGAAAACAATAGCACGAGAATTTAAATACACGACCAATGGTAAAACTGTCTTTGATTAACTGCACGTGATAGGCGAACAAAGTAAATCCAAAGCAGCCACGAAGGAAAAAGGCAACAAATATACACAGTACGCGTGGCATTCTCATGAGGCGAGAGTATTTCTCACCTTAACATCGCCGGCCCAAAATTGCGGCACCATGGTTACGAAGGTAGAGCAATTTTCAAAACACGAAAGGGGAGAGAACTATCAACACTGCATTTGAAATTAACCTAAATAAAAGCCGATTTACGCTCTACTAAGCAAACATTGAAGGCAATAAGACGTGCATAGGGACAATAGCTACAAACATTACGTAAGCACACCAATGGGGGCACCATACAAACACAAAAAATTCGCGGGCATAGGAAAACGTTAAACATCACATTCCAAAACACATAATTTACGAATATCGCGCGTGAGTTCTTTTCCATCACTTGTTCGCAATACTGCCCGCCGACACAATTGGTCCCGATCACGAATGATTGATTTTACAACCTTCGGCCAAGAACAGTGAGGGACTTTATCGTCTTTTGAGGACTAGGAAATTAGGTCGTACGTTCTCCTGAGGCAGAATCCATTTATGACGTTTTGTAGCATAGTCAGGTACTTAGAACGCCAACGCTGCCAGAACAAATCAGCTTGCAAATGAGTCGCGCGGTATGATTTGCGCAAACCATCCGAATTGACAAATACGTCAGAGGGTATACGTCAGAGGGTAACTCAGGATCGATATATCCGTTCAGCAAAGTGATCGGAGACAGGGTTTGGAAATCTTAAGGATCAGTGCTAACTCGAGTGAGCGGTCTGCAGTTCAATATGTGCTCGATCTCTGAGAAGAGTGAGCAGCTCTTCGTCTGTTAGCGTACGAAAATACATCAGAGCTTTCATGGCTTTACGAAAGAGTCGAATAATTGTCTCCCAGACCCTCCCTTGATGACTTGCAAACGGTGGGGATCGGCGAAACTGGATACCACGGAACGACATTTCATCGCAGA
Organism: Diplosoma virens; assembly: GCA_963680785.1. Lineage (NCBI taxonomy): Eukaryota > Metazoa > Chordata > Ascidiacea > Aplousobranchia > Didemnidae > Diplosoma > Diplosoma virens. The sequence continues at coordinate 16,075,062 of OY796880.1, forward strand.
TCTCTCTTCGTCTCAGACGCCCGAGCCCTCTTTTTAGCTCCAACTCGGGGCCAACGAAGTTTGTAGCGTTGTCGCAGTAAAGTATCTTCGTTGATGAGCCTCTAACAGCCAGAAACCCGCGCAACGCCACGAGAAATGAGCCAGTGGTTAGGTCAAAAGCCACTACCAAGTGCGAAGCACGAGACGCCATGCAAGTAAAGACACAACAATAACGTTTCAAGGTGTTGCGATTGAACTTGACCGGAATAGGTCCCATAAAGTCTACACCGATCGCCGAGAACAAACATTTGCCTGACTGCACTCTCCCGAAAGGCAGTGGGCTCATAATTTGGACCTCAGGGCCGACCCGTCCATTACGACATGCCATGCATCGTGTTTTAATGGCGTTCTTTATGGTTCTTTCTTGTCCATGACAAAGAACCTTTCGCGCAGATCCTTTATTACGCATGGCATTCTATTGTGCCTGCTCTTCCGATAAAAATGATTGATTATGAGCGCCGCTAAATGACTGTCCTTAGGAAGCAAGATAGGATGCTTAAAATTATATGATTCATCGGATCTCTGAAGGCACCCTCCGATTCGCATGACGCTATTTTCCACGAATGGACAAAACTTGACCAGAGATCGCAATTCTTTTAGTGCTTTTCCCCAAACGCCCAGAAGCAACTTCGGAACATGGACAAAGCTGGAGCGCCTCTACCAAGCCCGGATATTCTTGACGTTGAGCCAGGAAAATAAGAGCGAGAAGAGCGGAATCGTACTCTTGGGCGGTAATAAAGTCTTCTTGATGAGATATGTTTCCAGCCACTCGATCACGAAGACGATTCTTCAACCTAAGGAGCCAGCCGGCCGCACGCACTGCACGCGGCAGGTCACTAAAGCGGTTGATGATTCTGCCGAGTGCACCTTCTTTCAATCCCGAGAAGGTCGGTGCTTTTTATCCTCAGTTATATTACAGCAAGCGTTGGCATTAACCACTAAAGTTGTGTCATCTAGAACGTGGTCATTCGGCACCGGTTTTCTGGATGGCCACTTCTCTTCATCTTCGAGCAAAAACGCTGGGCCTTTGAGCCATATATTAGCTTTTGAAGGTTGCGTGGGTGAAACTCCGCGTAAAATACATCCGCTGGATTTTGTTCTGTATCCACCCAACGCCATTGGTCGACTGGAAATATTTACCGAATTCGCTTAATTCTATTGGATTCAAAAATCGGGCGACGCTTTGAGGTGTCTCTCAAGTAGCTCAGTACGACCGTCCAGTCCGACCACAGAACGGTTTTTTCAATGTTCAAATCGATTTCACGTTAGATGAACTTGGCCAGACGGGCAGTAACCAACGCAGCGCACAATTCGAGTCGGGAAACGGACATTACCTTGACGGGGGCAACGCGCAATTTGCCCATAATGAACGACACAACGTAACGACCATCAATGTACATACGCAAGAAACAAACTGCGCCCATGCCCGCAATTGACGCGTCCGCGAAAGCATGCAACTGAACACTTCGAAAATCATTACATGAGGTGAAACAACGAGGAATCGTAATGTGGTTTAAGCTCATTAAAGCCTTGACAAACTTAACACAAAAGATATATTCTTGCCCCGTGATCTCGGCATCCCAAGTTAAGCCTTCTTTTGTGACCCTTTGAATAAATGATTTTAAAGGAAGCATAAACGGCGCTACCATGCCTCCACGCCTAATGAGTCGAATACGCTCATGACAAGAGAGAACAATCCTCTACGTGTAAGTGGACCAGAAAATTCCTTAACTTTGACCGCAAATGTATCCGTTTTTGGGATGCCAGACGAACCCAAGGGTCTTGTGGCCTGGCAACGTATCATTAAAGAAATCAAATTATTTCAAGTGTGGTGCCAAGCGGTCTGGTCGTAACGACTTAAGTACAGCAGAGCAATTACTAGAAAACTTGGTAAGCTCAAACCCCTCTCCGCTCTAAAAGGGATATAACATCGTGAGCAAGAGCAACGGCGGACTGGTTATTAGGAACCGACTTTAACAAGTTGTCAACATAAATGTTACGCTTCACCGCTTGGACCGAGTCTGGGGTCAAATTGGCATGATTTTCATCGGCAGTGCTACTAAGTGCAAACCCAGCCACCGAAGGCGAACTAGTCAAACCAAAACAGTGTACAGTGAGCTGATAGACTTTGGGTGGTTTTGAAATGTCGTCATCTTCCCACCATAGAAAACGCAATGCAGATTGGTCTCGGGGATCAACTTTAACCGAATGAAACATTGCCCGAATATCGCCGACCAAAGCGATTGGGTATCTACGGAAACGTGTCAAAACGACCACTAAGTTATTTGCATTATCAGGTCCTTGCAAAATTTGTTCAATGAGAGATGTGCCTTTTAAATCGTGCAGCACAATCACACAATACAAAATTTTCCCTCACTGCAATGATGAGGAATGAACCACGCATTACGGCCGAAATCGGCTCATTCTGGAGGTTTAACAGCGTGGCCGAGAGCAATCAACTCATAGATTTTATCTCTGTATTTAATGAACAACTCCTTATCTCTTACCAATCTCCGTCCTAATGATTTCAAACGAGAAAGAGCCATCTAGTAGTTGTTAGGAAGGCAGGGGCACCCCTTCTTCCATGAGATTCGTACTTGAAAGCGGCCCTCCACCAACTCGTAAGAGTCCTTCTTTTGCTTTTCAGCTTCCTCATCATCCAATAACGGAAGCAGCTCATCCGGATCTCTGCATTGATCACCATAGTCGAAGTGACGACAAGGACAGACAGAATTCAGTGCGGATTCAGCCCGGGCGTCCACTAAAAGATTTACTCTGCAACAAGAATTGTTATGCCCGGCCGAATTTCGACCATGTAAGACCCAACCAAGCGGAGTCTTGCCTGCCCATAGACTAGAATCGCCATCTTGTCGGATTTCTGAGATACATGCAGAGCGGGAGAGTTAATTCCTATAATCAATTGTACAGTCTTATTATTGGCTACACTGGGAATCTCGAGACCGGTGAGGTGCGGGTTACTCATAATATCCTGCTGTGAAATGCTTCCACTAAAATCTGGCATCTGTGGCACAACACCTACTTCTTTCAGCCGAAACGTCTCCTCCTCAGATACTCCGCGCATAGCGCATTCCACTAAAGAGCTGTCATATTTCTCGACGACCCCATTAGCCAATTGAATCTCTGAAACCGTTGATGTACCAGACAGCCCGAGGTTGGTATATAAATCTTTGGCCATTAGGTGGCAGTATGCTCCGCTATCCAGTAGCGCCAGTGTATCCTTACAGGCCCCTGTAATTTGATTAATGACACAAACGGGTATTACCTGCAACCGAGTTCTCATCCCCTTCGCTCGAGATGTCCTGTGCCGACGAAGCTGTTGCATCTATTGGAGGTGATGAGGTATCCCTCACGGATGCCGCAGAGTCGGAGGGTTCGGACGCACCTTTATCATCGCGATGCATCAACGTGTGGTGTTTCCCGTAGCATTTATGGCACCTGGTCTTACTCGAGCAATATTTTACGCCATAACCCTTACCCAAACGATTAGAACATAGCCGTTGATGTGGCACAAACTTTTTGCGATCTGCAAAGGACAGCTTCTGGAAGACTTCGCATCTTCCCACCTGATGACCTAATGTATTACAATAGTTACACCTGGGCAAGGTTTCTACGTTACTCGGCCTCTTAGTTACAATCCTATGGTCATTATCTTTAGAGGTTTGGACCACTTTTTCCCTCGCTTTACATCCCGTGGTAGTAATCTTAGAATTGGATGATTTTCATAATCTACCAAAACGAGAACACAATAATCTATGTTCCTGATCAATATACAAAGGGCACAGGGCACACAACGTCCATATCAAAACCGCGGTCAAGAGCTAACTTAGTAAAATCGTTCTGCAGATTATGTGGAAGACGCATAAAAATTCGTTCAGCTATGGAAGCAGCATTTAACGAATTGCCGGCCCCTGCAGCTTCTAGCACAATCTTACAGTTTATTAAACCGGAATAAAAATCTTCAAGCCCGACCTCTGTGTGGCTTATCACACCACCCTCACAAACCGAATTAATAAACGCTTGAACAGCGACTTGGGGTGAACCAAACGCTTTATGTAAAAGTCGAAGGCTTCATTTAAAGCTATATCCGGAGACAGCATGACGCAGCTAGAAATTAATTTATGAGCTCGCCCCTCGGTGGTATCCAAGAGCAAGTGTAGCGCATGACCTAGATCGCTTTACCCATACGCATTTAAAATGCGATCTTCAAATTGCCGTATAAATTGATAGTAATCTAGTGGGTTACCATCAAAATTATCAGAGTCCAAAGTGGTCTCTGATCCCCTACAACGAACCAACAACTACAGCGAACCAACATTAAGTCATTTACGTTACAACTCAACTCAACTCAACTCACCCGATAATCTGGAAGCCCCGTTGCCAGAAGGGTTGTACGCAGCAACTTCACATGTCTTGGCAGGAGCAACAACGCGAACGGCCGGAATTTCGAACAACCGGTGGAGGATACAACTGATGTGGCATTGGTCCCAGGGACAGCTCCGAAAATCGCCGACCACGAATTTCCGTTTCATCTTCCCTGAGCGCATAGGTTACAGCCGGAGATTCACGCTGTAGATCGTTCTCCTTTCTTGATTGACCTTGACGCTTGTTCGTTGGAATATTATGCAGGTACTCCATCACCTTCTCATGGGCAGACAGACGTGGGGCAACACTTTCTGAAACTGACAAGTCACTACATGGTTGAGGAAGCATCCGCAATGAGGTTAGCTTCGGTAACATCAGCTTCGGCTTCGGCTTGAAGAAAAGCCTGTTCCGACTTGAGCTGTAACTGTTTCAGTCGCGATTGCTCTTCGGCCTGTTGCTGTTTCAGTCACAATTCCTCTTCGGTCTGTAACTGTTTTAGACGCAATTCCTCTTCCTGGTGTACACATTGAAGGCGAGCCTCTGCCAACTTGACCTCCAGGCGTCGCTTTGCCTTAGACAAAAGTGAAGCCGAACGCACGGCCGTTCTAACCCTTTGGGTCTCATCTGCCGACTGTTGCTCGACACGAGCTTTAGACTAGGCTGGCATTGAAAAGTCTCTTCTGGCGGACACCAATGGTACACTTCTACTTGCATTTGAATTATCAACCATGCTTCAGGCAACACGCAAACGCCAATTAAGACAATTTTAGCTCAATAGCTTATGTTACGGTGAACACTTTAACTGGGATAAATTAAAGAACTTAGCTGGAAGGCCTAGTTTTTCAATTCTCGCACCCGTTCTCAACACAAACGTTAGCCGCAGACAAACTAACGACGTTATAAGAATTTATGCAAGAGGAAAATTAAAAACTACTTTGGACCTGCCTGTAAAATAGAATATTGCTTAGAATTACCATTAAAATTATCAGCACATTACGAATTTGAGATAATATAAACTAACCAACAAAGAAAACTATACCACGAGAATTTAAATACGCGACCAACGGTAAAACTGCCTTTGATTAACTGCACGTCGTCGTTGTCGTTTGAAGGGCATCCACTCCAGGACAGACACAAACAGGACTGGGCCGAGGGTTTATCCTTTTACTACCCCAGACTGCTGCACTGCCTGATCAGATGCTGGCAGTGGTGTTATTAAGCCAGCATCGAGTTTCGTCATCCAGAATCGTCAGACCTCGTGCTCATATGGTGGCCATTGTATAGGGCACGCTGTTAGAACATGGTCTGCGGTTTGCTCAGAGGCGCCACACTCGCAATTCGGTCAAGGAGCGAGACCCAATTTTTGTACGGACAAATAGGTGAACAAAAAAAAGCGATCAATAGATCCAAAGCAGCCACGAAGAAAAGAAAAAGGCAACAAATATACAGTACACGTGGCATGGGGCACCTTAACAAGTTAAAATTATTTTGATGAATTCAATACAGATTTGCTTGGAGCGTTTATAAAGTATTTTTATTTGTTTCTTCGCAAGACACAACATTGGATAAACTTAAATTAGTTTTATAGTTTGATTTTTAAAATTGTTTAGTAATAGCAGGTCACTATCTCTATTTAATAATTTTTGAAATCGTCAACGTTTTCAAATGTTTTTTTTTTATATATTTTCTGGTATCAAAATCAGTTTGATTTTAAAACTATTTTTACTGAGGTCACAAAAATTGCTTTCTTTGATAAAAGTAGCTCATAGAGCCGCTGTTTTGTTGAACTTGCTTTAGAACACAAAGCTGAATCTCTCGTTAAAGTCTTTTTGTTTGGATCTAAAAGTAAATGCAGACATTCAAAAAATCAGCTGCTACAAAAAAAACTTGATTGGGTAATTACAGCTTATAAAAAAAAATAGTGTTTCTTTCGTGCAAACTTACAAAAACTTCGAACTTCAACCTGATCAAACAAATACAAAAAGAAATCGACCCTGCAAATGATTCAAAATAATTAATTAAACATTGGGTGTTTTAGAACAAAGCAAAGTCTTTTCAAACTAATTCATTCAACAAAACAAAAAAAAGTTTAATCTTGAAACAACTCATATAATAGTATTTCCATAAAATCAGAAACGTTTTACATTTGCATTGCAAACGTGAGGCACTATAAAAAGCGAGACTCAGCGACAAAACTTTTCATTCAATTTTTAAAACGTTCAAGTATTAGTTTCTTTTTTTGTAGAGAACATTAGAATATAAAAAAAGTATAAAACACAAAATGGAATTTTAAAAGTAAATTTTAAAACTTTTGAAATTTCTTGTTTTAATTTATACAAAAAAACAACTTATTTTATATTCGATAAGGTTTGTTTTGATAATTGGATTTGATAATCAACTATTTATAGGCTTTGATTTCTCAAACATTTATCTAAAAGAGAACAAGCTTTGTTCTTAAGTTTTTAAGATAAACTTCTCATTTTTCTCATTTTTAAGATTTATTTTTGATTGCAGAGGAAAGTAGCCATCGTTTGTTTTGCAAATGAAATATGCTAACTTAACAGCATTTGCTTTGGGTCCTATTTTTTTTCACACTTACTATAATAATTTACTTAATTTACATGGTAAGTGAGGATTTTACATCATTAAGATTGATTTTCTGGTTTGTACGTTGGGTTATTGAAAAAAATACTTGTTTAGATATAAAAATTATAAAAGGAAATCGACTTGAGCTACTGAAAATTGTTTTGTCAATTAATTTCGAATTAAATGATAAAAAACTTCTGAAAAACATTCTATAAATATCTTTAATTTTAATAAGCAGACATTGATGAAAAATATTTGTTTTTTATCAAAAAAACATACTTTTAAAAGTTTTGTTTTTTTATTAATTTTTTAAATAGTAAACAGTGTTATATTTTTTATTTTTAAAACATTTAAATTTTTTATATTTATTTATAAAAATTGTTTACGTTTTTGCAATGGTTGTTGTCAAGATAAACCTGATCAAGAAAGAGGCGAAACTTTACCTACAACAGGATCCGAAAACGGAGAAAATAGTAATTTTTACGTTTGATTGATGTTCTACAAAGCTCCAGAATTAGATTTTTTTATCCATTTCTTATTTGATTTCGCTTAATCTTTAAATACAATCAAATATTTGATTGTTTATATTTATTTATAAAAATTGTTTACGTTTTTGCAATGGTTGTTGTCAAGATAAACCTGATCAAGAAAGAGGCGAAACTTTACCTACAACAGGATCCGAAAACGGAGAAAATAGTAATTTTTACGTTTGATTGATGTTCTACAAAGCTCCAGAATTAAATTTTTTTATCCATTTCTTCTTATTTGATTTCACTTAATCTTTAAATACAATCAAAATATTTGATTGTTTAGAAAACATTCAAAATAAAGATTTTTTAGTGAAATCTGGAATGTAAACTTGATTTAAAGAAATTTAGCAATCTGAATCAAATCTTTAAAAAATTTAAATTTCTTATTTTTGAAAGAACTTTTTTGGTAAAAAAATTTTCCAATATAGTTTTTTAAATTCAACAAAACTAAAAAAACAACTTTTAATTAGAGTAAAATGTTCCTTTTCTTGCGACCACAAAATTGACTGCCGGTTCTGTTGATTATTCTTTTTATTCGATTTTATCTTAGTGTCTTTACAAAATGTTTTAATGACTTCTTTAAAATGTGTAATAGCAGCAGACTAAAAACTTGATACTAGCTTTTTCTGCTGAAACTTCTATCCAATAAATTTTTTTCAGACAACTTATGTACAGTACAATATGCCTTATGGCAATGAAATCTTTTCGGAAATTACATTGTGGACATGCCTACCACAAAGGATGTATTGATGTGTGGTTGGTCGACCATGACAATTATCCACTTTGTAGGTTTGTAACGTTTGTTTGATGTTTTAGAAAAGTTTAAAATAAATTTTTTATTTTAGTGTTTTTGCTAAATAAATTTTTTTTATTTTTCAATAACATTTTTTGAGAAAATAGATTTTTATTATTTTGACAAACATAAGACTTTGATCTTCTTAGACCATATAATCTTGTTTTATTTAGACGACAAGCAGTCACACCTCCTCTAGAGCAACCTCTGCCAGATCCAGAACACACTGTTCTGTGTAAGAAGCAATAATGTTATTTATTTCAATCAGTTGTATAAAAGTTAAATTTTGTGAATATAACATTTAAAAGAGTTGATCGATTCAAAAGTTCATTAAAGAAATCCTTTTAAACAAAGTTTTTGCAAAAGCCATTGTTGGTATTAACAAATAAAATTATTGCAATTAAAGATATACAACATTTAAAATACAGATGAATACGAAACCTCAATTTAAATCAAAAAAATTTTTGAAAAAAGTTTTATAAATCAATCAAAATGACCAATAGTACAGAGGAAACCATTAAATCTTGAGATTTATGGTAAGTCTTTTTTTTGAGTGTTTTTTTTGGAATTTTTTCGGCCAACTCTTGGCAATGACATACTGCAAGAGAAGCGTGATTTGTCAAAGTCAACAATTTTTGGTGATGAGAGTTGACCCATTTTCAAAACAGCTTTTGGAAGACTGTTATAAATTGAAAGTGTAATGATTCCGTCAGTACCATTAGTTATTTTACGACTAAGAACTTATTAAAACAATCAATAAAAATTTATTTTGCCAAGTATTTTACAGTAACTCGGCACTCATCTATTCGCAATCAAATTATTTTAGTTATGATTTCCTGGTGAAAGTAATTTTTTAAAGGTCAAATAGAAATTATTTGATGAAATGCTACTTTCAGAGATCCTCAACTATCCCAATTTTTCTACGGAATGTAATCAAAAGGCTGAACATCAAGAAAAGTATTTGAGGAGATTGAATGTAGGATTGATGGCGTTGAGTTTTATTAAAATTTGAGGAGACTGAATGTAGGATTGATGGCGTTGAGTTTTATTTAAATTCATTGTGTTTTTTAAATGATTGAACTGTAAATAAACGATCGAATGCCTGTGTCTAAAAGCGTGGAATTTCGGCAGGTTGTCAAGGAAATCAGTTTTACTCGTATACGATTTGCAAAAAAAAATAAAACGGAATAACAATTATTTTAGAAAATATTCCTGTTTACGCAATACATAATATTACCGAACCATGTATCAAACTTCAATATTTAACTTATAAACCGCAATTTTTGGTGTGAAATAATTGCGATAATAAAAGTTTTTGCGACATCAAACAACGGCCAATTGAAAACAAAAGTTTAAAGTTTCTACAAAAACTTAAATAATCCTGGTTTCATGTGCTATTACTGGATTTTGAAAAAAAGAAGTTCTTGTCAGGATTGTCTAATGGGAGGATGTTTATCCACTTCGAGTCAGACACAAACAGGACTTTAAAAAAAACCCACAACCATTACGCCACAATTAAACATAAATCGCATTGTTTCTCATGCTTTTCTTTCGATATTGATAATTTCTAAGCGTTAATTAATAATTTCCAATTAAAACTCCTTAATAATATAAAAGCGTTTTATTTCTCGGCAGCGTAGTCAAGTCGGAGCGCCGTATGGTGGTGATTCAAAACATATATTTGCATTATTCTGTTGTGTCCTTGGGAACAACACTTTATGGTATTGCATAGCACATCTCCATTTTGCTGAAATATCGTGCTCACAAAGCACCTTGCTTTAAAAGGTTGCACATAATTTTTTTGTCATTTTAAAACGATTTTGGTTTGCGACGGTATTTAATTAAACTCTTATTAGACAATCAAAAAATTGTTGTTGCAGCCTGCCCCTGCGGAAACCCTTGCTATGCCATAGTAGTATAAAAGAACTTTTTACGTGAATTGCGGGGGTTTTTTGACGGAGGTCCGGTGCACCGCAAGATAAAAGTAATTTTTAATTAATTATATCAAGATTTCCGGTCCGAGAACGTAATGAATGCTGAGATAGAAGTAATCTTCAATAACTAATTACATAGGGTGTTCAACTTTTCAAGATGTTTTAAAAACCGTGTAATGAATAGGGTTGTAATCCCGGGAAATCCCGATCCCGAATTCCCGGGATTTGGGGTATTTTTTCCAATCCCAATCCCGGGATTATATGTCTAGAAATCCCGGGACTTATTAAATTTAGTATACCCCTGATTGACCGTTTTATGTCAGCCTACGGAAGTGAGCATCATGTAATGTTACAATTCTAAAGTACAGAATTAAGTTTTGCGTACCCTAGCTCAGCGTTTCTCAAATGGTGCACCGCAAGGGTTAGCTAGATGCGCCAAACTTTTATTTCGTAAATTTACGACCTGTTATTTGCACTATTCTTTATTTTCGGAATTTATAAAATTGGATACGATGACCATCTTGAAGTTGTAATATATCCGACATTGCAATTATTACAGTCATATTCTTGGCGCAAAATCCTTTTCCTGGCATGCTGCTCTACATGAGTGGAGTCAGAGTCTCAGAGACTAAATGAAGTTACTATTTTCTACATTCGATAAAGTTGCTGATGGAAACAGTATGATGTGCTCTATAGCAGCTAACTGATAGCTCAGCTTCTGCCCAGAGAATGAGTGTAAGACACGAGCGCACACAGTGTAAAGAAGTCAGTACTGTGTAGTTAACTAGCAGTATAAATTGTGATGTCATACAGCATTGTTTGTGGCCCACATTTTTAATGAAATTGGAACAATTGTGTTCCCTTGCGCAATGCTTTGCGGAATTGAGCATAGGAAAGCATAGACACTTACTTACAGTTGCAGTAGTTTAGTTGGTCACTGGCAAATTAAGAGTTATGTGCTTTCAGGTATATAAATAAAGTAACAAGACGCAAAGAAAAAACAAGCAATAGTAGCATATTTGTTAAGAAAGCACATCTAAAGATTCATTTAAGCAAATGGGTAGAAAGTGTTGTGTAACGTATTAGGATGGAAACTATGATAGGAAACCTAAGGAAAAAGCGTACTGCAATGTATTCAATTTATTGCCTTTTTCATTCAGCGACCAGTAGATTGATAATAGTGTATTACAACTGTTCCTAAGTTTTCTCTAGCTTTCAAGTTAACCTAAAATCGTGACTTCCTTTTTTTATTTATTTTTTTATTTAGTTCAGTTTGTATAATAACTTTACAGACTTTATTTACTACGCTTCACTGCTACGAATCATTACTTATCTTGTCGCAATTTTTACAATTTTACAATCCCAATGTCGAACTTTGAAGAAGTCGGTGCTAAAAGAAAGTCAGAGGTGTGGCAGCATTTTTTGTTTTGCAAAAGCACAGAAAAAGCAAAGTGTAAATTGTGTCAAACAATTTTAAAAGCTTCTGGGTCCAGCACAAAGGGACTTATAATTCACTTGAAGTCAAAGCATAAGATTGAGGTGAAGTCTTGCCTGGACATTGAGGATCGGCCAAAACCCAAAATCAGGAAAATTGATTCATTCTTCAAGTCAAAAAAACCCAGCCTGGAAGAAATACTGAGCCAGCTAACTGCCGTGGATGGACTCACATTCAATCAAATTGCCAGAAGTGAAAGACTGCATCGAGCATTTAAGGCTGATGGTTATGTCCTGCCCAAATCACACCAACATGTTCGTAATCTGGTGATCAAAAACTTTGAAAATGTCAAGAAGTTGGTCAAGGAAGAGCTTGATGAAATCAAATTGAACAATGGTCGTTTTTCTATCACGTTTGACGAGTCGACATCTGCAAGGAGTCGACGTTATATGAACATAAACTGCCATTTTCAAGGAGGGTTTCATTCACTAGGATTGGTCCGCATTCATGGCAGCATGGACACAAAAAAAGCAATCAGGTTGGTTGAGGATCGACTAAATTGCTTTGGCCTTGACCTGAATACTGATATTGTTGCTATGATCACTGATGGTGCCAGTTTGATGGTGAAGTTTGGAAAAGAAACAAGTCCACTCCATGTGATATGCTATGCTCATGCGATCCATTTGGCCATTTGTGATGTCTTGTACAAAAGACAACCAAGTGCAGCATTCAGTGATGACCTTGACTCTGACAGTGCCAGTGCTGAGGAGGAAGGAACAGATGATGAAAAACAGGCTGAAAAGGTTGACAAAGCTCCGACTTTGTCTCCGGACATTCAGTTCATAGTCAAGAAAGTTCGAAAAATTGTAAAAATATTCCGAAGATCTCCTGTGAAAAATGATGATGCTCTTCAGCCATTTATCCTGGAGACATTAGGCAAAGAAAAGAAGCTACAGCTGGATTGCAAGACAAGGTGGAACAGTTTGCTATCAATGCTAGAGAGGTTTTATGAACTTAGAAAAGAGATAAAAATGGCTTTAGTTCAGCTGGACATTCAGTTTAAATTGACTGAGGAGGACATGATGATTATTAAAGAGCTGTGTGATGCTTTGGCTCCTATCAAGGTTGCTGTAGAAGCACTCTCCAGTGAGGATGCAGACATTCTTTTGGCAGAAAAAGTAATTGCATTTACGTTGAAAAAGCTTTGTGAGCAAGGAACTAAAATTGGCCAGGAATTGAAGAGCAGATTTGAAGCTCGAATTAAGGAACGCCGCAATGCTGAACTTGTCCATCTTTTGAAATATTTGAAGAATGCTTCTTATCTTGATCAACCTCAAGATCAATTTGGACACAAAGTTAAACGTCCCAAAATTGCTGCTCTAGCCACCAAAATCTTGCAAAGACTATTTCTTCATTATGATGGCAATGAAGACAACCCTGAAAACCTTAATGTTGATGGTGCCATGGTAGTAGTTGACCAAGAAAAGCCAATGACTTTAGCTCAGGAGTTTCATGCTTTTGTAGAAGATGACGAAACAGAAGATACCAAAAACACTGACCTGAGCGCTGATGTGGTCCAAAAAGAGATGTTGTTGTACGAGACAAGCAAAAGAAGGCCTGAAAATCTTGAAAGGTTGTTTACTGCTCTTAAAACTATTAAGCCCACATCAGTTGAGGCCGAAAGGGCCTTTTCTGCCCTTGGCTATTTTGCTAACAAAATCAGGAGCCAAATGAATGATGCCACTCTAGATGCTCTTATATTTCAGCGTCAATATTACAAGAAATAAAGAGGTTTTTGTTCTTTCCATACTACTTTTTTTAATTATTTGCTCAATCCCGAATAATCCCGGGATTATAAGTCTAAAATACCGGGAAATCCCGATCCCGGGATTGTATAAACTGGTCCCAAATTTACAACCCTAGTAATGAACCGTAAATTTTAATCAATCAAAATAAAAGTTATTCAATGAAGATCAAGCTAAATATTCAATCTTTCAAGATTTTCATTCAATGAAACGTAAGATCTAACCAATCTAAAGGAAGTTGGTCATGCAGAAAATCTAGCAAATATTCAATCCTTAACCTTTCAAGATTTTAATTCAATAATCGTAAGATGTAACGAATCTAAACAAAGTTGGGTTCTTGATCAATGAAGATCTAGCAAAATATTCAATCCTTATAACCTTTCAAAGTGTTTTTAATTATTCAAGTTTCCCTAAGATCTAAGGCAGGGGCGTCCAACCCGTGCCCCGCGGGCCACATGTGACCCGCGAAATGTTTTTGAGTGGCTCGCGCGGTATTTTTGAAGTGACGTAAACTTACATTTCACGAAATACACTAAGTAACTGGTTTTCATAGTTCATGGTTTGCAAAACCTTTTCGCTTTTGTCGTCCGTATTACAGACTTTATTTTAAGAACAGCAGGTAGTGAGTGATTGTTCCAAGTTATTTTTATGACGTCATGTCCCGATTGTTACGCTTTGTGACTTGGTATTTTTGCACTCAGCAAAAATTTGGCAAGTCGCATGTTGAAAAGACAAATGTCATTGTTTCCAAAAATTCGCATCTGGACAGGGCATAATCATTAGTGGAAAAATCTTCAGCAGTGGTAAGTTATAGCCTATAGCCTATAGCCTATAATATGTCGAGTAGGAAACGAAAAGCAAGCAGCAACGCTAATAGAATATTTTAAGAGAGGTGGACATGTCAATACTTTTTTGTGTCTGTCGATAGTAAGCCGATTTGCTTGATATGTAATCAACTTGTATCAGAGTGCAAAGAATACAATCTAAAGAGACATTACGTCAGTAAATATTCATCGTCTTATGATAAATATCAAAATTAATTTAGACAAAGATAAAATAAAAGAATTAACAAAAGTTCTTCGTGGACAGCAATCGGTTTTTTTAAGTTTCTTTGCAGCAGGAGTCAGTTGTAAAAGCGAGCTACTTGGAGGCATAAATAATCGCAAAAAAATCGAAGCCATTTTCAGATGGAGAATTTGTAAAGGAATGCTTTGTTCAGACTGCTGATGTCTTTTGTCCTGATAAGAAAGAGACATCTGCAAAAATAAGCCTTTCAAGACAGACCATTGCTCGTCGTGTTGAAGAGTTCGGAAATTCTATGGAGAAAAGTTTAATGGCAAAAGCGCGAAATTTTTCATCGTATTCTTTAGCACTTGACGAAAGCACTGATATCAGGTCTACTGCTCAACTGGCAATCTTTATACGTAGAGTTGATGACTATTTTGAAATTACCGAAACTTGCAGCCATTGTCCCGATTAAAGGCACGACCAGAGGAAGTTCGCTGTGCTCTCTCCCGTTTCCGTTGCAACGGGCACAGCACTCTCCTTAACTCTTATCTCCACAGGGTTGGTCGAGCCGAGACTCCTTCATGCAGCAACTGTGGTTCCGAATCACAGGATCTTTCACATCTCGTGCTTGACTGCCCTGTACTGGACCATCTGCGTCGAGCCATATTCGACCATACCCTCTCGCTTCTGGACCTCTGGTCCCGTCCGTGGGGAGTAGTCCGACTATTGGGACTCTACGGAGTTGATCCGCGCCCCCATCCCCAGGAATGGGTCGGGTAAATCCACCACCACCACCACCACCAGAGGCAGTGATTTGTTGGAAGGTGTAATGACAACAATCAAGCGCCTTGGCTTGTTTTTGTCGAAGCTTTCGGGAATAACCACTGATGGTGCCCCATCAATGATTGGGAGACAACAGGGTCTAGGAAACCTACTTCAACTTGAAGCAACTGAAGTCGCAAATGACTCTATTATGCAGTTCCATTGCATAATGCACCAAGAAAACCTTTGTGCAAAATCATTGAAAATGCACTGTCACTAAAACGGTCAACTTTATTCGTTCCAAAGGGCTGCGTCACAGAGAGTTTCAAGAACTACTACACAGCATAGATGCAGACTTCCAAGACATTCCGTACTACACTGAGGTCCGATGGTTGAGTCGCGGCAAAATGCTGAAACAAGTGTTTGAACTCAAGAATGCAATACAGGCCTTTTTGGAAACGAGGAATGGATAGAAAATTCTGCTTTTCTAGTGGATACAACTACCCATGTAAACGAACTAAATTCACGTCTACAGAGGAAAGGGCAACTAATACATTAAATGTTTGATCATGTCAACGCCTTTGCAATGAAATTAACCTTGTGGAAAATGCAGATAAAGAACAAAAATTTTGTTCATTTCCCTTCTCTTCAGAGTCGGAAAGTCCAAAACACTCAGAAATACGCAATGTTAACAGCAGAACTGAAGGATAATTTCATTAATGTTTTTAGATAACCTGTAGCCAGTAGAATAAAACTAAACCATGAATTCTATTTCAAGTCACCCGCCTAATCATTCACAAACTGTATGTGGCCCTACCGCCAAAAAGGTTGGACACCCTTGATCTAAGGAATCAATATAAAACAAGACCTTATTGATGATCAACCTTATATTCAAAAGTTATATCAAAAGAGATTAACTCAAACATTTTTAACTTGTCAAGAGCTTGTTTTAAAATTACAGTAGTTATAAATCTTGTTGCAACCTTCAAAGACAGGTTAGTAAAAACAATGAGCTTTCTAACCGACGGTTGTAACAAAGACAAACGAAGTCTTGTAAAAAACAAGTACAACCACATATTTTTAAACAACTAGCTTTCTAACCAATGATTTTTAGCAAGTTTACAAGTATAAAAAATTATCTTGAAAGACACATCACTAAAAAACAACAACTAACTTTCTAACCGGTGTTTTTTAACAAGTTCATAAACAAGTATAAGCAATTATCCTAAAAGACACGTCTCTAAAAAGCAATAATTAACTTTCTAACCAGTTGTTCGTAGTCACAGCGAATCAGCAACATACCCTGCAGCCAAAAAATCAAAGCATGATATTTTAGAGAACGAGCAAATGGACGAAACGGATGCTGATATAAAAGAATTTACGGAAAAATATTAGTCCAGCATTTGCACTTTCAGGAAGAAAAACAAGGTACAAAATACAGGGTGTCCATAAAATCTCTTTACAATTAAAAAAAATTATTACAAAGTGAAATGATGAGATATCGCAATGAGGGTTGTTTTATGTTAATCAGTATTTCATAAAGTTTTTAATGACACTAAAATTTATTGTTTCAGATAAAATTTCTTAATTAAAATTTCCTATGTTTAATGATTGAGTTATATGAACTGAACCCCCATAAAATGACTACTCCTCAAGAAAAAACGCAATGTGTATCCTGGTTCATTGAGACAAAATCAGATGTTCAGACCCAGCGAAACTACAGAAGTATGGAAGAGACCCACCATCACGTCCTTCAATTTGTTTATGGTACAAGAAATTTATGGAGACAGGGACAGTGTTCGATACAAGGAGGAGTGGGCGACCAAGAACATCTTAAAAAAAAACATCGAGCGTGTTAAGGCAAGCCTTTCAACGTTCTCTTTTGAAGTCCATCCGTACTGCTGCCAGACAATTGGAACTACCACGCTCAACAGTGCACAGGATCTCTTCCATACTTACTTCGCTGGGTCTGAACATCTGATTTTGTCTCAATAAACAAGGATACATATTGCGCTTTTTCTGGAGTAGTCATTTTATGGAGGTTCAGTTTATATAACTCAATCATTAAACATAAGAAATTTTAATTAAGAAATTTTATCTGAAACAATAAATTTTGGTGTCAATAAAAACTTTATGAAACACTGATTAACATAAAACCCTCATTGCAATATCTCATCATTTCACTTTGTAATAATTTTTTTAAATTGTAAAGAGACTTTATGGACACCCTGTATATTTAATTTTGTTACAAGGATTTAAAGGAAACGATTGGAAAAATTACGGAAACAATCACGAAACAACAGAAAAATCGATTTAAAATCAACTATAGTCTGGCATACATTTTAAGAAACATTGAAACCGATGAGCTTCGTTATTTTCACGCTTCGTACAATAATCATTTAAATGTTGGTAACAGCTTTGCTTATAGGTAATAGACAAGAATTACTGAACTTTTTAAATTCTATAGCGGAAGAAAGTTTTATAGAGAATATAACAAGACCCGACACAAAATGGAGAATAATTCATATTTCAAACATTGCCTTTTACATCAATCATTTACAAGACGCGCCTTTAGGAGCTCCCATCCCGTTACCTTATTTTTTGTGAACAACCACGGACTTGCAAACGTCTCAGCGGAAGACAATGTTTGTTTTTTCCGATGCCTGGCCGTGTTCTGTGGTGCTGACCGTCGTTATTGTAATCACGCTGCAAAGCATTTTATGAATACTGTGCCCCTTTTGACGTAAGCCAATTTTTCGGCGTAAGTTTATTTGATTTGTTGAACTCGAAAATTTTTCTAAGATTAACATTGTCGCCTATAAATTAGAAAATAACAAAGCAAAAGTAATTCAACGTAGCCGCGAATTGTACAATGAAACAATGAAAGTAAACGTACTTAAAAACCACTTGAGCTTAATCATAGATTTGGAAAGTATAGTCGTGTGTATCAGTGTATGCATTGTGAAAAGTTATGGTATCAAAACCGTAATTACTACCGTCATACAAAAACATGTCCGAAACCGTCATACAAAAACATTTTCTTGCACTCGGTTTTTCGTACAGAAAATTTTTGATTGCAGATGGAAGTTGTTGAAAGTGTAGTGTAACTGTTATAAGTTTCACTATATAGTATCTAAAGTTAGCGTTTATTTACACGATAGTTATAAGACTGAGCCTTATTCATTTATAACACTAACAGTAATTTATACATAAGAATGAATGTTTATGACACAGTTAACCACGCTTATGAAAGAAAAGGCAGTAAAGCCGGGCACTATGACGTCACATAATATAACAGTAACCTAAATTGTATCTTTTTTAATATTGCTGTTTTGTAATTAACTTTTTTGTTAAAATTTGTTTTCTACAGTTGCCAAAAGCAATTTTCTATTAAATTTTTTTGTTTGAAGTGTGATATAATTACATGTTCTACATTTGTAAGCTCATTTGCTATCGTGATGTCGTTGCGGTTTGAAAACACGAGCAGTTTCATCGTAGCTGGACCGTCGAGCGTCGGCAAAACGTTTTGGGTGCTTAGATTTGTGAACAGCTTAAAAGAGTTTTGTACGGAAACAAAACGCGTCATATACCATTACGAGGTATGGCAAGAGCTATTGGACAAGTACGCGAATAAAATCGACTTTAAGCAAGTCGTTCCGAACCTGGAAGATTTAAAAGAATATCAAAATGCATTTGTCATACTCGACGATTTAATGTTTGCCAACGCGAAATTCTTAGCCAAAATCTATAGCGTCTACTCGTATCATTTTCGATTTAGCGTGCTCATGACCGTTCAAAATTTGTTTCACAAAGGGTCTGCACGAGATAAGTTAAATGATTGTTCTTTTTACAAACTGTACAGCCATCAACGTCCACACCCGACCACTCGATCTCCGATGTCGGTAGAGATTGGTCCAGAAGCGTGCATCTTAGTCGCGCGTAGACAAACGTGGCAAGGCCATGCTTCCTGCTTAAAGATCCAGCTAGTTGGTAGTTTGGAAGTACCAACTTCTCTGCACCAGTGCAGTGGGTCTCCTGCAGTAGGATGACGAGTGCCTCAGACTGCAAAGCGAGGTGATGAAGAACGTTTATCTTGCTTGCAATGAGGCCTTCAATGTTCAGCTGAAGAATAGTGGGTCTTCAGAACTTGTTGGCAATGTGCCCTGAAAAGAGCAGTTTTTTCCAGGCATTGCCCCGTCCTGAAAAGGACGTCTGCCGATTAGCAGACCCATGCCGAACATCGGAATGGGTGGATACCCTTCCATTTTGGTAGGTTTGGTTTCGGTCTGTCATTTTTAATGCCAATGAACAGACTTACTCACGGACCAGGCTGCGAGGAAGCACCTACCATCTGGGCCAAATCAACATTGCTCGATTTATTTCGTATGAAAAAGAAACCAATTTTTGTATTCAAAATCCAAACTAATAGAAACTGGTGAATTTAACAACGCGTATATCGCCGAAGATTTGACAACTCTTCGATCCAAGCTTTTCAACTATATAAAAATAAATGTGACGGTGAGTTTGTGCTTGTACACACATATAATGGCAGTATTAATGCTAAAAGATCTGCGCTTAAACACGGCAAATTAAACGATGGGAAAAAAGATGACTAACTATAAACTCAACTGCCGATTTATTCAAATTTAACATAGATTTTGACTTTGAGACACTTGGCTATAAACCACTTATGATCAATATCTAAAATTAATTTTAAGTACGTGTGTTTGAGTGTAAATAAGTTTCCAAATACCTGTCAATGAATCTCCAAACCAATTGTATTACTTGTTTAGTAAAAATTTCTTTAAGAACGACTTGATGACATGCGATTTCTGCTTACGTCACTACCATAGAAAATGCATCAATGGTCATCCACCTGTCAGCCCAACCACTAATATATTGAACCAAAATTATGCAAGCTGCTCCCTATGTAAAAACAGATCAGTCTTCTTTAACTCAAGCGACTCTGCCTCGAATATAAGTTACAACGACGTCTTTAAAAATCGTCTTTACTATGATGACAAATCATTAAATAGAATACTGAAAAATAAACTAACGGTCTATTGATAATGCACTTCAACATTTGAAGTTTGCAAAGAAATATTGACGTTTTAATTACTTATGTACTGGGACTTGAGCGCTTAACTGATGTCATAGGAATAACTGAAACCAAATTAATAAGTGGTCAAACTCGCACTAAAATTGATATTAACGGTTATATTTTTTTGCATTTCAATACTACAACCAAAGCCGGAGGTGTAGCTTTTTATATTAAAAAACTTTAGAGTATTAAACTGTCAATTAATTAATAATGTAAACATTGGTATGAATTCAGTAGAGGACTTTATCGCCACCCAATCAATTTGAAACCTGAATTGGAATCTTTTTCAACTCAATCATATAACATTCTTACCGAATTGAACTAAAAAAATAATTCGAATTGAACTAAAAACATAATTCGTTTTACGTTCTGGGCGACTTCAACATAAACCTAATGCAAACTAACAGTAACTTCGTTGAAAGTTATCTCAACAATATTTTGAGCTTATTGTGCAAATGTGCAATTGATTTACCTACTCGCATTACAGAAAACTCTAAAACTCTACTTGACCATATTTATGTTAATGAAAACAAACATCCCTATATGAGTGGAGTCATTCTTAGTGATATTAGCGATCATTTTGGTACCTTCATCTCTATTTCAACCAAAAAATTAAAAGCAAAACCATATTTATGTTAATGAAAACAAACATCCCTATATGAGTGGAGTCATTCTTAGTAATATTAGCGATCATTTTGGTACCTTCATCTCTATTTCAACCAAAAAATTAAACAAAGCAAAACCTAAATCAATTAATAATACGTGACATGAATAACTTTAATAATGATATGTTTGAAAGAATTAGAAAATCGCTTGCAAGTTGAGAATTTTGAGTAAATAAACAATTCGAAGCCTTCTACGAAATGATTCACAAAACTATTGACAAATTTGCTCCCGCCAAAAAAGCTTCTCGAAAAGAAAAGCAAATTTACTTTAAGCCTGGGTATAAAACAGCATTTTAAAATCAACTAAAAAAAATAGTTTATTTAAAAAACTAATTTGGAGGTTTACAAAAAATACCGTAACACATTAAACAGAATTAAACTTGCTAAAGAAACTTATTAGAAAGAAACTATTGATAGTGCCAAAGGTGACTCCAAAAAACTCTGGAAAATTATAGACACCCTTGTCAGCTAAAAAAATAAAGAAAAAAATTTTCCACAAAAACTTGACATCAAAGAAAAAAGTCCGAGATTCACAAATTATCTGGAACAATTTAAATTTATACTTTGCAAATATTGGAAAAATCTAGCAAAATCAATTACGCCACTTTCCCATTCAAAAATTAAATTTGAATAAATAAACCACAAATCTCTTCCTAAATCATTCTTTTTCACGCCTTTAACCACTGAAGAAAAAAGTTTTATCATAAAGAATTTAAACAAAAAAGCAATTCAAAAAAATGACGTTGAAATCAAATTTTAAAAATTAGCAGCGCCATTATCTCGCCATTCATAGCAATATTTTAATTCTTCCATTAAACAAGTAAAATTTCCCAACGCATTAAAGCAGAAATTATCCCAATTTTCAAAAAAGGTGATGTAAATCTATTCACTAACTATAGACCCATATCGATTTTACCTCAATTCAACAAAATATGGGAAAAACTATTATTTAATACAGGGTCCGCCATATTTATGGCAACGCACATTTTATCAAGGTTCTCAAGAAAAACTATCGAAATCGAACATTTATTGCATTGAATTATAGCATATATCTATGCATAACAATAATTATCAACATTTATTTGATATGGCCCGCACTATTTTTAATGACAGACTCCAATCTGGCCTAGAAAGCTTCACAGGAGTCACGCACTATATCTTGGGGGATTAAGTCCCATTCTCGTCGCAATTTGGACTTCAACTGGTTCACCGAATCAGAGGGTGTTCTGTAGACTCTGCTCTCTAAGATGACCTCTCTAAGATGACCAACAGAGAAAAGTCGAGAGGGTTCAAATCGGGACTCCTTGAGGGCCATTCATCCTTGCTAATGAAAGCTGGAATGTGAGCCCTGATCCAACTTTTTTGGAGATATGTGACGGTGCGGAATCTTGTTGCAAAATCTACAACGCTCCATCAAAGTGCTGACGTGCCCAGGGAAGCAGTTCAGCTTCCAAAATGTTGCAAATGAAGCGATGGCTATTCAGTTTTTCTCCTGAGAGGACAAAAAACAGGGGTATCTCCCAGTAGCTGTAACTGCCGCCCACACCATCAAAGAAATTGGATTTTGGCGTAGGTAAATTTATTGGCTTCCTCTGTCCCAAACTCTTATCATTTTAATAATTAAAGCATTGCTAAACGTCAAATTTCTTCTCATTGCTAAACGACAAATTTAGCAGCATGCCCTCATTCATGAGATCGAAAATGTGTTGAGATCTCTTGAGTCTCATACGTTCATGAGTATTTGGAACTTCATGCCTTTTTTGCATTTTGTAAGAATAGGTTTTTAGGTCTTTACGTATGTGCTACAATTTAATGCAATAAATGTTCAATTTCGTTCGTTTTTCTTGAAAATCTCCATAAAATGTGTGTTGCCATAAATATGGCGGACCCTGTAGAATTTACGTTTACTTGGAGAATTAAATTTACTATCTGTAACACAATTCGGCTTTAGACAAAATTATTCGAGTACTCATGCAATAAGCTATATCTACGATAAACTTATTAAAAACGCTGACAGTAGTTTATACTCTTGCTGCATTTTTCTTGATCTGGCAAAAGCTTTTGACACCGTAGACCACACTAAAGCTATTAGATAAGATGGAAACACAGTTCGGTTTTCGTGGCTTATCATTAGATTTAATTTAAAGTTATTTAGCAATAGAAGTCAATATACAAAAATAAACAACCATCAATCTTATCTCTCAAATGTTAACTGTGGAGTACCCCAGACTCGACTTTAGGTCCCTTACTATTTCTTATATATATAAACGATCTACCAACGGCAAGTTCATTTGAAACCATTCTCTTTGCCAATGATGCTTTTTTAATTCTATCAGACAAAAATTTGCACTCTTTGCAAAATAGATTTAATGACAAACTCTTTAAAATAGACCTATGGCTGCGCACAAAAAAATTATCTTTAAAGTACTCGAAAACATCTTTTATGATCATTAATAAACATCTTAACACAACTTTCACAGAAAACTTTCAAATTTCGATTAATTCTTACACTTTGAAGCGCGAAAGTGTTGTTAAATATTTAGGTGTACTTATTGATCAAAATTTAATTTGGTCCACCCACACAAAACAGTTATCTCGTCAAATTTCGCGTTATGCTGGCCTACTCTATAGGACCCGTAAATTTCTAGCTTAATATATTACAGCTTAATTTCTAGTAGAGTACAATATGGCATAACAATATGGGGTTCAGCTAAAAAAACTCACCTACATGATTTATCAATACGAGTCAATAATATCATTAGAATCACAACATATAGCAGTAAGTTTTGTCCAATAACTTGATTGTATAAAAAACTAAACTTTTTAAAATTAGAAGAAATTTACAAGCTAGAACTTGCCAAATATAGATACTTACCTTCATCTTTAATGAATTCTTACATCAAAATTGAATCAATTCATATGCACAACACAAGACAAGTAGAAAATATCACCTTCTATAAACCACATATCAACAAAATCAATCGGAAAAAATCTACTTGTATACAGAAAAAACAGTATATGGAATGAAATAAACAACTTTATAAAAAAATTAAACTGGTACTCATTCAAATTGAGACCTACAAAGAATTATAATTTTCCGCTTTTGCTTAAGTAATAGCGTTTCCACCACTTTAAATTGTATTCTTTCGAACTTTTATTTCGCTTTTGATTCGTTTCATTTCTTAAAAATTATTCCTTAAAATATAACCTGATTTTTCATAAACATCTCACCTCACATTCAAGTCGTTCGATAAAGACCTACGTTAAGACGTTAATAGTGTGTTTTTTTCTAGCTTTTTTGTTTTGTTTTGAATTTCTTCTGTTTGTTCTACTTACATTTCAATTCGTTTACAATTATCATTAATTCGTCACTCAATCAAGTTCCTGCCACAGCTGCTTAATCAACTCAGGGAGCATCTTGACCTGATAACCACACGGTTCTTCGATGCTCCCTGCCTTTGTACACTGCTGGTTGTCATAGTTTAAAAAGTTTTCTATTTTCTCTTTAATGTGTTTTTTTTCTGTTATTGTAGAAGTTGTATCTTCTTTTGCGTGTGCACGTGTGCATCGGCTAAATAAACTCTCTCTCTCTCTATAGTGTGCTTACAAAAGTTGCATTCTCAATATTTGTGTCTACACTCGATTTTAAAGGAAAATATCTTGACATGACGAACCAGATTAAGGAACATGTTCTGTCGAGTAATTACTTTTTTTTAACAAGTAAAAGGATATTGCGGCCTAAACATAAGCTAATTAGCTAAATTTTTTAACAAAGCAATTATTGCTTATTGACAATGCTGGTAAACTTTGGTATCTACTAGAGTTGTCGCGGGCACACTTTTCCTGCACTGTGCCCGCACTGCACTGCAAGGTTTCTGCCCGCAACCGCACTGCACTGCACTGCAAAATTTTTTTAAGTACCGCACTGTGCCCGCACTGCACTGCAAACTTTAAACATAAGAGCAAGTATCCACATGCAAACTTTAAACATACGATTGCACGGTGTCCGCACGGCGCGGTAAATTTGATCAAAAAGTTACGCGGTGCCCGCGCGGCGCCGCCGTGTACGCTGCGCGGTTGACATCTCTAGTATCTACCATTCATAATATTAGCATTTTACGGTTATACAAAAAATTAATTTATGTATTAATTTATAAATTAGTTTGTTTTGATACTCGCTATCATTTAAAAGTTCTTTGTAGTTTTAAATATAGAAAAATTGCTTTAAAGTATGATTTATCGTATTTCATATTTTGCGCCCCAATTGAAATTTAATACCCATAATATACGGTTTTTAAAAAAAAAAATTTTTTTAGTATGAACATGTTCATTTATATGGATACCATATTTTCTAAGGGCCTCATATTAATTTGAATTTTAAGCTCCCTCTTCCTTGTTGCGTTTGGTTTTGCCTAAATGACTGGTTGCATTCAAAATAAATTAAAGGAACATTGCGCTTAACATGATTTTAAAAATCACGTTATGCTACGGTTAACATAATTTATAACACAAAATCAACGAGTTTCATAAATTGAGTTTATGGAATCCAACAGCAATTCTTGCTTTTTTAATTGAAAATACTCGTATATTCACTTCGAAGCCTTTAGTTTTGCAGCTTTCTTACGCGTATTCGCTAAAAATTTAAATTTTGATTTTTACTGCAAAGTTTTGCTGTCGGATTGAATTAATTTGTATATCTTCAGAATAGCGTAAGAAAGTTATTATCAATAAAGTAACAACATCAAAACTTACCGTTTTCTTCATTTTCAGATCTCGTTGCAGATCAATTTCTATTTCTTTCTGTTCAGGCATATTTTGAGAAGGAACAACCAAGATATTTGAATAATTTCTTTAATTCTATAAAATATTCAGAATCATTTCAAAAGTAAACGGAAAAGAACGTTATTTTATTTTTTAATTGAAATCACAATGACACAATTGAAAAAAGATATTTTTATGAAAAGCTGCCATAATAATTTTTGTTAGATTCGCGCTACTTAAAAATTTAAGATTTAAATTAAAATTAAAATTAAAATTTAAATTTAAGTGAGAATCAAAACAAAATTTAAGTGAGAATCAAAACAAATATTTTCAAAAATGTTTTGCCTGACAAAAATTGCTAATTTTTTTCCACCATAAAATCAAATCTTCACGATGCGTTGTTTATTATGAAACCATTTTTACTGCGAAAAATAAAAAATAAATTTGTTTGATGTTTTAAAAAAACTTTAATAAAAACGGTTTCCGATTTATGCGAAGATTTGATGCTCAGTTTTTATTGTAATTGTTGCACTTCTTTCTTTGCTGTTGTGACGGAGTCCCAAAACTGCCTCGTCCTCGTCCAGCTCCTCACAAACGCACCTCACGAACAGCAACAAACTTATTTTTATTGATTAAAGCAATAATTGAGAAGCTAGTCGGAAAGCGCTTTTCTATACAACAATTCAGGTAAATTAAACTTATCGCCTAAACACATTGCCCACACACTCACCGACGATGTTGGGCGGACGAGCAAAATTAACAACAAGACTCACAAATTACTGCCAATAGTAGCCAATGTCCAAATAAACTAAATAATTGTTAACAGCAAAACTCGATTCGAAATTCTGCTATTAAAATTTAATCTATCTTCGATCACTCAGCGTATATCACCAGTTCCAAAACAAAAGCTATTGTACAAATACAAAGTCACAAGTAACTCTGTCCAATACAACGTGGCATCACTCGATGCCAAACAGCCACGCGAAAAGGCATAAAAACGCAGCGTTGATTATTCAGTGCAAGAACAAAAAAATGCGTTGGTTCGAAACTCGTTAGCCATTACCGTTCGAAACTCGTTAGCCATTACCAACGTGGCAAACATTTACGCGTACGACGTAACACTCCCCCCACGAAGACGTCAATACGACACTTAAGAGAAACGAAAAATATAATACAAACACAATCAAAAACACAATACTTACGAATCAAATAAATCTTTATAAAACGTTACATGTAAGCATTTAAAAAATGAAGTAGGCTATTAATAAACAAAACACTGAATAACAAATTGCAATTATGATTTTTACTCAATCGAGTTTGTTACCCGTTCCCTTATTAACTCCTAAAACAAAGTTTAGCAATAAGCCGTGTGATTACGGAGCTAGGTGTTTAACATTAACCGTGCGAACTACTACACCCGATTTATCAGGAAACGTTTTAACTATTCTACCCAGGACCCACTTCGACCTTTGTTGCACATCCTCAGCAATCAAAACTATGTCATTCAATTGCATATTCCTGTTTTTCTGAAACAATTTTTGCCTCTGAGAAAGGTTAGGTAGAAATTCCTTTGTCCAACGACACCAGAATTGGTTGCTCATATATTGGATTTGAGCCAAGGGTCTACGCGTATAGCAATGTTTCTTATTAAAAAGACCAGGAGGTAGGTTTGGTGTTGCCTTAAAAAAAAACCAAGTGATTGGGAGTAAGTGGTTCCTGATACATTACGGGACTAGTGGTTTAGAATTTAGTATGGCTTCAACTTCAGTCATAAATGTAATTAATCTCTCATCATTTAAACTTTAGCTCCCGATAAGAGCGTTCAAATCTTGCGTATGGAACGTATCATACGTTCCCAGGCTCCACTCATATGGCTAGCACTAGGAGGTATAAAAACCCACTTTATGTTTTGTTGGCAGCAGTACCGATTAGTGATGTCAACCGCGCAGTGCAGCGTAGTAACCTTTTTTGGAGGACCTTGTCGCGTACCGCGCAGCGCTGCGTGCAAATTAGAAAAAGTTTACATTTAAATTATAAGTTAAGCAAATCGTTTTTTGCGTTATGCTATTGCTTGGGTAGCCGACTTAGTTGCGTCTTCTTCACCAATCTAATGACAGAAGTCAAATCCCAGGTGCATAATCAATTGAATAGTCTCTTTGATATAGTAATTGAATAATGTAAATAGCTCCTGATCGAGCGTTCAAAATCTTGCGCATGGAATGGATGATACGTTCCCAGGCTCCAACCATATGGCTAGCACTGGGAGTTATAAAACAGGTCTACTTTATATTTTGTTGGCAGCAGTAGCGATCTATCTTGCTCTTATTTAATTCTTTAAGACATCCTCTCAGTGTGCGTGCTGCACCGCCAAAACTTGTGCCGTTCTCAAAAAATTATACAATTGGATTTGCCTATGCGCCTGCGGGCAGTAAATCGCCTCTAAGTATTAATAAACGTGTCTGCTGTCCAAGAATTCGCAATTTCTATGTGAACAGCTCTCATAGTTAGACATGTAAACACGCATCCATAGACTACGCCCTTGCTTAATCATAAATGGGCCGAAGTAATCTATGTCAGTATTATAAAACGGCCTTTCAAATGACTGTAGTCTCCATGGGGGAAGATCAGCCATGAATTGTTCTCCTACTTTGGCATTTCTTTTCCTGCAGGTAATGCATTGTCCTATCACATGCCGAACTGCAGAAGTACCTTTCACAATCCAAAATTTTTCCGTATTGAAGCCCAAGTGTAGCTTGTCCCTGAATGACCCATTTCAACATGGTGTTGTCCAATCACTAATTGTGAAAAGTGACAATTTTGTGGCAGAATAATTGGGTGTTTCACATTAACTTCAACTAAAGCCTTCTTCAACCGGCCTTCTACTCGTACGATGCCCTCGCAACCAAGCATTTAATTGCTCAGTAGATGATGCCGATACCCCTCGATTAGGTAAATTAGCTGGATTTAGCTTTGACAGTAAATAATGCCAATTATCGGGGTCACTGCGTTGCTCAATGATTGCAAATCTATTAGTCACATCAACACTTAATTCTTGATTTGTTCATTTTCTTGCATACCTATCTAGATAGCCGTTTATTACGTCATTATACTTGGCCCTTAGGTGTGGATCGTTTAAAAACCTACGCTTTAAAGTTGCGAGCCTGTGCTTTGCTATCACGCAGTTGTTAGAAAGACTAACTTCAATGTGTTCTTTAAAATTTTACTTAAAGTGACTAACTCAATAGATCCCTTGGGTAATTAGAGTTTAAGTTATTTATTAAATAATTTAGTTATGAGTTTAAAAACCCTTTAGAGTTTCATCATTGCAAGACCAAAGAGCACTTCTTTGCCTATTTGTTCAGCATTGTACCAATTTAGTCAAAGAGTATTGTAAATACAGCATTTTTCCAAGGCAGGTCAAAATTGCTATCGATTGGCTAAGGAACGCCTTTTTAAAGAATACGGCTCGCCGTGGATCGTGTCGAATGCTTGCGAACAAAGAATGAAAAAATTTGCTTCAATTCTATCAGGTGATGCAAGGAAACTGAAAAGATTTGCTGAGCTTTTTAAAAAGTGTAGTGTCATAGTTAAAGACATTAGATGTTATAGCAATCTTGACTCTTTAGACAGGTTGATGCTTTTAGTGAAGAAGTTATCATACCACCTGAGAACAAGGTGTGTAAAAAGGATGTTCAAATGGAAACAGGTCAGGAAAATTAGCCAATTTTTTACACTTTATTGAATTTGTACTACTAGAGTTTGAAGAGGTGAATTCTCTTTTTGGCTTAAGATCTTTGAACATAAAGTCATTAACTTCTAAGATAAAGGCTGCTTCTTACATAACAACTTCTTTTAATAGTAGTGATCGAGGATCAAAGCCCCAAAATCATCAGGGAGAATGCTGGTACTGCAAATCTGGCACACATAGGCTGATTAACTATCAAATTTCTGTCCAGGATCACTTTAAATTTATAAAACATTCCAGATTATGTCATAAATGCTTTAGCTCTAGACATTGCACTCCCTATGCAAAAAGTTTAATCCTTGCACAGTGGAAGGCTGTACTAGTTCATTTCATCACACACTACTACATTCAACTAGAGGTGGATCCCTGGTTTTCAGAAAGGCAGTGCCTGAGGTCAGCAACCCAAATACTGATGATTTACCAGAAAACACTATTGTTCTTTTTACAGTTCAAAAGCCTCCATTTCCGATGCAAATGTGTACCTTTGTATTGTTCCAGTTAGTATATGGCATAAAGAAAATGAAGTTTTAACATATGCGTTCTTAGAACAAGGATCTACTCACACATTTTGCCACAAGAACCTTATTCAGTCATTAGGAATAACTGATCGATTTGAAAAGATTTGTTTGCATATCTTAGCAGGTTTGATTAAAGGTTATGATGGCATATCTTGTGAACATGAGGTTTCTGGTTTGCATAAACCATATCTAATGTTTTCTCAATCAAATAGATATCAGTTTGATCTAATCTTGTTCCGGTGCAAAGAAAAATTCTGGAACTTTCTCATCTACAAGGAATAAAGCTTGACACTTTATCTAAGGCCAAAGTCAGTTTATTGATTGAAGTAGACATCCCAGAGCTGTTTTGTATAAGCAAATTTTGCAAAGGATAGCATGGTACTCCATCAGCTATTTGTACATCCCTGGGCTGACCTTTGCTTGGGCCTTCTCCATCACTTTCTCATACTACAAATTGCAAAGTTCATTTATTGCATATGACATGGAGTATCAGTTTACTGAGAGCATATGGGAGTCAGAATTTTTAAGGGCACCACTGTTTTAGATATCCCAAATTTCAAGATCATGCAACTTTGCACTTGATGCAAGATTCGATTACTATGCAGAAAGATTATCAACTTCATTTACTTTGGAAATGCACTGAAGTTAGTAAAGCACAGGCTCACAACTTTAAAGCATAGGTTTTTAAATGATATACACATAAGGGCCAAGTATATTGATGTAATAAATGGATATCTAGAAAAAGGATATGCAAATGAACAAATCAAGAATTAAGTGTTGATGTGGCTAATTGATTTTTAATCATTGAGCAAGACAGTGACTTGGATAATTGGCATTGTTTACTGTCAAAGCCAAATCCAGCTGATTTGCCTAGTTAAGGGGTATTGGCATCATCTACGGAGCAATTAAAAGTTTTGTTGTGAGGGCCAGAATTTTCAGAGCAAAGAGGGACAGCAAAGCCATTAGTATATTTTTTGACAATGGCATGCATACTGAGAGGGTCAAATACGAGTAGGATAGCTTGCTACTAGGGATGTCACAGATACAAAATTTCATGTCCACAGCCTGCAAGTATTTTTTATTTGTGACACTGCACTGTGTTGTACCACAAACTGCTACCAAAAGTTTATACTGCAGTGCACTGCACTGCACCACATATATTTAAATAGAGAATTTTTAGTTCTTTTACTTTTTTTAAAAAAGGTGTTTGATCAAGCAATACTCACTGTTGCAGTCATCAAAGAAAGCTCTTTATATTTCAGATTCTGCAATTCAAAAGCTACTGGAATAATTTTGTTATATCATTGGAAGACATTTTAAGCACATTATTCTGCTTGGCATCCCAGCAAGCAACCTTAAATTTCAGTAATATCTCCAGAACTAAAAAAAGACAAATAAAAAGTTTCAACCCAACACCAATATTTTGGCATCTTCAAAAGCTGATAAAGATAATTGCAAGATAATTACTCTTAGTATAATGCCTCCTAATGTTTTCCTGCAAGTTAAAAAGATAAACAGAGATAAAAATACCATCACTTTTTTAACAAATACAAATCTTGCTCATTATCAAATTTTGTTTTTTTATGTTTTTTGCTTGAAATTTGAAAAACTAACCATTTGAGCATGTTGCATAAATTACTTAGTTTTTTAACCAAAAAATCTTACCAAAACCCTTGATATGCATTTATGATCAAAGCAATAGTTGTTGTCATGCTAAGCTATTTTCACAGCTACAACTGTATATACATCAAATCCTTACAAATAAACTTTATTAAACTATATTTATTAATTACATTTAATTTAAGGCTTAGTCAACTGCCATTAAAAATTACAATTCTGAAAGAAATAAAAAAATTAGATATAAGTAAATTAAACTATTAATAAGTTAAGATCAATTTTTATTAAATTTATTTAATTTTAAATAATGCTGCCAAACTAACCATTGCAGCTAAATAGACTTCAAAGTTAAATCTGGTATTGTTTTGTTGAAGCATGTTACATAATAGCTTACTACGCAATTGCAATATGAAAAAAAACAATGTAATTTTAATGCATTTACACAAATTTTTTTTGCAAAGAACCTTTATTTTTTCACTTTCTTACACAAAAATAAGTCTTAAACTATCATATAAAATTAGCAACTGAATTGCAAACTTCTTTTTTGCAGCTTGTAAACATCTACATAATGGTACTTTGGTTATTACATTTTCAAAATATTTTGCTAAATGCAACATGTTAATACTGTGGTGTATGTAGTTTTAACTATTTTAAAGAGTTTCTCAAACGCTGTAAAAAGAATTCTTTATTTCCATTAACGCATTTGTATGACTCCAAACTTAAATTGGCTTTTGTTAAACCAATTAAACAACGGTTACCAGCTTTTAACTTTTTTTGTAATATATAAAGACTGAACACTTTAAACTTTGTCATAACTATGCTGAAAATAATATTATAGTACTTTTTCATGCTCTATTGAAATCATAATTTACATAGTAGCATAGATATAGCTTTTAAAGTTTAAAGATATTGAGACACCATCAGACAGACTGTAAAAAACTCATTTGAAAAGATACTTACTACAGAATATTTTTTAGTTAAATTAAAAAAAAATTTAAAAATATCTACAAGTTGTTCAAATTGATTATTAAAATTTAATAATTTTTAATGGTGGGCAACTTCAATTCTACATTGACAGAATTTTCTAAAAATTATTCTACGTCTGATTTTATAATTTGCTTTTTTATTTTGTTTAAATTAGTATTTTCTATATAAAAAACAATGGCGTTTAAAGTCTTGGGCACTTTTTCTTTAAGTAATACAGTAGGCTAATTTGTAAAGAAAATTACTAGGCTAAGTAAGAATAATCGGTTCTCGTTCACTATTCGCCGAGTTTAGTTCATTACCTTTTAAATTTTGGGAAATTCTGCGAGGCTACAAGGTTAGCTACGGCGAACAGTGAATGAAACCCTAATAAATAATAAAAAAAATAAGATAAGACTTTGCTTTGGTTTTGAATAATCACCTAAAAGGTATAAAATAATGCAAAAGCAAGGAAAGCTTTACATAATACAAAGTTATTTTTAAAATTTACAGTGCTTATTCTCCCTTAATAGTATTTCTCGCAAGCCTTTTCTCTGTTTTATAATTAGATTCCATTGCTTTTTTTAAGTTTAAGAGCAGTTCACCTTTCTCTTTATTGATTTCAGTTTCTCTTATATTTCTTTTTGACTGCTTTACACCGCATTTACGTTATTCAATTACTATATCAAAGAGACTATTCAATTGATTGTGCATTTGGGATTTGGCTTCTGTCATTAGATTGGTGAAGAAGACGCAACTAAGTCGGCTACCCAAGCAATAGCATAACGCAAAAAACGATTTGCTTAACTTATAATTTAAATGTAAACTTTTTCTAATTTGCACGCAGCGCTGCGCGGTACGCGACAAGGTCCTCCAAAAAAGGTTACTACGCTGCACTGCGCGGTTGACATCACTAATCGGTACTGCTGCCAACAAAACATAAAGTGGGTTTTTATACCTCCTAGTGCTAGCCATATGAGTGGAGCCTGGGAACGTATGATACGTTCCATACGCAAGATTTTGAACGCTCTTATCGGGAGCTAAAGTTTAAATGATGAGAGATTAATTACATTTATGACTGAAGTTGAAGCTATACTAAATTCTAAACCACTAGTCCCGTAATGTATCAGGAACCACTTACTCCCAATCACTTGGTTTTTTTTTAAGGCAACACCAAACCTACCTCCTGGTCTTTTTAATAAGAAACATTGCTATACGCGTAGACCCTTGGCTCAAATCCAATATATGAGCAACCAATTCTGGTGTCGTTGGACAAAGGAATTTCTACCTAACCTTTCTCAGAGGCAAAAATTGTTTCAGAAAAACAGGAATATGCAATTGAATGACATAGTTTTGATTGCTGAGGATGTGCAACAAAGGTCGAAGTGGGTCCTGGGTAGAATAGTTAAAACGTTTCCTGATAAATCGGGTGTAGTAGTTCGCACGGTTAATGTTAAACACCTAGCTCCGTAATCACACGGCTTATTGCTAAACTTTGTTTTAGGAGTTAATAAGGGAACGGGTAACAAACTCGATTGAGTAAAAATCATAATTGCAATTTGTTATTCAGTGTTTTGTTTATTAATAGCCTACTTCATTTTTTAAATGCTTACATGTAACGTTTTATAAAGATTTATTTGATTCGTAAGTATTGTGTTTTTGATTGTGTTTGTATTATATTTTTCGTTTCTCTTAAGTGTCGTATTGACGTCTTCGTGGGGGGAGTGTTACGTCGTACGCGTAAATGTTTGCCACGTTGGTAATGGCTAACGAGTTTCGAACCAACGCATTTTTTTGTTCTTGCACTGAATAATCAACGCTGCGTTTTTATGCCTTTTCGCGTGGCTGTTTGGCATCGAGTGATGCCACGTTGTATTGGACAGAGTTACTTGTGACTTTGTATTTGTACAATAGCTTTTGTTTTGGAACTGGTGAATGAGTGATCGAAGATAGATTAAATTTTAATAGCAGAATTTTGAATCGAGTTTTGCTGTTAACAATTATTTAGTTTATTTGGACATTGGCTACTATTGGCAGTAATTTGTGAGTCTTGTTGTTAATTTTGCTCGTCCGTCCAACATCGTCGGTGAGTGTGTGGGCAATGTGTTTAGGCGATAAGTTTAATTTACCTGAATTGTTGTATAGAAAAGCGCTTTCCGACTAGCTTCTCAATTATTGCTTTAATTAATAAAAATAAAACCATAAAGTTTAGTGCTGGTTGTGACGCGTGTTTGTTAGGAGCTGGACGAGGCAGTTTTGGGACTCCGTCACAACAGCAAAGAAAGAAGTGCAACAATTACAATAAAAACTGAGCATCAAAGCTTTGTACAAACAAATCTATTTTTGTATTTTTCGTAATAAATTATTTCCCGAAACATTTCCAGGTTAAACTAATTCTAAATAGTTGAATTTTAGCGAACTTGTATGTCTTTTACCAATGGATGATATCTACGAAATGTAATTAACGAGCTTTACGACAAGGAACACATTTGAGGACACTGATGTGTAATTGATAAATTTAAGTCGAGTTTTCATAAAATTAATTGTGTTATATTTTATGATTGAACTGTAAATGAACGTTTGTAAATTTGTTTTTAAAAGTGTGCAATTTTATCAGGTTGTCAATTTATTTTTATTATATAAAAATCTGTCAGGGCCAGGTACAGATTCATAAATCAGCTTCATATGATTTGCATAAATTAAGAAGAAAAACTAAATAATCAGAAAATAAAAACTTTTGAGAAGTAATTTCTTCAGAGATTATACAGATCAAGACTAAAAAAACGGTCATCATTTTAATCCATATGATCTTAATGCATACCTAAATCCGCCCAGAAATATGAAGCCACAATCTTTCCTAACAATGAGCACACTAGCATATTGCAGCTGCAGCACACCTGGTTGCAGCTTAAGGAGATACCAAGCAGTTTTGATTATCTATGCGACGTCACCCCACAACACCAACGAACGACCAATATTGGAATGTACTCGTATTTGGCGACGACGGTAACTAAAATAAAACAACAGTATTAAATAAATCAAAATAACACAATAAAACAAATCAAGTTCTACCTGCTTAATACGAGTTTCTTTAAACGAATGAATGATTTAAATGCCTGTACCAAACTGACTAATACAAACTTACCTGTACCTGTACCAACCGCGAAATGTCTGCACCTACTGACGAACGAACGAATGAAAAGTAAAAGAACTACGCTGCACCGAGTTAAATATGAGCGAAACAACCAATAACAAACTGCCAACTCAAACCGGATTGCCAGAAATAAACTTCAAATTAAAACAAGGAACAAACTGAACGGCTACCGTCACAGACATAACACCTGAGCAATGTAGAGAAAACTTCAAACACATTTACACTACCATCATCTCACAATACCTCAAATTCTAGAAAAAACAACAAAGCTATTAACACCACACCCTATGACATTCATTTATCAGGACAAACATTACCACGTCATATG
Organism: Diplosoma virens; assembly: GCA_963680785.1. Classification (NCBI taxonomy): domain Eukaryota; kingdom Metazoa; phylum Chordata; class Ascidiacea; order Aplousobranchia; family Didemnidae; genus Diplosoma; species Diplosoma virens. The sequence goes on from OY796880.1 coordinate 16,111,189, forward strand.
CGTACAAAACTGGCACAGCTCAGAGCCAACGAATCACCACTCTTGCAAAGTTACCTACATACAATGAACCCTGAAACTTACACGCCACAATGCCCACTACGCTTGTCCCCGCACATGATTATTAATGTTTATAGGCTTTGATTTCTCAAATATTTATTTAAATTAAGATTTTTTTATATTTGCTGTTGCAAGAACAACCTTTGTTCTTAAGTTTTTAAGATAAACTTTAATCAATAAACTTATTTGCAGAAAAAAATGCTAATGCAAATTAAATTACAATTTCTCATTTTTTAGATTCATTTCTGATTGCAGAGGAAAGTAGCAATTGTTTATTTTGAAAATGAAATACATGTATGTTAACTTACTAGCATTTGAATTGGGACCTATTTTTGTTTTCACACTTACTCTAATAATTTGCATGGTGAATGAGAATTTTACATCATAAAGATTGACCTTTTGGTTTATAGGGGATCATACAGTTAGTATTGGTTATATTAAAAAAAATACTTGTTTAGATATAAAAATTATAAAAGGAAATCGATTTAAACTACTGAAAATTGTTTTACCAATTAATTTAAAATTAAATGATAAGAAAAAATTTTTGAAAAACGTTGTATAAATAGCTTTAATTTTAATAATGAGCAGACAGTGATGAAAAAATATAATTTATTTATAAAAAAAGTTCCCCTTTAAAAGTTTTGTTTTTTTGTTAATTGTTTTGAAAAGTAAACAGCGTTATTACTTTTGTTGATTTTTTATTTTAAAAATATTTTAATGTTTTAAAGGTTTATAAAAGTTGTTTACATTTTTGCAATGGTCGTTGTCAAGATCAACCTGATCAAGAAAGAGGCAAAACTTTACCTACAACAGGATCTAAAATGGAGAAAATGGTAATTTTTACGTTTGATGTTCTACAAAGCTCCAGAATTAAATTTTTTTATCCATTTCTTCTTACTTGATTTCGCTTAATCTTTAAATACAATCAAATGTTTCATTGTTTAGAAAACATTCAAATAAAGATATTTTAGTGAAATCTGGAATGTAAACTTGATTTAAAGAAATTTAGCAATCTGAATCAAATCTAAAGAAAAATTTAAATTTTTGAAAGAACTTTTTTGGTAAAAAATTTTCCATTATAGTTTTATAAACTCAACGAAATTAAACTAACTTTAAAAAATGTTCCTTTTCTTGCGACCACAAAATTGACTTGCCAGATTCTGTTGATTATTTTTTATTCGATTTTATCTTAGTTTTTCAAAATCAGCTAAAAATCCTTAAATTTATTTGAAAAATTTGTGTCATCATGTGTCTTTACAAAATGTTTTAATGAATTCTTTAAAAAAATGTGTAATAGCAGCAGACTAGAAAATGCCGCTCACTTGATACTGGTTTTTTACTGAAACTTCTATCCAATAATTTTTTTTCAGACAATCTATGTACAATATACCTTATGGCAATGAAATCTTTTCGAAGATTGCATTGTGGACAAGCCTACTACGAAGGATGTATTGACGTGTGGTTGGTCGACCATGACAATTGTCCACTTTGTTGGTTTGTAACGTTTGTTTGATGTTTTAGAAAAGTTTAGAAAATAAATTTTTTATTGTTGTTTAAAATCGGGGTTACAATTTTTTTTAGTGTTTTTGCTAAATAAATTTTTTTATTTTTCGATAACATTTGAGAAAATAGATTTTTATTATTTTGACAAACATAAGACTTTGATCTTCTTAGACCATATAATCTTGTTTTATTTAGACGACAAGCAGTCACACCTTCTCTAGGGCAACCTCTGCCAGAACCATAACACACTGTTCTGGGTAAGAAGCAATAATGTTATTTATTTCAATCGATGTATAAAAGTTAAATTTTGTGAATAAAACATTTAAAAGAGTTGATCGATTCAGAAGTTCATTGAAGAAATCCGTTTAACAAAATTTTTGCAAACATGTCAACACTTAAAATACCGATGAATATGAAACCTCAATTTAAATCAAAAAATACTTTTATACATCAATCAAAATGACCAATAGTACAGAGGAAACCATTAAATCTTGAGATTTATGGTAGTCTTTTTTTTTTAAAAGTTTTTGTTTTGGAATTTTTTCGGCCAACTCTCGTCAAAAAATATCATTGGCAATGACATACTGCAAGAGAAGCGTGATTTGTCAAAGTCAACAATTTTTGGTGATGAGAGTTGACCTATTTCGAAAGAAAACAGCATTTTTGAAGACTGTTATAAATTGAAAGAGTAAAGATTCCGTCAGTACCATTAGTTATTTTTAAGTTTTATGCGACTAAGAACTTAGCAAAACAATCAATAAAAATTAATTTTGCCAAGTATTTTACGGTAACTCGCACTCGTCTATTCGCAACAAAAATTATTTTAGTTAATATTTCCTGGTGAAAGTATTTTTTAAAGGTCAAATAGAAATTATTTGACGGAATGCTACTTTCAGCGATTCTCAACCGATTTCAACTTTTTTATAAAATATAATCAACAGGCTGAACATCAAGAAAGGTGTTTGAGAAGACTGAATGGGCTTCAGGTCGAGTTTTATTAAAATTTATTGTGTTTTTTAATGATTGAACTGTAAATAAACGACTGAATGTCTGTGTCTAAAAGCGTGGAAATTCGGTAGGTTGTCAATTTATTTTTATGATAAAAAATCTGTAAAGGTTAGGTACAGATTCAAAAATTAGTTTTACATGATTTGCATAAATTAGTAAGAAAAACAAAAATATAAGAAAATAAAAGAAAAACAGAGTAACAATCATTTTAGAAAATATACCTGATTACGCAATACATAATATTACCGAACCAAGTATCAAACTTGAATATTTAACTTGCAAAACGTAATTTTTGGTGTGAAATAATTGCGATAATAAAAATTTTTGCGACACCGAACAGCGGCCAATAATAATCCTGATTTCATGTTCTATTACTGGATTTTGAAAAGAAAAGTCGTTGTCGTGATCGTCTAATGGGAGGGTGTTTATCCACTTCGAGTCAGACACAAACAGGACTTTAAAGAAACCAAAGTCATTACGTCACAAATAAAAAACATAAATCGCATTTGTTCCTTGTAGTTTTTCTTTCGGTATTGATAATTTCTAAGCGTTAATTAATAATTTCCAATTAATACTCTTTATTAATTAAAAAAGCGTTTTATTTCTTGGCAGCGTAGTCGAGTAGGGCGTTGTATTTAACAGCAAACGAGTTTGACAGGGTCATGGTTCAAAACTTATTCAGATTATTCGGTTGTTTCTTTTTGAACAACACTTTAATGGCTTTTTGATCTGCTTAGTGGTCTTAGCAAGTAGCTTTAAATTTCATTTCTATCTTTCAACAAATTAAAAAAAGTAAATAAAAACTTTTAACCGGGCAAGAATATGTTTGGCGTCTTCAAAAGCAAGTCGGGGTAATTGCTGGACCGTCTCCATATGTACAACGCCTCCAAAATTTTCCTGCAAGTTAAAGGATAAAAACTTGATAAATGAATTTAATTCCGGCTGTTTTCTACTTTTTCAGAAATAGGCCTAAACACGATTTTTTGAACAAAAATATTTTTTTTCCTATGAATAATTTTTAAAACTGTGCAGAAAGTTTTTTAGATAGTTTGTCTGCTGTGTCCTCGGGCAAACATTTTACGGTACTTTATTCTTCTTGGCGGTCTTAGCAAGCAACACTAAATTCCAATCACATCTCTAAAAAAAAGTAACAAAATGAAATAAAATATTTTAACCGGACTGGAATATCTGGTCGTCTCCGAAAGCAGGTTGGAGTAATCGCTTGACGGGTTGGTTTTGACTAATATTTGTGACGTCATAGATTTCAAACGCTCACGAAATTTTAAATTGATAAGATACAGAGATGAAAATAAAAAGGTAATTTATCTCTTATTGATCAATAGAATTCATTGATACTTGATGATCATTTAGGTATACCCTCGGTGTGCGTTTGCTTGTTTATTAAATTTATTGCGCTGAGCGTAGTAGTTTTGATAAGCAAACAAATGTTCCCCAAGCATATACACCAGGCAACAATCAAGAGTCAAAAGAAGGCTATATCTTATTTTCGAACATTATTAAAATAACAGCGAAATTCCTTTCTTTTAATTTGTTTTAAATCTGTTTTTTGAACTATTTTACTCTGTTGTATTCTTGTGATAAACCGAAGATTTTTTGCTTGGCGGTTTTAGCAAGTAGCTCTAGCAGTCCTAACATTAAAACAAAAATTCTTAATCGAGCAGTAACTCGGCGTTTTAGAAAACAAATCGGAGTAATTGCTTGAAAAATCAAAAGAATAAGTAATAATATAAATCAATAAATAAAAATTAAAAAATTTCTATCAATTTCTTGCCTTTTTAGATAAAAATCAAACCCGTCTTGCTGCTGTAGGTCTATTTCTTTTGTTTTTTGGTAGAGTTTCTTTACAAATTGAAAAAACCAACAAAAGAAAAATTTTTTATAAAATCCAATTACATTGTTTTTAATCTTTGGACTGGCTTGGTGTAGGTGTGTAAGCGAGTGAAAGAATGATCATTTATTTTAAAGCATTACCAGACTTCGTCGTTTGCTGAAAGAAACAATAAGAAAATTTATTTTTGTAATTGAGTTAGCCGAGATCATGATTAAAATTTTTAGCGAATAGACGTAAGAAAACTGCAAAACTAAGAGAATTAAATAATTTCGTACTCTTATCTTCTTTAGCACTTATAAATTAATACGAAGCTATCAATAGGTTTTTAATGAAATTACAAAAACCATCACAAGATCATATCAAGTAATATAAATATCAAAAAATCTTCGGTTTCGAGATTAATTTAAAAAATACAAAACCAAGACCACATTACCGTAAGATCATGGCTTCCTGCACAAGTGCAAGACCGAGGCCAAGATTCATTTTTTTCATTTTCATGTCTCTTTATTCTCCTGACTTGTAGGAAAACGTCAGAGGCGCTGTACTTAGGGCAACGGTCAAGCGTTGATCCCAGCCTGTGTCCGGAGATGCTAAAACACTGCTGTCTAGTTGAAGTTTTTTTGTAAAAGTATGACTAAATTTTGGAGCTGCTTGCTGAGCCACGCAGAGGAAAGTGCCATAAAGTGTGTTTTTCAAAGATGTAATAAAAAAAGTTATTTTTTGTTTTGGTTTGAATTTACCACGATATTATATATTTTAGTTTAACAGCACAACTTAAAAAAAGCTAGCCGTCGACTATTGATAAAAACGATTCTTTTTGATTTATGCACGATAAACTTGCCTAAATAAATATTTTTTTTAAAGAGAAGACCAAAAGAAAGAACGGTAACCTTGGACTCATATACTCCTGATTTAGGTCTTTGCTAGCGCGGCTTTAATTATTTATGCTCACTAAAAAATATTTGCTCAGTGTACAGTTTTTTTAGAGGAAGCACTGACCATACCCAAGTAATTTACATCTGATGTTGGATTATCGTAAAAACAAAATTTATTTCGTCACAATGCGCAAAAAAATCATAAATGAATACTCGCTTTATGATTTTTTTGCGCATTTTTCAGATGTGTGTAATTAATAAACGTTATTCGATTATTCCAATTAATGTTCTTTAAAACTTTGTGTTAGACCAAAGCTGTTTTTCATTTTATTCACTAGTAGAAAATAAAGTACAACTATTTTAAATAGCTTTTATTAGTGAAAAAATTTTTACTTCGTTTTAAATAAAGTAAAGTAAAAGTAAAAACTCTTTTAATTTCAGAATAATTTTTTTGCCCAAGAAGTATTTTTCAAAAATAGTGCAAAAACAATTTTAGTTTACGAATTTATGGCAGCAACTTTGTACGGTTTTAGCTTTCAAGCATTAAAAGATCTGATAGAGTAGTGTATTAGTTCTGATCTACTACATCTGGCACATTCACTCTGCGTGCATTTTTTTCGTTGAATTTTGTACGCTAAGTGTAAAAATTTTAATAACCAAAGAAAAGTACGCCAAGCGTATACGCCAAGTTATAGTCAGATGTAGACTAGGCTTTATCTTGAAACATTTTTAAAATAGCGGAAAAATGCCCACCTTTAGTTCTATTTTAATGCTTGTTTGTTTAAATAGTTTTTTTGACAGTAGCGGTATTTTAAAAAAATACAGCATTGAAAAAATGATGGTAAATAACAATATGTGAAGAGACGTAAAACATTTTGGCAAAGTTGACGTACACTTTCAGCTTAAACAATTCCGAACAAATATTCAGTTTAATTAGTAACAAAGCCAATCCAGCTGTACCACTCACCACGCGCTTGTAACGCAGCCAGGTTTTCAGTGACGTAATTTTTCAAATGTGACTACATCACACGATGAACGCTTTGATCAGAAAGAAAATATTAAGCCGAAGTGAGAACTAAAATGTTCGTGAGACAAATGCAGTAAAATAAAATAAGCTTCCTGTTCGGCTAAGATTTGTCTTTGTAACTTCTTCGAGCAGTTTGTATTGGTATTAGTATGACGGTTTTATGATGAGTGAAAAAGAGAAAAAATTAAAAAAGTTATAGTTAAGACGTATTTTATCAATGCAAATTCGAAGAATACTTGAAAATAACGGGTGTAGCTTAGAATAATTCTCGCAACAAATTTGGCTTCTTTTAGACCTCATTGACAAACAAATTTTAGAAATGATACTACTTCCTTTTCGATTGCAAGCAAGCAAAAAGTTTTAGTATTTATGTAATTAAGCAGAGAATACGTTTAGGCTCAAAGTATAGTAATCTTTAAAAAAAATGAAAGCCTCTTTGAAGCATCTTGCAAAGTTATCACGTAACCGTACTTTTAATATTTATATTAAAAAAAGCGTTATCTTCAACGATAGCCAAATCGTTTGAATTTGATTGTAAGGTTTCTTCAATTTTTCAACAAGCTTTTAGTTTTGGTTACAAAACCTTCCTTGATTAATGATAACTTTCCTGTAAACCTTTTAAGAAAGACGATGAAAGTAAGAAACATATGTTATTATTTTACTTTGCTTTTAATGTACAGCGACTACGCACAATTGACGTTGTGTGTGTAATAATGTATATCGCTTAGCCGCTATCTTCGTATTCACAATTACTTTGTCAAAGTCGATTTAGATATGCATTCTGAATTATAAAGAAAAAAAGTGAGAAATTCTCAACTTGATAGCAAACAGAAAGTGACTAAATAGTATGGCAAGCCCAAAAAAGTTTGCAAAGCATTATTATTCATATTAAGCAAATAGTTCTGCCAAGTCTGTAACTCTTTAACCCATTAAAATTTTTATTCATGATCTTCTGGTAAAATTTGAGTCTAAACTGCTGTCAATTCTTTATTAAAAGGTAAAAACAATATTAAAAACTCAACAAAACCAACCGTTGAGTTATTATTATTGTTTTTACCTTTCAGCATTTTAGACTCAAATTTTACCAGAACATCATGAACAAAGATTTTAATAATATACCTGGTATCAAGAACAGCAAAATCTTTAACCCATCTCAATGCCATTGTAGTTATGAGACAGAAAGAAATAGATCATTTACTCTGATTCATTTTTTTAGGCACATAAGTACAGTCAGCGAAAATATTTCGTTTTTTCTCAAAGTCAATCTGGGGAATTGAACAGTTAGTAATTGGATAGTTAGACAACTCAAACCAAATTATTTTAAGATTTAGGATTCGCAATTTAACCGATCGGTGATTGAAAAATTCTTTTTTAAACCCAATATGAAAAATGCATTCGATAAAACGGAAGCACGGCAACAAGAAAAATACAAATATGCGACAACGACTAACAATTAAATTTAATCGCGATGCCTTTGTGAACTAGGAAGTCATATAAGGGCAAACAGCGTTTATTAAATCTATTGGCAATTGCATTTCTAAGTTAAAATCGATAGAGTATTGAAACTATTCTTCTCTACGGTTATTCGATTAAATTGCCATTGCATAAATCAATATAAACGATATGGTTACAAGGACCGAGTTACAGTAAAAATAAAAACAGTTACTTTTAAAGTAAACGTTATTATTAGTCGAGAATCAAAAATTGTTGAAACCAGAAAAATGTAATTAATGCTTACCTGCTTTGTTGAAATAGGATATGTTCGATAGATAATGATTTCTTAGTTTTTCTCGGAGTGTGAAAGACATCTTTTGGTATGATGTCAGTAGTGTAGTTAACACTTAAACACTTTTCTACATTTAAGACTAGCCTGTTGGTTTGCTTGTTTATTATTTCGATTTAGGTTACACAAAAATTTTTTGAAGTTTACCTTGGGTCTTCACCAATTGTAAGTCAGGGCTTGTAAAAGGGTTATTGAAAAACTTCAAATAACAAATATTACGGACTGTTTTTTGTACTAATGAAAGAAATCACTTTTATTTTTCTAGATTTTTGGATTTATAAGACTTTCAGTTAAATTTTTTTTGCAGTAGCAAAATTTTGGGAAAAAAGTAAAGTTTTAAATTTTAAGTAAACAAAATGACTTATCTGCTCAAAAAGACCAGGTAAAATTTTTTTAAAAAGATGGAAGATGTCAACAGCTCAAATCCTTTTACACTTCAAGAACCAACAGAAACATCACCGAAATCTTCTGAAAATGATGCTAAGACAAAGAAAGCGGAAAAAAACAATGATTGCACTGATGCTGAATCCCCTGACGCTCCCAAAATCTTGAAACGACGTCCTACCGTAAAATCAATTAAAAAAAAGCTTTTAAAAAAAGGAGTTACTATGCCTCTGATTCCCCTCCAAAAATCTCCTTCACAAAGCAGCTTTCCTAATTCGCCATCATCAGGTGGGGTTGAAATGAAGCTGCATACTTAACAAATGTGGATCAAATTGCAATCCAAACAAAGTGATTTTAAAAATTTCGAATACTAGAAATTGGAAATTTCTATGAATATTATAGCAAACTTCTATAACTATCATACATGATAGTTATTTAAATCAACTTGCTTTTACAAAAAATTTTTTTTCAGAAAAAAGTTTTTCATCTGCGGAAACGGAAGCAGCAAAAGACAAACTCGGAATAACAAAAGAAAAAAAGGTAAATATAGTTTAAAACTAAATTAGAGACTAAATAAAACACAGATTTTGAAAGCAAACACCTTATCAAAAAAAGATTGTTTTCAGTAAGTTATGATGATTCAATTTTAATAATTGTAAAATCAATTCTCGCCAAAACGTATTCTACAATATATCTATCACTTAATTCTATTTTGGACCCAATTCAGTAATCTAAAGTTTTAGATTAAAACATAAAAACTTCATTATAAAAACATAAAAATCAAAAGTTGTAACCTGTAGGACTCCACGAATATGCGTTTTTATTAGTTCGGCTTTGTGAAAATACCTTTAAAGTTGTTTTTTTGTGGTCGAGTCTAATTCGAAGAAAAATCGATTGGAGTGACAGGTAGTTTTAGGGTAAAACAGAGTTAGTTTTAGAAAGAAAGTAGTTGATTTAAAAGAAACTAAGTTTTTCTTGAGCATCATAACAAATTGTAAAAAAATTTAAAAATTTTGGTCCAGCGAGAACAATTTGCGCAGTATTTTTTCTCTTTTTATCTCTTAGAGCAATTAGTTTTATTCCTTTTTTACTATCACTCCAATCGACTTTTCTTCGAATTAGACTTGACCTTTTTTTGTAGTATAGTGACAAGTTGACAACCTTTTTTTGATTACCGTAGAAGGCGGGCATGCAAAATGCACTCACTAAAACGCTCGCATATAATATTCGAGCAAAATTGTTGCTCCTCCAAATTTTTTGAACTCTTAACAGTTATTGTCATCTGTATGTATCGCAGTAAACCGATTATTATTAAAACAAAACGTTTTGTTTATTTGAAGTAAAAAGAAAGCATTTCTCTCTCTAATCTCGAGTTAGTGGGTGTTTTTTGTAATATCAATAGGGAAAATACACGCGAAACACTTAACTCTAACCTGAGATGATGAATCTGCTCTTTACAAAATTACGAAGTAGGCTATCTTTTACGGTCTTAACGCTATCTTAGTACATTTAATGTTGCGTAGGTCTTCTTGTATTTAATTAATTAGCTTATTTATGGCTAAAATTTTAAAAATTATTGTTTTCTTAGTAGCTACTGGAAATCTAAAAATAAACTTTTGGTTCCACTAGGAAACCAAGAGTGCATTTGAACTTGATAGTCTTAAATCTCCTATTCGCCGAAAAAAACTATTTCGAGTTATGAGCGTTTCGAAAAAAGTGGCAGGAGAAAAAAAAAAGATGAAGCAAAAAAACAAAATAACTTCGGATGAATCACTTACGCCAGCTTCATTTCCGCCTATTTCAGTGGAAACGACTGATGGCAACTCTGAAGAAATTGATTATTCAAGTAAATAAGTTTCTCCTTTTTTACTTTTCTTTTTACTTTATTACTACACTTGAATCTCGCATCTTTTGGTGAATTAATTTTTTTCATGTGTTTTACCTTATGCTTAGTTAATTATGGCTGTCTATCAGTGTTAATGACGTGTTAATATCAGTGTTAATATCAGTGTTAAGATGTTGTCTTTTATGTTTTCTTTGATGAGGAAAAAAATTAGGAAGTCGCCCATTAGGAAGTCGTGTATTGGGCTAACAAGCCATCTTTTAGCCCATCTTTTATTTCACGCACAATTAATAAAGTGAAAAGAAAAAAACTTGACAAAATTTTATCAGCTCACTGAAATATGACGTAGGTTACTGCAGTTACCACTTAGGACTACAATCCTAACGTTTAAAAGACATTAATTGTACGCCCGCATTTAAAATGTTACCTAAGTTTACACAAAGAGCATTTCAATGCAAACTCCAATCATGTCGTTATAGCGGCAACGCATCATTTTTAATAGACAATGGCTAACCTCGGTGGTTTGCTACCTTTTACACCAAGGATTCCTTGCAAAAAATAATCAAGTTTACAAAACCTTGAATTTTTAGGACGAACTCCAACTAATAATTTTGCAAAGTTGTTTTTAAATTATGTGCAGCTGGCAGACATTCACGGACCTCCAAGGGGTCAAAGAACCCTGGTTGGAACAGCTGGGCTAATTGAATATTGTCATGGGCTTATGTGGTCAGTTGAGAAAATGGCCAATACCATGAGTCACACATTATAAGTGGGTGATAAGAACCCTGGTTGTATGAATTCTTCCTCTCATATATTCTTGCGCTTGCTTCTTGGTCAATTTCCACCAAATTTTATTGATTAGCGAAAGTATGGTTACAAAAGTTTTTGTTGTAAGACCCACAACAAATTGACAACGAAAGAATAATTACATTTTTATTTAAATCGCGAGCACAACTCGTGAACATGCGGTGTCTGCAATAGGGCAGCACAGAGTAGCCTGGGGAGGCCTTTAAATTAAAAGGTTTTAAATATTTTTTTACTTTCTTTTTATAACGTTGAACGTTGGGCCTAAAAGTAGAAAACCTTCTTATGTCCAGTAATTAAACTAAGACAAATTTTGAAATTCTTGATTTGACGCGATTTGGAAATTAAACTCAAGTCTACTGCTTCAAAATCAGGCGCTCTCTTTACTCGACAAACTGAGCAGACTAAATGAACAAAAGCAAATATCAAACTTTTAGAAAGTCCTGATTTACTGCAAAAAAGTGAACAAGCATAGACTTTTTAAAGTAATTTATACTAGTTTTGTAACCGACAAAAAAGGGATAAATTTTTTTTTCAATGTTCAAGACAAGGAAGTTGATGGAATTTGATGGAAAAATGTTGGTAAAGCCGGCTTTTCAGAAACTTTTAAAGTTTTTTTTGACCCAGATAATACCAAATTAGGAAACCGCTAAATTAATCAAAAACTATCAAGCATTCTTCTATTTCATGTGACAAGGAGCAATTGAGTTCATTTGGACTTCGGAAAAAACAGTGATTGAAATGTGCCCGAGACCAAATATGGCAATTGAGTTTGGAAAAGCTGACATTGACACAAACGAATACAAATACGACATGATCATTCAGGGAATTGAGAGTGGCTTTTCGTTGGGTCCGGTTTTAAGGTATTTTTGGAATAAGTTGTAGCGGTAGTTTCTATAGAGTAAGGTATTGATTTATTTAACGTAGTTTTAGCAACAATTCTTGCTTCCGGTTACTATTTGATAGGTGTACTATTTTGGAAGAGTTTTTGCTCAGTCTGTGTTCCACTTTTCGAACTAAAACGGAAAAGTGGAAGGATTACGTTATAACCAAGTAGCTGTCAAGCAATTATTTTGTAGGTTACTGGTTTCAACAAAGATAACTTGCTGTTTGTTGAAACTTTTTAGTTCGTTTTTTTATATTTTGTTTGAATTGTAAGGCTGTACTTTAATGTTCTTTGCCAAGACCACCAACAAAAAAAATCGACTAAATTTTTTTCTCCAACGATACAAGAACAAGCGCTCATAACGCGCGATCCAGTGACAGTTAATCTAAAAAGACGCCTTTGATTGATATTCGCCGTCTTAAGTGGTTATATGTAAAATTTCAAAGTGATTTAAAAAATTAAAATAAAGGCATCCTACAAAACTTTTATATGTGTTTTAAACTGTTTTCGCATGACATTTGTAGTCCAGCATTAGCTACATACGCAACTACGTTTTTCCCAACTTAAATTGTGCAACAGCCATTTTAGATCGTTTTGCGAATATCATATTCACACAAAACAAACAAATGCAAGTTTATGGACACAATCATCATTTTAACTTTAACTATTTATTTTATTGATCTCCTAGAAAATAGGCAGAAAAGTTTAACTTAAAGCAACCTTTAAGCGGTTACATCGATCTGTTTTTGGAGATGCCAATTGTCATTGCTGTCCGGTTAAAAGATTTTATTTGATTTTTAGTTTTTTTTATAATGATCAGTTGAATATTGAGCTGTTTGCTAAGGTCACTAAACATCGAAAAGTGCTGTGTAGTGTCTTTTCCAAAATTACAACCAAATGAAGAGGTAAAAGTTGATAATTCATTGCAATCTGGACTGAATTGGTTTGTTTGAATTGAGTAACTTCTTCTTGCCCAAATAGTGCATTGTCGTTGTCCGAAAAAATCTGATTCTCGACAATTATTTTGGTTCTTGGGCAGACAATTCCCCCTATGCTATCCGCCTCGTACGGCTGTGGATAAGATGCTTGAATTATTTTAAGTAAAGCCTACCAGATGTCGGGTTCGTTGGAGTTTGAGCCCAATATCAATTGTAGGCCTACTTTCATAAGTTTTAGTTTTTTTGTTTTTTTTGTCAAAATGATAATTTTTATTTCATTGACAATCGAAAACCTTTTTTTGGTCTTCGCTTGATTTCAAAATGCTTTTTACCTTTACGTAGCAAACATTTCAAAAATTCTAAGTTATAGATATTTCAAAAATTCCAAATTGTATACCTACTAAGTTGGCAGCATGATTGAGTGGTTAAGCGCCGTGATTGTGATCAACATTGTCTCGGTTCATAACCTAGTAGTAGTAGTAGTAGTAGTAGTTTGTTTTTATTCGCACCAAAAAAAAAAAACAATTGATAATAATTGAAGACAAAATAGACCAAAGATTACAAATAGGGAGACGGCAACTAAACGATATACGTTACAACATGCACAAAAAATTGTGCATGGTTACCGTACCTGTGTCTTAAATTGAAAATTTAAAATACATTTACAAAGAAAAAAGAAAAAAAATTATAAAAAGTTACAATACATTTCTACAGGTCACAAGTCAAGAGTGCATTGCTTAATCAGGGGTGGGAGTGCAAGCACTGTTGACCCCGAAGGGTCGGGCAGGCAAAGAAACCCACCAAAAGAAATCCTACCGTGGGTCAAAGACCATTTCAGTAACTGGTGACCTGGGTATGACTCTAAGTCATTGGATGTATCAATACACAAGAAAATTATCACTTGTCAAAACTCTGATAAAATAGAATCAAAAAATCAAAGCATAGTTTAATTAATTTCGAGGTTCTTGCTACTCTTCTTATGCTTGGTTTTAGAATTAGATTCGGATGTACTTTCAAATTACATACTGCAACAACAAAGAAAACCAGCAGAAACTACAGAACACTAATTTATATGACTTAAAAGCAACAACAAAAAGTATAGCAGATCTATGTAGGCCACGTACTAAAAGTGTAAGATATGACGTTTCAGCTCGTTTCGAAATTTTTTGTAAGTTTTTAATTTTTTAATTTTTAATGGAATTTTGTTCCAGACAACTGGTCCTCTGTATTTAAGGCATTGTTGTGTAACAGTTAGTCTACAAAACGATGGAAAATAAGCGGAGTTGCTTCTTGTCTTTATTTTGTTGTTAGGGCCAACAAGATTGTTTGAAAAGAAGTTGGCAAAGCTATTAGGAAGTAGATTTTTTGAATATTTAAACATAAAACAGGCCGTCTCCAGTTGTTGTATTTGTTCTACTGTCATTAGACCATTTATACACATTGCGTTTTTCACACTGCCTTTATAATGTATTCCATGTATCATTCTTATAAACTTATTGGCAATTCGTTGAATTATTAACAATGTTGTTTTATTGCCATTACACCAAGTTGTTATACAGTACCGTATGTGACTAACAATCATAGAATGGCAGAGCATATCCAAATATTTTTTGTTTAAGTGGGGTGAAATTTTTTTAACTACATCCAAGTTCATGGTTATTTTTCGTAGTACCTGGTCCATGTGGGGTTTCTAGCTTAAAAATTCATTAAAGATAACACTTGCAAGCAGTTTTTTATATAGCCACTTCATTTTTTTTTTTGTTGGAGATATCAAGTGTGATTTCAAATATTTAAAATTTTTGATAAACCAGGTACTAACCGGCATAAACCAATAACAAATGAATATTTTTTTTCAAATCCCCTATATTTACTTCACATTGAATCTATTGAACATCAAGAGTACTTTTTTGTGTTTTTGTCCTTTTACAATAGCATTTTTTAACCTGAAGAAAATTTACCCAGGGGGTAAATTTCTTTATTTTGGGGGAAAATTAAGCCAGCTAGATAAGATAAATTTTGTTTCGGTGTAAAGAGTTTTTGTCGTGACCTTGTTATTTTAACTCATTCAACTCCAACTTTTATTTTTAAAGATTATCATTTTTTACATGCAGCAGAAAAACTAATTAGCCGTAAAAATAGCACGTTACAAAAGAAGAGAAAGTATCAGGACAATAATTTGGATTTTGGATTTACATATCTTATTCAGGATGATCTTCAAATTCTTCAGTGTGTTTTAAGCATAAAAGCATTTTTAAGTTGACCATGAAATCTGCTCTGCTAAAGCAACACACTAGCAAATGGTCATCCAAGCAGTGATGGCCTTACAAAAAGGGGAGAAAAGTAGGGCCACTTTTTAATGTTCCAAAGTAAAGCAATCTCTGAAAAAAGTCAATATTTTAAAAAGAGCCACTTTTTAGTGTATTAAAACAAAGTGGTCTCTAAAAAAAGTCTTTATTTTAGAGATGCCACCATCCTGGTGCTACTATGAAGAAATAAAGCAATATCTTTGCGTAGGGGGACCACTTTTTAATGTTTTTTAGGGGTCCGGTGCGGCCGCTCCATTCGCATCCTATTAAAGCCATCACTGCATCCAAGTGTTTCAAATGTTAATTGATTTTTTTGGTAAACCGAATTGAGTTGAAGTAAGTTTGTTGGGGTTTGCACTGACGGTGCTCCAGCCATGATTGGTGCAAACTCTGGATTTGTTTCCCTGATAAAGTAGAAAAATCCAGTAATTCGACGAACGCACTGCATGATTTAAAAAGCGGCACTTGTTTCAAAAACCATCCAGAAAAAATTTAATAAAAAGTTGTCGTCGTAATTAAAGTCGTTAATCATGTAAAAAATTTCGTGCTCAACAATCGACTTTTTAGCAAACATTAGAGAAATGGACGCCAATCATACTGCATTATTGTATCAGGCTTAAGTTTGTTGGCTCTCAAATAAAAACAGGCTCTCACGTGTTTTTGAGCTCAGAGAAAAAGTCAAGTTTTTTATGATTGCAAAAAAAAAAGATCTTCTTGTTGTTAGTATTAATGAAAGCGGGTCTCTACGTACCTAGTTTATCTTACTGACATATTCAAAGTATTAAATGAACTAAACGAGAAGCTTCTAGGTCCTGGAAATAGTATAATCGTGTACACTTGATAGAATTAAACTGTTTCTGGCAAAGCTTTACGCTTTAAGGCCAACGAGCAAACAATGGAAATGTTGCATCATTATATCGCTTGAATGAGATAGCTAGAAATGAATTTAAACAAATTTTAAAGGAAAACAGGTCACATTGATCAGCAACCAACGAAAATGCAGAATGAGTTGAGCCATATTTTCGAAAGATAAACATTTCTAGCATTTTGACAAAAATTGCACAAAATTCTTTCTCATGTCGTGTGGAGGATGTTCCTGAATCAATCCAAGTAGAATTTATACAATTAACAAACGCTTATTTTGCAAAGGACGAGTTTCACTCTTACAATTTAGAAGAGTTTTTGTTTTAAATGTAACGTTGTTATCCATGACTTAGTATTCATACTCTGAATATTCTGGTTTCGTTTTCTTCAACCTACCTGTGCGAGTGCGGTTTTTTCTGCTTTGCTTACCAAAGTCTAAAGCACAAAACCGACTTGACGTTGAACCTGACAATTACTGCGTATTACCCATAATTTCACCAGACATTGAATAGCTCGTTGCTGAAAAACAGGTGCCACCATTACATTAAATATAACTAAAGTCATTTGTTAATTTAATTTTTAACATATGTTGAGAATAAATTTGGTATTTATTTTTGTCCAAGGGGTAAAAATGCAAAAAAATTAAGAACCACTTCTACAGTTTCGAATTTTTTGTTCGACACTAGAGTGTTCCTATTGAGTTGAAGTAGTTTGACAACTCCGCTATTACCTCAATCCTACAAATAAGAAGGATAGAATGTAAATAGAAATGGTAATGCAGCCTATATGTTAATTTTTTTATGATACTGAGGCGACTTGGATTGATTACTGTTCACGTATTTCTGAATAAATTCAATTAATTTTTGCTGAGGCATGTGTAGTAATGGAAGTAGATGTTAGTTCAAAAAAACAGGCTGAAGTTCTCAACGAACAAGAAAGTAAAATTGATCGTGAACATGAAAGAATATTAAATGAAATTGAAACTACAGATACTGCTTTTATTGGTGCCTCTTTAAGGTAAAAACAGTTTATTTAAAAAAAATTTTTGGTGAGATTATACAAATATTATAGAGTCCCATATTTAGCATTCTTTGATTATGTTAATAAATTTGTTTATTTTCCAGTCAAAACATATTTTATAATTTAAATTAAGTCGCTAAATAAATAGGCTAGTAGCACCAAACAATATTATAACATAAACATTAATCAGGCTCACTTAGTAGAAATATAAACTTTTGAAAAATTTTAAGTACAAGATTTTGTCTCTACAGAGCAAACATTAGAAATTTTGGGTCTCCTCAAGAAGTCACTGTAAGCAATTTTTGTTTGTGAAACTAGCCTGGATGCCCCTCCGATTACTATTGCTTCTTGAGAGTAACTGTTTTTCTTGGTTTCTTTATTCCACCCTGGTGCTGAAAAGGGGATTCTGGGTTTTACCAAAAAAAAATTGCTTATTATGACTTCTTATAAAGACTCAAAATTTTTTGGTCTTTTTAAAAAATCACTCTAAATGGTTCTTGTTTGTGAAACTAACCCAGATCCCCCTGCAGTTACTATTGCTTCTTATGAGATCCTTTTTCTCTTGGTTTCTTCTTTATTCCATCCTGGTGTTGAAAAGGGGATTCTGGGTTAGTTTCACTGAAAAAAATTGCTTATAGTGGCTTTTTGAAAAGATCTAAATTTTTTGCATCTCTTCAAAAAGTCATCGTAAGCAATTTTTTTGGTGAGACTAACAGAATTGATTCTTTCAAAAAGATGGTAACTGTTGTTTGTTGGTGAGACTAATCCAGCATTCCTTTAAAGCACTAGGAGGCAATAAAAACAAACCAAGGGAAAAAGGATCTTTCAAGAAACAATAGTAGACACAGTGGGACACCTGGTTATTTTCATGAACAAAAATTGCTCACGGTTGCTTATTGAAAAGACCTCACAAAATCTCACCTACAATACTAGGATAAAATAAAAAAGAAGGAAAGGATTTCTTGAAAAGCAATAGTAACCACAGAGGGATCAGTATTAGTTTCACAAACAAAAGTTGCTTATAGTGACTACTTCAAGAGACCCAATTTTCTTTTTTATTGACAAGTCTTTTCCTGCTTTGCAGTTATTCAAAAAAATATATACCTATCTTTTATATAGTTAAAAACAGTTTATAAATTAAACCTAAAAAATCATTCTTTTAAAGAATGTGCAATGCTTTATAATATTTTGTTAAATTTTTTAGAGCTGTATATGAAGGAAATGACCATGAAAAATTTCTTGAAAGGCTTGACAATCGCATAAAGCAACATGATCGTGACATAGAAAAAATGTGCAACTTTCATTATCATGGATTTATTGAATCTATCACAGAATTAATTAATGTTCGAAGCGATGCTGAACGATTAAAGGTATTTCTTTCAATAAAATTAGTTTTGAAATATTTAGATATGACCATTTAATAATTATCAAACTTTTATCAATTAAACTATTGATCTAATAGCTTACTTTTTAGTTGATTAAAAAATGTGCAAAACAAACGGGGTACCTCTAAATTACCATTGTAGGCATTTTAGAGGCAGTGTAGGCAGTGTACAGGCAGTGTAAGCAGTGTATAGGAAATGTAGGCAGTGTATATAGACAGTGTAGATGTGTATAGGCAGTATGGGCAGTGTAGGCAATGTATAGACAGTGTATAGGCAGTGCATGAGCAGTGTATATATGAAGTGTGGGCAGTTTAGGCATTGTATAAGCAGTGTGGGCAGTTCTAAAAAACAACTCTGGTTTTGATTTCTCCCTAAAAGTGCGACTCTGGCTCTGAATCGCACTCTGTAACCCTGTTGCCAACATTGCCAATACATTCCACACACTGCTTACACTGCCTATACATTGCCTATACACTGCCTACACTGCCAACACTGCTAATTTAAAGTAACCAAGCAAACATATTATAAAATGGAGTGCAAAGAATAAAAAATAATTATTTAAATCTCTTTCAATTTTATACATTTTTGATATATAATTTTAGATAGCAAATTATATATTTTAAATTGAAAATAATATTCTTGTATTCACTGTTTTGACAAAATGTTACACCCTAAGTTACATTTCATGATTTACTGTATTTTAAAACAAACATTTTGTGTTATAGTTTTTGTGTGTATTACGTTACATGATACTTATAAAAATATTCCATCTGCTGAAAAATAACTTTGAAGACATGTTTATGGAGTTAACTTGTTAAATTTTTTATGATAGATAAAAATCAGAAGCTTTTTAAATTTTTTAATTTTTTGATTGAATGATTTCTATAATCTTGCACTTTTTTGAAATGTTTATAGTAAAAAAGTTTAATTCAGTATTACTGTAACTAACTTTTGTTTTATTGTGTTGTAACTGCTAATTTTGAAAGTTTCAAATAATAGTAATTTTTACTAAATGTTCTTTCTATGGTTACTAATTTTCATGTCTGATATATAATTGGCAAAATAATCTTTGTGAAAAATTCTGTTGTTTAAAATCAAACTGTCAGTTGAATTGAATTATATTTGGTTTTTAAAAGTCATTTTAAACAAATTTATTCATTAAAGTTTTCAAAACTACAAGTTTTAAAAGCTTTTTGTGAATAAAAATTGTAATAATGTCATCAAAATGATATACAATATAATACTTTGTAGACCGAAAAACAACAACTCAAAAAATTTTTTAAAAACAAATACAAAGTATTACAAAAGTTTAGAAAAAGTTGCTGTTTTTTGTTATGTTAGATATTTTTGTTCTAAGCTTTTTAGGCTCAATGACAATATGGTTTTGATTTATTAGAATCAAGCTGTATTGATTAACAAAGATTTGCAAGAATCTGGAAAAGAAATAGCTAGAAAAAATGATGATCTGATTCAGAGCCAACTGCAGCAATGCAATGTAGCCTCTGCCATTGAAAAATTATCAGTCTGTCTGCCTGTTTTACAAATGTATACTAAAATTTGTGAACTGATGCAAGTGGGCAGGTATTGTTACTTCTATTTTATTTATAGTGCTGTTGCATTTTATGCACAATCATTGCAATGTTACAGCTATACATTCAGCAATATTTTATCATCAAAACAAATTTAAATCTCAGTTGATTTTCTTATTATTTTTGTTTGAATTTGAATAAAAAATATTTTCTAGTAAAGTTGATCTAGGGTAAAAGTTGAAATTTAAAAATGGAATTGAAATTAAAGACTTTTAAAACAGTTTTTGAAGCAAATTCTCAAGTACTTGTAGTTCTCAAAAATTTCTGCAAAGTTTTTAAATGATTATCTGTTGCTGCTAACATTCTAGCAAGCTTATTATTGAATCAAGAAAAATCATTGAAAAAAATAGAAAAATATTAAAGAATATGTTGGGAGATTTTGTTTTGAGTAACTGTTTGGCTGTTTTAATTTCAATATTTTTTTAAATTTTATTTTGAACCCTAGCCTAGCTATCAAGTCTGCTTTAAATATTTAATTTTAATTTCTATTTAGCTTTTAGATTTTTCTACTAAAGATTACAGCAGCATGAAGCAGACTGTTGAGAGTTTTCATTTTATTGTATGTAGTTTGTAAACTTTAAATTGGAATATACGTATAATGAGTTAATTTATATAATTGTTTTCTAGATCATTTTAGGTATGAATAAAAAGAATAACAAAATTATAAATTTTCAGGTATTATTCTGCACTAAAAACTCTTGAACAACTTGAACACACCTATCTACCTCGCATTCATTCATATCGATTTTGTGAAATTATGCTTGGTAACATTCCTAAGATTCGTGAAGAAATCAAAGAAGTATCAATGTCAAAATTAAAAGACTTTTTAGAAAGTGTTCGAAAAAATTCAGCTAAAATTGGCATGGTGGCCATGAAACAGGTTTCATATACTTTTTTATTGAAATTTTGATTAAAATCTTTTTATCTTGATGGCAATAAATGTTTTTAATATTTTTATTTTATGGATTTATTTGTATACTCTATACAATATAGTTAAATTTTTGTTTTAGTAATGCATGTAGTTGGAAATATTTTATCTGCATGAATTGCTTACATTTACAAGAAAGGATATGAAAGAAATATTTGCCTTACATAAAGTGAAGTTGTTTGAAAATATTAAGAGCTCAAGGTGATTGGATATTTCAGAAAGGATTAAAATTGTATATATTTTGTGTTCCTTAAAAGACAGTTTAAAAGTTTTTTTTAATTTTAACAAAGAACTGTGTAAAGCACACTAAAAATTGTACAGAAACTTATCTTATTTGATGTAAATTTTTGAATTATCATCAATTAACATATTTTTAAACCAAACCAATCAGCAATTAGATTAGACTTACATGAAGATAGTTGCTTTAATTTATTGAAGATAATTTAACGATTGAGACTAAGTTGCTCAAGTAATATTTTAGAATCTTTTTAGCATACCACAATTATATATGGCAACACTAGTCCATTCATACCAGAATTAAAATATATGAAATAAAACCAAAAAAAAAAACACAAAAAAACATAAATGTTTTGTGCTTACATTAGCCTCTTAGAGAAATAAAATGTAAATTTTGTCATCAAATTTAAAAATTTAAATTAATGATTTGATTACACAGTTGTTTATCAAATTGGTCACACCAGGTTTATAAAGGAAATCTGTTGAATAATTGATTAAAAATGCAAACACAAAATAACAACCACAAAGCTGATACAGCACACAAAATTGAAATAACAGAAATAACAATGGATCGTTGTTTTTGTTAATTATATTGCATGTTGTATTGGCTTTGCATTTGTTATTTTGTGTTTGCATTTTTAATTATTCAACAAGTCTGTGTGACTTTGTTGACAAACCTTGTGTGACTTGATAAACAACTATGTAATCAGGTCATTGACCTTGATTTTTAAATTTGATGGCCACATTTTTTAATACTTTATTCATCTGAAGAGGGCTAATGTAAACCCAAAATGTTTGTTTTTATTTTGCTTTCATATATTTTAATTCTGGTATGAATGGATTAGTGTTGCTCTATATAAACTGTAATTGTGCTGTGGTTGAAAAAAGTATACTCTCTCCCTAAATGGTATCTTTTTAGCATCATTTGTTTTTATAGATTTTTAGAAGTTTAGACAAACACCTCTTAATGTTTTAATTAAATTGTTGATTTCAATTATAAATAGAAAATTTCTTTCTAATGTTTTGAGTTGAAACAATTGAAAAGAAACAATCAGTGTGAATAGCTGTTCATTAACTAAGTTTAGCTTGTATATAAGAAATGAAATAAAGATAATAATGTTAGTTTATGGCAAAAAGATGAGGTATTTTAGTTTTTTTTTGAAATATATTTGTTACAGCATAACTATCAATTTTTTTTTGTTTTTTTTTTAAATTTTTAAACCTTTCTTTAATTCTTTACTTTGCTCAGACATGAGATATTAATTTTCTTGATAGAAGCATTAGAATTTTAAGATTAAAAAAAGGCAATAAGATTAAAAGAAGACAACTTTTATCATTACCACACAATTACTCTGACTTTTCTTTATTATCATTTTTTATGAAACTGTTGATTTCTTTCAACTCTATCTGTTGTTTTTGTACAGGAGTCATTTATGTTTTATACAATATAAGATTATTTATTGTTGCTGAGTCATTTTTAAACTCATTTTCATAGGTTTCTGTATAATCTAGTTTCATTTATATAAAACACTGTTAATGTTTATTGCATTTTATTTAGTAGAACAACCATTTTTATTTGTTTTATTTAGTAGCTGCTTTTATCATTAGAGCATTATCACGTTTGCTTTCCCCTATATGCTTTATCTAACTTTAAGTTTTTTTAAATTTAGCTTTGTTTTATATGCTTTATCTAACTTTAAGTTTTTTTAACTTTAGCTTTGTTTTGTCTACTCAACATGATTTATTATGTATTTTTAGGTTTTAATTATTATTTATAAAATAAACTAAACAATACTTGGTATATTTTTTATCATTGAGAATAAGTTTAGTTAATTAAATGTTGAAACTTTTTAAGTGTGCACAATTAAGATTTTTTTAGTATTTTTTTGATTATTTTGTGTTAGGCATAACCCTTGTAACTTATCCTACCTTGATTTGAAAAATTGTTTATATCATTTGATAATTAATTTTGTTGCATAGAATATAATTAGTTACATTCACCAAATAGACTTTTTATCAAAATAAATTTTTTTTCACAAATTTCTTATGATCTTTGTATTTTAATCTTAAAGCTGTAGTATGTATGATTGTTGAATTATTCAATCAAATTTAGGTCGAAAAAGAACGTAATCTAGAAGAACTTCCATTAAATAAAAAAGCTGAAATTCCTCTGTCACCAGAGCCACCAAAAACAAATATTTCACCTATCAAGCGTGATCGAAATCTAGCTAAAAAAAAAGCAAAAGCTCCTAGACCCCCCCAGTCAAAAGTACCTCCTCAAAATCATCAGCGATTAAATCCTTTTGATGAAATGTCAGAAGATGAAGAAGTAAATACCAGAAATCCATTTGATGATTCCAATCCATTTACCCAGGACAATGTTGAATCTAATCCTTTTCTAAATGGTCCATCAAACTCGATACAAAACCATTCAGTCAATCCATTCATGACTAACCCTGAAGAAACAGAAATAATTAACGAAGCAAATCCTTTTATGACGATGAATGGTACCACTGATACTCAAGCTACTGCAGTTCAAAATAATGTTTTCACTGATGCCCCAGAAGATGCCAATAATGAGGTTATTGATTTTTATTGTTTACTGTTTGCAATTGCTGTTTAGTTTATCTATCTATAATGATCTCAATGGTTTGTAAAGTGTTAATGCATGAATTTCTAACTTTTAAGCAGTGAATGCTTCATCTTTTCAGGAAAGAAATAATGGTATAATATAAAGCTAATTATATTATGGAAGCTTTTTGCAGACTGTAGAAGGTAGTCAAGTCATTCATTATTTGTTTATATTATCAGTTAGAGCGTGGTTAACATTTAACTGTCCTGTATGGAAAATCTAGGTTTGATTCCTTGGATAGCCAAATCTGACACAGTGTTGCTCAATTGCAATGTTTTAGAAATGAACACTGTAACCTAATTACATGTATATACTTCAGCATATTAAAGTATAAAATAAATGTTTGGTTTGGTTTTTGTTTTTAGAGATTGTAGAACCCCTTTATATTCTGATGTAAGTTGCTTTTTTAATTGAACAGATTGCGTGAAAGTTTTAAGAAGTATTACAATTTATTTTTAATATTTTTATTAACACACAATTATACAAATTTGAAATTTAAGTTAACTTATGTAATCATACATTTTAGGGATCTTCAGCTGCATTAAAAAGTGCTGTGGTTGATCCATGTAATTATATGATTGAAAATTTACCCACAAGTAAGATTGACTTTAGTGATGGTGTTTGGAACAATGTTGAAGTTGAAGAATCTTCTGGATACAAGAAGAACAATGTAAAAGATTTAAGCTCTGTAGTTGTTCCAAACGATTTACCTCTTTCAAAAAACATTGTGCCTCTTCCCACTGTTGATTCTTCTGTGAATGCTTTTATTAGTGCTAGTACTTCTAATACTGCTGTTCAGTATGAACTGAATGGTAATGTGGGAATTTCAGCTGCCTCTGAAATAGATGCACTTCCTGAAATCCCACTTCGTGCTCCCCCAAGAAGAAAGAAAAAAAAAAAAATTTCCTTACCAGTAACCAAAACAAATTCAACTCTTCTAATTAAAAATGATTTTCCACTAACTGATAATGAAAAAAGTGACTTGGAACAATCGCAATCAAATAATCAAGTTCAGCCCTCAAATAAAAATCAAAGATCTTCAATAAGTATAAATCAACTTTCAAACGTTTCAACTCGGATTGAAAATCATGTCGAATTCAATGCAATAGTTGATCAGTTTACTTTGGACCATAATCAAGATCGACCGTCATATTCTGTTGCCTGTATTTCTTCATCTGAAAAGAGAAAACCGATTCCTCTTTTACTAGATATTACTACTACAACAGCAAGTCCAAATGCTAATCGTAAAATTTCGTCTAGACTAAAGGAAAACAAAAATGATACAATATTGGTGTCGAATTACAAAATTCCATTGATAGATAAAGATGTTGCTGCATCATATTCCGAATTTGTGAAAGTTCCTGCTAAAGATCCTGGAAATTTAGTTGAGTCTCTCTCTGAATTACCCTACATAACTAGTGCTTTCGAAGACGACCCAAAGCAGCGATGGAGAAAAAGAAGGCCATCAAATACAATCCAAATATTTTATGTAGGCAACCTCTACAATCATTGTTGGTTTGCTACTTTTTCCAAAAGCTATTGCAATCATTCGTTGATATTTTAACAATTAAAATCAAATCTCTTACAACTCTGAAAGTGAACTTGATAAAGAGTTATCATTTTTTATGATTAGAAAACGGCATTTAATTATGCCGATGCTATTACTATTATTGTATGCCCTAAATTATCTCAATATTTTTAGAAGTCCTTTTAATTTTTAAGCTTTAATTGAGAACATTGATTAGTGTTATACAAGATATAAAAAAAGTGTTCAGTATGATATTCAATTTATTGTTAGAAATCTTGATTTTGAGTGAGAAAGACTGCAATTTCTTAGTCCATAATCTTAGCTTCTACATCTAATGATTTTGTTTTAGCAATATCTTGCATGTTTCGTGGTAATTCTTGCATTTCAGGCATCTGTAAGTTTGGTGCTGTTATAATGCTGGAAAAAAATTTAACCCAATCAAATTATAATTATTTTATATGATATTGCAATGTTTAATTTTTTATATATCAGCAAATCGTGTTTGTCATGCAAATATATTTCTGTAACCAATGAGTTAAAGTATCTGTAATTAGGGCATTATTTTTAAATTTTAACAAGCCTTAGTTTAATTTATCATTTTCTGTTGAACAGTCGAGTGCTGTACTGCTGGCATGTCAACTCTGAGCATATGTGGGCCGCATTGGTCTGCATTTTGATTTTTTAATGTAAAATCTTAAAATTTATCTTACTCTGCTTTAGAATTTGTGCCCAAGGTTTGCTTTTTTTAAGTTTTTCATTAAAATCAAAGTGAATACAAAAAAGTTTTCGCTTTAATTGGAAGGCAAATCTCGGCCCTGCGGGGGACTTACATGAACCTGCTTTTATATTTTATGTTAAAATCAAAGTTTTTACCAAAAACAAAAACAGAAAAGATGAGCATCCAATTAGTTATTTAAAAAAAATTCATGTTGTTTACGTAGATGAAACGTAGCTTTGAATTGATTGACATTTGATTTTGTATTGGGCATCTGATTAAAAATTCTTCAAAAGACTTTGAGGGCCGCGAATTTGACATGCCTGCTGTACTGTATGTTGAAAGTAATTTCCTATGCTATTTTTACTCACACATTGTATTTTTACAGGATCTGTCTGCTTCAGACCTTGTGGATTTTTCTCCGGTTTACAAGTGTTTACACATATTCGGATTGCTTGGCTCTCGGCCTCAGTTTGAAACCTACTACAGGCAACAGCGTCGTCAACAAGCGAGGATAGCGCTCGAACCTCCGACCGCGATGCAGGACAATCTCGAAGCTTACGCTCATTACTTTCATGAAATTGTTGGGTTAGTTCTAGAATAATATAGAAGTTGCCGTTTCTTGAAAGCGTTTTTGGCGAGGCATCTAAAAGTAGCACATGACTGTTCGCAAAACACTGTACGGTGTACAAGCATGATCAATTTGATATTTGTTGAAAACTGTTTGTTTGTTCAAAAATCAGCAAACTGCGACTTAATCAACAATTAATTTTATCGAAATTATTCAAATTCCTGTGGTAATTATAAGTTGATGTTTAGCAACTAGACAGAATCAAATAGTTAACGCCAAAAGAAATAAATACGTGTAAGTAAAATTACCAAAAACAACTGCATACATAAATAATTTCTAAATAAAATAAAGCAATTGTTTGCTGGGTGGAATGACGAAATTGGTATGAATGAGTCCATCGAGGTTTGCTGGGTGGAATGACGAAATTGGTATGAATGAGTCCATCGAGGTTTGCGGAATTGGTGTTAAAAAAAAACTTATTATTAGAAGGGCAAAAAATAGGATTGACGCAGATAAGTTAAATTCTATTGGATGGAAATAATCGGTCTTTTACTTGTTGGTCCCTAAGTGACAAGACTTTTAAAAGTTTATTGAATAAATAGCTTATTTAGAGTTCTATGCTACACAAAATTTAAGTATAACTCGATCATTTAAAATTTTTTGTTTTAGTTTTTTGTCAATAATGCCAAAATTATTGTGAAATTTGTGGTTTTAAGTCACTCAAAAAACCTCGTTTATAAATAATTGTATAAGTTTATTTAATATTGATTATTTTTAATACATGCTTGATAGTTTGTTGGTGACTTTTTTGAATAAAAAGCATTACCAGGGGTTCAAGACCTTCTCAACTGGTAAGCTATGGCTGACTGTGGGTCACAGCTAGTTACGAAGTGAAGACTTTTTTTTTGGTCTTATAATTTGGAAACGATTTCGTGAAATTGGATGTGAAATGAAAGTGAAGAGTAGACATATTGGGCCACGGTGTCAAAAAAGTTGAGAACCCCTGCATTAAGCTTTTAACTATAATTAAAACTCGCGTTCAAAATATTGTCATGTTACATCCATTTCTTACACACCACAAGCGTTTCATCGTTTGTCGTTTTTTCAGTTTCTTTGTCGTTGAAGATCATATTCTTCTCACCGCGCCCAATTTAATCAGCAGACAATTTATCGACGACTTATGGGAAATGACGATATCAAAACTCGTCACTGTATTGAGAACCGATTCGGTAGGTTTTTGCTTATTTCATCAAGCTTTTGGTCTGTTTGATTTTCAAACAGTAGATACAATGGACATCATTACATTTGATTGTATTAATGGTTTTTTTCAATAATAGCTTTTTGATAGTGAATTATCATTTGAAAAACCGGGACATAGTTTTTCTCTAACCGTTCTATTTCTATCATGTGTGTTCTATCTCTAATCGTTGGTGTCCTTGGTGTTATTTCTTCCAGCGTGATGACGTCAAACCCGCGATTCGCGAATCGAAACTTTGTGGCCCGCAGAAAGCTCCGATTTTCGATTAGCGCCGCCCTTAATTTGTTGATGAATAGTTGTACAAGAGTTAAAATCTTGTCATACTTTACGCTTGAGACTTGCTGTCTTTTATTTGACGAGAAATCAATTTAGGCCCACGGTTTAATTCTGTGACGCGCAATTGGCTCAGTAGTATAAAAAAAGCCCACCTTTGTTCTAGTGCATGATGATGACAGGTTGTCTGTTTTTGTTGATTAGTTCTAATCAATAGATGGTTGGAATTAGAATTTATTTCTTTTACAGAATTACGCCAGCGATGCCGCTGTTATGATGAAAGTGAAGAACTTGATCGTGGTGTTTGCCGATACTTTGAAGGTGATACGTATGAGCGGTTTTAATTTGTTTCAAGTGAAATTCTTTTTTGATTTCAGTTTTCAACTGATAAATAATAAAAGAACATTTGAGTTTTATTCAAAAATAATTTAGAAAAAAACAGGGTTTGGTTATTGCTTTTGACGCTTATTTTATTTTTCATAGAATTTTAATTCAAAAAATTTCAAGCGGAAATTTCTATTTAAACAAAAAAGGAAATATGTTTGGTTCCATTACTTTTACTGAAATAATTACTGCGTTTTGTTAATAGTTCAGTTTAAAAAGTTGACATATTGAAAACAAGCCCGGATTACCGCTGTTAAAAGTGTACTGAGTTTGCCGAAACAAAAAATAACATCTGCTATGGTCTACTGAAATCTGTTTTCTATTTGCAGGCATATGGCTTTACGGTTAACAGATTGTTCAGCCTTTTAATGGACATGAGAGACCAGTACGGAGAAATTCTTCTCAAGGGCTGGGCCAAGATATTCAATCGGATATTTGACGAGGACAACTACACTGCTATGTTGATCGAGACCGAAGCGGGATCTCAAGAACTTTTGGCCACGTTTCCTTACGAAGGTGCACAGCATTGTATTAGTTTCTCTATCATGTCAGCGTAAAAAGTAAACTACATTAAGTTATTGTCGCTCTGCCAAATACTTGTTTGGCGCAATGCTGAATAATAACCACGCCACCAATGTTTACTCTGGTATTTCTGTTTATTATGTACTGTCAGCTTTATTCACTCAATGTGCGACAGTTCGTAATGGTTGACTAATTTAAACTTGCTTATTTAGACTCCTTGCTTTCGTGCTTCTCTTTTTACGCTTCGTTAATTTTATTACGTCACAACTGTGCAAAGCTTTGGCGCTGCATTCTTTGCGTATTAATTCCTGTTTCATAATGACTTAATATTCTGTTATCATCATTGAGCAGAGCCGCTTTATTTTTTTCAATTCGCTTAGATACGCCCTAAAAGTCAAAATAAATATCGTTATTCATAATTGATAGCGAGAAGAAAAAACTGAAACTAGCCTATCTGGTGAATACGAGAGTTGTGTTCCCCAAAAATCTTTCTACAAATTTGAAAATCTGTTTACGTATATGTAAAGACATGTGTTATTATTGTCTTGTCAATTGATTTTGTTTTTGTTTATTTTTTTTTAATGTCAATTAGTTTAATTGTTTTTGTTTACTTGAGCTTGTTACCGATGATTTACTACTAAAATATTGGAAAACTTTTTTATTTCGTTAAACTCCTGGCTTTATATGGTTTTGAAGTCTTAAATTAACAAAGCTATTAACATTGTTTAAAACAGGAGTTTTTAAACTGGGGGGTGAAAGGTTGATAAAGGGGGCGCGAGCAAATAGCTAAAAACTGAATAGAGGAAAAACTGAATATGACATTAAATAAATGGAATAAAGAGAAGGCATGACAGTGCTTTATTTAAAGTATGGTTTTATGGAGTCAACGGTGAATAGTCAACCATCATGCGTGGTATGCTATGAAAATCTCAGCAATCACGCAATATGACCAAGTCCAGCGTCATCTTCGGACAAAATACGCTGGCCATAAAGATAAGCTTTTAGCTTTTTTTCAAAGTAAGAAAGACTGTTTAAAAAAAATTTTAAGTAAGCCAATGCTTTGCCAATCTTTGTCAGCAGAATAAGTCGAAGCATCATTCAAATTCGCTCACATGATTGCTAAAAAGAAGAAATCTCGCAACATTAGTGAAACATTGATTAAATCGTGCATGTTAAAGACAGCTGGTCTCGTGTTGGGAAAGACTTGAAAAAGATGGCCAAGGTTTGACGTTCGGATTCCACGATAAAAACACCCATTGATGAGCTCAGAAAAAAACATTGAATGTAAAGTTCTCAAAAATTTACAAGCCTCATCTTTTTTCTGTTCAATGTGATGAAACAACTGGTATTGCCCAATTGTCGCGGTTGTAGTCTACGTTTTAATTAAAGAGGATATGTTTTTTTGGAGACCCCTTGAGACCACATGTAGAGCAGAAGATGTATTTAAAGTTGCCTCCATGTTTATTGCAGCGTTTTCAGCGACGAAAGAAATTCGACGTTCAACACCATATGATTCCCCAGAATGATCGTGTTTGGTTACGTGATGGGGAGGTAGGACCTCGAAGAGTCACTCGGGCCCAAGGGGCGGCGTCAGTGATGGTCTGGGCAGCCGTTGCCGAATCTGGAAGAAGTCCTTTGGTTTTCGTAGGACAAGGCATCAAACTGAACCAAGAGAACTACCGAAATGACATCCTTGTTGGTTCATTGTTGCCCTGAGTAAAAGAACACTTCAAAAAACGTCTTTGGACGTTTCAACAAAATTCGGCACCGTGACACGGAGCTAAAAAGACACAAGAGTGGCTATCAGCCAATGTTCCCAACTTCATTTCCAAAGAGGAAAGGCCCCCTTCATCACCCGATTTTAATCTTCTTGATTTTGGTATTTGGGGTTACCTGGAGAGCAAGGTTTTAGCAGCACATCATAAAAGTTTGGAGGCACTGAAGACGAAACTACGGAAGGAATGGTCGAAAATGCCCCAGGATGTGATTCGTGACTCTTGCAGGTCATTTTCGAGGCGTCTTCAGCTTGTAATTGATTCGAATGGAAAGCATATTGATTAAATTGTATTTGTACTGAATTTATATCCATTCTGTAACAATATTTCACCTGTGTTACTCCAACTGTACGTATCTTTTCCCAGATACAGTTATTTGAAGTTGTAACACTAAATATTGATCATCCTCTATGCACTCATGGCTGACTGACAATGTTTGGGTCTCGAAGTGAATTCATCGCAAAGATAAAAGAGAAAACCTCTAATGTGTTTAAATCTCATAGCTTGATTCACCGAAAGGATCTGGGCTGCAGGACTTTATTGATTGCCATGAAACATAAGCTTGCAACAATCATACGAGCCGTCAACTACGTTAAAGCAAGTGATGTCAATACAAAACTGTTTACCAAGCTTTGCAAAGAAATGGATTCCAATTTAAGACTTTGCTTTTTCATACATTCGTTTGGTGGTTATCAAAAGTCAACATGGTGGCCCGTGTGTATGAAATGAAAGATGAATTTATGCTGCTTTTTGAAGCTCATAAAAAACAATATCTTTTTTTCCCAATCAAATCAAAAGAGTTTCATCTGACGTTGGCGAACCTCGTCGATATTTTACAGGCGTTAAATGATTAAATTTGCAGGGCAAGAATATCAACTGTATCAATGACTACAAAGCCATCAACGCTTTCATGGCAAAACTAGGGCTAGATCGTCGAAATCAAAATGGAAATGCAGCTTCCTTTTCTAAACTAGATAGATATTTGCCTTGAGAAAAACCAAATTGAATCTAAGGGTGAGCTTAAAGTCAACTTTTAAAACATGAATTCGAACACTGCTTCTCAAATTTAACCGACACTAATTAATTTCCAAAATTGAAGACGACAGGTAATCCCTTTTGACCGAACAAGGATATTCTTTCCGAAAATTTTACAGGAGAAATTTTCGGAAATGCAAAGTAGCTCCACTGCAAAAAGCAATTTTAAAGCTATGTCACTGACTGATTTCTGGGCGAAATATGTGCACATATACAAGAGTGTAAGTGTTGCAACTATACCTACACTCCTTCCATTTTCATCAGTTTACATTGCGAAAACGGTTTTTCTTCCCAGGTATAAAGACAAAACAGGAACAAAACTTGACTGTGAAGCCGATCTGAGGTGCGTTATTTGCTACAAAGTCGCGAATTAAACTTTTGGTTTCCAAAAAATAATTACACCCTTGTTATTAGTTAGTTCTTGTTGTTTTATTCAAAAGTGGTCAGATTTTGTAATATAATAGGGCTTGAGTTTTTGTTTGTTTTATCAAGGGGGCGCGAGTTTTGGTGGCATGATGAAAGGGAGGCGCGTCTCAAAAAGTTTAAGAAACCCTGGTTTAAAATGACTTATTTGGATATTTATACTGGAAAATTTTTATGACGTTTTTAAAGTGTATCTTTTTGATGTTCAAAAGCGTAGTTTTTGGCATTACCACGCATTCATCTGCAATTTTTGTTTCAGACCCAACCTTCGAGCACTCCGTGTTCCCGAGAAAGCTTCCTTTTTCAAGATTTGTTCCTCGAATTTACAATGAGATAAAAAATTTTATTCTTGCTTGTTTGAAGTACTGTGAAGATTTGCATTTGAGGTGCATATGCTTTGATACTGCAATGTTTGATTTGTAATTTTTTTTGTTTGTTAAAAAGACTTTGAACCCTGTCATAAATGTCGTTTATGGTAAGCTGTATATTGTCGTATGCATGCTAATTACTTTTGAAATATAGAAGCTAGTAAAATCGTGGGTGTTTTTCCTAGTTTAACTTTGTACAGTTTACCTTTGCAAATGTTGGAATGAGAGTTTTTTTTAAGTGCTTTTGAATTCTAAATTAAGGAAGTGTTGAATAAATACCGAACGTAGCTTTACTTTGTTATTTCTTCCGCTCTTGGCTGCTTATTAAGTATAATCTTGATGCTTCGCACGTTCACAGACAACAACCATTGAAACTTAGTTCTTTCTCTACTTTGTTAAAAAATTTTCCAATCGCAACCTTTTCCGATTGTGTTGCTGTGGAATGTAGCTTAGCTTAAAGATATTGTTGATTAAATGTGACTAACTCGGCTTATGCAAATAGTTCACGTTTTTGTTTTTTAGTTACATTAAGCAATGTAAAGTTTCATAAGTTAAGCAAGATAAATGTAGCCTTAGTCATAACACGACGAGGTTATGTTAATAAAACTCATTACAGCTTTATTGTACAGTTTCTTATACAATACAGATTCAAGTTTTCTCGTTTCAAACTGAAATCTGTTTTATGTTGGAAGTAATAAAATGCTGTCAACACAACCCCACGAGCATTTAGTTGCCATATGTCATTTGAAAACATTTAAAATTTTCTAGTGAATTCACTTTTCACTCTAGCTATTGTCCCCAACATTTTCTAACTCGCGATTTTGTTTTCCAGCTCAACGGAAGTGGACGACATGGTGCGAAAGTCCACCAACCTCCTGCTGACGCGAACTCTCGCCTCTGGATTTGAAATGCTCGTCGAAAAACCGTCTTTAGGGCTGACCGAGGTAGCGTATTTAGTGCTTTTTTAAATTAATTTATTTGTTGGGTTTTGAGCGAATTTTTGTCTCAGCCTTTGGTCAACCAATTCAAAGCACGCGTTTGCATAATCAAATTAATTTGATTTTTGTATTCTAGTCTATTCTATTTGAGGCTGCATTGCTGGTTACCAGGACACGGAATGAAAATTGCTTGTGCAGAGTTTATTTTGTTTCTCGAATGTTCTGCAAGTCGTGTGCGGTTGGCCATTGTCACTTAATCCACAATGCAGTAATGTTATGTGCAGCAACTGCATCTACGCTTACACTATTTTTTAACGCAAATCTTGCCAGCTGAATAAAGAACTTTCAAGAATTATTATCAAGCAATTTAATCAAAACCTTTCAAAAAAGGCCACTCTTAAAAAAGCAATGATGATCATCGATTATTTCCGATTTTAGTTGGTTCAAATCATAATCAACACGAAACACTTGGAAAGCTCGTGTCGCCACATTGAAGACTTCGTTCACTCGATAACGGGCGTCAAAGTGAACTCAGCTCACTCGGCCAAACTGGTCGGTGTGTCGACTTTCAGGGACGCCCGAAGCAGAACCGAAGCGCAGGTTAGAACCATTTTCGACCCCTTTTTTACATACAAAGAATTTTGTTTTAAATGTTCGTTTTATTGGTTTTTGATGTATTTGAAATTATACGTATTATTGCGAAAGTTAGAAGCAAAGTTGAACTGCTTCTTCAGTTTTGAAAAAGTGTATGTGCCTTTTCAGAAAAAACCTGTATTGTGTTTACACTTGAGTCTGCATCGGTTAGATGTTGTACCCGCTACGTAACTTATTGTTGAACCTCTGGCAAATTTTGGTAGATCTACAGCAAGTTGAACAGCAAAATCGACGAGTTTTTCGAACTAGCTGATTACGTTTGGACCCTGAAAGAACCACAAGGAACCGCCAGTCGCTACTTGAAAGATCTTATCGCTTTTCTCCAACATAACTTTGAAGTTTTTACAAATTTACCGGTACAATTTGTTCTTTTTTAGCTGATTTTGTTTTGATTATTTTAAAGTGATAATAAGTGATTTAAAGGTCTTATTAAATTAGCGAAATGCTTTATGTACTCTATTTACACTTTTCACATTTTTAAATAGTTTCATTAAAGTATACTCTCTCCCTAAATTGTATTTTAATAATGAATATTTGAAACGCTTTATTATTCGGTTTCGTTTTTGGCCACTTATGTGAATATCTACTGATTGTAGCCTCAAGTGGCGCAAACAGCTTGCATGTCGGCATGCCGCCACATTAGCGCCCGACTCACCGAGCTGCTGCTTGACCCCCAGGTCAAAATCATCACCATGGCTGCTCTGCAACAGTTCAACTTGGATCTTATCCAGTGCGAAGGTGTGTACTCGGCTTAGTGTTCGGATGGTTTGACTTTGCCTCGTTTTGTTTATATCGCGGTCGTCATTGCTCGTCTACCGATTGATTACTGATTGTTTTTCAATGCCTGCGACAAGCGGTCGGTAACTTCGATTTGTTTGATCCTTGCTATGTGCGGGAGTTGATACTGATGTAACGACTGAAAAGACTCGAAAATCGCTCGGCTTTTCCCGGCTTCGCTCACACATGATCGCGCATTAACAGCTTTCTCCGACTCCGAGCCTGTGCCTGGGTTTCGAGATGGCGCGTTGCAGATGAGCTTCGTCGAGCTTCGGCAGCTTCTCGATCTCTTCCTCTCGTGGGATTGGTCGTCGTATCTCGCCGATTACGGAAGCGGAAGCAGCAAGTACCTCCGCGTCAATCCCGCGACCGCCCTCATTCTTCTCGAAAAGTAAGAAAAAGTCGCTTTGTGTGAAGTTTCACCTACTCACTATTTATCTCATTTATTTCATTCAATTTATCAAATGTTGGGACATATGTGAACGTTTAATCAACTCAGCGTTTCTCAACAGGGCGTTTCCACAGTGTTAGAAGATGGTAAGCTTTTTTAAATCAACACGGAGGCGCTAATGTACTATGAGCTCATTTTTAAGAAATCACACCGACAAAGTAAAAACAGTTTAGAATTAAAATTGTAGGCCTAATCTTGGCAGGATTTTTCACAAAATTAATGCGTCCCTGTTTGCCCCTTCGAAAATATGGTAACCCTAGCAATGGAAAAACTTTGGAAGAATTGCTTACGCATAGATTCAATTGTTACTCTATATGATGTCAGAAAAGATTTTGCTTGCTGCCTGCCTGTATGTTGCAAAACTGTCTATCACGTAATTGTTGGACTTTTTTCTTGTAGTTTAATTAAGTAATTTTTAAATCTAGAAGCTTTGTGAATATTCTCGTAGAATTATGTTGCAATATTTAATATTACTTTTCAAAAGGGGGCGGTGACAGTTCATTTACATCAATTTTTGTACTTAGGGGCGCTGGGACAAAAAGCGTTGGGAAACGCTGATCCAACTGGTACTCTTATGAAGTAATAATTTTTTAAAGGTTTCGTCACAGTGTAAACTATTCATGAGTAGCCATGTTAAACTGCGCTTAGACTGTACGTTTTAACTGGCTCATGACGATTTCCGTATTTTTTCACCGATCGTCTTCGTTTTAGTTGTTTGATTGGCTGTTGCGATCACGTGACTTTCGATTCTTTTAAGGAAGAAAATCGGGACAGGAAGCGATTAAAGCTTATACTTTGTTGATGCTGAATCGTTGTAACTCAACATGATACACTGTTTGCAAATTGAAGTTGCAAGTTGAATATTTGGTATCATGAAAGTCGAAGAAAGCTTTCGGTTTCTTGCTCGTGCGAGAGATCCCGGTTTGATACCGTGACTAAGTCCATAAGCAGTTTAAAAGGTTGTTGAATGAAAGGCTGGTGACGTGAAAAAATTGGTCTTTTCGCATTGGTGTATTGACTTGGTTGCCGCGTTCTATTTAAAGCGGAGTGTCTGTTGTAGGCCTAATACCCAAATCCCTTCACTGACACTCATTTTTCCGACTCCAAAATGGTCCATCTCCAACGGATACCTGGTCATCCTTCTCTTCCAGGCAGCGACTTAGCAGATACTCTTGCTAATCTTGGTGCCACTCATGACCCCTCCACCATGCCTCTCTTCCTCTCACCTCTTATTTTTTCCCATCCCTTTACACCAGTTGGAGATACAGTATCCAACTGGTGTAGAGAAATGGGGAAATCTGTCAATCTGTCTAATCTGTCAAATTCTTCCAATATAATATATCTACTGTAGGAAGATTCATTAATTTCAGAGTAAATTTGGAGAAAGTTCTTTGTCTTTTTAAATATTTTGAGTAATGAAAAATGCAAGTTTAATTTTGAGAGCTTTGTAAGCAATTAGAGAGAACTTGGAAAGAAATCACACATTGAGGTTTTTCTTCTCTAACACTATTTAGAGATGTAAGCTCCATACCAGCATTCAATAAAGCCCATGAGTCGTTTTACTTCTGCTTCTTCTTGCTGCGCATTCTTAAATTAAATAAAGATGCCCAGTTGTGTTTATGAAAAGCTTTGTGTAATCTGTCAAATTCAATCAACAGTGCAAATTAACAAAGACGATGTTAGCCTAGTCATTTCCTACAGTTTATTTCAGGGATGGCGAACCACTGACCCGCGGGTCACGTTGTGACCCACTAGTTGAAATTAAGTGACCCACCTGATGTTCTCAAATTTCTGGCAATTTTACTCTGCAAGAAATTTAGGATGGATTGGACGGTGATAAAGGTTCGCCATGTCTGGTTTAGAGGGTATGATGAAGTCGGGACGAAAAACGGGAAACGTAAAGAACGATTCTAGGTGAAGAC
Source organism: Diplosoma virens (assembly GCA_963680785.1). Lineage (NCBI taxonomy): Eukaryota > Metazoa > Chordata > Ascidiacea > Aplousobranchia > Didemnidae > Diplosoma > Diplosoma virens. The sequence goes on from OY796880.1 coordinate 16,148,704, forward strand.
CTTTTTTTTTTTTTTTTTAGAGAACAGTTTGATTTTGGGAGAAAAATATGCAAGCCGAGATTAGACCTCTTTTTTTTCTCAGACTACATCAATTTTTGAAAATTCTTGCCTCGGGACCCTAAATTGAAATATCCACCACTGCCCACTTAACATAAGTTTTAAAAAACTGTCATTTTTTGACCCGCCGTATAACAAAGGTTCGCCATCCCTGGTTTATTTGAACTATAGCAATAAGAGCTACTTTGACTTTCAGTGTTATAAATTTATTCTGTTGTAATTGTGACGATTCTAATTTATTTTTTTTATTTTTATCTTTATACGTATTTATCCTCCTGACTCGCAGGAAAGCGACGGAGGCGCTATACATAGGGTAAGCAATTACCCCGACCTGCTTCCGGAGATGCCAAGATATTGCTGTCCGCTAGTAATTTAAGAGATATTGCTGTAATTTAGAACTGCCTGCCAAGACCACCAAGCAGGGGAAAGTGCCGTGAAGTGTCTTTCCCAAGGACACAACATAATGGCGCGAGTGGGTTTTGAACCGACACCATGTTGATCATCAGTCCGGTAGTTTAACCACTCGACCACGCTGCCGACGATCAGTTGTTCAAATCTTTAGTGAGGCTCCATCTGCTACAAATTACGGTTTCGCAAAACATGAATTGACATACAAACACTAGTTCCAACATAATATCCCTACTGTATCTTCTATGGAGCTTACTCTGCCCTCTCCTGTGTACGCTGCAACGAACACAACATTCTTCTTACTGCAAACCTCCACAAGATTCCTTGTGCAGCAACTGTGGTTCGGAATCAAAGGACATCTTCCATCCTGTGCTAGACTGCCCTCTTCTTGATTCTATATGTCTGGCTATCTTCGGTCACTCCTTTACTATCCTAGACCTCTGGTCTCGCCCCTGGGGGGGTTGCCCGATTATTGCGACTCTGCGGAGTCGATCCGTGCCCTCATCTTTAGAAATGAGTCGGATAAGCCCCCCCCACCACCACCAGACAAGGTGATGCAACGAGTAGGTAATGCAAAGAAGTTACCAGCGAATTTATTGGGGTTCTGTTATATGCTAAATTTTTATTTGTCTGATGAATTTCGGTAGAGAAAATGTCTTTCGTTGCTTAACAAAAGCTTTTGCTAAGTTTATTAATTTAGAATGAAATAATGATCTAAATAAATCAGAAATTACCGTTTTGATTTTTGCATTAAAACTTTGTCTATCTCATTACGGTCTATTTAACCACAGCCTTACACTTCCTAAATTTAACATTAGTCGGCTGCTTTATTCTAGTTGGTTTTCGGATAGCATAATTCTCAACCTCTATGCCGCAAGAGATTTTCTAGTGTGCTGCGAAACTTTTTAAAAAACAATTGGCGGTTGCTCCGCAACCTTTTTTTTTTTAGTGGACACTACTTTTAGGGACGAAAATCAAGAAATCCGAGACAGATTCAAAGTGAAGACTTTTTTTTAAGAACACTACTTTTTAGGGACGAAAATCGTGTCGTGCATAAAATTTGTCGCTGTGAGTATTTGATTTGTCGCGGAAAAACATACAATAACCAAGAAATATACAGTATTTTGATTAAATAAATTTGAGTTGTTGTCGGCCCTTTTCAAACCACTCTCTCATCCTTTGATAGAAGTTGCAAAAGTTATAGCTGAAACACTCTCGCATTACTTCCTTAACTGGTTCTTAGATCATCAGATGTTTGAGGTCGTGGAAAAATCGATCTAACTCTTTTTACAAGAACAAGGGCCGACAACGACTCAAATTTATTTATATAAAATAATGTATATTTCTTTGTTACTGTATTAAATACTGTATTTTTTTCTACGACCAATCAAATGCTCGCAGCGACAAATTTCATGTACGTAACGACAAATTTACTGCTCGCAACGACAAATTAAGCGCTTGCGGCGACCAATCAAATGCTCGCAGCAACATATTTTATGCACGACACTTGTAATAATAATACACTGATTTATATAGCGTTTTTTACAGAAAGCTTATTTAATCAAAGGCGCTTTACAACAAAGGAAATTAAAGCAGTAAAATAAAATTATGAGACATTACAACATTACCACAATATTAATGACAAAAGCAAGAATGTAAGGATGAGTTTTTAATAACATTTTAAATTGGGAAAGCGATTGAAATATTTTTAATTGATCAGGTGAATTATTTTACAGCAAAGAACCACAAACCCTAAATCTACGATCGCCAAATTCGAAAAAGGTAGAGGGACAAAAAAATGTCTGCATCAGAAGAACGTAAAGAGCAAGAAGGTCTATGCTTTGAAATGAAATCATCTAAGTACGAGGGCAAAACACCATTTGACACCTTAAATAGCTACATGCAACAAAATTTTAAATGTGAGGCAGAAACGCACAAGAAACTAGTGTAATTTCATAAGAAATCCGAAATAGATTCAAAGTGAAGACCTTTTTCTTTAGAGAGCACTACTTTTTTGGAGACGAAAATCAAGATCTGCACTCTGGTCCAAATGTGCCGCGAATTTTGAAAAGGTATCAAAGTGTGCCGCAGACGCGAAAAGGTTGAGAACCACTGCTTTGTAGAAATAGGGTCATATGGGACATGGCTTAGAGTACTTTGAAAATCTTTGCTAAATGTGTGTCTTGATTTTCAAACTTCGTTTGTGTGCCCTTGAGTTTTTGTCGCTTCTGCTGTCATGCAATTTGCCTTGTTGTTGTTATAATTGCTGCCCCCACGAATTTTTTAATCGGCAGGTGGCATCAACACAGCCGACTTACTGTTTTTGAACAATAGCTTTTATTTCTTTTTATAAGCCTTTGCTGGTAACGTCATAATTTTTAAAGGATTAAGGAAGAGCGAGGACATAGGAACATCTTTACTTCTCTCAGCAAGCAGGAGAGGGAGAAGAAGAAGTTGCTCGAGACAGTTGTGCGGCAACTGCGAAGCTTGCTGAACGGTAGGTGGTTGTGGTCGCAGTGGACACGCCGACCAACAGCTGATTCTCGTCCGCTGTGTTCTTTGTTGCTAACAATCTTGGTTGGTTAAATAGATTTTTTTGGACAATCGGAAAATTACTCGAAAGTAGTTGTTCCGTGTAAAAATTTTAGTTTTGAAATTCATTCGTTTAGTTTAATGATTGAATTTTGTCGAAGCGAAAAATAGAGAATCATGCTTTTCTCATACTGACCCAACGTATTTTAACAACATAGCCTCACCTTAACTTTTTATTTTTTTATTTGGTAGTTGGTGAAATTTTCTACAGTTTATAAATATATTTTCGAACCATTGTCCTGGCCAATTTATCTGACCACTAAAAAGCTGTTTTAAGTTTTTAAAATAATTTAGTTTCTTCAGCTGTACAACATTTGGTTATATTTTGCTATTCAGAAAATACTAAATATAAGACTTTCTGTTTTGTTATGTATTATATAGCTAAATTCATCTCCAACAGCTGTTTGAATTTCAAGAGTCTTGGTAAAAGTCTCCAATAAACTGCTGTCTATTAGCAGATAGCAAGAAGCCTGGAGTTGTGTTTCATTAAGTTATCCTCCCGAAAATAGATAGTATTCAAAAAACCAAAAACAGCCTATTCGTTTGTCTATTTTTAATGTTTTAAGAGCATATTTTGTTTCAGTAGTACACAATATTAAACTTGCTTATTTGCATCGTGATATTAGTTGAGCTAAACTTCTATGTTTCATTTAATTTTCCTTGTTTTCATCTGCGATGTTGCTTGACCGACGTTAGCGTAGAGTCATCTTTAGTTGGTGTTTTCAGTTCATTCTGTTCGAGCTATGTTTTTTCTCTGCATGACGTCATCGGTACAATGCGAGCGTACTGCGGACCTGAAAAACGATCTCTTGTGATCGCTCGCTTCTTTCGTACCCAAAAAAATTCACTTATTATATTTTTTGCGGACACGTTGTTTATTTGACCTTGGGGCTTATTTGATTTTTAAACTTAGGCGTCTTAATACTTTCTACTAATCAAAACAAACAAGATTTTTTGCATTAAGATAATATCTTCAATTTTAATTTATTTTTTATTACCATAGTGGTGCTTGCATAGTATTCTTGTCAAATGCTAGTACGCCATCTATTGTCCTTAATACGTACTTGATTTATAAACTTATACTTACTCACGATCTGCTTCTTTCGTTTTGGTAAAAGATAACGTATTTCTTCTTAAGAAGAAAAAGATCCTTAAAATTTGGTTGGTTGAAAATATGAAAATGTTAAGTCGTGGATATCGTATCGCAAGGGGAGTTTTAAGACGGCCGGGCGCCTTGTAGCAGTCCCCAATCCTTGCGTACGTCACATGTTGAAATGTGCCTTCGGTTGAGTAAAAAAATTTGGTGTGAACTTAGCACCTATTGGCTGGCATAAACTGCTTAAGGAATGAGTTCATTTTTTCATTGTGTCTTCATTTCATAATTAATAATAGATTATCATGATGCGCTCGAAAAGTAGTTGGTTGACTGCTCGTCACTTATATAACAGTAGAAAAATAATTTTAACAAAAGCTTGGGTATTGTTATCATGTTGTGCTGGCATTGATTATAATCATTTTTCTTTCATGGATCAATGATATCAGGTTGGGCAAACTTCTTAATATTCTAAGCAAAATATGAATCATACAGACGAGCATTTATAACGCGTTTTGTTCCATATGATTTTCCTAAAATTAAGCTAAAACACAAACATTTACCCGGCGATGTACCAGTCGGTGAATGTTTTTTTTATAGGCCGAATCTGTTAACAGGCGACGGTTTGCCCGCTTGTGTGTGTTAAAAAAATATCAGCGAAACTATTCTCTTAAAGCTTAAGTGATCCTTCATTTTCGAGCCCGTCATTTATGTATTCAAACATTAATCTTTGCAAGTTCGCATTTTTTTTTACTTTTAATTACATGACATTTTTGCCGAAACTTGATTCAATTCGCAGCATCGGAAAGCTGAGAAAACGCCAGTCCGAAGTCGGAATACAAGACAAATGGTTTGAGTTGGTCATTTTTTGTTGCTATTTTGTTTAATAATCAAATCACTTAAACTAATCAGGTTTTTTTTTTTATATTTGCAATTTATATCCTTTTAGTTATGCTTAAATAGCCTTTTATCAAAAAAGTCATTTCGATGGTTTTTTGTATTATGCTTGAATGTGATATTAAATTGTGACGACGATACTTAGCATTTGTTTCTCCATGTTTCTTCAAATTTCTTTAATATTGATTAAGTTTATGCTTTTTAAACTGAAATCAATTACACAATCAAATTTGCTGAACAACGTCTTTTACGCTTATTTTTATACAATAATTTTTAAACAACTTTTCAGAAAACTGTTTAACATGCTGGGATACACTTATTGTATTAGTTACAAGTTTTGCTGCTTCTTAATATATCAATTCGATTTATTAATATTCTTGTGAATGACGAAGGCTGTAAATCCTGTGAAATCGGTTTCAAAGTTAATTTGTTTTGAATGTCTATCAAATTGATTATCAATAGATATGAATAGGTCTTGCAAGTAATATTAATTTTTTTTTGACACTGTCGTCAAGTGAAGACCAAAAAAAGTTTCTAGAAACAAGCGAGGACCTTTTTTTAAGTTTTCATTTTACTTTAGAACGCAAAAACGGTTCTAAAATAAGAGCACGTGCGCATTTGCTGCGCGATTGAGCGCTTTTAGTTCCAAACCGTTTGTTCGAGCTTTCAGGGAAGGTTGCCGTTGCTCTTGATCGACAAAATATGTTTAAAATTCTTTGACGGACCGCAGAAACTTGCTTTGTGTGTGAGAGCTTGGACGACCTTAGACCAGCCCGCACCGGCGACAAAGCACCTCATTGCAGCTGTGCGGCCTCCTTCCTTGCACTGGGGTTGAGTCGTAATGACTTGTCGGTGTTCTGAGGGTCTCATCCTCGAGCGACCCCCTATGGGCATCTGTCCTCATTTTTTTATACTTGCTGTTCCTGAGTAGTCACAGATAAACAGAAGTCTCAATCCTAATTGACTGCCCCCTCATCTACCACTCCATCTCTCTTGACAACTCTCTATGTTTTTTCAAAATACCCTTTCATCTTAAAAGCTCCTCCATCCTACTATAAATTTATTCTGTCGCTTCTACTTATCCTCAAAGTCCTTTTCGTAAGCGGCGATATTCATCCCGACCCTGTTCCTATAGACCCCTGCTCTGCTCCCGTCGTGTCACCTGGGAAAACAGGACACTATAATGTGCTAACCGTTCTCTCTGGGGCATTACTCTTGCTATGGTCTCTCCTCCACTCTTAAAAAAATATCTACATGACACTTTTGGACTTGTCCGAAGATTTGTCTTGGACCTCATTCCCTACAGCTCTTTTTTTTGGCGATTTTAAGTACTACCACACATCCTGGGACTCATATCCCAGAGGACCAATTAGGCAAAGATTTTTGACTGACTTCTTTCCTCGGATTTACCACTTTTCAACAACCAGATGTACTCTAGTAACTCTACTTGAATCTTCTTTTGACTATTTCAATCTAACTACATCCACCGAAAACCGCTCTTCTAACCTCTCTCTTGTTCCTGCCCCTATATGATTTAAGTGTATATGGCAGGTTTTGCCAGATCTTGGCTTTGACGGCCTCCCTATTTCGCTTACCATTCCTACTTCTTCTATAACTAATTCATTTCTCGCCCTAACTCACTCAACTTTAATAATAACGAATGCCTTTCTTACATTGACACCCACTGCCCACCTACTTCTATTTTCACCACGTTCACTCTTTTTTGAGGCCACCCACACTTTCACCAAACTCCTCAATGATGCTGCCACTTCTGCCATTCCTTTTAGCACTATCAACCTCCATGCCAAAGCTTGGTGGTCTCCTGAAGTTGCAGAAGCCGTTGCGAAGCGCCGGAAGATATTTGCAAGGGGGCACTGTTCTGAAAAAGACCACCAGAACTAACTATATCAATATCTCAAGATATACCTCCAGTTTGATCTCTAAAGGGTAAAGCTGGGTCATGGCAGAAAACTTGATCACGCCTCTTTTCCAGGCAACGACTTAGCGGATACTTTTGCTAAAGTTGGTGCTACTCCTGACCTCTCCACCATACCATTCTCTCCTTTAACTCTCGTTTTTTCCCAACACTTATCCCTCGACACCAATTCGAGACGCGGTATCCAATCTGTTTTTTCCAACATCAAATCCCTACAATATCTTTGAGAAGCTTACTCTCCTTCGCTCCGCACGCTGTGCTATCTTTCATTTACGCTGCAACGGGCACAGCGCTCTTCTTGCTTCATACCTCCACAGGATTGGTCGAGCCGAGACTTACGCAGCAATTGTCATTCCGAATCGAAACATCTTCCATCTCGTGCTAGACTGCCCTGTACTTGACTCTCTACGTCTGGCCATCCTCGGCCACTCCCTTTCTATTCTGGACCTCTAGTCTCGTCCCTGGAGAGTTGCACGATTATTGGGACTCTGCAAAATTGATCCGCGCCCTCATCCCTAGAAATGGGTTGGGTAAGCCCACCACCACCACTCTGGATTACTTTATTCTGATTTCATGAAATCTGTAGATTTTTATCTCGTGAATCATATATCAATTTTTTGCTTGTTCCCTTTATATAACGAAAAATCAAATTTTTGTGTTTATTTAGTTGATAAAAGTTGTACACGTCGCAAATCTTAATGAAGTTTCATTACAGATTTCGAGTGATTGTTTTCTTTTTGCTTGTAATTTGTCAAGATGACCTAATTTCGTCTGCATTTAGATAACATTACTCTATAAAAATTTTGATTGCTTGATTTACAAATTGTTTTTTACGGAATCTGTCCTTAAGATCGCTTCTTTAACTGGTTTCTCACACAGACGGGACCAAACTGGTTCGAACCGGACGAAGACGGTCTCGGCTCCGCAGTATAAATGTGCTGAAAAAATAGCGGCTCTTGTATCCTATTTGCTTGTTTGTTTCTGATATTCTTTGTTATCAGACAATTAATTGTATGCAAAGATGCTCGATTGTTTTCAAGTTTTTTTGCTGTTACCCGCCACTGACCTTATGCAATTCGATTTATAACTGTGGTCAATCAATGCTGTTTGTTCGGTCGTCGTTTAGTTATATTCGACTGCAATTCTTAATTACTTTATTGAAGTGGGACATAGTTGCATAAAAAATCTTTAACTCTCATTTCTGATTCCGCGGTTTGATTTTCTCGTATTCGGTGCTGACGTATCATAGTTGATTAACCAATCGCACCCTGTGCACTTGAGACAAGTTTGTTTGTCCCAGCAAAAACCAAATGTGTCAGTTTTCGTCTTAGTTTGTTGTGCACATACCTCGAATATCTTGAGGATAATCTGTTCGATGAATTTTGACAAAAAGAAAGTGAATTTTTCACATTGATACTTATCTTTTGTTACAAATGAAAACGAATAATACAAATTATTTCGCTGCTTTCGTGTGTGCTTATTGGCTTCTTGTTCAAATGCAGAGAGAAATATATATACTATTGTAGCTCTTTTTCTTGGTGAACATCTTTTAGTAACCAAAACTATTTAAAGTAGATGCACCTGAACCCATTAATGCCCAGTATATGGTTTATCATACGCTAAACTAAGTGTTTTATAAATGTCATAAAAATAAGCATACTGGTTCTTAAAATTTAGTATTTTCAGTTTTCTGATTGTTTGAATTAAATTTTTATGATACAAAGTTTAAAGTTTAAAAGCTGCGTTAATGGGTTAAATTTGCATTCATCAAAGGTTCAAATTTAAGTAAATTTAACAAAAAGCGAAATTTTTCATTCAGTTACTTCGTTCTTGTAGAACCACCTTTTCTAGCGCCAATAATTTTGTTTTTTTTAAGTCGTGTTATTTTGGCTTCTAATTGTAACGCTCGTTTAGTGCTCTTAATGTTGTTTACTTATAATGAACAAATAAATAACATATCATGGTCACTACTGTTTATTGATAATAGTCAGACGGAGCCCACAGGTTAGTCGGTCAAGCAACGTTAATTTTTCGCACGCGTGGCAAGGTTTGCTTTTTACAAGAGTTTTTGTTGAAAATTTCCCATTCAAATAGACTTATATTGTTGCGCAGACTGGACTATTCTGTGTGTTCCCCACGAAAAACTAGCTCTAAGCAAGAGGACTCGGCTGCACGGTCTTTAGCTGGTCAACACAGGAGAAAGTGTGAAGTATGGGTAAATGTTTAATTGACGCCCCATTTTCCAGTGTTTTCTGGTTGTGCTATTACACGTTTTTATTACGTTTCAATGTATTGCTTTGTGCCAGTTTGGGAAGATTTATACATATTTTGTCCGTTTTATCTTTTTAAAGTTTTTTGCTTTCAATGTCAACCCAGAAATACGACTTCAGCTTTGCGTCGTTTTAGATTTTTTACGATTATTGTTGGGTATACATAGTAAAGTTCGTCGTATTGCATTAGGTGCTTTATTGGAAATGTACTTTGAGGTCTTGCTCAGTTTGGTGTTTGTTCACATAAAGTCGTAATAATTGTATTCAGTTCTGGTACAAACAGTTATGTACTCTCTTTCATCCGAATTAAGCTTATTAAAGGTGCTTTACGATGAAGCTTTACCATGAAGCGAACGCAGCGACTTCACCACCCCCACCCTAAAAACGTGACAAAATTGGCTCTTTCCGAGCAAGCATTTTTCCTTCTTAGTGGTCCTTCTTGCCGTGACAACTTAAAAAAAACTGTTCAAGTAAATACTTTTTTTATTTCACTTTGTATGAAACACCATTTTTATGGGATGCGTCCTGTCTTTAAAATTTTGCTCATTTCTTGGACTTCAGATGACTGGTGAAGACTAAACAAAGATTGGTTCCTTTTTATTCCCTGCATCAGGTTTCCATTTTGTAAAGCCAATACTGTGTGCAAGTCGAATAATTCTGATTGTAATACGTCACTAGACACTTTATGGTGTATTTTCTCAATGTTATGTTGCAAATCAAGTAGTTTCACTTTGACTTATAAGACATAATAGCCCAATGCATTGTATCAGCTATCGAAATTATCTCGAATTACATTACTTTTTTAAAATGTAAATATATACCGCATTGGATAAAGTTCGAGCTCCCTTTCATCGTATAGCATTGAATGTGGCATTCTCTTTAAAAATCAAAGAAATCTTTGTAGATTCGCGCTTTGTTTTCATCATAATTATCTTGGCTTAACTTTACGGGACATTACTTTAACCTTCGACGTTTTTATTAATTTTGTATCATTTCGACGAAGTTTTAATATTCGATTGTTGTACCTAAAATGTTAATCTGTCACTGTAATTACTAACCTCACTTGAGCTACTATTTTGTGAAGGTTTTATGTTAAAACTATGCGTGGATTTTCGAATATTTTAAGCGAGTACTTTAACCTCTTTAATTCCTTTTTTATGAGTTTTTTTTCAGTGTTGAATTCTATAGTACTAAAATCAGCTTTTAACATTTTAGTTTTTTAATTAAGGTTATTCTATATCATAAATGACAACAAACAGAATTTTTGGTGTTGACCTTCGTAATGGTTTAATATTGTAATGAATAGACTTTTCTATGTGAATTACTATTCTCAATCCTGTATGGCTGTTCCCAATCCTATGAAATTGCTTTCTAATGAAATTCCTCGTGCAACTGAATGAAGCTTCATTGTAACTTCTGTTTCCACTGGCTTCCATGGTTAAGATTCTGGCAACTTTCTCATCACTTGCTTTGTTCGAAACTGCGCACGAATCTTTCTTAGTGGTTTAGCTGATTGCACAAGAGTTGCACGCGCCCACCATCATCTCTAAGAATGCTCTTTAAAAATCGACCTTCAACACCGTGTCGTTTAATTCAATTTTACCCAACCGGGTTCAAACCGTACCTTGTGTTGTTTGCTTGCTGAATTCTACAGGCTCTGCCCTTGCTACGATGAATTTTTGTTATGAACTCTGACAGTTTCTAATTTCTTTTTTGAAATTATAGTTTTGCATTTATCCATCTTTCTACAGTCTGTTTAAAAGTACTTTATTTTGTTTAGAAGTTCGTACGCACTTTTAGCCATTGGCACTATTCAGTTTTATGTTGAAGGCATACAACTATTTATGTATTGCATGAGTAATGAGTATATTTACCTTTAATGTTTGTATTTAGCTTGTTTTTGTATTAATTTGATGGTGATTTAACAGCAAAAATCTGTGCTACTTTGCTATATTGTAGAAGTTTCGATAAATTTCTTAAAGGTTAGCTTATTCAGTGTATTAAATGCCTACACAATGTACTGTAAGTCTAAAGCGAATTCCTTAAAAACGTTTTATTAATTTATAAACCAAATAGTATTGTAGTGAGGATGAAGAGACGTATAAAAAAAAAATTGTTTGCTTAAGATTAACCTCACGATGAAGCCTACCTTCTACCGTAATCCTTAGCCCAAAAGATATGATAACTTTTTACTCATTAATTTTGTGGAATAACTAGACTGATTTTCCTTCAAAATTGATTTTGTTGTTTGTACTCAAGTCATTCATAAAAATGCTGCATCCTGTTATTGTTTTGTTTTTAAAAATACTCGTACTGTTTTGTAAGCAGAATTGAGGAGTAAGAAAATTTTTTTCCGACTTTTAACTACCGGTATTTTAAGTTCTACGACACCGACTCCGACTCCAAAACATGCAAAAAAATGACTTCGACTCCAGACTTGATTAGATAAAATAGTTTTAGAACTCTGGGTATTTAGCTAGCTCCCTCGATCAAAAAAATAAATTCTTATATTTCAGTTTTTGAACGGAATAATTTGTGAATAAAATTGTACTGTTGTTAATATCAGGTATATCATTAAAATCCTTATTTTTTGGTGTATTAACCCCGAGTCTAAACTGCTGTTAAAACTTTTATTTAAAGATAAAAATAATTAAAAACTTGACGTTTCAATCTACAATAAAATCAGTTGACGTTTTTCAGGAGACAAATTGAATGAAACACAGTAAAAAACACTAACATCATTAGCAATAAAATCATAGCGAATCTGTTTATCGTCGCTACTACCAATGAAGTTTTTGTTTCATTTAATTTGTCTTCTGAAAAAGGTAAGCTGATTTTGTAGCAGCTTACACCAGTGCTTCTCAACCGCTGGTCCGCGTTTGCTTTTCTGCTGGTCCGCAACAATCTATTCCAATTTTATACTTTAAAGAGGCGCTACCAGTTCAGAAGTAAAACAGTGTCAAAAGAATATTAACAGTAGTTATTGATTTTGCTCAATAACTAAATGCAAGATCAAGACTTAAAGTAGATTGGCGAAAATGTGTAGCGGTCTGTAGCCTATTGACGGAGCTGCCAGCATGGTTGGTGGTCATTCGGGTGTAGACGCAAAAATAAGAAAAGTTACAAACAAAAATCTGCTTTCCCACACATTGCATAATTCACCTTGAAAATTTAGCTGCCCAGAAATTGTCACCTGAATTATATGACGTTATGATCGGATTAATTAAGATCATAAAACATATTCGTAACCATGTATTGCATTTAAGGCTTTTTGAGGCACTTCGTTGGCGTTTTGGTTTACAACATCACCATTTCGTCTTTTATGCAGAAGTGATACGGTTTTCGAGAGGACGCGTTCTTGCGCGTCTTTTTGATTTAAGAGAAGCAAATAAATTTTTACGCGAGTGAAAATTCCCTGTAATGTCTTCAACTGTATTTCGAACAGGTACGCAAATGCATGACCTGGAAGATTAAAAAAGAAATTTCATCTCCTGTTTACATCAGTTCTTTCACCCAATGTACTTTCGGTTTTCTTGTATACATTTAGAAAAATCACTCTGATTTTACCACCTATTCCTTTTTTTTTGTTTTCAAATATATTTTGAACAGGTACGAAAATGCATGACGTGAAAGTTAGTTGAAGATTAAAAAAGAAATTTCATCTCCTGTTTACGTCAGTTCTTTCACTCGATGTACAGTACTTTCGTTTTTCTTGTATACACATAGAAAAATCACTCTGATTTTACCACCTGTTCCTTTTTTTTGTTGTTTTCAAATATATTTTGAACAGGTACGCAAATGCATGGCGTGGAAAGTTAGTTGAAAACTAAAAAAGAAATTTCATCTCCTGTTTGGTAGTTCATTCACCTAATATACTTTCGGTTTTCTTTCACATATATTCAGAAAGATTTTTATATTTTACATTTATTGTGAGTACTTTATCAACCAAAAGGGTGCCTCTTTTCTTCAATTTTGCGCCCTTGCTAACTTACTGTTTTTTTGCTGATGTTAAATCATTGTTTTAAAAACTTTGTTTAATTTAATTCCGGTTGAATTTATATAAATGCAGAGACAAATCGAACTCCATGCTTTTGTACTGCAAATTCAAAGGACACTATTTGCCCCCTTGTGCGCCCCCGCTTCTGGTACCCCTGACTTTGCCTTTTAAAAACTTCAATAGCAACAAATTCCACATGAAATAGAGTTCTTCTGATGCTAAATGCTCCCTTTTGTTTTTTTAAATTCTTTTTATCAAGTTATCGCGTTTACTACAATTGTGTCATTAAAAGAGATTACCGGTCCGCAAGCTTAAAAAGGTTGAGAAACAGTGGCCTACACCAAAACGTCGAGTTTTTAGTTATTATTTTCATGCTCGAATAAAAATTTTAAAAGCAGTTTAGATTTTTATTTTTATATACCAGAAGAACACAGCCAAAAATTTGTGAATAAAATTGTTCAATATTGATGCTGTGCCACTCGCATTAATAAGAAATGACACAGCAACAAGCAGTACAAAATCTTGGCTATAGAAGAATATTAAAAGGAATGTGGAATAGGCCTACCTCAAAAGTGTATTTGAAGCTTACCTGTAATAATTAATAGGCTTTGTAATCAAGGAAAACAAAATTAAAATAAGTAAATTAATTTATATTAGACTAAACCTGATTAATAATTTTTTATATACTGCAGCAAACTTATAAGTTTTGCGTATATAATTGAGCCTATAATTGTATATAGGCTACTGCAGCAGACTTATAATAGGAGGCCCGCTTTATTGTTAAGAAGATGGACTCCATGCCATGAAACTAATGGCTCAAGTTTATTTGAGAGAAATAAGGATGAGCTTATTATTGGTATGGAAATGTCAACATTTTTCTCTGGAGTTTCTTTATATGCAGTGGGTGATTCAGGAAAATTCTTAAAATTAGTCGCATTTTATTGTTTTTCTTGTAGTCTATAATTGTGGGTTTAAATTTTTAATTCTTTTACATATGGTTTTTGTTTCTTTTGCTTTTATAAACTTTTTAAATTTTCATTGTCAATAAATTCCATAGTTATTATTAACATTTGTAAACATTTTTACAATTATAAAATTTTTATATTTACGTTTTAACCTCATTACCTACTGATAAAAACAAAACTAATCCATCTAAAACAAGAAGCACCAGACTCGAGTTTTGCTCTTGTTAAAGCTCGTCAGTGATGCATACCTCATTGAATTTCGAACCAACTAGATGTAGTCCTACACGCAGGAACATCACTCAGGGTCTAGTCCTACACCCAGGCCCTACACAAGTCGTTAATTGTATTAACATTAAGGTTTGTCGTGGGTTCGATTTACCATGGGAAAAATAATAACTGTACAATAGACTAGAGATAACATCAAAATTATCCATAAAATACGTTGATGTTTAGAAAATGTAATAAGTATTGAGTATAGAATACATATTTAGTTTCGAGTTGTGTATGCCATTACGAGTTAGTTTTGTAAATGTGATTTGTATTAATGTTTCATTGACACACTGTAAGAATTATAGTTAATGGGTTGTGCCCGGTGGCGGCTCGTGGCTTTCATTAATGGTGGGGCCAGCAAAACAATTATTGAAATGTCAAAAAGTTTCATTCGTAAACTACCTAAATTTAAAGGTGGGGTAAATAAATTTTTCGCAAAAAATGCGACATTCGCTATCGCGATATCTATATTGTAGTATTCGCTAGAGAGTAATTTGACACCATTTACTGGAATAGCTTGTTTGAAGTTAAATTATTTTGATCTGGAAATACGAAAATCACACAAAATATAAATAAACTAAGCATGTTATTCATAAATGGAAATGAACATAACTGATAAACAACCACAGCTGTGAAAAAACATGCGCTGAAAAGCAGAAACTGCTGTCTCACAAAACAATGCACATTGCACAACATCACCCAATATTAACTGAATAATAACTAATTCTTTAAGGCTGCACACGGACAGGCGCAGCTAACGTCCGCTTATAAGTTACGTCTGTTTGGGCCAGACATCGCTGGCCCCAATTTCGTGCTATTGACTTGCATAGTAAAATCTTCACAAAGCGCGGCGCGTGAGTTGGTTGGCTTTAAATGTAAATATATAGGAGTAAACGGGCCAGAATATGTGGGCCCCTCTGGTTCGTTTTGAAGAGACTTCAGAAATTATTTGAAAATATTTCTCGTTGTTTTTCAGTTAACTGTTATCTTGGCACGCATGTAAACATTTTGATATTTAATATAGAGTTTCTCTTTAGAAATTCACATATTATTAGTCAAATTTTTAGTGGGTTCCGGCCCCTGTGGCCCTTGTGTACGAGCCGCCACTGGTTGTGCCTATATAATTATATGTATATACGTATTTATCAAAACATAAATATAACAAAAAAACATGTTGTATTAAAATAATCCCAACAGACTGTTTCGCCTGTGAGGCTCATCAGGGAACACAACCATTAAAAAATGCAATATTATTTACGTTGAAAGAAATAAAATAAGCAAAAATTGAAAGTTAAAATAAATTTTTACGCTTCAGATGAAAACTCGCATCTTAGAAAAATAGCGCTACCAAAAGTTTGGGTTTAAACAAGTATTTTACTCAAGTTAGTGATTGATTATTAAATAATTACATTTGTCACGAGATATTAAAAGAAAACATGCTGTAATGTTGCGCATACTCGTAGATGTATTAAAATTGGCCAAGCTGCCGAAAAGTTTATGGATCATTAGTGTTGTATCTTTGCACGAATACACGTATTGAAATATAATGCTATTAGTTAGTTTGCTGTAGTAGCTTGATAGCTTTGAACTGACTGAAGAACCGAAGTAAAGGCGCATATTTAACTAGTAACAATTATGCTTGGAGATGCGCGTGTCCAATAATTGTTCGAGCAGAAGGCGCTGATTACGATTAGAGCGTTTAAGAAAACACTACGTCATCGATTGCACAATATCACAACACCTCCCCAAATAAACTACGACAAAAAAATATATATACATTTTAGCAACAATATTTTTTTGGAGGTCTCTTGGTTCTCGCTGATCGTCGTAGATTGTGTCGCCCGTACTCGTCTCCGGTTGGTAATCTCGGATTGTTGCGTTGATTCATCGAAGAAGAACTAGATGCGTGGTCAGTCCCGGCTGGAAGTGTTTCTGTAGACAAAACGCTCGTTGGGATTTCACAGGGATCATCATCTTGATCCGAACCGTATCGAGGTCGAAGTTGATCAAGATGTCTTCTCCAAGTTGGTCCTCGAGGAATGACTCGTACATTGACGCTTCGTGTACCATGGACTTTCGTAACTATCGCAGGCACCCATCGTGGGGCACGATCTCTTCTAGGGCCGAAGTACAGTGTGTAACAAGGGTCTCCTAGTGAATAATGATGTTCGACTTTCGAAACCACTTCCGAGTCTTCAGTATTTGAATGCTTGCTCGCTTGTCTTGACTGTCTTCCCTGTAGGAGATGCGGAATGGATGGAACCAAAGTGTCAATTTTGGTGCGAATTTTTCTTCCATTCAACAATTCGCTTGGTGACAGTCCCGATGCAAAAGGAATTCTTCTATATTGCATTAGAAATTCTTGCAAAGCTTCCTTTGGAGGTAACGAGGATTTTCTCAATGCCTGTTTGAACGATTGTATCAAACGCTCGGCAGCACCGTTTGTTGCTGGATGATAAGGTGCTCCGGTGAGATGTACAATGCCTCGTTGTTTGCACCAAGCTTGGAACTCTTGAGACATGAATGTTGTGGCATTATCGGTCACCAACGTGTGGGGATATCCGAAATGAGCAAATTCTTGTTCAAGTATAGCAGTGGTACTTTTCGAAGACGTTGAGGTTGTTGGATGAATGCAAGGATATTTTGAATAAGCGTCTACAAGGACTAACCAGTTTCTTCCCAGAAAGTTGATCGCATGGTCCAAGTGGAGTCTTGACCATGGTTTTTCTGGCATCATCCACGGATGGATTGAAGGTTTATCCGGCTTATTTTGAAACTGGCCACAGGAAGTGCATTTGCGACATAAGTTCTCGATGTCAAAGTCAATTCTTGGCCAATAGACAATTGACCTGGCAAGTTGTTTCATCCGTTGCATGCCGAAATGTCCTAGGTGTAATAATTTAAGAATATGATTACGTAGGGTTGAAGGAATTATTACCCGTAAGCCGTAAAAAACGCAACCATTCTCTGTTGACAACGAATTTTCCAACTTTTTGAAGTCTTTAAGCTCTTCCGAAAATGCATGCGGCCATCCCTCCTTCACAAATCGCATTACTTGGGCAAGAATTGGATCCTTGGCAGTCTCTCTGACCACAAGCAATGGATTGTCAGGATTGATTTGACGACTGATTGTTCGAACTAAACAAACGCTATCGACATCATCTTCCATCTCCTCCCCATCAAAACTTGTGTCAGCTAAGTGATCAGTTAAGTTGGTGAGTTTCAACTTCATCATCGCCAGACGACCTAGTAAATTTAGATTGGGCACCTTAGTTGCAGTTGATTGGAATTGTCCCACGACGGGTAGCGGGCTACCTTCAGCAACTTGATATCGAACTGTTACAGGTTGTAGAGTGGGTTTACCCAGCGTTTGCCACGTCGCTTCACAGCAAAATGTGTCACTGGCTCCGCTATCAATTTCAAACTTAATTCTGTGGTCATTAAGTCTAATAGTTTGATAGATGGGTGAAACAGAACATTGGACTTTATGCACCAATTGTTTCATCTGTTGTTTCACAAGCTTGCTGTTATCTTAGTCGAGACATGCATACAAATTGCAGATGACCTGTTTTCTTGCAGAAGCTGCAAATAGCTTTAATGTGGGGACAAGCTTTGTTATATCTGAACTGGAAGTGTCCAGAATTTCCACACCTGAAGCAGGCAGGTTTTCTTTTCTTGCGTTTTGGAAGTTAAGGACTTTGCGTGATAAACTTTCTGCACCGACGTAGAAGGTTGACCGTGTACGGTTTCCTTTGCTACCTTGGCTGCTTCTTCCACTTCTTGAGCCACTCTGATGGCGTTGCTAAACTTCAGTTCATCGTCCTTGAGCTTGAAGAGTGTCTTCAAAACTGCTTCGTTGTCGACTGAACAGATGAATTTAGTTCGCAAGGCTTCATCTAAAGGATCTTTAATGGATTGAAAATCACACGTAGCTGCATCTTGTCGTATTCTGCTTGCCAGTTCAGGTTTGCGTTTCATGTCAGACCAAAACTTGAAACGTTCTCTGACAACAAATCGTTTTGGGTCAAACTGCTCTGCCATAAACGTCTGAATATCATTCATCGTTAGCTCATGTATGCTTTTGACAGGTTGTTGCTGAGCCGCTAAGTTGCTAAGCATTTTGTAAACGGAGTTAGATTGGTTGGTAAGAAAAATTTGTGCTTGCTTGTTGTCGGGAACAGAGTTAGCAGTGACGAATGTTCGGAACCTTGCCAAATAATCAGTCCATAACTCAGATGTGGAATCGAATGGTTGAAAACTTGCCATCGTTGTTGGAACATTTTCTCGCGGGTTGTTCAAGCTGCTTTGTAAAATTTTCAGCTGCTCTTGAAGCATTGTCATTTGCTCTTGATGCTCGCCGCGTAAAACTGCCATTTGCTCTTGGTGTTGCTTGTTTTGCTCTTGGTGTTGCTTATTCTGCTCGCGATGCTCGTCGCGTAAAACTGCCATTTGCTCTTGGTGTTGCTTATTTAACAACAAAATCAGTTCAGAAATTTCACTCATATCGACAATTCAAGCTGTAATGCAAAATCAACAAATTTTCTTTTTTTCTTTCTTGACGCAGTTGAGTTCCTTGAATCCTCGTCGCCACTTTTGCCTGTTGTATCTTTGCACGAATACACAGGTTTATTAAAAAAACAATAATTAAAATTCACAAAAGTACTTAGCCAAAAAAACAACCGTATTGAAATATAATGCTATTAGTTAGTTTGCTGTAGTAGCTTGATAGCTTTGAACTGACTGAAGAACCGAAGTAAAGGCGCATATTTAACTAGTAACAATTATGCTTGGAGATGCGCGTGTCCAATAATTGTTCGAGCAGAAGGCGCTGATTACGATTAGAGCGTTTAAGAAAACACTACGTCATCGATTGCACAATATCACAACAATTAGTTAAGAGCAAGTGTTATAAAAAAATTTTTTTACAGTGTAATATAGTTATAGTAGTTTGTCGGCAACGTGGTCGAGTGGTTAAAGCACCGGACTGATGATCAACATGGTGTCGGTTCAAAAACCACTTGCGCCATTCTGTTGTGTCCTTGGGAAAAACTCTTTACGGCACTTTCCCCTGCTTGGTGGTCTTGGCAAGCAGTTCTAAATTACAATAATATCTCTACTAACTTACTAGCGGACAGCAATATCTTGGCATCTCTGGAAGCAGGTCGAGGTAATTGCTTACCCTATGTATAGCGCCTTCGTCGCTTTCCTGCGAGTCAGGAGGATAAATAAAGAGATAAAAATAAAATAAAGTATAAAACGTTAGTATGGATCATTCGTTAAGAGAGAGTGTTATAAAAACATTTTTTTATGAAAAGATTCTTTTATAACACTTTCTTTTAATCTCTAAACTTTTTTACGCTTGACCGGTAATCTTTTCGGCAGCTTGGCCAAGTTTAACAATACATCTATGCGCAACATTACAGCATGTTTTCTTTTAATATCTCGTGACAAAAGTAATTATTTAATAATCAATCATTTACTTTAGTAAAATACTTGTTTAAACCCAAACTTTTGGTAGCGTTATTTTTCTAAGATGCGAGTTTTCATCTAAAGCCTAAAAATTTATTTTAACTGTGTCCCCTGATGAGCCTTACAGGTGAAACAGTCTGTTGGGACTATTTTAATAAAATGTTTTTTTTTTAATATTTGTGCTTTGATAATCAAGAACAATCGTTTTGACTATTGAAGCCATTGAACACTCTTCTGAAGAGCACCAGTAATTTGCAGTTATACATGTACTGTATATACACTCATATACATAATTTTTTAAAGTAAACATCTTTTTATGTATTTAAAAAACCTGACTTATTTTGTGCAACTGTCAACTCGAAAGGATGATTTTTGCTTAGTTAAATCTAATTTAAGGTAAATACTTTGCCCATACTAGGGAGTCGGAGTCGTAGTCAAAGTTAAAGTTGGGAGTCGGAGTCGGCATTTTAGAAATTCTTGGAGTTGGAGTCGGATCTTCCGACTCCGCAACCCTGCTTGTTAGGACTTGTCAGCTTGTTGTTGACCGTTGCATTGTTTTCATTGGAATTCAATTTTGTCAAAAAAAATTAATACATTTTTTTGATCCAATGCTGCTTTTACTTATATTTTAAAATTATCATAAAAATATCATAACTCAGATTTTAAAAATAAGCTATTAAGCTTTTCAACTAATTCATTTATAATTTTTCAAACATTTGAAGGAAGCATTTCGGTTAAACAAAACAAATTTGACATAATATTAAGTAACAACTGAAATTAGATTACTGCAGTACATTTCTATTTTAAGAATTGCTAATAAAATACAGACATCTTTTCAATGAACTATAGTTTTATAACCTAACTTAATGAGAAAAACAATTAGTACAAACTAAAAAAAAAGTAAAAAATCTCAGCAATTTACACACAGTTATAATAGCTTTATTACAGATTTAAAACAACTGTGATAGCTTTATTAGTCGATTTGAAGATTAACTAACGCAATCGCTGGGTATTATGCATAGATATCCTATAAAACTCGTGCTCAATAATTTTGTCGGCAGCGTGGTGGAGTGGTTAAAGCGCTCTGCTTATGATCAATACGGTCTCGGTTTGAAACCCACTCGCGCCATTTTGTTGTATCCTTAAAAAGACACTTTACGACACTTTCCCCTGCTTGGTGGTCTTGGCAGGCAGTTCTAAATTACAGCAATATCTCTTAAATTACTAGCGGACAGCAATATCTTGGCATCTCCGGAAGCAGATCGGAGTAATTGCTTACCCTATGTATTAGCCCCTCCGTCGCTTTCCTGCGAGTCAGGAGGATAAAAATAGAGATAAAATAAATAATAAATAAAACAAAACTCCTATCTATTGTCAAGAGAAATTCGCTTTGCTTCCATGTCACGCTCTGCTGCACAAGATTCGGAAAAAAAAAAGTAAACTAAAAAAGTCAAATCTTGGGCAAGCATAGCGCCAAAATGCTTGCTAAAAACCAGAGCAGTCTATTGGTGGTACAAGATATAACTAGCCCTTTGAAGTAAACAAAGATGAAGCAAATTTTTATAAGTTAAATAATGATAAAAGCAGAAATCTAATATTACTCAATAGAAATAAAAAGTCTTATGAAGCACTAAGTTGTGAAGAAGATTATTATGGGTCTGGTTCATTGTCGCCATTGCTAATTTCGCAGGCCTTGAAGGTTTTCCAAAATTTAAAGTTTATCAAAACGGAGCGGCGAATAATGAATGAACCCCCAAAATTTAAGGCACCTTCAATTGTCACTTCATGATAAATTTTTACCTAGAAGACGTTCCAAGTGGTAAGATAAACTAGCAGTGTTGCTAACGTTAAACTGTTAAATAGCTATTTTTCTGCTTATCTCAGCAAATAATTGAAGGCAATTTGTTATTTTTAATATAGCCTAAATAAGAACCTTGATGATAAGAATTGAGGAGGAGGATGATAATTTACTTTTTCTTGTTTATCTGTACTATGTTTTTAAAAAAAATTTTAATCATTTAATCGTTTTGCCTATTTTTTTGTTTTTTCAGTTTAATTCGAAAGAATTGTGAAAAAATACAACAGCCAAAAAAGTCACTTGATACAGTTTTTAAGAGATTGAGTAATGTAACTGATAATTGTTACTGGTACATATTCAAACCTAATTTAAACTGCAATTAAAAAACAACATATCAATTAGTAATAATAATATGCTATTTAATAAGGTTTTCTGCAACTTTATATATATATCGGAATTTATTCAGTGTTTATATAGTATGTATTTATAACTTAATATGTCAGAATTAGACTTAGTATGATAAGACTTATATTGTATTTAGCTTACTTATAAAGTTTGGTAATTTTAAATATGTTTACAAAGTATTGCCAATTGTTTTGTTACTTCATTTGTATTGTTATTATGCTTTGCCAGCCTTATGGTTGAGTAATTAAGATCACCTTAATTACCAGGAGTCAGGAACCTTTTTGGGTAAAAGAGCCGTAAAAGCTACATATTTTAAATGCATTTCTGTGAGAACCATACAATGTTTCCTCAATTTTTAGCTATGTTTGTGCACAGAAATTTGGGGCCTTTTCAAGAAATCATCATAAGCAATTTGTTTTTATGAAATTAACCTTGATCCCCTGCAGTTACTATCGCTTCTTGAAGAGATTTTTTTCATTTCTTTTTTATTTCATCCTGGTGCTGTAGGGAAAATTCTGGGTTGGTTTCATCAAAAAAGATTACTTACAGTAAATTTTTCGAAAAGATTTGAAATTTGTTTGAGTGCAAACTTTGGTCTTTTTTTGCAAAGTAAAACTTATATTATCTTTGATTTTTTGAATTTTGTTTCAAAAACGTAGTGATCTCTAAAAAAAAGGTCTTCAATTTTGAAATTTTATGTGTGCACAGGTTAGGGGTTATATTGCTGGAAAGCCAGATGTTGTCATTAAAAGGGCCACATCGGGCTTGTGAGCCGTAGGTTTAAATTTCCTGGTGATAATGATCAACATGGTTGTGGCTCCAAATCTACTTGCGCTATTCTGTTGTGTTGTTGGGAAAGACACTTTTTTGGCTCATTTCCCTGCTTGGCAGTCTTGCTTTTCCTATGTATAGCGCCTCTGACACTTCCTTGTGAGACAGGAAAATAAATAGAGAGATGAAATCAAATAAAAATTTAAAGCCCTTGATAGCCTAAATAAACAATAAGTTTCATTTTGATGATTACTTTAAAATCATTGATGTTATTTGATATTTTTCAGATAGATAAATTAGTTTTTCTTGTACCTATGGCTGATGATAATAAATTAAAATTTTTTTCCAATCTTGACTTGTCTAAGCCTCGTTGGAGTCAAGACACATATATTGGGCGTGCCAAGCATTTTTTCACTGGTATTCACAAGTTTGGTGTTAAGTGTATCTAAAGTAGTACTGTGTTTTTGAAATTAATTTATTATGTCAATGTGTTAAAGGTTTTTGTAAAAAAATTGTTTTTGTTTTTGATTGAATAAAAATTATGACTTTAAATTGGTTTTAGGCATTTGATTTTCAAATAATAGTGATTCTACTTTAAAAGAAATGAAAAACCAATTGTGCGCTCATGAGTTTTGTTCAATTGATTAACCTGTTAAATTAAATTGCATTTTGAGTTTGTTTTTGTTATAATTGATTTAATTAAAAGCACCTTTTTTAATTTCAAATAACTTTTTTATTTTCAAACAGTTACCAATCCATTCAATGTACTTTTGACTTCAGAAGATTTAGAAAAAGCAAAGTCTCTTTATTTGAAAGCTAGGTATGGTCCTTTTTTTACAAAAATTGTTTTATTTTTTTTCTGTATATGTTGACTAAATATTAAATGTTCAGTATCTTCTCTGCACCATGACTGATAGGTATATAGGAGAGTACTATTTTATAATAGTAATCTTAGTCATCTTTGTTTTTGGTTCAACTCTTTCCATTATCATGTTGATGTGCTCTTGAAAGGCATATCATGTTACTTTTTTTTGCTTGATTCTGCTACTAAGCAGTTTTAAATCACATCACTTTATCAAAATTAAAAACCAGCATAATGAACATGCAATATTTTGGCATCTCATGTTCAAAATCTGATTGGCAAAAGTATGTTCTATGTTATAATGAATTTATTGTCTTGACAGTAGGAAAATGAACAGCTGATAGGATAATAAATTTGAAAAAATTGTAAATCTTTAGGATTGTGTAATTTCATAAGTGGTGTTGATTAGGTATTTTATTTTTTACAACTCTATTAATTATTTCATTGTTAAATGCTTTTTTGTAATTCAACACTGAATTATTTTTTGGTGTTTTTTCTTTTGCTGTTAATATTCTGTTTTCTCATATGTATTGACAATATATTTTTAATATATTTGTAATATTTGATTATTGACTTACTTAATTTTAATCTGTTGAGTAGTTTTGGAATTTAATAAGTTTGTTTTATTAGAAATGGAGAACAACTACCTTCTGGTATAACTGAAAATGATTTGTGGAAAGCCAAATATCAATATGACAGTGCATTTCATCCTGACACAAAAGAAAAAATGTTTATTCTGGGAAGAATGTCTGCTCAAGTGCCAATGAACATGACTATCACTGGCTGTATGTTGACATTTTACAAGTAAGAAATAATTTTTTTGTGTGTGTCCTCTAAAAATTTGATTATATTTTGTTCAATAAACTTAAACTTATTTTGTCTCATATTGGAAGATTTGGTTGCCTCCACTAATAAAAGTTTTTTTGTTAGACTGTATAATACGGGTTTTGTAACATGCATGATAGTGATATTTTTTTGGGAAAGTTATACTTTTTGTTTTGTTTGGTTTTACATTTGCTGTAATTTTTTTTGCATACAAGTGTTTATAGTTTTATTTGATGATCTCATATTTGCATTATGTCGTTATTCTCATAGATCTACTCCAGCCGTAGTATTTTGGCAGTGGTTAAATCAATCTTTCAATGCAGTTGTCAACTACACGAACAGAAGTGGGGATGCCCCGGTTTCTACCCAGTATGCAGCTTGAATCGTTTTTTTTGAAGTTATTGCTATAATTATTTTATCTTTAATCCAAAAGCGAAATAAGCGTTTGAAGCTTTGTTTTTAGTTTAAAAAAACTGGTAGGTTATTTTTTAATTGCCACTCTTTGTCATGATCAAATCGCAGCATGATTGTTAATTACAATCTTCGCCTATTTTCGATTAATCGATTTCAGCATCTGGAGATGTCACATTTTAGCTTTCTTCCGTTTGTAGATTTTAAAGATAGCTAACAAAAAACTCATCTCGAGGCTTTTCGTCCGACACTCGTCAGGAGATAAACGTCGGAATGAAGGAAGAAAAATTCAGTTGATTTTGAAATGGAGCTGCACGAAGATGATTGGTTAAATGAGATAAACGTCACAACACGTGACAACGCAAGAGTTTTAAGTTGTAAACAAACTTATTTTGGCGGCATAAATTGGGCTTGCATGATTTGATGTAAACGGCTTCCAAAGCAGATAAATGAAAAGACGAACGACCAAATGAAAGAATTGTAAATTTTTCATCACTGTAATTTTGGGCGCAAATGGGGTTATCTAAAAGGTGTTGGCCGATTGCAGAGTCATTGAACATAACTGGAGTTGAAGATTTGCCAGAACGAGTAGAAATGTTGCGAGAGTTTGGAATTTGGCCGGTTCTGATAAATTTTGGCATGTGTTGGCGAATTCTGTCCTGCAATCGTTGAGATGTGCGGCCTACGTACCGACTATCACAGTGGCACGAAAAATTATAAACTACATTGCTTAAAAGCGAAGCAGGCAACACATCCTTTTTAATTGCAGGAAGAAGTGGGCGAGATGTAAAAATAACACGCTGTTCTACTGCAAAGAAACATTTTTCAACACTTGCTTTGATTTTATTTTCAAGTCCAACCGAAGGAGTTCCCAACCAGGGCAGATGAAGATAGACAGGGCATTTCTTCACCGTATGTGAAAGGAGTGATGTAAAAGTTTTTAATTTGCGAGCAATTGCTTTCTCAATGACGTGATCGGGGTAGCCATTCATATGTAGAATTGAAAAAAAAATTTCTAAGTTCAGCTTGCAGCTTACAGTCTGAGCAGGTCATTAAGACTCGATGTACAAGGGTAGAAAATAAACTGATTTTCCTTTTACCAGGGCTAAAGGATAGAAAAAGGAAAATTAGTTTTTACAGTCTGAGCAGATCATTAAGGCTCGATACTTTAGCCCTGGAAAAAGGAAAATCAGTTTAATTTCTACCCTTGTACACCGAGTCTTAATCATCTGCTCAGACTGTAAGCTGCAAGCTGAACTTAGAAAAATTTTTCAATTCTACTTATGAATGGCTACCCCGATAGAAAAATTTTTCAATTCTACATATGAATGGCTACCCCGATCACGTCATTGAGAAAGCAATTGCTCGCAAATTAAAAACTTTTACACCACTCCTTTCACTTACGGTGAAGAAATGCCCTGTCTATCTTCATCTGCCCTGGTTGGGAACTCCTTCGGTTGGACTTGAAAATAAAATCAAAGCAAGTGTTGAAAAATGTTTCTTTGCAGCATAACAGCGTGTTATTTTTACATCTCGCCCACTTCTTCCTGCAATTAAAAAGGATGTGTTGCCTGCTTCGCTTTTAAGCAATGTAGTTTATAATTTTTCGTGCCACTGTGATAGTCGGTATGTAGGCCGCACATCTCAACGATTGCAGGACAGAATTCGCCAACACGTGCCAAAATTTATCAGAACCGGCCAAATTCCAAACTCTCGCAACATTTCTACTCGTTCTGGCAAATCTTCAACTCCAGTTATGTTCAATGACTCTGCAATCGGCCAACACCTTTTAGATAACCCCATTTGCGCCCAAAATTACAGTGATGAAAAATTTACAATTCTTTCATTTGGTCGTTCGTCTTTTCATTTATCTGCTTTGGAAGCCGTTTTACATCAAATCATGCAAGCCCAATTTATGCCGCCAAAATAAGTTTGTTTACAACTTAAAACTCTTGCGTTGTCACGTGTTGTGACGTTTATCTCATTTAACCAATCATCTTCGTGCAGCTCCATTTCAAAATCAACTGAATTTTTCTTCCTTCATTCCGACGTTTATCTCCTGACGAGTGTCGGACGAAAAGCCTCGAGATGAGTTTTTTGTTAGCTATCTTTAAATTTTGTACGACAAATCACTTGTTTGTAGATTTTGTGTGGCCCTGAATAGATGTTCTATAGATTTTCTGTATTAAACTAGGCAGCAACACTAAACTTGGTATTGTTTAGAAGGTGAAGGTCTTAGCATCTAATTTTCAATTTTCGTTGTTCTTGCGAGCACAAAAGCTAATGCTATGGCTCTTTTTTACTCTTAACTTCCTAAGTTCTAGTTGATTAGTGTCGTTCGAAGACACGCAAATTATGTAAATCTGCATGACGTATTTCTTCAGTTTGGTATTTCAAAATTTAAGATGAAGACAAAAAAGCAGTTTTCGTCGGTGAGATGTTTCGGCGGCCGAAATAGAGATAACAATTACAACCAACTTGTGACATTGAATTGACACCAGGGTAGAGATATGTTTGTGCCATGTGTAAAGGGCTAATGTTAGAGTTATTACATTGAGATGCTGTAACTAATAGTTGTGACTTGCAGAACCGTCGAATTTTAAACAATAGATGTAAAAGTTATGTTGTAACGTCAAAGAAATCTCAAACGTGTTGATTGGTTACAGCTTGAAAAGCTGTAGCAGATCGAAAAAAGGATAAAATGAAATTTTCTGTCTTGACTCTTAAAACAAACATGGCTTCGGAATTCACATAAAGTAAAAAAAAATTTGTAATTGAATGTAATTTTAATTTATTTTACATTTAATAGGCTCATAAAAAATCTATCACTTTTAAACATTTATACTTGGCTATTAGCAATATTGGTTATTACAGTTGCTTTACTACGATCTTTGGCTTTAAGTTACATGCAACTTCAGCAGCTTTTCTTTAGTTTTTTTTTTTTCTTCAAACAAACGTACAAAATCTATTAATTCTTTTTCAAAAATTTTCTAATTAACAAAAATTGTAAGCAAACAGCTACCGTTACCGCCAACTGGCTCTGTGTGATCCCGACATTCGTGTTCTTATATGATATTCAGATGTTACAAGTTGGTTGTAATTGTGAGCATATCTTCACTCCAGCTACCGAATTGTCTGCTGTCGAAACAGCTCGCCGCTGAGAAGTTTTGCTTCGGAAAATCAGTCAACAAATTACTTTTTACAAAATTTGAAATAAGTCAACAAATTACTTCTTATTTTGTTCATTAATGCAGTCTCTTAATATTGTACCATTAGTTTTGATTAATCAATCAATTTGCTTTAAGAAATATTCATAAGTAAGGTCAGAACTGCTTCACGTACATTTTCAGACGCTTATTAACCTCATACGTATGCGCCACCACAGGAGCCGTCGTGACAGGATTGTCTCTCAATTCCCTGGCGAAGGTGAGTTCAAAGTTATTGAGCTAACTGTAATTCTACTATTTTAACATTGCATTCGGATTTAGTTCATTTTTAGTTCGGCTGCAGGCACAAACGATTGGCTGCCAGTTGAAAATGAGCAATTAATTATGAAATTTGTTTTTCGTCCGCTTTGACATTCAATCTGGTTGTGTTGTCATAGTAGTGATTATTTGTTATCAAGTGAAAGTTTTAACTGCGCTGTAATTTTAGTTGAAGATCCGCTACTATTTCAGATGAAACTTGTTTGTTTAAAAGCATTGCTCAGTGTTAAATGAACCTTATTTTATTTGGTTTATCGAAAAATGTTTCAAAGAATTGCTGCCTTCGATTATTTTGTAGGGAATTCTGTTTATTAGTAGTTTTGGTGACGTCATAATAAAAGATTTACTGGCGTGGCCACATCTTAGTAAAAGTATTGTAAGAACTGTTACAATTGCTATAAACGAGCAATGAGTCGCTAATATTTTGAAAACGTTTTTTAAAGATAAGCAAATTGTATGACGTTTGTCAAGCCTCTTTAACTAATCAATTGCTTTTTTTATTGATTGTTCCATGGCGGCTCCCCCGAACGCCTCCAATGTTGTCCATAGTATTTTAGTGACATAATACCTTGTTATCAAAAACAATGTTTTAGATTCAATATTTTTGTCAACGCATTAAGGCTACTGCTGTTTCGATTTTAGAAATGCTTGAGCTTCAATGCAAACCGACTTGTAGGGTTTTTAGAAACATATTTCATTTACTTGTACATTTTATGGGTAGTTTCACCTTTGAAAAAGGTTCTGTTTTGCATAAAAAATCCATGAAATATGTTTTAGAAACTTCCATCCTTAGTTGGTCGATATGTACCTTTCGTTGCGGTGGCTTCAGGCAACTGTATCAACATTCCTCTGATGCGCAGCAGGTAGCGTTTGTTCAAGCAGCAGTTCTTTATATGTCATGTGTAGTGAAATGTTAGAAGTGTAATATGATGGAAGCGTTTCAATTCGAAACGGATTTCCTGGCTTACCTTAATTCATGTTAAGTTGTTATTACTGCATGGCCGAGAAGTTAAGCGCTGTATTGATGGCGAACGTGATCGACAGGGCCTGGGTTCAACTCCTGTCTTGCAATGGACCAATGCAGCACATTTTTCTGCTTGGCTGTCTTTGCAAATAACTTTAGATTTCGCTTATATCTTCAATAAATACTTTTAACCGGGTCGGGATATCTTGGCATCCCCTAAAGCAGTCCAGTTAATCGCTTGACAGTTTTCGTCAGTATAACGCCTACGATGTTGTCCAGCCAGTCTACCGATATAGATAAAAAGAGCTGCTAAATAATATTGCAAGATTTACCTTCGCGTCAATGAAGACTTTATCGTTTAAAGTTTCTACGAACATTATGAGTATATGTGCTTGGATTTCTTGCAGGGAAATAACTGATGGTATTCCCGTCACCACAGAGAGCGGGGAGAAAATTGGCGAATCGAAAAAAGCTGCCAAGAAAGCAATATTTCAGGTCATTACTTCTCGGATAGGAATGGCTCTCCCGGGGATGGGTGAGTTAGAAGGTCTTAAATTCGAGAGGTTTTGTGCTTCAATCTTGACGGGGTCATTGAAAATATTAAAAAAATTTGTTTTTGAAACGTTAATATTAAGCAAATTCGTTCAAGGATAAGTGAACGAAAGCTGCTTTAAAGCAATACTATGTTTACATTGTTGATCATAAACCGTGTGAGAGTTTGTCGTAGTTATCGTCTTGACAAAATCTTTTTTTCACAGCTGTACCTCCGTTAATTATGAATCGTTTAGCGCGGGGCAAGTTCTTGAAGGTTAGAAGTTTGTTTTTATCGCTGTGTTCTGCTTGTTGTCTTTGTTGATTTTACAAAGATTTTTTTTTGGATAAATCGTGCAAAGATCTTGTGTTTAAAGCTTTGAATCACTTTTACTTCAAAAATTTTTAGGTTCGACTGAGTTTTTTTTTTTTTTTGGTAACCGCGTTACGTTAGTAGCACACCTTTTTATGATTGTTTTAAATGCGTTGCATTTATATACACCGTCACCAATTAATCGTTGTGTGAACTTGAAGATGTCACTGTATTTTTTATATTCTGACAGCGAAAACCTGTCCCAGATTTTCAATGAGCTCTCTAGAAGTTTTACTAGTTTTCACATTACACCACTGTATTTTGTTCGTTTGTTTTTCTATTCTGACAGAAACTGCTTTTCAATGGATGCGTATCATTTTTAGTTTATTGCTTTTAAAAGAGTTTCATTTAAGGAATCTTTTATTTTTTGCAGACTTATCCATGGGCAAATGCCCCCATCCAAGTCGGTTTAGTTGGTTTAAGGTGAGTTTAACCATAGCGACTTTAACTTTAAATAAACATATAACTTTGGTGAAAACATCATTTTATTAATTGACCTTGTACCAGAAGTATTTACTATTCTTTAATTGCTGCTGCATTTTTAACTTTAGCTTGCGTTCGCATATTAATGTTATCGATTGAACGAGCTATAATAACGTGCTGATTTTCTGATAACTGTAGCTGTTGACCGCCGCTTTTTGTACGTGATTTGTAAACTTGATTCTTTCGCAGTTTGGTATTCGCCACTCCACTTTGCTGCGCTTTGTTTCCTCAAAAAAGGTGAGTTTGTATTCTACTTGTTGTTTTGTTCATCACACTATCCATTACCACTACTTCGCCTTTTAAAGCCTGTACTGTACTTTGATCCTCTTTTAATATATTTTATATATTAAGCCTATTCATGTAATGTTTAAAATAACCATAGAGCTTAGCTTCTCAACCTTTTTTGTTCTTTTACCTCTTAATAATTTTTGAAAAAAAGTGTACCAAGAAAAAAAGATTTTTTAATTCAAGTTTTGCAATCAAACACCTTTTTTTGGTCTTCACTTGCATTAAGCAAGTTTTTATTTTCAGCGACAACAAAAAACGAAAAAAATGAATCTTGTAAAACTTGACCCACATTTTTTTGTGTTTTATTAAGGCTTACGCAAAGGTTGGACCCCATTAATTTTAGAAAAAAAGTTTTCAAAGTTTACCCCTTAACCTTTAAAGCACCTCGAAGGGTTAAATTGAGAACCTTTGCTTTTTGAGTGATTGTACTACCTGAGTAACTTCTTCTGTACAAAACAGTGACACGCTCTGAAGTATTAGACGTCATAAGCTACGCTGCTGCTTCTTGCAACTGTTTATTGTTAGGTTAATTTTTAAACCGGCTGTTTGTGTGTGTTATGGTTTTTTGTAGAAAGCAGATTTTTCAATTTTTTTTTTGGTTGTCTCAAATCGTTTTTAGTTGTCGGAGAAAAAAAGAAATTGCAACTTTTATCGTTGTATAAGTAAACTCGTTACGTCATAACTTATTACGCTCATTTGTGAACCAACTGTTGAACTTAATGAAACCTTTTGGTCCAAACCCTAAAAACTTTGGCCGCCCTTTCAATATTTCACTACCTCATCTTCATCTGTCTTGATAGCGAGTTTCTTCGAAGAATCTTTTAGTTAAAGTTCAAGCACGATTATTATTAATTTGCGTTTGTTTTGCAGTTCGATGTCTGTTTCCAGTTTAGAAGAAGAACTGCAACAAAGCATAAGAAAACAAGGTCTTGATATTGATAGAGTTTATTTTAACAAAGGATTATAACGGACTAGTTCGGCCAAAATATTTCAATACTTCGATGCCAAAATCAATGTTTTTTAAGAAAATCAACTCATGTTTTTATTTTATTAACGTAGCAATATCAACTCTCTGCTTTGCAAAATAAAAAATTTCTTATTTTGTCATAAAAGAAGATAAGCCTTAATAAAAACGACACTTTCTGTTTCGTATAAGATCTTTTTGAATAGTTTGTTTTATTCACTGATTTAATTTATTGTCTTCAAGATATTAATGGCTTAATCAATTCCCTTCGTTCAACACGTTTGGGCCCCTCCTTGTTCATATTTACGGGCATCTTTTAGATTTTATTAAATTTGTAATTTTTTGAACCAAAACAATAGAGATTTATAATTTTTTTTGAAATGGCAATTGTGTTCTTGTTAATTTAAGCTAAATATAATTTATGACGGTGACTAATTTTTTTGAATTAGTATTTTTAATATTGCGCGATCTTGATAACGCGAATATATTAGTCAATTGCGAAAAATACCTCTTTGATTATTAAAAAAAGTGATTTCTATTTAAACTGCCGTGATATATTTCTTTGTTGAATTATTGCTTCTGTTTTTAATTTTGTTACGGTAAAGTTTTTTTCACACCGTAAAATTTTCGCACTCTCCCAGAGCTTTTTTATGCCAAGTAAAACTATTTCAACGTTTCTCTTGCATGCATTATATCAAAAAATAAACTTTTATCGACATTATTTGCGTAGTCTCAATTGCTGGAAATTGGGTTGTGTTGTGTCATGGAAGTTTTTGGACGTATCGTTTATAATCCATACCTTCGGTAGGTCGCGGTAATAACTTTAACGCAAACGAGGATATACAAAAAAAACATTTCTTAATGTTTAATATTATCCGAACACTTTGCATCAAAATCCAATAATTTGGCGTGGTTTTAAGTTTTAAACTACGAAATATAGGAATGGCCACAAATGTAAGTCTATTTAGATTTAGCTGTTTATTCTTTAAAAGGTTAATCGATGTAACTGTATAAAAGAAACTTTTTTAGGCGCTCGTTATCACAACCGATCTGCTACCTCCCCATCTGACTAGGAAAACAGCAAAGGTTTTATAATTTTTAAACAAATGTCAAGCGATTTTGAAGGTGCAAAATTATCATTAACATGAGTTGCAGAAACATCGTAAGCGGCTTTTTGAAGTTTTCGAGAAAATCGCGTATTAGCATTTTGTGTTGATACATCTACACAGCAAAACCATGGCTTTTACTAGGCGTTAACTCAGAAAATAACAAACTTTTTAACCTAAAAATTATATAAAAAGAAAATTCTGGGTTAAAAACCTCCCGAATACACATAACTGTTGTTTTTAAAATGGTGCTTACAAGGTTTTTTTTACATCACGGGAGATTAATCTCCATGTAAGATTTTGTTTGAGATTTTATAAAAATAGTACGACTATGAGTTTAAAACCTTGCTCCGCGGATTAAGATAGCCAAGGAAAAGAAAGCGGGATAAATTGTTTTTCACAATGACACATCATTCGGGTAAGATCCAGAAGCCGCCATGGTTCGAAAGTCACGAAAACCAGCAAGAAAATCGAATATTTACGCCAGCGACAAAAAAAAGCGTCTTCAACTTGCGCTGTATTGCAACTATCATTTGTTTGCCCTTCAGTCTTTGCTTTTTTTTTGAGCAGTCCTCCGTACAACAACATTTTGAAAAGACACACACTGCAAACGAAAAAGAATTTGCAGGGTGTAGTGTTATGAAGAACTATATTGACCGAACAATCCCTGTACTCTTAAGAAAAGTTAAAATTGCACGAAAACACAATTATTATTAACGACGAAAACCCATGCTATTGTCCAAGCCGATCCTAAGCCTAATGATATAAAGCCCAAGCCTAATAACAAATATAATGACGCAGAACACCCTATTTTTTATGCGTGAAAGTATTCTCCTGCTCGAAAATCCAATTTAACAATACCTGTTTAGCGTTAAAATGATCGTTTACGCCGCTCCTCTCCCTCGCAAAAAAGCATTTTTATTCTTAGATTTAGTGTAGAATTACAGATACAGCTCATTGAAATAAACTATTTAAGAATAAAATAATTTTCTTACAAAAAATATTTTTACGGATGCAATATGTGCCTTGACAAATATTTAAATCAAAACTTTTCCAAGTGAATCTGTTAAGGTTCGATTACCCCCTGATCCCAAGTTTGTACGGCTATATTTAGGTGATTAACAACAATGCCATTTGAAGTCACGCTTTTTATAATATTTTTCTTTGAGAGTATTTATTGCTTACTATAGTATTACTAATACTGTCTTTATATAAAATATATTTTTCAGATAAAAATATTTCTAAACAATATGTAAGACCTAAATGCAGGTTTTTATTGGATATCGATAATTAGTTTTGCTTAAACTTTTTTTCTAAAGATATACACTAATATTTTTCAAAAAGCCCAACTTCAGCTAATTGTTGTTAGCTTATGTATTTTGCATTTAAAAGAAACATTATTTTCTGCCATAATATTTTCCACCTGTTAAATCTTTTAATTAGTATACATGTATTTCTCATCTTCAAGCTGTGTCCTTAATATGACGCTGACAATTTTTTTATGACGTAGAGCAATCGACACTGGTAAACTATCAATGAACCCAAAAAAGCGACCAAATTTTTACATCCTCAGCTAACAATATCTTAGGCTGTGGTTATTTTACCTTTTAAGTTATCAATCTTCACGGAACTTCACTCTTTTTATACAGAGCCAAAGCTAGGTTTTGTGGGGCCCATATTGTCACTAAATTTTGATTTGGTCAAACACATTGCTTACCGCTTGAATGCCCCAATATTGCACCTCCATATAAACTATAATAACCTTTCAATTACTGTGCCAGTAATTATAAAAAAAGACTCTGTAAGATGAAAGCAGAGACTGTGTTTTTTAGATTTATTTTAGAATTTCCTTTTATTAAAGCATTTTCAAAAAAATTTTATGGTAATGAGTTAAGTAAAGCGACCCAACCAAATTAAATAATGACCCATATATTGAGAAACACTGGCGTTTGTGACCTAAACCATTAATTCCTTATTAATAAGTAGGCTTTTTTTGTTTTATAAATTGGCGAGAAACATAAAATTAATTTATTAATAAAAATTAAGAAATTGGTAATTTTTAAATGAAAGGGAAGAGGTGGGGCCCTTTGCAGCTGCATCGCCTCGGATTTCTCTAGCTTTTGCCCTGCTTTTATATTATACCCAAGGTTATCGTTTCGCGTTAAATTTTAAAATTTGTGCTTGTTTTGTGTTGGTTGTGTTATCATGGTTATGTTGATTGTGTCTTGGGAAATTGTAAGGTGCTTATTTCGACAGTAAAAATGCTTAGTTTTTATTTACTTAATACTTGTTCGAGATATTTTCCGCCTAATGAAGTCAAGAATGAAAAATAATCTCTTATGAAAAGCCTATAGAACAGGGATGTCAAACTCACGGCCCTCGAGCATCCATTAATAATTGTCATATTTTGCAAGATTTTTGTCTAAAAGTCGGTACTGCAAAATCATTTCAGTCTGATATTGGTAAGCTGGTGGACCACAAGAGATGCCAAACGTCAGGACAAATGTAAATAAAAAACATTATGATTATGCTGTATTTTTGTAATTTTTATGTAAATTTTAGGTCTATGAGTGAAAGTGGTCAGCCAGACCGATCACCGCTTAAATCAAAATTTTCCTTTTTTGAAGCCAGTTTCAGGTCATAAGTGGCAGCGGTCAGTAGCACTAACCACTTTGGGTAAATCTTTTCTTCTAAAAACAACATCAAACAAAAAATTTAATTTTGCTGTATGTGCACCAACAGTAGAATAGAAACGAAAAAAGCCAAATTTTTGTAAAAAATTATTTAAGGTTACTTAAAGGGTTAAGTAATTTTTTTTATGAACATATATATATAACACTGCTTATACTGTATATATATATATATTTTTTTTTTTTCATACCAAAAGTTTGTTCATAAAAGTTTTTGATAATTGTATAATTTATGATTTTTTGGTAATAAATACAGTGAATTGAAATAATAATAAAACGCAAAAAATTGGCATGTAAATGTCATTTAATATCTAAAAAAATAACAACATCTCGTAATCTCCCGTGATGTAGAAAAAATTGCGTCGCAATATATGTCGCAAACTACACCTGACTGAAAAATATGTTACGAAACTAGATCGAAAATTGCATGCGACCCTTGGCACAATTCCCAACATGCAATGTGGCCTTAGGAAGCCCGCAAGTTTGATACCCCTGCTATAGAGTTAAGCGAATGTGGTTGGTTAACGTTGAACCTAAAAGCAGTGTTCTTGAGAGTATGGCCATGCATATTTATTTTAACTAAAAATCTACACGTTGTTGTTGGTTGAATCGATAGTATGTCTCATATTGTCAATACAAAGACAGTGCAGCCTAGCTCATAGCCACCCAACTTGCGGCCTATGAGATCTCTTTTTTTTTATCTCTATATTTATCCTCCTGACTCGCAGGAAAGCGACGGAGGCGCTAATACATAGGGTAGGCAATTACCCCGACCTGCTTCCAGAGATACCAAGATATTGCTGTCCGCTTGTAACTTAATAGATTTCTCAGATGCTCAATCAACTTGAATTATTGCACTACCTCTAAACAAAATTCGTAATACTAAAATTTAAGGCCCAGAGTAGTTTTGTTTTTTGGCCTTTACTTGATATTGTAGCGAAGTTGACTAACATAATGAAAACACTCCGCAGCTTGACTCATTCTTTTACGACTGTATTGTTTAGTTCTAACATTTCCAACACATGCGAGGCAAACTAATTGATTATATTCGGTCACAAGACACATTAGCCACAATATTAACATGTAATATATGAAACAAGTTCTTTGATAACTTACTTTCGAACCACGAATTTACTTGAAGACCAAAAAAGTCATCACTTAGATTTCTAAACCATTAGTGGTCGAGTACACGTTGGATGTTTTTTGGCCTTCATAAAAGTTGTGGTTAGAATTTGAATTGTAGCTTCTAGTTCAGGGAAGATAAATCAAAATTAATACATTAAAATCAAGTGAAGACCAAAAAAGCTCATCGCTTTTGTTACTGAACTGATTGCGGTCAGCGCTATATTTTTTGGCTAATATTTGGCCGCCATCGGTGCTAGAGTATCACTTAGTTAGTGTTTTAATTTTTGTGTTTTGCCGTTTTTAACAACAGTATGAATTCTTTTGTTTATAAAAGTGTAGAAGTGAACGTTTGTTTATATAGGTTTCAGAGGTAGGCTGCTGGAAAAGCCTAAACGGTAATTATTCTAATTAATAAAGTTTTTTTCAGATTTAAGAATTAAATTTCATCTTCGACGCATGGGACACTTTTATTGGTTTGTAATATGTTTCTTCGATTATTAGTAGGTCGCTGTCCAACGTGATGATAGTCAACGAGCAATATAAAGCTAAGAACAAATGTAATCCTTTATCCAAAATTTAGACAATAGGCTTATGCGTTTGATTTCAGAGTTTTTTCTAAACATCAAAGTTTTCATCCAAACCATGAATTAGCAGATTAAACGAAACCTTTTATAATGACCCACGCATTATAAATTTAGTGTCGTTTTTAGGTAAGTATTCGTTCAGCCTTTTCTATTTTGCGTTCTTGCATTAGTTTTGAGTATTTCTCAGAAAAAGTAAATGTCTTGCAGTCATCCAAAATCTTTCAATCTTTTTATCAAAAGTTCATTCAATATGCTTAATGGATTTACAAAATTGATCGCTTTTATTTTTAACTCTTATAATTCTGTACAATCAATCATGGCCTTACAAAAAGGGTGCAAGAAAAGTAAGGGGGGCCACTATTTAGTGTTTTAAGGCAAAGCAATTTCTAAAAAAGATGATTGTTATAGGGGGAGCCACTTTTTTCAAAACAAAGGGATCTATAAAAAAAAGTTTTAATTTAGGGGAGCCACTGTTCAGTGTTTCAAAACATTGTGATTTCTTAAATAAATCATCGTTTTATTTGGAGGAGAAATTTTTAGTGTCTAAAAAAAAGGTCTTTATTTAAGGAGAAGGCCACTGTTGCGTGTTCCAAAACAGTGTAGTCTCTAAAAAAAATCCTCGTTTTAGGAGGGGCCGCTTTCTATATAGTGTCTCAAATAAAGTTATCTTTAAAAAAAAAAATTTTTATTTTAGACATGCCACCGACGTCCTGGTGCTACTACGAAGAAATAAAGCAATATCTGATGTAGGGGGGCAACTTTTTGATGTAGTTTAGGGGGACGGTGCAGCCGCTCCGTTCGCACCCTATTAAAGGTGTCTATTATCATACAGCAAAGTCTTTTTTTCCTCTTGCCAATGCTTTTTTTCTGCTGATTAGAAATGAGTAATCCAAATTGATGCATTTTTAGCGAGTAAAACGCATCCGTTTCGTAAGGATTATAAAAAAAATATGAGCTACAAACAACTATTGTCAATAGCGAACAACAAATGCAAAAAGTCTGATAAATAGAAAGTAAAGATTAACAAAAACTTTTCACTGCAAATAGAAAATCAAAAAATTACTTTTGAGGACGTTTTTGTATAAAAAATTTGAAGTTCTTAACAGTCGCAAAATATATAGGGGAGAGCCTCCAACAATGCGCTTTTATGTTTTATTTTTTAATTCTTTCTTAAAGTGAAATCATACTTGCATGGTTAAACGCTTTATTCATAAATGAATTTTATTTTATATTTGCAGAAATACCGCAAAAAACAGCAATTTTTTTAAAAAGCTTTTTTGATTTTTTTTACAAGTAAAGTTAGTTTTTATTAAAGAAAAAAATGTATTTTTTAATGTACATGTATAAAAGGATTTAAAATTGCTTGAATGCGATACAAGCTTTTCTATGCTGTTAAGTAAAGCCTGATAAAAAATCGTTATCGATTATTGTAGTTTTCTTCTAAAACCTTGAGATAAAGTCAAATTTGCAGGGGTTCTTACAGTGCACCACTTAGAAGCATCCATGAGTGCTCCAGGGGGCGCACTGTTGGAACAAAGATAATTTATTGTATTACAGAAAAAATCTGCCGCCTCTTTTCATAATCATAATTGCCGCCTCTTTTTACAATCAACTTTTTCTTGGTCGTGTCTAATTCGAAGAAAAGCTAATTGGAGTGAGAGTTAATTTTAGGGAGATACAGGGTTAGTTTTTGAGAGAAAGTTGTTGGTTCAAAAAAAATTAGGTTTTTCTTGAGCATCTTGACAACTTAAAAAAATTCCACAAATTTTGGGCCCACTTTGGGCCCGCAAGAACAATTTACGCAACGTTTTTTCTCTTTTTATCTCTTAGAGGAACTAGTTTTGTTTCTTTTTACTCTCACTCCAATCAGTTTTTTTCGAATTAGACATGGCCCTTTTTCTTTTGTTTTTTTATGGTCACTGGCAGCTGTTTTGTTTTTTTGCGATAAACATAACTACTTTGTTTCAAACAACAATTTTTTTAAATAAAATTTTCTTTTTTTCTTTTATATTTGTTAATCCTTTTATTAAACAATGGACAGTAAACAAAGAGACTATTCATCTGCAATGGCCATATTTACGGTTTTACCATTTATGATATTTATATACTCGTTCGTAGAGTAATGGTAAAGGAATAAGAAAGAATAAAAAAAAAACATTCTATAAAAGCTATCTGCAACTTTTTTAGTAACAACTAAGTAAAATGCTAACCTTCAGCCACCCATTTTAAGCTACGCCTTAGCAACTCCATACTGTTATATCGAAAGAATAAAAAGTGGAAAAGAAAAATAGGCATTAAATTTGACGGAGTTTTGCATTATTCTCACTACCGTTTGTGAACTACTGCTTACTTTGTTAGGTATGACAAAACAGTTGACGTTAAGTGTAACGAAGCACCTGATAAATCTTTCGATGAACCTGACAAAGTGAGCAGAAGAGCTCATGAAGAATTCACGCCAAGAAAATTTCACCAAAGCTTGTGTGAATAACAAAAAACTCAGTCAACTTCAGGACACATTTTTGGTTTCTTTTCGTGATGCGATAAAAGTCTACGCAAATTAAAAAATGGATCTTAAGCTCGGTCAAAGTCCAGAAAGCTCTGATACTAGCGAGTTAGCTCACGGTGAAAACGCTCAGACTTACAAGCAGAAGTACGTGAGTTCAATGCATACAGAGTGATATCTGTTATGTTTTTCGACAAGGAACTTAAAAACAAATTTCTGAATTGTGTCATGCTGCTTATATGCCGACAATAGTGACTTAACTTAAAAGCCAATAAATCCATGCGATAAAACAGATTTTCATTTAGCCTTTTTTCCGCTTTCTTTTTTATAGACAGAGGTTAGAAAATATTGTATTGGTCTAAATGTCGTTGCAACTCCCTTAAAAAAACTTGGCGACTCTTACAAAGATCGCCACCCCTAGGTTTCGAAACCTTTTTCTAGTAAATTGCTTGAAGTTTATAAAGCTGTTCTAAAAAAATTGGGTCATTCAAAAAATATCGCAAAAATAGGGGGTTGCGAGATAAAGCTCCGATAAATATCTGCCGAAACACTAACTTAAATTTATTAAAAACGTCCGAGGCTTATTACTTCCAGTGATTACCCCCACCTGCTTTTGAAAATACTAAGATGTTGCTGTCTGGTTGAAATTTTTTTGTTTTGTTTTTAAGATTTTTATTTAGAGATATCAAAAAACTTTGGATCTGTTAGTTAAGACCGCCAAGAAGAGGAGAGCACGGTTAAGTGTCTTTTCCAAAAACCCAACAAAATTACCTAAGTTGGTTTTGATCCAGTTCGCCACCAATCACCGCGCTATTAGCCACTCGCCCATAGCGCTGACAAACTGTATTGGTCATGTTTTGACTTGTCCGCGGCGTGGTTAAGAGCGCTTTGATTAATGGCGAACAAGATCGACACAGTCGCGGTTCAAAAGCTATTCGCGCCATTCTGTTGCGTCCTTGGAAAGACACTTTACGACACTTTACTTTGCTTGACGATTTTGGCAAGCAGCTCCAAATATAAATAAAAACAAAATAAGAAATTTTGACCGGACAGCAATGTTTTGGCATTTCCAAAAATAGGTCAGGGTAATTGCTTAACAGTTGGCCTTTGTAGGGCCTCCGACACTTTCTTACGAGTCAAAGGGATAAATAAAAGATGAAAATAAAAAAGTAAAATATAAAAATACAGCGAAATTGAGTTATGCATGTTTAAATCATATCATCTGTTTGTTAAATTTTAACATAAGAAAAAGTAAAGACTTCGTTTTATTTATCTGTAGTTATACCATATGTTGGCCTTAATCAATGGTACAGTTAGTATTTCATTGTTTAAATTGCTTGAAAAGTTAATTTTGTCATTTTACAAGAAATAAAGCAAATTTCTGACCAAAAAGTTTTACATATTTTGCTGTTAAAGCAAAGAAAAGTGCATTAACAAAAAAACCTTTAAAGTCCGTTTATTTAGAGTTTTATGTAACTAAGTCGTATAAAAAACAAGGTGGCGCAGTGTCGGAATCGTAATGGCGCACTATTGGATCTATGGCCTAACAGTGCGCCGTCTTTTTACTTTCACTTTAAAGCCAATTTTTACGGAGATAAAGACTTTTAACAGAAAACCTAATGAAGCATTTTAAATAGTTATTAAAAAGATAGAAAAGTTTCATCTACACCTTTTCAGTTTCCTAAACTTAAAAAAAATCCGAATTGTGGCGAATTGTTGGAGGCTTTCCCCTATTCCCTTACTTTTAACATTACAATTGATAAACCTCGATCCTTTTTTGTTTTTTTCTTTACAAGTGGTTGGCTTAAGGTGAAGATTTTTATATAAAGGGCGCTAAAATATTTTCTAAAAGTTGAATTGATTCGCAAAAAATGCAATTCTTTTATTTGTGTAACATTTTAATTCTTTGAACTTGCAGGGAATCGTCAAAAGCTTTAGACTTTGAGCAATCGTAAAACTATTACTTATCAAACTGGTTAAAATTATTTTTAGCTTTTAAATTTTATGTAGTAATATGGCTGCATAATTTCATAAAATATCCAAGCAAAAAGTGCCGTAAAGTGCAACGAACAAGACGCACCCAAGGCCCCAAACTTTAATCCGAGCCTGAACGGAACATCTCCAATCCAATCGAGACTGCATGCTTAACGAACTAACTTTATTTCCGAAAGCAATAAAACATTTTAGATAAATTTTTCAAGCGTGCGTCTATAAGCGTCGACAACTGCTAAAGCCTTTTGTTTACACGTAGAGGAATTTAAGTGTGAAATCTGCCAATATGTAGATAATTAAAAAACTAATTGACCTGATTAGATTCGCTAACTCTCAGTTTTTTATCTGACCAAAATCTTAGAGACTTGACTGCTGGTACCATAAACTGACGCCTGAAAATACCCAGCTATGTGGCTATAGAGATCAACGCTTAGTTTGAATTCTTTTATCGTTCCCGTAAGGATATTCTGGATTAAAATCAACTGTAGTTAAAGGTTTTGTAGCTTTGTATATATTGTTGGGGTATAAGTGTAATGATAATGGTGTTAGTTTCTTTTCCGCTTTTTCTTGAAATAAAAACAATATTGTTTTGGAAAATTTTGTACTCTGTT
The DNA here is from genome assembly GCA_963680785.1 of Diplosoma virens. NCBI lineage: Eukaryota > Metazoa > Chordata > Ascidiacea > Aplousobranchia > Didemnidae > Diplosoma > Diplosoma virens. Next base: position 16,191,429 of record OY796880.1, read on the forward strand.
AAAAAACGTGAACAAAAGCAAACAAATTTTGCAACATCAAAAACGGCGACTGAAATGATCAAAGAATATAGTGCAACTTTTTTTACAGTGTAAAAAATTTCATTTTGTTTTGGACTTTTTCTTGCAAACATTCTATGATTTAGGGCTAGGCTGACACTGAGTTTTATACCAAATATGCTATTACATACTGTATCGTTTATTGATAAAAACTTTTTGATGTTTTTATTTTATTCAACTGTTTTATTTAAAAAACACAAAGAAATTTAATAAATTACAAAAAGAACATTTTTGCTGCTGTTTGCTAACGGCCATTTTACAAACAATTATTTTCATGCTGTGTTTTTTGAAGAGAAACGCAAAATATCGATCAAGATAAAAAATGTTATTGAACAAAATAGACTTCTAAATAATTAAACAATTGATTCTTTTTAATTCAGCAGCAATCTTTCGTAAGCAAACGACAATAAAGAGTTGAGCGTACAATAAAAAACTTTTTTCAGCAAAATTGCAAAATTAACGCACCAATCATAATACAAAACAATTTAAAGAAATCTGCCGCTTTGCTTGTTCAATAAAATAAGTTTGAATTGTGAACACCAAAAATAAAAAGCAATTTTGAGTAAATAAAAAAAGAAAATAGTTTCTCAAAATGAGAAACTTTCTTATCAACACTTTAAACAATTTTTATTTTGTCGCATCAAGTTCAAAAGCAAGTTAAAAATGTATCTCTAAAAGTCTGTAAACTTTTATTTGGATAAATGAGCCATAGAAAGCTCCGAGTAAAAGTTAGAAAATTTATCAAAAAAACTGCAGTCAGCAGTACAAGCTCTTAAGCCAGGGTGCTGATAGAAATTCACAGCAAAATGCATCCAATGAACCAGAAGAAAGCCATTTGCGATGCAAAGTTTAGGTAGAAACAATGCACCTTGTCCTCCGCGGTCAATTGTCGGAGTATGAACAGAAGAAAAAGAAAGAATCAATGAAGCGTTCGCAGAAAAAAATTAAACCTTAATTAAATACTCTTTAAAGATGTAAAACTATATAACAGCTGAAGCAAATACGGTAAAAACGCGTTTAGACGGTCATTTAAAGTCACGTGACGACACCGGGGACATTACTTAACGCGGCAAGAGCTGGCATTGTGCTATGGCGTCGAAATAATAAAAAAACTGCACGAATAAACAAAGTAGAGACATTTTCTCGCCTGGTAAAATACTTGTTGTCCTTTAAAATTTTTGCGTTGATGAGGCTGTTGATTGTCTGTAGAAGCGCGCCAATATCCAATCAAAAAGCTGGGTGAGCGTGAGAATTGTCATCTTGAAACGACTCCTAATTTCCGTCGCGGATGCAGGATGCACGGGAGGCCGTCGGCCGGATACAGGGTGGGGATCGCTTTCATTTTGGGGAGTTTCTTGCTCGCCAGCTCCCACTTGCGATATTTTCTAAACATCTCGATCAAACTTACTTTGATGAGAAGTCGGGCATATTCGCGGCCGATGCAAGTACGGGGGCCTCCCCCAAAGGGAATAAATCTAAAACAAGTTTATTCTTACTTGCAAAGATAAAATTAAAACTTAATTTTTTTACTATGGAAACGTCAATTTTATCAATAATAGCCAACATCTAAAAATAACAGTTACATAAAAATCCCCCTCACCTAAACTTATCGTCGGTTTCCGTTCGGCGTTCGGGGGAGAACCGGTCAGGGTCAAACGTGTCCATTCCTTCGTATTCAAAATCATGCGTATCCCGGATGTTGTAGATGACAGTCCAGCCTTTCGGAACGCGGTATTCCTGCGATTTAAGTTTTATAAATAATGTTTGCTGTCCCTAGGAAGCGCTAAAACGTTAAGCAACAGAAAGTTTATCAAAAAAACTCATACCATCGCAAGTCAGTGTCATTTAGTTCGTCAACGACCTATGGTCAAATAAACAGAAGCTTACACAAAGGGGCATATTTACATGAAAAGGCTCGTTTCCACTACGAGCATGGAATGGAACATTCTTGATTTCTTTTATTAATCTTTCCGCGCTTAAAACCTAAGCAAGCGTTAAGCGAAGCAAAAAATACAATAAAACAAACAGAGAATACCACATTCCACGCTCGTAGTGGAAATGAGCCCTAAGCAAGTCGCTTGAGCAAGGTTTTTGTCGTCACAACGATTTTAATTTATTATCCTGTCTGAGAGAAACTGTTTAACCGTTTAATGAAAAAATTTTCTATTTACATTAAACATTGCAAAAAACTATTTCTGTTAAGTATCAGCTAATATCAATAATTTAGCGAAGACTCACAGAAAAATAATTTGTTCGACAACAGTAAAATAAAGTATTTTCAGTCACAGTTGAAAATTAAATTTAAACTAACAAAACTCCGTGATCAAATGATTTTAATTTTTTATTAAAACATTGCTTTCTTAATTAGAATCACAAAATCTTACCCCAAGTTGAAAAGTTTTTCTTGCGCGGCGATACCCCCCCAAAACTGGGGGCCGAACTCTGAGTGTTTCTTTCAATACGCAATCCATAAACGTCATTCTGTGAATGGATTCGAGGCTGAGTTCTTCATCCGGGACATTTTCTGACTTTTCGTCTTTTAAGAATCCGTGCTCAAGCAGTTCATCTTCGAGTTTTCGAAACACATTTGGATGCCGCGCTAACTCCAGAATACAAGAGGTCAACGCACTCCCGGATGTGAAATAGCCGGCAAACATAAGTTCCATTGCTATTTCCTTCAAAGCTAAATCGCTGATTTTTTCATCCGGGTTTGTTTCAGCAGTGCTTTGCTTGTCAGCGGCAGGTGGCCCGGTTCCGTTTTGGTGAAGAGTAGCTCTGAAAAATTAAAAATCCATTGAAAAATAAAAAAATAAATTGTTAAAAAAACTTTTTTGGTATCTACATTTGATGAAAATTTCCTGGTTTCACGATGAAAAATTCATGAAATTCACAACTGGATTATTACGTCACCGGCGTTCAATGAATCAGTTAGTTCGTTAATATCTAAAACGTAACAACACATATCATCTCACGACCTGAAACACTTTTCACATACTTGTTTTTTTCTAACAACATTTCACGAATAATCGTGTCGAAAGCAGGTCGGCATTCAGCGTCGCTGTTGTCATGGTGATCGTTTCCGTCACCATCATTGGAAATTTCTTTCATTATCTTCATTTTCTTGCTTCGCATGTGTTCTTGCAGAAGAACGAGAATCTTAGCTCGTGCGCCCATTGCCTGCAAGGTAAAAAAATTCACAGACTTTTAATCAAATTTCTAAGACAGTTTTCAAAATCAAACAACCAAATTACTAAATAGATTGCCGTGACTAAAAAATGTCTTCAAATGCGGTAATAATCAAATAATTACAAGCGAAAATTTTTTACGATAGCAAATTAATTCTTTGTCTATTGAGTTTTAACAAAAAAAGACACTTTCTTACCGTGCTAAAGCCAAGCTTTGGTATCATGAGGGGTATGCAGAATATATTGTTGACCATGTCGTAAAAAGCTCCAACCAGCTCTTGACACCCAGGTTTTTCAGGATCAAGGCCCAAAAGAGTGGAAGCAGCCACGTCAAAAGTCAGCCGTAAAAGTTGGTTATACACTAGAGGTCGTTCGCCTTCGCTCAAAACGCCCGCCTGCAAAACAAGAAAGGAATCAAATATAGTTTTGGCTTGTTTAGAAACTGCATAAACAAATAAGATTATTTTCTCCCATAATCAACTGTTCATTAAACAAAAAGAAAAATTTGAGAACAAATAATTATCATAATGGAATTGTTAGTGATTTTTTATCAACTTTTGCAATTCGATTAAAATAGCTTTTTTTAATAAAAAAAAAGCAAAAACTACCGTTCTTATTATATCAGTTTAATACAAGAAATTTATCATTTGAGTAAGGTGATTTGCTCTAAATTAGTGCTTGTCAACATTTTTATAGATGCATATTGTTTTGCTTTCTTAAATATTTATGTATTTCAGTACAGGCAAGTGTTAAGAAAAATCAAGCTAGAAAAAGGAAAAAGTAATGGTTCAAAAGTAGCAGATATCAACTGATAATCAAAAAACTCTCCACATAAAATAAAAGACCGAAAACATCCAGTTTTCTCATCTAAGCATAAAGGCCCGTTTCCAATACCAGCGTTGGCTAGAGTATTCTTTGTTTGTTTATTGATTTTTTGCTTCTCTTAGCGCTTAAGCGCGGAAAAAAAAGATAAACAAATAAAGAATACTCCTGTCAACGCTTGTAGTGGCAACGGACTTTAAAGTAAAACTTCAAAAAATTAGTGTTTACTTCAAAGTGCAGTCCGAAACCAGTCTCTACAAATGCAATCATTTGTTTGCTGATAGTCACTTGAATGCTATGTCAGTCTATGATCAGTAACTAGAAATTCTGTTGAGCCCACCAAAGTGGTAAGTGTAAATACAACTGTTTAAAAAACACAGATTTGAATTAATCCTATTTTGATAAAAGACCGGATTAAGTTCAACGAAAACCCAAAACCATTATTTTTCGACTCAACTGCTTTAACCAGATTCAACTTTTAGTAACCTTACATTATCATCATTACTACAATTGAAATCATTACAATGTTTAAGCAAACTAACTCAGATTAAATCTAATCATCAATTACGAAAAAGAAGAAACGTCTGAAACCAATAATTTCACATTAAACAATTATATAACATTTTCTTCGAAAAATTCTATATCAGCCAATAAATAATTAAATATTAAGGCTAGGCCATTATACAAGAAATAATATGCGTATAAAATGAGGCTATAATATGTTTTAAAAAATCAACTCAACTCAATAAATGTTAATATACATTATTTGAAATCACGATCTAAATTTTTTTCATCTATTAAAAAAAACCTAAATGAAAACTTCTTTCTAATTAACTCGGTAAATTTGGAATTATAAGACTGTTTTTCGAAGTAGTTATCGGTCAACTTTAATTAAGAATTGCTCACCACGAACGAAAAGTGATTTCGTTAATTTATAACGATATTACAGAGTTTTAAATTCTTCAAATTTGTCGCTTATCTTAAATAAACAAACAAGAAAAGGTAGAAGGTCGCGACTGTAGGACTTAACCTACTACATCACAAAAGAGCCCGCTCGATCTTAAAATCAAACGGTGACGGAGTTGAATTAAAATCAAACGTAGATCAAAGCGAGAGCAACGTTCGATTAAACAAGCAACGTATTTCCGACCGGATCGACATTGCAATGACACAACAATGCTTACATGACGTCGCGCGTGTTTTTGCATGAGCGGAAGATAAGTCTCCAGCGAAGCTCGCGTAAAAGCTTTGCACGTTATTTTCCGCTTGTGTCGATGAATGTTGCCGAGAGAGTTGACAAGGACGTTCTCCCCCAGGATTTTTCGGACATTTATCGGCCATATTGTGGTCACTTTGTCGTGCTCACCCCTTAACACCTGGAAAAAGAAAATCAAATTTTTATCGAATTGCGCGCGTCGCGGCTCATATGTGGTCGCACGTGATTGGGTGAAATAAACTTCAAGCGTTGAGAACATCGCTTGTTATGCTTTTTATGGAAGCAAGCTATTTTTTTACTTTGTATTATTTTTTCGCTCAACAAACAATTATTAAAAAAGATCAACTATAAAGTTTAAATTAGAGATAATGTAAATATGAATTGTTGGAAAAAAATGCGAGAAATGGAATAGTTTAAACTTTCTTTGTTGTTTTAGTGTTCAGGCCTTATGTCGTTATAAGTTTGTAAAAACAGTCTAGCTTATTTTGTCCAGATAACAAAAAGACTGCAGTGATGAAAGAACAGTTAGATATTGAGGCAAACTCGCTTTTCAAACACTTGCATTCAACTTTAATCGTGTAAATGAAACGAACACTAAACGATTGATAGGCATATTACAAAGGCTATTTAAGGGAACCGGAACGCTGTAACAGACAAAAAAATTTTTGTTCGTTTTGTATCCTATGTAACAAAATCCAAAACCTTAGCTTTTGTCTTACTTACCTCGCTGACGTATTTATGACCAGTCACGCGTACCATAGGCTGGCCAATAGTGTTAGTTTTAAACACGTTTCCATATTTTTTTCTTCTGCTGGCATTAAATTCACTTCCCTAGCAAAAAAAATACAATTAAAAAGGATTAGTACAAATTGCCTTTTTGTACGTAATAATCACTTATTTTTTCACAGGTTTATCATGTGATAACAAAGTCAAACAGATGTAATTTAAGCAATTATGTTCAGTTAATTTTTCATTGAGCTCTTGTTGTGATTTGATAACCGGTGTACAGAATTCGAGTTTCATCATGATAAGAGCTTGTTGTTGAGAAAAGCTCAACTAAAGTTTTAAACTTTATTAAATTCTTCTTTATAGCAACGTGAAACAATTTTTTTGTAACTTGGACAATACATTATAACAAGTTTTCTGAACTTTTTGATTTGAGAATCAAATATATCATCATTAAATAGTGTTTCGAAGCATGCTAAATAAGGCTAGTTTCTAGTCGCTCGCTAAAATAGTTTCATTTGCATTCAAACAGTCGAAAGTTGAATCTATAAACTGTATACAAAAAGGGTGGTAGAAAGACTTATTTGGACGGAAGATTTATGTATTTTAAAAGGATGTAATAGAGTCAAGTGGTAAAATAAAGTTAAAAAAAGTTCAGTCAGAAATTACTATTTCCGTAAGTACGTTTGAGCTCACTCAATAATTAACCAAGATTACTGTTATGCAACGCTTACATTAATTCAATTAAGAGCTATTATTAGAAAATTTTTTTAGGAGCTGCCAGTCCCATTGAAAAAACTATTCCCGATTGTAAAAAATTTGCTGCAGATCATGTTCTCAATAGTTATTGCAACAAAGTCAATGTAAAAAGTATGCTGATGTGCTAATATAAAACAATATTTTTTTCTGGATTTTAAATTTCAAATCTTTTTAAAAGATATTTAATAAAGTCAATAATTATTTCATTTCTTTTTGCGATACATCAAAGTCAATAAGACATATTAAAGGATAAATAACATAAATTGAATGAGTTAGGGGTTGTTGCATGAGCTGGCTAGTTGAATGAGTGATTCATTCACGTTAAAATGTAAAAAATAAAAAAGATTTAGCTACTACTTGTCATCACAAGCTATTTTAAAAAATCGGTAAGCTCACAAAAAAAGTTTTAAGAATTTATATGTTGTTTCAGGCAAACAACATAACCACATTAGTAAAGCTCAACTGACCAAGTTTAAACAAACAATTTGCAAATTAGATTTTGAAAATCAAATAATCACTCAAGTTTAGAACACTTAGTCATAGAGACTTGAAAAGATTGGTTTTCCCCGTCTCGCAACATCGTTACTAAACTGAAAAAGTGGATTTAAGAATATAACCTGCGTTTGACCTTGTTAGGCAAATATCAATAAATTACAAAACAGACCAAGTTTTGCTTTGATGTCTAACAAACAATAAATTACAACTTCCACGTAAAAAGTTATCGGAGTGAGTGGTGTTGAGTACAATCGTAAAAAAATCGCAGTAATATTTTATAGCTCTTACCAAGTTTATCAAATAACAAACAGTAGAAACTAATAGGTATGTGTCGGTAATATGATTGAAGAAGCCGAAACTCGCCGAAATTTTAATAATCATTAAATAGATTGAATCTAATTTATAACTAATTCCAACAAATATGCAATTTTTTTTTAAGATAACAATTAACAGAAAATGACTGAGCCTATAAACAGCCACGTTTTGCTTTCAAAGTTTAAAAGCTATGTATAGATTTAAAAGAATGAGGCGTTTCTGAAATTTTTTTATTTATTTCCAAGTTATTTAATTTTTAACTTATAATTTTTGGAGCAATTAGAAAAAGATTAAAACGATAACCTAGCATTTACGAGTACAAAGTGATTAATAAATTTGAATTGAAGTGATTCGAGTTCGCTGGGTCTGTGACACGGGTACAACACGACTATGTTATTCTGCAGGCAGTAAAATGCTCGTTGATTAATCTTGTTTAAAAATCTCTAATCGTGAAAACTTACAAGAAAACCAGGAAATCATTAACAAATATTAAATAGATTTTCAAGCTTTGTTTGTTTTGGGAGACAACAAATCAAAAATCAACAATATATTCTCGATGTGCCATCGCAAGTTTGAAAAAATTGAGTCATTTGATTGCTTAATTTTTTATGAGTTGTGTAAGAGAAGCATCTGCTTCACACGAAAGAGTCAAGCATTGAAGGTTGCAACTTGTTCTTTCACGTTTTTGGTATGCACTTAAAATTGAACGCTTAAACTGTATTAAACAGTCATCAAAACTTAAGTGCTAAATTCAATAGTTATTCTGTCTGACACTCAAATAAAACCAATCACCAGACAGACTGGCTAAGCCAAACAAAAGGAAGGACAATTGCAATTGTAAACTTCTACAGTATGAATTTGAAGCATGTTTCGTTTTTAATTATTGAATTTTTAAAACTGAATTGATTTTGAAATTTTTGATATAATCATACGTCTCATACGCTTATAATGGAAACAAAGCTCCGATGAACGGTTCTGACTTAAAAAGTTTTAAAAAATTATATAACTCATCGAAAGTGTCTTAAAATTTGTTTCAAAAAGGAAATTTGCTATACATTTCAATTTGCTATACATTTTTTTAGATACAAATCATTTGGTTTTTGGCCGAAGAAGATAAATCTATGCATTTACCAAAATCTGGAGATTTATATCACACACAGATTTTAAGTTTTGTTAAGTTAAGATTTGATATAAAGTCGACTTAAAATCTATCAACGAGATCATCTTAACTTACCTGGGTTATCCAAGCAAAAGTTTCTCCGATGAGCGGAAGACCAAAATCTCCTGGAGGAAGAGGAAGATGTGATAAAGGTGAAGATGGGTCATTTCCGAGGCGGATATTCCGCTTTTTCCACCATAGTTTTAACGGATACCACAAAGCAATTAGGGATACGATCGAAAGAAAAAGAAGTTGCACTGCCATATGAAATCCTTTTTTATCCGCTGATTCGGATTCAGGAGTCGAATTGATCGTCTGATTTAATAGCGGAGCAGCGGTAACATTACCAACTTCTACGTTTTGTAATGTTTCTATAAGTTCAATGTTGACATTAGAGTTCTTTTGATAAATAATGGAAATATTTTCAAATGCGTTTCCTTTTTTCAAATTGAAGTCAAGAAAATTCTCCAATAGCTTCGTTATTATTTCTTTCTGAAAAATAAAAATAAATCTGAGATCGAAGGAATTATAAAACCAAGGCGCAAAAAAAGAAAAATTTGGTTAGCCGAAATCTTTTTTAAAAAGGTCATGACCCTATGACAATAGCTGGGTATCCTGCTTTCCGTTCCGAACTCTTTTTCATGGATCATTAACTGCGTGCCCATTTCATTAGGCCTAACCCTTTCAAGCGACAGATGAGGACTGTCTCGAAAAATTAGGGGAAGAATAACGTTTAAAAGTAATAAATATTTTTTGCAGTTATTTAATTCGAGCAAACATCGTGATGAGGAAATCACTTTTCGAGACATAACCAAAGACACTTTGGGAAATAAAAATATTTTTTTGCAAATTTAATTTTCTCTATTTTATTTTGAGTTTGTAAAAAGACATCTTCCCATGTGATAAAATAGTAATCAATTTCAAGAGTACTTTTAAGGTTGAAGTAGAATTTTTTTAAACAAACAGTTACTTTTGCAAAAGCTTTTACGAATTACAAGTGTCTTGTAGAATTAGTAAAATAATTGAAAAAGTAGTTTAAAAATTTTTTTTTTATATTTCTTGTAAAATTTCGCTTAGTTACGTTGAGTCAAATTAGTTATTTTCATGAAGCAAATTCATCAAACAAAAAAACAAACCAAAAAATACTATAAATTTTTATAGTTTGATAAGGCAATTGAAAAAAACAAGCCAATAAATTTTAGGTGTTTGACTAAAGAAAATTTGGTTTTTAAAATTCAATCTTTTTGCAACAAACATTTTTTAGGTATAAATACTGTTAAGGGAATTGTGATTTTAAACAAGTCAGCTATGGCAAAATGATGCAAGAGTCCAGCAAATATATTGCGTAAAATATTTTGTTTATCTACTTGTTTGTTTTAAAAAAATAAAATGCAGCTTAAACTGCATCTAGTGTGCATCAATATACTTTATAAATGTACATACCGGCGTTTTATGTAAGAGTTCCATTTAAATCGATTCTATACCTGGGAAACACTTGTCTGCAGTTAAATATATCTGAGTATGCCCAATTGTCAAAGCTTTTAAAAATTACTTTGTTCAGGCGTTATGTTTCAGTCTCAAAGCCTAACCTAACAAAAATATAGCTAAACTTAAACAAGAAAGTATTTTACTTCATTTGTTTCTCTCTGCTTTGAACTACATGCGCTTGGCAGTGCTAGACGATTCTAAATGCCCGTGCCTGACGTGCTATATCTTTATACCTTGACTTACGCGTGTGTGCGTGTTGGAAAAAAGGCTTCGAAGTCACCAGCGACTGGCTGTCAGCCCGCATCGCTTGTTTGGCGCGCACGACCTGTGTTACTGACCTGCCGTTTTTTTGCGCCGCCACTTTCCGGTTTAATTTCTTTTTATCTTTTTATTACACAATAAAATCTTTTTCGCAGCAGAATTAAGCCGATTATAGTACGCGCAGCTCATTTGAAAATCGGCAAACATCCCACAAGAAATTTCGCGAAACCACGTGACAAAATCTTCATTCTTCAAGCCGATTTGAAGGTAGCGCCTTCATGTGATAAAAATCAGATTTTTCCAAAGTAATGAGATTTGAAACATGTCAGCGAAAGCCCGGGAGTCGGGTGGCAATTATGACTCTTGAATCATTAAATTCAAATTTGAAAGGGTAAACAAGACCTTAATTTTATTGGTTCAAAAATTCGTGCTTGAGCCAAACGAAAAATAAATAAATCAGTAAGCTGCTATAATCCTTTTTTGAGATTTTATTCAATTTAATTTGAAAAAAAAATTTACCCACATTTACGAACGAATCAATTAACAGAATGCACGTAATTTTTTTCAAATTACGAGGATCGGTGGTTTATGTAGAAACAAGAAATAGCAAGAGAGGAATTGAAGACGTTGCACTTATAGTTATAACTGTTACAGTCTTACGCCCTGCTGTGACCTGCTGTTAATGTTATTTGATTATCTTCATTACGACTTGAAACACTTTTCTGGTTAACTTTCGTGCCAACTCAAACTTGTTTAGCATTTTCGACTACCTCGAATTGCCACAAGATGGCATATGAAATGTGAAAGACGATTTCTCATTTACATTTTTTAAAATATGAATAACGAAAGGCAAAGAAAACTTAATAAGTGTGAAAAAACATTTGTAATCGAAAACGTTAACAATCCAAAAAAAAACAAAAATTTATCATTCGTTAAGAGAACAGATTGCTTAATAAGCGCAAAGGCTCATTAAATTCTGTTTCATCATAGCAATATCAATATTAGGAAACTTGTATGGTTCCTGGGTGGAAACTTCTTCACCTTTTTATAACTTCCTATCAAGGTCAGAGCTTTTCTGAACCAGAAAGCAATTTTGAAACAAATGAAATACATCAACACTTGGTGTCGTTGCAAATCTTAAAGATTTTGTGCTTCAAGAACGAGCGAAAAGTTGTTGAATGAAGTAGTTAATTTTATAAACAGAAAATAAAGATTTTGATATTGAGTCTTGAGTAAAAGATATACATATAAAGCTACTTCTTTATACGCACATTTTTACACAAATTGCTTATGTAACTTCCCGTCAATAAAAAAGTCACCAAGCAAGGAAAAAAAGCAAACAGTAAAAAAACCTCAATCAAAGACAAGCTCAGTCTCATATTGGTTTCTAACAAGTGTTTTTTATTTCAATATACAATCTGAAAAATCATTAAACTTTTTCCAAATATTTTATCAAAATGTCTGTGATAAAAAAAATCTTTTTTATCTAAAATCCAAATCGAAAAATCACAATTTTGGAAGGCTTTTTGACTTGTGAGATATTCTCACAAGCTACTCGATTGATTCCCGTGGTGCCCTTGAGAAAAGCATATAAAGACAATTTTCAAAATAACGTCATGCTGTTTACCTACAATAGTAACTCTGCTTGAAGCCAAAAACAGTTCCAGGTCAATATAATTTAAGATATATTAAGTAAATATTTCTAGTCCTACGGAAAAAAATACGCTTTCCTTTCTTTGTCTGATAGTTTCTTTTTTAGAAAGTTTCAAGGCGTGACCAAAGCAGAAGGTTTATTCTATCACAACCCCAGGTCGCTCGCATCTCCGGGACATCCGGTGCTTAATGGCGCGCTTGAACGAAGTCCTCTGCTGTTTGTTTTAAAGGGCAGCATTCGCAGTTTGATGAAGTAAAGGTGAATGGAGAGACTAAAATCTTTTTGTATGACGGACTAAAGTGAATACATTCTTTGAAAAACTTTAAAAAATACAATTCTATTTGTAGTCGATTTACCAATCCAAGAAATAAAATTGAAAACTTTTTAATCCATCTGCTTGCAACATTTTATTGCATATTCCATACAGTTAGAGCTTTATTTTACCAAAGTAATAAAAAGACATATGGTAAATTTCAGTTAATTTCTATTCGGTTATATTTGGATCCGATTTCAGTGAAAATGCATCAAGAAAAACGGAAATTTACAGGATATTCATCACCCTGATCAAGGCAGCATTGCATCTGTTTGTCGCTTGATTACAAACTTAGCTGGCAAAGTGGACACGAAAAACACGTGTCTAACGACACCGCGGTCATTTGGCCGATGATATTTAAGACAAATCATCCGATTCAATGACCAATTCAGCGTAATTACTTTACCTTGTGGCGTCATACTCAAAACAAATAAAACTTGTTGCATATGAGGCGAATTTCCTTTGGACAGGATTGGTTCAAAAGGACAAACAAATAAAACACAAACAATTCAAATAGACCCAGGGTTTTACAGCCACACCCATCGGCTGCGTACGAGTTCCTAATTTGCAGCAAATCGCAAATGCAAGCAATTGTTAATCCTATTTAAATTCAATACGATGGTTTTCTTCTTTATAATCCCTCATTTGGCTTTCGCCTAGTCATCATAATCTTAAGTTGTCCCATTACAGTTGCGTATAATTGCTCTGTAGACTTCGCTTTCACAGCAAAAAAATTTAGGCTTTACAGTGCGCAGGTTGCGAATCATTAAGATTAATGGCTTATCGAAGGTCAACGTGCTTTAAATGAACTTTCGACAACAAAGATACAAAGCCAGCGCCGGAATAAATTTAAGTTCTTTAGTTCGCGTTTTAAGCATTAACCTGTCATTTCAAAAGTAAATATTGTTGGAACTTTGTCAATGACCTTTTTATAAATAGTTTCGATGGCTCAAAAGTTAACTTATAAAAAAGCGATTCTCGTTGTTGGTTTGTAGATTTGCAATGAACAGATGTAGAGTTTTTCCGTGTTTACCCAACAAACAAAAATGACGTTTCGATTCAAAAGCGTAAATAGCAGCTTGAGTTGATGCCTCAAAACAGTTTGGTCGGTTTAAAATAATTTGAAATGTATAAAGAAGATGACGTGAAAACAAAGCAAACATCTAGCGGTTCTAGGTTACTTATGGTTATATTTTGAAATTAGTATCCAACTTTACAGCAGAATATAACCTACTTCAACCACGAAGTACTGTTGCTATTGATTGAGGATAGGGTTTCTTTGTAGCAGGTTTTTTCAATTTGAATTTAAAAGACTATCTTAAATTTTCTCAATACATGTATTTCAAAAAATTGTTTACTTTAATTCAGTGGTTCCCAAACTGTTGTACGCGAGCAACTTAAATTTATGAGTTAAATCAAAATAATATAAATTATAAAAACATCCCACTTGGGCAAAAATGCATTAATGTATCGTGAATATTTTACTTGGTTATAACGTCGTCTCGCTATTCCTCAGTTATTGATTTTTTTCATGCACTTGGAAATGCGAAAATTCAGAGGTGTTCGACTTTGATGGCCATCAAATCGAAAAACCAGAAAAGACTTGCTGCGCTTTGGTATGATTTTTGATGCGCTGTCAGCGAAGTTATTCTTCGATCGGCTAATTTATGGAGAAAAAACAATTACATATTTACAAATGCTTATTGTTTACTTTTTAATTTTTCTTTTAACCCTTATCTAATAATCGTTTTAAGAGAACGTGTTATACTTTCTTGCCTATGTAATATTTCAGATTTTCTGATATAGGCCAAGATGGTACGCGAACACAATACGAAACCTCAGAATAGCACGCGACTAGGAAAAGTTTGGAAAACACTTCTTAATTTACATGTTACAGTCCCAAAAATTAGAGAGTACTTTGTTCAAAACTAAAAATATATGCAGTTCAGTCATCGAAATAGCCCATAGCTCAGGCCAGAGCAAAATCCCCTGGTGATTTGTGCTTTTTTGTTGCCAGAAAACATTGTTAGAAGATCCAACATAATGTAAAAAATATTGAAACAAATCGTCTGTGTTGATAACTTAACAACATAAAAAGATGGCTGTATAAAGTAGATTCATCCTAGATTGCAGCAAGTTAAATAATAACCGTTCGTGCTGCGTTTTGCTGAAAAAAGCGACGATCAAAAAATTAGTGACGAGATTGTGACTGCTATCTTGTTTAATTGTGATTATTTTTTAATTGATGTAGTCGCAATAAAAAATATTCATTTAGATTTCGTTGCAATTATGTTATTTCAATCAATCAAAAAAATATTAATAAAAAACAGAAAAACGCCGTTGCTTCATGTTTTGATTACCATGTATATTTGTCATGCAAACAATAAAAAAGCAAATTATTGAGATACGACACAAAACTGAATATTTTACTGTATGTTTGTTTAATTGAAACTAAATACTTTCTAATTGTTGAAGTCGCAAAACATATATCCCAATTTGAACTAATTACAATTTAATTATTATTATTAACCTAAAAAAAAGAGAAAGTAAAATTACCTTATGTTATAAAACAATTAAAAATCAATTTTTACAAAACTAAACAGTTATTAAATTGATTATAAAAAAAAAGTTTACAAAAACGACGTCTCGTTTTATGTGAGGTCGAATCAATAAGTTTGAAAAAATATATAAAAAAAAAAAAAAACATCTTTTTACTACATTTTAATTTAAGAAATATTGTCAAATAAGATCACAAATTCTTTTAAAAATGCAAATTAAAATTTTGCTTAGCTGTAAATTTAAAACCACCCTGCTCACAATTCTCCCACCCTAGCCACTGGGCTCAAAATCTTTTGATGATTACGTTCTGTAATGCACTTAAACTTAAAATATGACAACTTGTGGTAAGAAATGCATTTCGCAATCATAAATATTAATTTCTACATTTTAACTAGATCATGCTTAGCTGCTGGACACAAATTCAAGAACCATATTGTGCTTACAAAACCGTACTGAATTATGTTTGTAATCATTCGAACAGTTTAAAACAAATTCGAGGACATGTTACCTTGTCCTTTTCACCTTCAAAATCGATCATTTGACAGAGTTAGTAGGGAACAAATTTGAAATTTGCGAAAAAAAATTTAATTCACTTAAGTTTATAAGTGCACTAAATAACAACGTTCAACTGCTCATTATTGTTGGGACATGTAATTTAATATTCCCTTGAGGTCGCATTGGGAGAGGATAAAAGTTTTAATATCCGCAGGATCATTCACATTTTAAGTTTTTTTTTAATTAACTTAAATTGATTAATGTCGTTAATGCATTTTGGAATAACCGCAAAGAAATTAACCACTGGTTTCTATAAAGCGGGCTTGTAAAACCTACAACCAAAGCAAAAAAATAGAGAAGCACAAATCTAAAGTGAGGAAACAAAAAAATTATACAATGGCTAATCATTTTAAAGCTACATATGTACGCTTTTAAATGCTATTTCATCCTTTACTACTTCATGTCCTGTAATACTATTCTACAAAATTTAGAGTTAAAAATTATAGCTATGATGTCTGGATGTTTAGAACTCAGGAACACTAAATTGAACAGCCATCCTCATAAAAATACAGTCAAAACGCAAATTATCTGTTTTTGTGTCAGTGTAAAGATATAACAAACATAGTAAAATGTGGAGCAAGCAGTACTAAAAACGTCTCTTATTAAAATTAGTTTCAAAATTGCACTAATTAAAAATTAGGGGGTAGAAGTAAAGAAGTTGAGGTCATAATCCCAGTAGGGCGGAGGCCCTACCATGGCGACATTGCTGTATCCAGATTTTCATGATGGCCTGAAACACTTTTCCGTGCCACCCATCGAAGCGATATAGTAAGCTGCAGATTGCTTGTACTTATTATACTGTAAAAATTTACTCGTGCCTTAAAAGTTAGTACTGGGCGAGGCCTGTGAAGAAAACCTTTCAGGCTTGCTCCGACAAAAATAGGAAATAGTTTGACCAAAAACGCAATCGGTAGACACTGATTATTTGCTGTATGATTAAATATGCAAAAAACCAAAATTTAAACAAAAACAAAATTTGAAATAAACTCTTAATTGAACTCAGTTTTTTTAAATGTCTAACTTTGTGGCTTTTTAGGAACAAGAGCATAATAACTTTTGAATCATGAATGAAAAGTCCGATGCAATTGTTAAAAGTGAGTCTATTATAAATTTTAGAAGCAAGGGATTCGTCATTTAAGAAAAAAGCCACTAAGTAATCTCCCTAGAGCCCTTTGGCCAAACTCTGAACTTGGTAAAGTTTTAGCAAATCAAAGTTGAAATGCTTCTTTATTTCTGCGATTTTACCAAAAAAAGAAAAAAAAATACAAAACAGTAATCAATTCACTTCCGTCCGTTTAAATCATTCTTACGACACAAAAAACCTCTTTAATGCACTTTCATGGGCGGAACTCAGATAAATATAAGTAATCTTCTTTAAAAAAAAATTAAACGTTCCGGATGGATGTAATGAAGGTCAAAAGTTCAAATATTGTTAAAGAAAACTTGATGAAAAATCAAATCTATACAAAAAGCAGGAAACTAGCCAAAAAATTTTATGATTACAAATGTTCGGTGAAATGTTTTACAAAACAATAAAGCAAAGAGATGTTGGCAACATGCTACTGAGCTCTAAAAAATTTTTTTTCCAAAACCGCCTTGCGTCTGCTTTTAAATCATGTTCGAGGTGATGCAAAGCAAAAACATCTCACAAGCGGTTTATTACACGGTATTGTTGAAGCAGATTGGCAATAAAAATGCTTGAAAAGTTAGTCAAATAATGTGAGGTAACAACCAAAAACTGTTTTGCTTGTACTTCAACAGGTGAAAAAGTTTTTTTTATAGTTTTATGTACGTATTTTTGACTTGAGTTTGATTTTAAACTACTCCTGAATTTGTATCCAAGTGCAATAACGCATTATTTAATGTTGTCAGTTGTGAATTTAATTCTTTGGCATTAGAGCAAATCCGCTTGTAGCCTAGAGTTTGGCTATATAACTTGCGATCTCTGGAAATTTTAGCTGTAAATTATTTAATGCTATCTCTGCCCAAGAGCAGGCTACATCAGTAAAACCAGCAATTCCATTAGACAATTGATAAATGGACACAGGAGCGAGATTAAACGCAATAGAAACAAACTTGTAGCCAAAATTTCAATGAACTGGACCACACGTTGCAAAATCTCGGATTAGCGGATATCAAAAAAGTCAAAGGTACAACAAAAAAACAACGGGAAGTAGAAGAACAAAAAATTATTTTCAAATTCGATTGCGTCAATAAAGGTTTAAATAGAGATTACTCGTTCATGTCCCATTATATGTAATGTCTATTTTCCATAAACGTGAGGGTTATTTAAAATTATTATTATTATTATTATTATTTTTTACACCGTTTTATGTTTGCATGCTATTTTTTCGCATTTGTATCTTGTTTGAATTACTGTAATTTACCGTACTGCCATATTCTTCTAACTTTAGACTTTTCTAATCCATATTTTTGTATTTTATTACAACACATATGTCTTTTTATTACGTTTAATGCCGTTGGTGTACATTTGGTTTCGATTGTATTATTATTTTTATTCCATTGCACCTGATAAAGTAAGCAGTAGCTCACGAAAGCTTGTGCCATTAATAAAAACTCTGTCAACTTTGGTGCACATTTTTTGTTTTTTTTGCTTGATTTCAATAGTTGACACGGCTCTCCCAATTTTTGTTTCTTCCCATCTTTCGAATTTAAACGTTGAATCCTTAAAACAAATTTATATTTCAAAAGGTAATAGGCTGCTTACACTTTAAAAAAACTTGTGAAATCATGTAATTGTTTTGAATTCAAATGCTAAAAATAGCAACTACACTTGAAGGTTATTACTGTAAGTAAAATCTGGTAAGTTTTCAATAGGAAAAACTACTGTACAACTACATCAAGTAAGTTCTCTTATTCGAAAAACTTAGAGCAAATTGTCGACCAATTGCTACAAGCTTAAAACTATATCCTTTTTCAATTGTGGCGAAGAGTGACTATAATTTCAATTATATAATTTTAAATATCAGTTTCTGTCTCCTTTTCACAGATGTGTAACGAAATTAAGTTCAATATATTCAAGCATTTTTCAATGTGGTAATTAGGTTCTGAATGAACAAACTAGTTCTCCATTTTTATTTTTCAGATCAGATGCATTTTTAATATGATATGAAACTTGGACATGAAAAGTTTGTTTCTTAGTCGCTATTTTAAGAACCATTTCAAAATAAACTTTCTTTGCAGTGCTTTTGATCATTGATTTGATCCTGCAATTAAGTGGAATAGAGAGTGAAACACACTTAAGATTATTATTTGTTTACTTTCAAACAAGGGTAAATCCATATGTCTGTAATAGTTTGAAACACTGCTCTTCAAAAACAAAAAGCAAAAGAAGTCTTTAATGTAAATCAGAAATCAAATCTTCTTTGACTGAATATGTCTCGTGAAAGTCCAAAGTAGCCATGATTCAATAATGTCTAATCGATATAAATGTGTAATTACATTGCTACTTCAGTGGAAAATTCTGATATTACTGAGTGCAAGATCATAAATAACAATTAGTTTGATTGCCCAGGAACAACTAAATATAAAGTGCAAGCCTGGACAACAAAAGGTGTTTTGACCTTTTTTTGATCTAACTTTAATTGTCTTGGCACATTTACTTGTGTTAGCCTTTCGAAATAATGTGAATGATATCTCGACCTGACCTTTTTTGGTTTTTAGTTAGTCTAGAATAGAGAAAAAAATAACAGCAAAATTGCTCAAAGAAAACAACCAGTATTGAAGTTCTTTCTGAGGACGGCAACAAACCATAAAAATTTAAGAAGAACAGGTTTTAAAAGCTTTCATGCATCTTCGATAAATTTCATCAATTACAGCCAGCAAGTTGCTTTAAACTGCCCCCAACTCCAACAACTAACTCAGCAGGTAAATGTCGGGATGCCTCAGTACAATAAGTAACAGACTTGTAATCAGAAAAATTGTGATTTACTAATTGCACGGGCGTATGCTTAATAATAATTAAAAAATACCATGTTAAACATCGGCTTTGTAATGTAAACTGGGGAGCTAATTGGATATTCAATCAACGATAATGAATCATTGTATTAGATCGACGTCTTCGATCGTTCTCACCATGCTTAGCTTATGTAAGTTTTTGAAATTGCTAACTAAATCAAAGGAAATCCAGAACAAAGCAGATTTTATTTTGTTTGACGTCACAGCTCGGCACGATCCTGTAAGAGGGCCAACACGTTTTTGTTCAGCAGCAATAATTCCTGACCTTTTGGTTAACTTTTTTACGACACGTTAGCGCATTTAAGAGCCATAAAAATGCACAACTATCACATTTATAAAAACGTTTACCATTAACCTATCTGCATGAAACTAATTGTTTCCCTTTATTGTGTCAATAAACTGAGACAATGCGTTAAAATCATTTGAAAGTTGATTAAGCCTTTGTATCATTCAAAAAAGGTCGCGAGAGTCTATTCAAATGGCCAACGTTGTAATGAGAGCTTCACAACAATAATCTTCCCATGTTCTCAAGAATTCTTCTCTGTTTATTTGTTCCAAGGAAGGGTTTGACCGATAGCGGTCGCTCTCTTTAATTCACACCAAACCCGGTCGAATTTTTTACATGTAACCATGGATCTGGGTCTTTTTCCTTCAAATTTTCTTTCAATAGGCTACGCTTGAGGTGACACTACAAAAAACTACAACAATGTCAAAGTGAAGATTTTTTTGTCTTTACATGACGTCGAAGATAAATCTTTGTTTACTATCAGTGAAGACTAAAAAAGTGCTCACGAATAAACTTTGGTGAAATGGGGTATCCAAATATAAACAAGTTTGCTTAGGGGGTATTGAGGCATTAAAATTTTAAAAACCATCGCCGTAGACCTAGTCGCGTTGATTCTAGTTGTTGCCATTTGTAAAATTCTTAAAAGTTGTTGAACTAAAACCAGGGATTTAAAGCAGGTATTTTTTGGAAACAACGCCAAGCTCTGAGCAAAACCATACAATTCTTTTAAAATTTTTTAGTCAATGAAAAAGTTAATTTTTGTAGGTTGCCGATTGAGAAACATTAATTAAGACAATTGTTTTATAATAAGTAATTAAATAATCCTTTTCTAATTAAATAAGCCAATGCTTCATTGATTCATTATTTTAAGATTAAAGGCAAAATCCATAAGAGCGACCTGTTTGCAGTTAAAGTACATACTACAATGGTTACTTTGTTTTACTTTTACGTATTAAAAAAATTTTGCAATTCTTTTACGTTCGAAAGATAAGTACTATGAAGGAATCAATAAAAATACGTGGAGAGATTTTATCTAACTCAGAAATTCGTTTTAAGTGCCTAAATTGTTTTGAAGAAATTAAAAAATAAAAATATATACTTTTAAAATGCTTTTCGCCGCCATTTTGTTAAAAGTTATAGATTTTAAGAAACTGTTTTCATTCATTATTTATTAAGAATGTTCTATTCGTAAATTAGTGTTTGCCAATTTGTTGATCGACACCCGAAATTGAGAAGCCGGAAATTTTTGTAAGAAATTTGTTTTTTAGGAATACGCTAAAGTTTGGTTCCTCACAATTATTCATAACTGTAACGATAATGTTGCAAATGTAATGAAATTGTTCACCACGCATTAATATTGTTAAAAATTTTAAATGCTCTACCCGTGACAATACAAAACCAAAAACCGAGCAAAGTATTTTTATTAAACTGACGTTTGGTCGGTTAATAGTCAATCGATATCTTCAAAGACATTAAAATTTCACAGTACTACAGAGACATCAACAAATATACCGTAACGAGATTTTAGCAGATGTTACTGTGAACATTTTGAGTGTCTCTGAAGATGGCTGTTGATTGCTGACCGACGAAACGTCAGTTTAAATAAACATAACTAGCTAGATAATTGGTTTGGTATTGTCATCGGTAGAGCATTCGAAGTTTTTATCGATAATGTTGCAAGTTGCAAGAAGTAATGGTGGTCGTAAAACGGTGTTTAATGTCTTAAAAACAAAAAATGTCTCAGCTTTGCATGGTTTCAGTTTCGGGACTTAGTCGTATAATTAATCATGACAAAAAGATCAGAAAAGAATTTTTATCAAACATAAAAACGTTTCGAGAGCGATAAAATTCAAATCAGAAAATTAGCATTCAAAATATTTATAACCAAGAAAGAGCAGAGGTTGCCACAAGTCAATGCTTGCTACAAAAATTCATCCTGTGGCAAAGTCATATTGATCTGAGATGAGATCAATCCCTTCAGTGATGACGCCAAAGCAACAAATTGATTTAACATTTAAAAAAATTGCACGCCAAATTTTGGCAAATATTCGCTTTTAGGCTTCTTTTACCAAGTAAATACGACGTTTCAATATTCACTTATTCCATATTGGCAAAAACTTGGTTATATCGAAAACAAAGCAACAAAATTGAAATGTGGCGCTGAAAAAGAGGTATGAAGGCTCGGGTAATCACCGAATAGAAGAATCACCAGCACATTAAAATCAGAAGCGGACCTGAAACTATAATCACTAACCCATGCCTCCTCTATGTTAGTTCGGTTTTTGCTCTGACTCAAAGTAGATTAAATTGTATCAAAATAATTCCAAGTATTTCTTGGATTCAAAATGTGGAGCCATAAAAACAAGTAAACATTTGGTTTATTAAAGACTGAAAAAAATATAATTTTTAGGTTAAAGCTCACTTACACACGAAGATCAAAAATAAATAAAAAACTGACTTTAGATTACCGGGAAATCATACGGAACACGCAAGTATACAGAAAAATGCTTATTTTTACATCTATCACCATCTCGAAAAAGCTAAGCATTGCTACTCCTACTCTATTGCACCCTCGATCAAACTTAAGGCTGAAATTTTTGTCAAATAAAAGACAGCTTTTTTTGTAATTGTTACTCTGAAAAGCTTTGAAAAATATCCAGTGAAAATGAGTATTAGGTCTATGTCTTAAAAATGTATTTTGGTTGTAATAAAAACTTTTTCTGCAAGCTATTTAATATGATTAGGTCGCCAGATTTTACTAAATCAATTTTTTAAAAACTTTGAAGACCAACTTTTTTCATTCATTCCGAAATTTTATTTTGTAGATTAATGGTTTGCAGGCTAAGTCTTTCAGTAAAAATTATCTAAACCAAGCTTGAGCAAACAAATAAATCCAAAGAAAATAAGTGCCAAAAACTTCTAAAAGCGCGCTTGTTTGATGAAAAAAAGGCACCATAATTGTAAATCTTGCCACTTGCTCTTGCCACTTCAAGATTTGGCATTAAAATAGATCTAATGAAGTTGACAACAGTGATGTCAAAAGGTATGACCTTTGCTCTGTTTTCTCTTCGGCTTTTTGTGATAACGTCATTCATGAATTTTGCTAAACATATAACAGGTCGCAGCAATTTTGTTAGATAACTCCAAAAAAAAGCTTTTCTTAACTATTTTCTCACTAAATAACAGTTATTTGAACGCGTTCCATCAAAAAACTGAATTTAAACCTTCCAAAATTTGTAATTATTGAGTTTTCCGGCTACAAAAATTTTACTAATTTGTTCAACTATTCTAATTCAAATCAAAATTTCGATTTTTAAACTTAGATAAAAAAAGTTGAGACGGAATAGTCGACCCGTTTAGTTTTTCTTTTGTTCATTTAAAATCTTAAATTTCTTGGCGGGGTAAAAAGGTAAAAAGAGGTATTGACAAAGAAATCTATCTGATTCATTTTCCAATTAAATAAAAATATTGTTTGTGTTGAATATAGTATGATATTATAAAACAAAAAAATAGGTAACTTCTTTACATGAAGCTTTAAAAGAATTTTTGTTTTTGTGACTTTTTAATAGAATTGTTCGTATTAGCTGATATGAAACTGATAACATGGCATTCTGCAGCGCAAAAAGAGCAAAGTGCAGCAAGTAATGACGAAATCAATCCCTAAGGAGTGTGCTAATAAAAAGATGAAAATACATATGGTTTAGTTGTCAGCAGCAATAGATAAATCTACCAAGAGATTTTAAAATATCATGTTAAAGTTAACCTTTCTTTTGTATAAAAAATATTAGATCTATCGCTAACCGCACAAGCTTATAATTATTAATAATTTGGCAAAAAAATAAAATCAAAATCAAAACATCATTTGCTTTAAACGAAAAAAAATTTTTTAATAAAATGATCAAAAAAGAATGGAGTACAATAAAACTTGCTGAGTTTTTTTAACAAAGCAATGTCAAAATACAACAATCAAAATTTGCCTAAAATAATTTTTATTTCTACTTATTGGAAAAATTTATGTTGATCATGGATTTTTCAAAAAACAAAGTAGAAAATATTGTTTAAAAATGAGAAAATACATTTCTTACGTAAAAAATAGCACAAAACTAACGCAAAAAAGGCAACGATTCACACAGCAAAGTTGAATCTAATTAACCTTTAAATTTATAAAAACTAGTCTATAAGTTGAGGCACCAGATGAAACGGTTTCGTAGGTGGCCAACTTAAACACAAAGGAATTGCATTTGAAATTCTATATGACAAAATCCTTAAACAATTGTTTTATAACGTGCATTAACTCAAGTGTTTTCTACAGGAAAAGCAATTTGAAAACGAACATCAGCACCTAGCAGCAACTTACCGAATTTCTTGGTCTTTTAAACTTGTCTTTATGATGTCCAAAAAACAAAAAGTACACAAACTACGACTATACTTACTCTAAATACATTAAGTTTTAAAACTTGCTGCAATCAAGCTTTCAACACGACGAATTTATCAAGCAAATTGCGAAGCAGTTTGCAAAATAACATATTTATACGCAATGATATAATTCTTGAGCTCATGATTTGACAAAATTGAGTATTCAATTTAAGCGTAAAAGGTTATAAGGTCATCCATGGTCCGCAGCACGTTTATTAGACTCGTAAGAAAAAAGCTTTTCGTTCAAAATGACTTTTCAAAACTTTCGTGTCGGAAAACACTTATAATTGAAATAGTTACAAATCACTGCATTTAAATCTTTAAATCTAACACAAAACGGAAAAGGTTGAAAGTTTATTGGATTTCCTTTGCTTTGTTTGAGTGAAGTATTGCTTCATACAAAAACGTTAATATAACTGCTTGATTTCAAAGAAATACTCTCAGTTTTTTATTAGGTATTCATCTTGATTTATTGCAAACAAACATGGCGCCCAAAAAAAGATGCAAAAGCCTTAAATTCATCCTTGCCTTTCCGAATAATAAATCTTGGCAGCTTTTGTGACATAAAAAAGACTATTTCTCTTTTCAAATCGCGCTTATGGGCAAATCGAAAGTTCGTCTTAAAAAATTGTGGCAAAGAAAATAAGAAACTAATTCAAAAAAAGTTTTATGAAAATATTTTTTGGATGAATGGCCAAGAATTCATTGAGCGAAAGGCGACACACACATTAATGAGCATTTGCAGCACAGAATGATGAATAAATATTTTGTAATTTAATGTTAGTTAGAAATTGTTTTAAATTTTCTAGTTCTTGGCTCTAGAATTAATTAGATTTAAATAGATCCGCTTTCTGAATGAGTCTACAACTTGTTTTCGATAAAATACAAGCAACAAATCGAACAACAAAATAATGTAAATACTAAGCTAAGCATATAAAATAAAACGTTTTGTTAACTTTTCATGCAATTTTATGCTTTTATGAATAAAATGTAATATACAATGTAAACTGTACATTAAGCAGCATGCACAGTTGTTGGAACCTTTCAAGTTAACTCGCAAAGTCTCATCCCCATTTGGATATATTCAATGAAAAGCTAATTGCCTCTAATCGAAAAGCAGTTAAACGACAGACAGTTCAAAATTTTCCTTTGCCTTAGTTCATCTTTATTTAATCTGCATTTAGTTGCTACACGGCAACAATATCATCTTTTTTTTCATTCTATCAGCGGAAAAAATTACAATAAAATTTCAAGGGGAATTTAAAAAAAATTCACATCTTATGTTCTAGATAATTTTTGAGTGTTACGTTTTTTTTTATACACAAAACGAAGCACCAACCAATAGAGAAATTATGGGCTTAAATTCTGATCCCTGATGCACTTTAGTTACTTTGTAAGCTTGCCAACAAG
The DNA here is from genome assembly GCA_963680785.1 of Diplosoma virens. NCBI lineage: Eukaryota > Metazoa > Chordata > Ascidiacea > Aplousobranchia > Didemnidae > Diplosoma > Diplosoma virens. Next base: position 16,217,083 of record OY796880.1, read on the forward strand.
AGCATGGTGAGGCCAATCTTAATTCTTTTAGCAAAGTAATCCGTCGAACAATTAAAAATTGCTTTGCATCTAGGAAAAAGTACATTAAGCTTGGCAGCGCAACGAAGGTATTTTCCGGTCTTTAACCAGCTCAGTAAATTAAAGTTAAGTTATCAAATGTTTTAAATAAAAAAATCGACTCCAAAAATTTAACAATCCAGGTGTTGACCTTTCATATATTTTTTAATCTTCACTTTAATAAGTGATGTAATTTTTCAAGGTCAAAAAAAAATTCCAAAACCTCAACATTTGTTTTGTGAACCATTTTGCTGCCACCCGTCAAGGTTCATAATCACGTAAAGAACAATATGCAAGTGACCTCCGAAGCGTAAAATTTTCTAACATATTTTATTTTTTTAAGAGTTTAAAAATCGTTAAAATTGATTTTTTAAGCTAAATGATATGAAAAAATTTGTTTCAAATTATTTGAAAGTTTTTAATTGATTTAAAAAAAATTTAATGAAAGTTTCTAAACCATACTTCAAGAAGGTTAAAACAAAGGCTTCGTCGTCGCCGTCATTTGTGATCATCCGGTCATTGTCGTTCACTCAGATGATAGCAGTAATGTTAATGAGCCAATATCTAATATCCTCATCCAGGAGTGACAGGCCACAACGTTCTTTTGGTGTCTGGTGTGTAGGGCACACAGAAATGATGTGGCCTGCTATATGTTCATGTTCCTTACACTCGCAATTACATGAGAAGGCAAGACCCCATTTATGCATGGACAGCCAAAACGCTCAACGCCAGTTCGCGCGGTTGAATTTTACACAAGCAGGTTTAGGCAGGCCCATTTCAAAAGACCTGGAACCGACTCTTGGGATAAAATCATAAAGTTTAGATGGGCTGTTCAAGTACTTCATTTTCCACGTAAAGTCTGTACACTGAGCAACACAGATATCTAATTCAGATCCATTATCTAATAGTTTCCGTGCAGCAGGTACAAATGGGAGTCTGGATTTTAATCTCTGTTGCCGGGCATCCAATGGCCTGACCAAATGAAAATGCAAGAAATGATCAGGGTCTAAAGTGTTGCGGTTGGCCGAGAACAGAGTGGCTCCCAGATGATGAAGCCCAGCTGGCTGGATAGCCACAAGGATGAACAGGTTGTACGTTGAAATGGGATGCAGGCACCCTGTGAGATTGTGCAAAGCGTCTTTAAGAACACTGTCAAAAAGACCAGAGTGTACACTGCGACTGGTGCACAGTACTCTGCTGTAGAGTCGACAAAGGATAAGGGGTCTATACACAAAGTTTTAGCACCAGTCTCCATCCTGAACCCACAAGTGGTCTTGGTAGTGTGACGCGCGAAGATAATTTTTGCGCAATGCGTCAAGGTGGTGACGAAACATACGTAAGTGTACTGTCAAGTTTGATATCAAGGTAAGTTCGTATATGGCAAAACGGCAATAGCTTCTCACTAAAGTTAACTTTCAGCTCACGTTTAGCTCACGATTGTTTAGATAGAAGGCTGACGTCACTGTTTTAGTTTCGCTGAGCTTCAGTCTCCACGTTCGGAGACAAGATAGACATGCTTGGATTCAGGGCTCCCTACAATTCCTTCCAGTCTCCAGCAATATGTAGCAGTTCTAGATCATCGGCATAAGCATATTTGTTGAAAGTCAATGTTGGAAGGTCATATATGTAGATGTTAAAAAGAAGGGGAGCCAGGACAGATCCCTGGGTGACGCCGTTTTTAAGGCGTCGTAACCTGCTTCGCTTATTTTCACCAGTGGTGAGGGTGAAATTTCTGTTATAGACAATCTCCATAATCATGCGAATCATGTGTTTGTCCGGCAGAAGTCGAAAAAGTTTATATTGTAAGGCTACGGTGCCAGACTGTATCACATGCCAATGTCAGGTTGATAAATATGACATCAGCCTTTTGTTATGCCGTAAAACTGTCCTTGATATCCTGGGTTAGGAGAGTGGCTTGGTCTTTAGGTGATTTCTCTCGATGAAATCCAGCTTCTTCCCGAGGGAGCGATGGATCGATTATTGGATTTATGCGGGTGTAGACAAGTCTTTCAAGGATCTCGTATGTGACACGCACAAAGAAATTGGACGATAGCTTCATCGGTTTAGAAATAGCGACTATCAGTGATCTTTTCCCGATCCTTAGAATTTTAAGTTCGCGCGAGGAGGATGAAAGAAAGCTACGGAGCCGCGACTTCAAAGCAGTGCCAGCATGGTTTAAAATCTCTAGACAGAGCGAATCTAAGCCTTAAAATTTCCCTGGTTTTAGGTGTTGTAGGGCAGCATTAAATTTTTTTGAGGTGAAATCTTTAGAGACGTTCACTGGATTAATTGTTGGAGCCTTCCAAAGTTTAGACACTTCTTTGGAAATAAGTCGAGATGACTTACGATCCATTTTCTCGAATCGCTAAAATTGATCTTTCAAGCTAAACAATATAAAAGTGCTGTCTGTTTGTAAATTTTTATTGAATTAAAAAAAAATCTAATGAAAGCTTTTAAATTATACTCCAAGAAAGCTAAAACAAAGTCTTAACTGCTTTCAAAGAAAAAATTAAATTGTTACGCAATTTAAAAATGATAATTTGGCAATTAAGTAAATTAGTTTTTCGAAAATCTTAATAGCCTAATCTAAACCTAAATTTTTTGCATTAACACTTTGAGTCTTACGTTTTATTTTTTGATTTAATATTTTAAAAATTCGTTGTTGAATTCATGGCATTGGTTCAAAAGTAGAGAGAAAAAATTAGAGCTTTTGCTAATGAGATTGCATTTGTTATTATAAATTAGTAGAAACTAATGTTTTAGATATTTTTAATAACATTTATTTTTCTCGTATAAATCGAAAAATCTTTTTTAGAGCAAGGTCAAAAATAAACTAAAAACCATTTTTATGAAATTTAAAATAAAATACAAATAGAAAACTTGGGTGGTAAATTAAACATTTTAAAGCCATCTGTGACAAGCTTCAAGCGACTGATTCGAGCTTTTCAAAAACAAAACATGATGATATTTTTTCTACGGTTCAACACTTTTTAAATGCTGGACTTGAAAGAAAGGTTAAAATTTGTCAACTTTTTCAGCTTTTAGAGAACTAAGAAAGGAAATAATTGGCAACATCATTCTGTTCCAAAATCGTAAAAAGCTTTCTCATCATTATAATAAGAATGGCCTTTTTAACATTTGACCTCAAAACCCGCTAATAATAACAAAGGACAAATAAATATCGTGAGAAATTGCCTTTTTAGGGACAAATTATGCTACGACAGAATAAGTTAAAAGTTGAACAGTCCTAGTTTTCGCCTTTTCACCCCTTTTTTGTCGTTGAGTGTCGCTTGCGTTCTGTGAAGTAAATGAGAGAATTGCATTATATAAAAAGCTTTCAAACAGCTTTGCACGCATTTGAAAAAGCTAAATTGTTCTTTGCCATTCTTATAACAATTAAGTTGCTTTAAACTGATGCTGTCGACTTTACCAGATAACGGAACTAGAATCAGAACTTTTTAGAAATCGTTTATGACTCATGAAAAATTTGTATCTATTATTGCAGCTTTCAATACAAATAACGCAATTGAAAAAAAATTTATTCCCGTATTTCTTCGAATAGAATGCGCGTATTCTATTTTTCTTTATCACGAGTTTGTGCGCGTTCTAAACAAGGGCGCGTTCTAATCAAGGGCAAATTCTATTTTTTGATAACAACTTTCGGCCAACTTTAACCCTACCGTACTCTATTTTAACGTAACTTCGAACACCTTAAATCCAAAATAATGGGTGTTTTTATACCGAATAAGTTATAAAAGTGTTTATGTAGCGGGCAAGCAGCACTAGTTTTGCACTGTCCGCTAGGTGACGTTATTTATGCTACTAGGTAACTTTATTTATGCGCACTGTATTCAAGGGCGCATTCTATTTTTTTTATCGCGAATTCGTACGCATTCTAAACAAGGGCGCACACTAATCAAGGGCGCATTTTAATCAAAAAAATACGGTAAATGTAGTACGCCAAATAAAACCTTTTTTCTAAATGAATGCAAAAGTTGATTTAAAGAAGCTGGTAGTACAGGAAAAAAAATGATTTTGTGATTTTTAATCAAACGGGCTAAAATTTTTTTTAAATTTAAGCCATTCATTAAGCATCTGAAAGTTCAACCAACATTGTACGTTCTTTTATATTTATATCACTTGACCAAAAATTAATTTGATAAACGGTTTTAATCGGTTTGCCTGAATCCTTTAATAACTTATACCGCCCCGAGTCTCGCAGTCTCGGCAAAGATGGCCTTTGTTCCGTATAAAACCCCATCATAATGAGGTGCAGTAGACCGATTTTTAATAAAGACGGGACAGAACGAAATAATTTTTTTTTTTAAATTAAAGTAGAAAAATTGATTTATTGCTTGTCACAATCGAGAAGTTTTTTTCGGTTAAAAAACAGTTTAATTTTCTTTACGCGCGTGCAAAACGCTACGTCATAGAAGGAATAGGTTTTTACTTTTGACCCGATCGAGATTAGAAATGAACTTTCAACCTTCTTGAGGTCAAATGAAATGCAGCAATTAAATTTAATTGCAAAATAAAAACAAAAAAAACTTTATTCGTGAAAAGTTGATAAAGATCCTTCGAAATAAATTGAGAAAAAGGAGACTGAGAAAAATACTGAAATCAAGTTTAAAGAACGGCTTCACCATTTTCAAAAGTTTCTTAAACTGTTTTTTAAGAGGTTTTCATATCTATTTTTGTATCATTTTAATTATTAAGTGGTCACTGTTTATGAAGATAGTAATAGCCCTGATGCAAATTATAGCATTTCCGAGCTTCTTAATTCGGGGAATGCCGCACCCCATAGAAATGCAAGTAGTTATTAAGTGGGGAGCAAAAACAACTTGCAGGTGCAAAACTTTTGCATTCTAAAAATTACGTTTTTCGCCCAGCCCCTATCCTAAACCAATAAGTCGTCAAAACTTTTTTCTTTTAAAAGTTATTCTGCTTTGAAAAGAAAGTGCAAGATAGGTCCCCCGCAATCTCAGGGGTGCGAGCTCAACACAAATATGGATGCGCTGCTCTATTTGTATCCAGATTAATTTAAGTAAGTAGGAGTCTAATTTTCGATAAAAATTGGAACTGCTAATAGCTTTTGGTTCGTCGGAAAAATCTTTGTAGGTTTTTACTTTTTGCATATTGTTCGGTATAAAAACTTACTTTTGATTAGCATTACATTGACAACTTTTCTGTTCATTCTGCCACGCAACACGTAGTAAAAATAATTAGAATATTACGTAACGTGCTTTAATAACATCAACAAGTTCTTCTTGTTATCAGCACTTATATAATGCATTTGCACCGAGCAACAAAATTGCCAACGTAATTTGAAACTAACCCATTAAACAGAAAAGAAAAACAGGTCAACGCATCATCGTCATGTTGTTGCTCCATCGTAAAACTATCCACTGAACGTATGTAGTTTATGACGTAAAACGGAATGGGTTTACGTTCATGTTGTATGAAGTTTGCCGAGTGAAATCTGTCCTTACTCAGCGCAGAAAACATCCGAAGTTTAATATTATATTAGGCTCAAAGAGCTCGGGAAAACACTTATCTAACGGTGTTTCAATCGACGACTGCTGAGTCATCGCAAGACTAATTTTTGTTTTTTGTTCGACCGCAGACGTATGAGTTGCCTAAAACATAACTTAGTAACTGATGATTTTACCGGGAATCACCACAGCAGAGCAGCCGACTGCGATGCAATGACTTTGCAATGACGTATTTAATAAGAAGCTTAGCTTTATAAAGGAAATCTTAAAATGGAACAAAAGTTTGCGTCAAATACGTCATTACAGCTGAAGTGAAATTTTGTTTGCAGCAATAAGCTTAATTGAAAAGTATACAATTCTTAAAAGGTTTTCGGCCTGTACGAAATTCGACAATTTATTTCGAAAAGCTGTTCATATACTATGCATATTGGCTTTGAATTAAAAAGCAGAAATATTTTTACGTTCCCAAATTTGGTAATGAAGGCCAAATTCTTTAAGAATTGGGTATATAATTTTTCCATTCAAGTGTATTGTTATCAACAAAACTATTTAATCATCCTTGACGCATACTTTCGTTTTACGTTAAAATTTCCAGGCTTTATACCACCCTTTAGTCCCGTGCTTTTCAACCTCTGGGTTGCGACCCAAAAGTGAGTCGTCATTTAATTTGGGGTTGCGGACGACTGTAGTCACTAGGGGAAAGATTGAAGAAAAATTTCAGACAAATTCAAAATGAAAACCTTTTTTTAAAGATCACTACTTTTTAGGAACGAAAATTGAGAAATCCGAGGTAGAAGGTTAAATATTCTTGTCTTTAGTTCACTTTTTATGCTTGCTATAAAGTCTACAAAAAAAGTTGCCTAACCCTTGCTCTTTATTTCCGCTTACGATTTGAGTCGCCACAAAAAATGTTGAGAAATACTGCTTTAGCCAATCTGATTAAAGCTTAAATTCGACCAGAGAAAGCAATAATCATATTTAAAACCAACGAAAAATTTGTTGCAATACTTTAGCAGTTCAATATAGTAATCGCACGCAGTAAGATAATAGTTTTTAATTTTAATTGCAACTAAAAATATTACAAAGGAATCATTTTATGACTTTATTTGTATGATTGTCTTCTTACAAACTTAAATTAGCCTACTTATATTATGATATAGTAAAGATAATTACAGTTAATCTGTGAAATTCATATAAAAATAGGGCTGACATTTTAAATCTCATATTTCCAGTTTAGGGAAGTAAACACAATACTTGAAATTACGCCGTTTTTTTTTACCGTAACGTCCTATTTAAAAAATGTCTCCAATTCAAAGTGTTTTATTTACAAATAAACATAAAATAAAACTTTAGAATTGTGCATTAGGAAAAATAAAAAAACTTAACAGCTTTGAATAAAATCACTTAGTTTTGCAAGCTATAAGTATTTTGAAGCTTGCAAAACCAAAGACATGAAAGCTGATTTTAAAGTAAAACATTAAACTCAACTTTCTGATCTGTCGAATCGATTAAGAAGAATAATTTTGCAGAAAAAAAAACACATTGAGCATTGTTGTAAATGCTAATTGAGCTGTAGTTAAGTTTTCCTTATGAATGGCAAAGCAAATTCAACGAACCAAAACACAAGAAATACCTGGGCAGTGTGGTCGAATTGGTGAAAGTGTCGTTGTGGTGGCCACCGCGATTGACGTGGGAGGGGTTCAAATCCGTCACGCGTCATCATGCTATGTTCTTGAGAAAAACTCATTTCACCACTTTCCCCAGTAAAGTGGTCTTTGCAAGCGTTCCAATGTACAGCCAACTTAGATTATACAAAACCCAGTCCAAAAGAAAACTTTGGACCCGATCAAGCAGGTCGTGATAATTGCTTGACGGTTGCTGTAATAGTTTAACGACTACGACGTTATTTTGCAAGTTAGAAGGATAAGTAGATAAAATAAAAACAAGATTATTTTTGTTGAACTTCGTTTCTTCTTCAGTCAGTTTAGTTGTTTTTGGTAAACAACTTACATTAAAAAATATACAGCATTGCAAGTCACTTGTTTATAATTGTATTACTGCATTTAACTTTTGTACAAATTTGGATTTATTTTTAGCTTCCTACTTTAATTTTTAAAAATTCATAAAAATACTTTGTCTCAAAAATGAGGAAGTAGCCGTACATTAAGCGATATTTCTACAAAAAAATCATTTATCAATTCTTTAGTAACTTTAATCACCAAATTTACCCTAAACTTGATCCTATGACCGTTACATATATACAATGTCTTGATTTAAAATCTACAGTTCAAAGTTTAAAATGGCACAGGACAAGGATGTGTTATGTATACTGTATAGAAAGTTTAATCAACAAGTGTCAGAAAAGCCTGAAAATACTTTGAAACTTCAAAAATATAGTGAAAATAATACAGCGAAACTAGTTCTTCTTTTTGCCGTATAAAAATTGAATGGCAACACTGCTTGGAACGTCGTTGCTGTCACGTTAAATGACAAGCAAAGATAAACTGAAAATTAAAGTGATAACGCAGCGAACTATGACGCTATTAGCAAAGGAAACCAACAAATGAAATCATCATGTTGCTTACTTTCATTTTCTTTTGACCTCTTTTTTCTTTCTTTATTGATCAAAGAAATTACGTAGAAGTTAATCGATTAACAAAAGGGATATTTAATTTTTTTAAAATCTATTTCTATATATTTTTAAAAACAGATCACAAAGCAGAAGGTTTTTGATGGGAATTTATAATTTTTTTGCGAAATTTAAGAATTAACTATATGATGAAATTTTTATGCTATTCAAGTAAAAGCAAAAAATTGAAACTTTTGCTTTCTGAATATATATTCTGTTTACTTCACGCCACTTGCTGTATTTAGATTATAGAACAGTTAAACGCACCATTAAAAACCACAGCTCAAACAAACTGAAAACTATTAACAAAAGAAACAGACACAAAAATTAAACATCAAAAACCTTCACCTTATTTCTTTAAAGCTTCGTTAATACACATCTAAGTCCGTTTATATAAATTTCAATTTAATTTTTGATATTCTGGTATAGCAATAAAAAGCAAACACATATTAAAGATTAATTGTTTAAGGTGAAATAAGTAAACCCAAAATAGTGAGAAAAAACGCAGCAAAATTTCTACATAATAAAGTTTCATTAGTCGCAATTAAAATTATTTTAGTTACTCATTAAATAATTACTTTTCTTTTGAATCATTCTGAAATACTCGTGCAAAATAAAAAATTTTAATATAACTTTAAATCGGCTTTTACGATAAAGATTTTTGTTACGTCTTATGGTATGAACGAGTTGCCTTTTATTGATAATATACCTATTTAGATTTTAGAGATAAAAAAAATAGAAAATCCCGTTTTTATCGTAAGATTAAGCGACAAATGTGCGAAGATTGTATCATACTTTCAAAGTCAACTTTGTAGCAATAGATTTCATCAGTTTCTTGCAAATATAAAGACATGTCAGCTAAAGCCATGTCTACATCAGGAAACGATATTTTTACTTTTATGATCAAATAATGACCAGTAACCGCACCCTTATTTTTTGAAAGCGATTAAAAAAGTTTTTTTTAATTTAAAGAGTAGAAGAATTATCAAAACTTTTTATTGTAAAAGCATTAAAATTACGGTTTCGAATGAGGGTTTACTTGCTCAAGCAAATGTAAATCAAGACAACTATTTACTGATCGCTGCTACAAAGTACCAAGTACTGGATGCTAAGTTAAAAAATTTAAGTTCCCCAACTATAAAAACATCTCAACAAAATTTTACGTTTAATAGGAGATCTCTGTACCAAAGCGACGTAATTGGTTGCAAACACGTCAAATGCAAATAAAGATAGTTCAGTTCAGCAGCCCAAATTTTGAAAACAAAAACGATTGAATAACAATGTTGCTCAGGGAAGGGCAAACTTTTAAGTTTAAGGACCATATTCAGAAAATCGCATTTTCAAAAAACCGCATTTACAAAAGCACTTTTTAAGAAGATCATACCATTAGACGGCTTCTGAAAAGAGAAAGCCTGATGCAAGAAAGAAAAAACGAGACTAATTTTTAAAAGGCATTTTGAAAAATATAATGAAAACCAAAAAAAAACAGAGAATAAAGTGAAGATCTAAAGAGATCTTCTTTTTTTTCTTACAAATTCCACAACTAAAATGGTTTTAAAGCATTTCCAATTTAAGAAAGGACATATTTTTTCAGTTTTCACTTTATTCAATCAAGAATCAAAAATCCGTGCAACTAAAACCCAAAAAAAGTATCAGTTTACTTAAAACACATTTATTTAAAAAAAAAAAACTCAGTTATTGTTTAGTAACAAAATAATTAATAATGTCCAAAGCAAAAATAGATTATGCGATAACAATACACTTGCTTGGGAGAAGTGGTAGACGCACTGTGCACAGTAATGGTTTTAGTACGGAGTGAACGAAGCGGCCGCATCGGGCCCCCTAAAAAACGTCAAAAAGTGGCCCCCTTAAACAAAATTTGCTTTATTTCTTCATAGTAGCACAATGAGTTTAGGACGAAAGTAGAGATTATATACTGGATTGAAAATGATGACCTTTTTTAGAGATCACCTTATTTTGGGGCAAAAAAAACTTGGCATACTAAAAAGTGGCCCCCAATTTTTTTTACACCGGGCTTCCTTTTCGTAAGGCCATCACTGACTGCTCAGGTCAAAACTTAAAATCAACAAATACGACTTAATGTATTGCTTCATAAAAGCTTTTTGCGGGCCACATAAGAGCATTTGCGGGGCGTAGTTTGCTTGCTCGTAATGTAGTTGAAAAACTAAATTAAAAGTTGTAACTCGCGTCCCAATATGGTGAAAAAATAAGCAATAAAAAAGAAAATAATTTTTAAAAAAATTTGCTTTGAGTTAAAAATCTCTCAGTAAAATTTTGACTGTTATGTGTCACAGGTTACCTTTGACGCCTATAAACAAGATAAGTATGAGGTAGAAAATAGTCTGACACTCAATGTTTTCTTCAATAATAATTCAATAATCATTGAAACGGTCAATTTGGTAACCTTTAACCAGCAATATTGGTATCAAAACGATTGAACCCAAACAAAGGCATTTCACTTGAAGATCAGGGACAAAAGGGCAGCCGGCGATTATAAGGTCAGTCGAATTTTCTCGACCATTTGCTAGTTTAAACTTCGCTTTTTTTACAAATCTGTTGTCAAAAAAAAGCTGCGTTGTGTCGCTGGATAATTTAAATTTAACTGAAGTGCTTTCTTTCCTTTCACAGATTAACTAAAAAGTCATTTCGTTGATATGGTTATGGAAATTTTCAAGGTCAAAATTCCTACACGAAACCTTTCAAAATCATTGGAATCGCGAGCCCTGCTTTTTAATGTTAAAAATACTTTTCTTAATAGGAAGGCGTGCAATGGGGAATGCAGATGATGAATTAAAAAAAATATTATGTAGTAAAAAAGTGCCCATTATTTATTTAACTCACAGCATCTTTTAAAATTTACGAAATTTTCTTTTTGTTTCACCCAAAAAAAAGCCAATTGATAAAAGAAGATTTGGACCCGCTAAAGTCAATAAACTTTTATTTTTTTAGGGTTTTATTACATCATCAAACTTACATAATTTTGTTTTGGTTGCTCAGGAGTCTTCATTAATGAATTTTAAAGGTCAAAACAAAGCAAAATTTTTCAAAATTTTGTCTCTTCAAATTTTGCATAAAAAAACTTTTTTCTTGCTTATTTTTGCAATTTTTGAAAAGCTAGAATGCTATAAATATCTTGTTGCTGCAATTTATGGAAAAGTTTTTAAATTTTTGGGGCTGCAACCTTTTAACGTAATTCTTACAACTTTGCACCCCCTGTTTTATAACTTTTGAATTAGCAATAAAAGTTTAACATGTTTTACAAATATTCCACCAACTTTGCATCTCTTCCGAAGATTTTGCACGTTCCTTCCTAGTGCCGCAATTTTTATTCAAGAATGGTTTCAAGAAATTTCTTTCAATTTAAAATTCAGTAAAACCAAAAGGTTATTCTCATCTATTTGTAAAAAAAAATCCGTCTACTTAAGCGTGTTTATTAAAAAAAAAATTAAGTTACATTAAAATTTCAGTTGCTGGGGTATAACAAAATTTTTTTATTTGTGTTTAAGTTTTTATACGCAGTAATAGTTAGGCAGAAGAACGCTTTCTCGAAATGTTCGTCACCATGGATCACTAATGAATAGAAAAATCGAGATTTTATCTTACTGCTGACGACAAAATGCGATTATAGCTTAAGCTTATATAAATCAGTGAAAAATGCTGTTTCTAGAATATTTTAACCCAAATATGTTGATAAAAACGTTTATAATAGGTCAAAATCATTAAGTCAAAATAAACTAAAATATATCAAAATAAAAATGGCTCTACTCCCAATTTATTGATGAAATATAATAAATAACCCTTGTTTTAGAGCAATTGTTAAGCTGGCTCATTGGTAAAAGACAATTATCGCGCTGACATTTGAGTTACTGCCGCGAAGGAATTTCGGAAATTGCATTCGCTAGGATTTTCGTTGTTAATTGACAAACAGTTTAGTTCCAAGTATACAAAGTTTGATTATCCTTCATTCGAATTCGTCGCAGAATATTTGTAAGTTCTTCTTTTAATTCTGTTCCTCTTTGGAAATATATTTATTCAAATCATGTCAATTTGTTATCGATTTTGCCTTGAAGTTTTTGCTTTCAGTTTTTAGATTATTTTTTGTTGCAAAAAAAATAATAATAAATAGTTGAAGACGCATCAGGTTTGTGTTGGTTTGTGTTAATCACCTGGAGACAGTAAAGAAACAATTAGGTCATCAAAGCAGCCCGTACTTATAATGAGTTGGTCTACGAACAATGACTCCACCAATTTCGACTAAGAGGATAAATAAAAGTTTTGATCATCTTGTCAATGAGTTTATTTAAGCAGATTAGAACAATAAAGCAGCTTTAGCAAAAAACTACGTTCAAAATATCGTGCAAATATCGTTGATTCGGATTTGATAAAAAGGAAATAAATTTATTCACTATCTTCATCCAACTACAAATTTTCTTGAATAAACCAAAGCCTCAGAAGTGTACAATTGCTCAAAGATTGACTTTGATCTAATTTGCATAATTTACGCAGAGTCTGCATGGTCAGGAGTTCGAAAACCTTAACCTTAAATTTGCAAAATAAAACCTTGCTTGGTTTTTTAAAAAAATATTTTGTCAGATGATCGTTATTTGGACTCACAACTATAGCTTTGTCCTGAAGAATAGTAAAAAGTGAGGGCATACCCTGCTTTTAAAATATTTTGAAATAAAATAATTTCTAAAAACCATTAAGAAGTCCTTATTTGTATTGTGCCCAATTTTTTACAAGCTATGTTCTTGTTCTTATAGACTCTAAAAGCCAAATCTCTGTTATCAAATTTCAAAGGCATTTGCAGATACTTAATAAATCAGGCAAATACATTATCACCGATAAAGCTTCAACTAGAAAAAAATTAGATAATGGTTGCATAACGTTATGACGCGTTTTCCAGATAAGAAAAAATTTACGTCCACCCCCACAACGAGTGAAATGAAAAAAATAACCCATCAGCCTTATCAAAGGCTCTCTTTGGAGCATCTGGCAAGCGTTAATTCGATGTTTGCGTTTGATAAGGTTATGCAAAAGAAATGATAAATATTTAGACTGTTTCACTGATAGCTTGCTTCTTATCAAGTCATTTAACATCGAGAATGCGACTGGCGCGATTACGTCAAATGCAGCAATCTGTGTCTGGACACTGTCGCGCAAAACAAACAGTTGGTTATTCGGCGCTTGTCAAGGAAGAAATATTATTCAAAAATCTTGATAAGTGCTGTTTTTCGCCAAATCAATTTAGAATTTTAAAGTTGTTTTGAGAATGGGGATTTTTGTTCTACGAGCGTGAACACATTGTTTCTACGACGAGCGTAGAATGGAGTATTTTTTGTTTCTTTTTTTGATTGTTCTTGCTTTGCTTAAAGCTTAAGCGGGGAAAAAAGTAAAAAAAAATCGGTGGCAAAGAAAGCTCCGTTTCACGCCTGTAGTAAAAATGGGCTTTTACTGAATAGCAATTTACTTGTTTAAAACGATTTATGCATATATCTTTTATTTTAAAGAAATTCTTTAACAATTAATTTTTATGTAAAAAAAGCTAAAAACCTTGTGTTTACATTTTTGACAACTACTATTAAACTTTTAATAAATTATTTCCGGTATCTTTTCAAAACAACTTTTTAACTTTTTAATCTTTAAAACTAACTCTTTATTTACCATACCTTCTGTTGAACTGATTTACCCAGTTCTAATATGTAAAAAAGTTAAAACATTCGTAATCAAAATAAACTGGCACTAAGTTACTGAAAAAGACTATAAAACACTACAACAAGCTGCGTAGAAAAAGAAAGTATAACAAATCAGAAGTAAAATTGTTATAAACAGCAGTTAAAAGTTGATTTGATCAACTGTGAAACATTAATCTTTCAATAAATCTGCGACTCTCTCTATTGACTAAGAGAGGTTATTATAAATATATTTTTCACCGTCATAAAAAAAGGAACAATTGTTGAATCGTTCAATAAATAAAATTTAAAACTTCCTTTTTCAATTTGCATCAGCTTCCTGACTTGACACCAAAGTTGGCATAAACAAACTCAAATTTTATAAAAGAATGAAAATATTAACTTATTATTGCACGATAAGAAAGTAATAATGTTGTCCTACCCTTAACGCAAAATCAATAAAGGACTTTATGAAATACTTAAGATTTTGTTTGAAAAGCAAAATATAAATTTAAAAAGGTAAAACAGAATGTTCTGTTTTTCCACCAAGAGATTTAAATGCAATTACTTTTAAAAATAAACAGTCGCCTTGCGCGTGCTTAGGAAAACTTTTAATTGAAAATGAATTACGTACAGACTAGCTAATGGCCTAAACTCGCCTGGATCCTGCGTCATCCAAAGTTCAGTGCCGCGGCTATTTACTGAGGCCAATGCATTTCAAGTTCATGAATTCCGCTGAAAAGCAAACTAGCTTTCGGCGAACTCTTTCCGCGTCAAAAAAACTTAATCAAAAAACGTCACAGAAAATAAACAACTGAAGCCAGATTGACACTGCTTTGACGCGATCAATACATGAAAGGAATCGTTTGCTGAATTGGTTTCTTCTGTTACTCTGTTAGCAAGACACAAATTTTACAAAGTTCTAAACTCTAAGCAGGGTTAGAACGATTTTAGTTTTCAATTTGGAAAAAAATTTTTTTTGCCTTTATGAATGTAATCAATTGATGACATTTCCAAACAGCATTCACTGGGGAGAAACAAGATGAACATAGCACTTTTCATAAAAAATTTTTAATTCTTGCAATTTTTGTTGGTTGAAAAAAGTCGTTTATTTATAAATTTTAGAAAAGCTATTTTCAGAAACGCAGACTATTTTTAGAAACGTGGTAAAAATTACAAATAATAATCAAAATCAAGACACTGCTGTGTTCAAGAGCGCCCGAAAATTGTTTGGAGGCGAGAGGTAAAAATTCAAAAAAAAGGTACTTTTTTGGTTGAAAAGGCAGTCTCAACAGTGCAATATTAGTATTTAACCGAAATTTAACTAAAAAACTTGAAAAAGACCAAACAAAAGATTTTTACTTGTTGGCCGCTGTATTTGTTTTATTCAGTTATCTCGCAAATATTTTTAATAATATCAAATTGGCTTAGGCTCAAGAATGTCGACTCTTCGAATACAATACATTTCGTTCAAATAAAGACTTTTTTGGGCTTCACTAAGTTTTTGTAAAAGATTTATGCCAATACGCTAAAATTCACATTACTTGAGACTGTCTTTTCAACAAAAAAGTGTTTTTTTCTTGCTATAAATTATTGTGAAGCTTTTGAAGAACAGGGATCCTAAGCTGAATGGGGCCTTTGTTTTTTAAAAGGACGAAACAAAATTAGGGCCCTAGGTATTTAAAAGGTTATATTTAGGTAAAATAGATAATCTTTTATTATATAAAACGTTCATGTTATTATATTTTACGTAAAAAATTTTATTTCGATAGAATAGAGTTAGGTTCAGGTTAGGGGTAGTAGGTCCTTTTTTCTATTAAGGTTAAAATTAGGTTAATTTTTTATGTTAAAAAACGTAATTGAGGTACTTTTTGTAAAAGAGTTAATTGGGGCCTTTTTTCTGCAAAATTTCCCTTATTGTTTTTTGCAGTAAAGTTTTTTCGAAAAGACTTTTATGACCTTATCTAAATTTGATATAGTTTCTGAAACAAAGTTTATAAAACTGATTTATTGAATCGAATTTTTTGAAACTTTGTTGAATTTCATTTTGGTGAAAATTGTACAATTTTAAAGACAAATTTAAGACAATACTTTTGTCTAACAATTTTTAAAGAGCACTACCTGCCCCTGTGTCTATACTTTTTAAAATATTACAGGGCAAAAGAAGTAATTGCCGCCACTTCACGGCCCCCGACTGTATTTCCCAGCATGCTTTGCGACTGAAGAATTTTACTGAGTCAATATAGTTAAAAATTGAATAGTCTTTTATTTCAATTCCGAACCGTTTTAAAACGATTTGGAATTCTCATTCTTAATTGTTTCATTGTCAGTTTTAAGAACAAATTTAGAAAAGTTTTACTTTTAAATA
Source organism: Diplosoma virens (assembly GCA_963680785.1). Taxonomy (NCBI): domain Eukaryota; kingdom Metazoa; phylum Chordata; class Ascidiacea; order Aplousobranchia; family Didemnidae; genus Diplosoma; species Diplosoma virens. The sequence goes on from OY796880.1 coordinate 16,233,322, forward strand.
ATACTGAAGAATAAAAAAGAAATAGTTCCTAGTTTTATAAAAGACCAGAATTGATTAATGATTATGAAAAAGCACCTGCAATAACGACAAAGACATTTCAACCAACTTAATACCGCTAAAAATTTGAGTACAGCATCATTACGTGCTAATCAGTCAATTTGTATCTCTTTCATTTTAATAAAAAAAGGATTTAAATTCATTTCTTGCCCGAAACAAAGTTTTTTAGTTGCCGGTCACAGATTGTTAGTCAGCAACAAAATGTATTTTGTCGCTAAATCAAATCTAAACGTAAACATATCGTGGTGAAAATATAAAATCAATTGTTGAAATTGAGTAAAAAAATTCGTACCAAAAAGAATCTAATTATTTTCTACAGATTTATGGCTATTTTTGGCTATAACAAAGATTATTCCGATTTTATTGTGATATTTACAGTACACATTTTGATACTTTTCGTAAAACAGTTTTCAAGCCTACTTTAAAATCTCTCTTCAAAAATTGTACTTAAACTTTGGAGCTTTTTTGTTTTAAAACACTATTCTCTAGACTTGTTCTTAATTCACAATATTTTCAACCACTACCCAACTGCATTTTATAAATATTAAAGAATTTGTTGAAATTTTGTTGAAACATTAACAAATATTACGATTTAATTTTACTTCTTCTTAGAAGACCCTATTCTAAATCAAAGTTAAAACAAAAATCTCGTTTCACATGACTGCAGACAATGTGATCACTAAATTCAAGAATGAAATTAATGCAAGCTTCAAATAAAATGATAAGTCAGTAAACCTCCAATGCCAATTTTGATGCTGCGTCTTTGTTGTGGATATCCTAAAAATTTGATTGTAATTTTCAAGAATTAAATTTCTTGTTTATTTTGATCATTGGTTTTGTTGATTTAGATATTGAGTTATTCAGATAAAACTTGGCTTCAGCTTGTTCGGATACTTGTACTTCTATTGTTTCAAAAAGTTTTTCTTTCGATTTGACACGAAAATTTTGAACATCAATTCTCAACCAATGAAAAATTTTTAATTAGTTTGTCTGCATAAATTAGTGAAGAGTTTGCTGTTAAATCTGGAAAAAAATTCTTGAAAATTATAAAAGACTTATAAAATGAAAATTATAAAAAAATTAAGCTGGGATTATTTGTAAAAGAAGTGACGTAATGACATAATGGCTTGGAAAGTTGTTTGAGGGGGCTAGGTTTTAATGTCCCATATTTTTTAACTAGCAGTTTGAAGACAGGTAGACTGGTGGTCACAAACCTCCAAGTATAAAAGATCGCTCTTATAAAATTCTAAATTACGAACAATTTTTGAGAAAAATATTAAAGGGAAACGTGATAAATATTACAAAGTTTAAACAGCAGAATCAGCTATTTTGTTAAACTGCGATCCGAACAAATAAGCGACCGAAAAAAGAACGGAAACGAACTGCGTCTGGGAAAAATTATAATATTCATTTTTTGTAAGTGAACTAGTTTAAACGGTAATTATCTGTTTTAATTTTGGTACGGGAGTCAAACGTATTTTTACTTAATACTGGTTTTTCAAGGAGGGCTGCGTCAAAAGCCGACTGCACAAATGGTTCTAGAAGTTACGAGATAATATGGAAAAGTCAATTGTTGTGTCGAATACACTCTGTCGCTGCGGTAATTCGAAAATAAATAAGTTTTCCAGTTTTTGCAACGCCCAGCAAATTTTGTTTGTTGAACGATTTTAAAATTTGCAATCTAAAAGTTAATTGCAACGGTTTTCTCATTTCATATCAATGTGTGTGATAATTAACTAGAGGAGAATTCGATGAAAGAATATATCTCATTTCTGCGTGTATTAAGCCAATTAAACTACGACTAGTAAATATCCGTAATGATTTTTAAGGAGGCTGAAAGTAAACCCATTTATTTCACTAATAAACACAACTTTGTACTAAAATGTATGATTTCTAAAATCAAAAAAATCTTTAATTACTTTGTGCGCAGAAGTGTGTCAAGAGTTCGCGATTCTCATCTTTCCAATAGCGCCCCAAGGCAACACAGTCACTTACGTAATATTGTCGCAACGGTGACGTGCGGTTAGCAAACTGAGTCGGAATCGAACGATTAAGATATCGAACACAGGACCTTCAGCGCGAGGTTCGGGCGTCACAACAATAAATTGAATTTAATGTTTATACATTCTGGCTTATGTATTGCTTTTTCTACCTGATAAATTCGATGCAACGCATACCGGAGTCTAAAAAACTTATCTACAAATGCATATCCATGGCATGAAAACCCTTTCAAAAACTTTGGATTGGTAAGTTGCACGTGGCATCAAATTCTGTAGTTAACAAAGAACCACAAACGACCTTGGCGAATAGGAACGACTCTAGAAAGTTGATGTTTGGCAACCTCATACTTTGCTCGAGTCAATGGTTCTCCTACGAGGTGAAACGTTGAACGTTGACTCGAATTTCTTATTTAATTCTTGTTGCTAAAAATCTTGGAGTTCTGTCCAAACGCTAACGACGGTAGTAATTAAAAAAACTGGCGTAACTGAAAATTAAAAAAAGATCATCAATTTTGCGTTCATTATCGTTTTAAAAGCTGAAGTTTTTTATATTTACGACAAAATGACATTTGTTAAAACGTTATATTGAATAACTTTAAAAAAGCTTTTTTTTGAAGCTCTTTTCTTGTCAAGCAAGAAACATGCTCTGGACGTGTACAAAAATAAATCATATAAAGATAAAAATAACTTGATTTTTTTACATGTAAACTAAGCAGGAAGTTTAAAAAGCTGAACCTCAGCGTGTCAGTGTAAGATTTATTATCCCTAACCTCTGTTGGCGGATTAAATTTTACACACTTTGCCAAGGACTCGGCAAAGCTGCAACAAAACTACGCAAGCGATTGTGCTGCCAAGCCACAGTGTTGCAGACATAAGCACAGATAACTTTGATATGCTATGACCTGTAAAGCAGCACTAAAAAGTTTGAATTTTTTGTTGCCTGAGAAAGGTATCAATATGCGCTCAACGCAATCTCTAAAATCGGACAATTGGATTTTTAATGAAAATACAAACAATTTTTTTATTACAACCGACGGCAAAATTTTAAAAATGCAATTTTACAGCTAATATGCTGGTACATTTTTTATTTTATCTCAATATATTTCCTCCTGACTCGCAGGAAAGCGACGGAGGTGGTAATAGATAGGATAAGCAATTACTCCGACCTGCTTATGGAGATACCAAGATACTGCTGTCCGCTTGAATTTAATAGAGATATGACTAAAATTTAGAACTGCTTGCCAAGACCACCAAGCAGGGGAATGTGCCGGGAAAGTGTCTTTTCGAAAGACACAACAAAATGGCGGGAATAGGTTTTGAACTGAGCCATGTTGATCAAAACCCCGGCGCTCTCACCACTGTACCCCGCTACCGACGCATAAGTTAAATTTATAAGTTTAAAAAGGCGTCGGCACAAAAGTAAAATGATCAATGAATGCTGAAGGTTGACACATTGATTTTATATTATTTTGTTATTAGGAAATTCGGCTGATAAATAAAAAAGCAAATAGCTTCTAATGTAGACCTTTCAGTTGATGGTTTATAATCTCTTTTAAAAATCTTTAATTACATAAAAATTTTTCTTTTGTTTACTGTTTAGTGAGCGTCATAATGAGCTTTCTCTGAGAAATAGAGATCAAATTTAATCGCCTACGGATGATTTTTGGGCGTTTCCATTGGTCTTTGCACAAATAAGCTTTCACTTTTTCAGCAAATAGTGACAGCGGCTTGTTGAAATTAAGCGCAGACGATTTTGTTTTAGCCTGCTCTAATATTGGGAATCTCCGGAAAACAAAGTCCGACGGTTTTGGACGACAAAACGCAATGTCGATTCAGCCCAAAATCTGCCAGAATCTAATCCGGAAAATAGAGGAGCCTGGATATTACAAATTAACTGTGATCCGAGTCCTATTTTGCATCTGATTTGGAGTGTACGGCCTTCTACACGACAAGAAGTTAAACCTTTTACGTTAAATGGTAGTTGTATTTTTTAAACGCAAAGATTCCTTTTAATTTTTGCATCCCAATAGTTTTTTAGCATTTACGAATTAAATATAATGCTTTACTTTTTGTAACTCAACACTGCCATCTACATTTTGACTTCAAGGGTGTTTTTAATTTATTTTTATAGAATACTAAAAACCTTTATTTCTACACAATAAACGGAAAACTATAGCAAAACAAGCATAATAAAACATATCAGTCAGGATTAGATAAAAACACTTACCATCAATGCTGAAAATATTTCCACCGAAAGCAGCAGCTAACAACAAATTATTTTGAAGTATAAAAAATATCAAGTGCAAGTAGTCTACAACATAAAATAAGTTACGGCTAATTAAAATAAAAATTATAAAATAACAACAGCGGAGACATTTCAAAGAAAGAAATATTTAAACTGTTTCGCTCCTTACAATTTAACTAAAATTTGATGAATTACAGTATTGAGTTTGACATTTTCAAGAAATCTAAAATTTAAAGCAATCTCAATATCTTTACGAATATAACTTTCTAAGTCAATAATTAATCAACACTTTTTATAATTGCTTTTTATAATGTCTTTTCTCGGCTTTATTTGATATTTATTGTTCTTGGTTTGTTTTATTCTTTAATAAAAATCGAGAATAAAATAATGAATAAATGACTACATTCAAATAACATACATTTTAGTTTATCTTTTGATTATAAATATGTATGTTTATGGCAATTTACAAATTCAGTAGTTACAAAAAAGTTGCTCAATTAAAAAAAGATTCTTAATATCAATGATTTTGCATATTTGAAAATCAAACTTGAAAATTGTCTTTCTACGAGCTACGTTTGAGAAATAAATAAAAAGAATTTGACAGAAAAGGACAAACCATTTGAGTGACACTTTTCTAATTAGTAGTGAGCAATACTTTGTGTTGTTGGTATGTCAAGAGCCTCTTCCTTTCACCTTAAAGGCCTATTAACCATTGACGGAGTGTGACGAAATGACAGCTAAACAAACTTGGTAGTGGCGATAACGTCATGCCCGTAACAAGCCGGAACCCTGGGGTAATATCAATAAATTTGAAACGAATCAACAAATTATAAATCAGAAGGCCGACAACTATTTTGCATTTATATTAAAAATCAAACTCGGTAAAAACAAAAAACTACTGAAGTTTAAGGTCTTGGAATAACATTCCAGCTTGTATGACACGCCGTCCTTTCTACACAAATTCTCAATTTTAGTTTCAGGTAATCTTTAAGCACACATCCGCGATAATTAAATTGATTAACCATACTACAAAATTAATAGTAATCCTCTGCAATGCAAGCACAGCATACAATTTTAAGTACTCTACGGTAAAAGAATGTTTTAAGTTTTACGGACGCAGGGGGGTGCTTCACTTTTAAAAAGCTTTAACATTATTTCGACTTCAAAACACCATTTCTCTATCAAACATTAAAAATGATTTGAACTTTGAAAACAAAATTTTTCAAAGCATACGGATTTGACATTTATAAATCGACTCCTCGGTCATGGTACTGGTTGCTACACCTGCCTACGGTGCGAGAAGTTTAAGTTTGATAATCACGCCGGCCAAATTTGACACAATGCTCGGCATCGATGCGACTGTACTGAAAAGTGACTGCGATGTTTCGACGCAATGTTATGTGGAGATTTGCATCTCGAACTTATAACTCGTTTCGGCGGCGCATTAAACCTGTCTCAATAAAAGATTTAGTTTGGTTTCATTAGGAAAAGACAGAGGCTGTTTCTAAATGCTTTGCAATAATTTTTTTTTAATGATCGCATTTCATGTTGCTAAAAAAAAATTCATGGAAAGACAGAAGTCAAAGAATCAAGAAAAAAAATGCGCGTGACCATTTGGTTAAAACATCAACATAATAAAGCATTCAATTAACCTCTTACAAAATTGTGATATTTATCATTATTTAGCCATAATCACTCAAAAGCAATTCGCTTCCTTCGCGATAGGGTCTCGTGTTAGCGTCGTTTCTCTGAGTGTCGTCATCAGCACGACGACGTGAGTTCATGTGTTTGTGTGTAAAGATTATAACTTGATAGTATAAATCAATCGGGGAATTCCTGCTTTTCTGCCGCTAAAGAAACTAGGTTTGTGGGATAGGAAAGGCTAAGTATTGTTAATGACATTCTATAAGAACAATCGCTAAGTCATAAACTGATTTTCAATTAAGAAAAAGTATGAGCATAATAAAAACCTTTCATAACGTCACGAAATTCTTTGCTTTTTTGTAAAAGCGAGAGGGGAAGAAACTAATTTTTCAATAAAGAAATTCAAAGGTAAATTTAAAAAAATTAAAATGAAAGATTTCTACATTGTTATGAACATAAAACATTTCTGTTCTTGGTAACAGAACAAAGAAAGATCTATATAAATGACGTTTGTCTCAATAGCAGAGCAAGTTTTAATAAAAATGACTCAGCAGATGAAATTTGCTTTTTGACATGTCAGTAAAAGGTGATTTTTCTTTATCAAATATTTGCCGAGGTCAAATTACGATGGTGGAATCACATGCAAACGCTTGCTTTATTAGTTTGGATAATTACAAGTTTCGATGGAGGAATAGCGATGTTTATCAAGATTTAGTTGTCGTGATGTTATTCAATCGATTTAAGGCACGTTTCTGGATTATAACAAATATGCAAACAAAAGATCAATCAGTTGCGATGGAACCTGCAAGTACAGTGATGACGAAATCTTAAACTGGCTGCAACAAAGCGAAAAAAATAAAATGCCTTTTTGTTTCTGTCAAAAAGTTAAAAAACAAATATGTTTAAATATGAACTTTTACGAGAAAAAATCATCTAGTAAATTTCTGCAACTAACGCTTTTCTTCTTTTATGCTAAGCAACCAAATCGAAAACATTCAATATCACGATTTTTAAACGGATTGCTATTATCTCATAAAGTTTTTAAACGTTTAATTTATTGCTTCCTACAAAGCACCGATCAAACTTTCTCTACAAAATAGCCATAAATCGTTTTCTTCAAAAGTACAAGGCGCACTCTAGATTTCCATGAATTATAAACCTAAATTGAGCGTTTGATATTCCAGCGCCAATCAACCAACGCAAAATAAGTGTCGTCACAAAGCTTTTATCGTTCAGAAAATTTTTCATATCTTTTCTAACTAGGTCCAAAAATACTGGTCATACTGAGTACAGGTTGTGTGTTACTGATTAAAAGTTGAGACTCTTTTGTTTTGACATGTTAAAATAACATGTTTTGTATGATAGCGAAATCAGCAACTAGTTTAATTTGAATATTTAACGGTGATTGAAGACAAGTAATGGGTTTGGGAAAATGCTTTCCTCAAAACTAAAAAGCGTTTCGAAAATGATAATTTATCTTAATTAAACAAGCAACTTTTGCCAAGAAGCTTTATCAGTTAATTGTGTAAACATGTTTTGATCTGGCTAGTCAATTATCTGGCAGGTTATTTACTTTTTTTTTTTTGTACTTCGACCTGTCCTCTATACTGTGGGCCGTTAAATCCTTATACAAACACAATAGATATAAATAAATTACGAAAAAAACTCTACGTCAAAAGTGAAATGTTAAGTAAAAAATGATTGTGATCAAAATAACCAAGCTTTCGTAATTGATTAATGATCTCATTGATAAAATAGTCAATCTTGTTTTAATCTAAGCTATGCCTAAAATTTTATAACAAAGACTGTGATGTTAATTTGACCAAATAGTTCCGCAAGAATTTTTCCTTTAAAAAATTTGCTGCAATATTTAAGAAAAGTATTATTTTTAAAGGTTAACTTAAATATTAGAAACAAAAGAAAGAAAACAAATGTGTTTAAAAAAAATAAAAAAAATAGACTGCTTATTTTTGTATTTGGCGTTTAGCGCAAAATTTAACTACTTTCTTTGTTCAAGTATCTCAGAAAAAATATTTAGTAAGTTTTTGGTGAATAAAGCGCCAATAAAGAATTACAAAGTTTGAATGAAGGTTACAAACTCAAATTTTAAGGTTTGCGCTTTTTTATTCTGAGTTCTATTCCTTGGACTTGCAGGTAAATCCTGGCTGCGTGCTTCTCGTCCTCACTGCTGACATACAAATTAAAATTTAATTTTGCTACTAATCGTCGTTACTAAACAAATTTCAATTAAAAGATAATATTATGCATGATAAAAATACAATGGATTGCACAATCTTTCTAAAATCTAATTATAAACTTAAAAAAGATATATCCACTCGTTTTTACGAAAAATTGAATTTGAAATAATTTTGATTTAAATTAGGGGTGGCCCAACTACGGCCCGCCACAAATTTATGTGTGGCCCGCGAAACCCTCAAGCAAATAACTTTATTCTCTTCACTTTCAATCGTGCTGATCTCTAAAAAAAAGTCGTCACTTTCAATCAATTTCATGTTTATTTAAGTTGTAAATACCATTGCGGCCTTCGATCAAAAACATCTTCGAAATCCGGCCCCCGAGCTAAAAAGTTTGCCAACCCCTAATCTGAATGCGTTACAGTAATTAATCTAAATCATAACATCATCAACATTTTTGTAGCTTCAAACTACCCATTTTATTCAACTGAAAATAAGAAACTTTTCTGTTATGATGAACCTTTACCAAACAGTAATTTATTCGAATAGGTCAGGGGTCGAAAAGCTATGGCTCACCAGCCAGACGTGGCTCTTTTGATAACGGCATCTAGCTCTTTTATTGACAAGCATAAACTAGCGCATATAAAAAAAAGATCTGCGCACACAAGATTTCAAAAGTGAAGTGAAGACCCTTTTTTAAGAGATCATTTCATTTTTAGGACGAAAATCAAGAAATCAGAGCAGATTCAAGATAAAGATCTTTTTTTTTTTAGAGATTACTACATTTTTGAGACGAAAATCGGAAATCATAGTCGATAGTCAATAATATAAGTTTTACTTCGCAAAAAAACAAAGTTTGCTCACGAACAAATTTCTGCCCATACACACACAAAAAAAAAACCTAAAAATTAGAGGAACAATGTATGGCTCTCATAGAAATACATTTAAAGATATGTAGCCTTTATGACTCTTTTACCCAAAAAGGTTTCCGACCCTTAAAATAGGTCATGATGTTATAAGTTTAGAACGGAACGTTTGTGACTTTTTAAAAATTTACAGTTTAGTTCTGGTTTAAAAAATAATTCTTTATAGCTTTGCGTCAATAATCGATGACGATTCTTTTAATTTGAACAACATGTTTTGCCTTGTTATGAATGAAGTTTTCGTTGAAAATTTGTTGAAATGTACGCCTGGCTTCTGCTATAAAATTGTGGTCAAATAAAAGCACAACGTTTGAGCCACCCAAGTAGCTACAAGGATTTTCGTTTGAGAATCTTCCGTAATAATCTAATTAAATCGAGAACGGTAATTTGTGGGTAGTCATTTTTATATCTCGTTGATCGCAAGGGATTTTACACTAAAGAACATCGCCCATATGAGCTTTCACACTGAGTGTCTATTCATTTCCTGATTAGAATGACATTGATGACGATAAAACTTCTGATCTGAGTTTCTTCTCATCTAAAAATCTATAATTTTTAAAACTTAAAACCGTTATTTTCTAAAAAACGTGATCAAGTCTAACTGTGCGTAAGCAAAAATAGTCGCCTCATTTTTGTCAATGAAAATAAAAGCTCGACACAAGATGGCTAACAAACCATAAAACGATTAAATTTATTATCTTTCATCGTACTTGTTTAGCAAGCCGAAATGTATCAAGAATTTGCGGTGCCTATAACCACACACTGCGCCCAGCAACCCGGCCACTTGCATAGTAACTGTCATCGAGGTGGCAATACTGCTTCATATTCGACTCAACAGCGAACGCGTCCTCCCCACCGATATCAAGAACGAAACCAAAAAAGCGAGTCATACAATTACAATCATCGTACCAAATAAGAAGTTTAGCCCGATAGTGGAATTTTAAGATCTCGAAAAGCAGGTCTCGTAATCACCAACAAAGACTATTGTTCAGTAGATTTAATGCCTCCGTTGTCAATCTATTATGTTGTCACAATTTGATTCAGTATCTGAAGAACAATCGACAAAAAACAATGCGCTTTTCCAAAAAATTTGGATTAGAAGATTTAGAAAAAGCAATTTCGCGTTATCTACATTTGAAAACGGTCGGGCAATATTGCACAACATCGCTTTTAAAAAGTGAATCACATTCTCCATTTATCAATACCAATGGCACCACAAAGACTTACATAATAGTAGTACGTTGCGTAACTTGCTTTATCATTCAGTCACAAGCTGAATTCGATGCCCGGAAAACAGTGAAGATTTCTCACTAAACCGCCGGCAATCGTTTCGCAGTAATACATCATTGATGCTCATTCCGACTTTTGTGCCCATTGAAATATATTGTACTAATGCCTTTAATCGAATCATAATGGTTAAAAGCTGCATTAAGATTATAGTAGGCCTTTGCTGCAATTATGCAGTGAGTTAAAGTCTTTCGTCTTTATTGCGACTAAACGGCAAAAAAATCCAAACATTTTTATGTAACGAAACAAATTAACAGCTGATCAAAAGAAAACACAATTTTTTCTGTTTATCAACTTTTAGTTTAAAAGTCTGCGACAAAAATTGGAATTGCAGTTTTCTCGAAGACATTAAATGAGTACTAAGTATTTCAATTTAGCCTGAACTGCGCTTCAATCGTACTTCATAACCCAAACAAACTTTCTGCGTTCGGTTGGTGGATTAGGCTACTGTTAAAATATGACTAATATTGTCTACAAAACAGCTCGACACTGCGCGAAACAACAACAAAATTTTACATAGTTCCTATCTGTTTACGATTGTTCTGTGTTCTTTTTTCTTACAAACAAACCGCTTTCATCTTGCTTTTTTCAGCGTTCAAAAACGAAACGAAACGATAAGCTCTTTTAGTACCTGCTGATGATGCTCAATCAATTGAACACAAATAAATGAACTGGAACAAGATTCTCGCGCGAAAACAGATTCAAATCAACTTCAATCAAGAACCACCGCTTCTTACCGCTTTAATGAATAATCTTTAAAATCATATTAGCTTTGAGACAAATCGAGTGACGTAAGACTTCGTAATGGTCTATTACCCAAAGGTTTAACGCATGATTAATTACTTAAATTTTTAACAACAATACAACCCAGGCCATGAGATAATTATAAAAACATGATCATGAAAATTGGGTCAATATTTTTATTTATAGCAGGTTACTTTGGCAGCTTAAAAGAATTAAGCAATATCGATTTGTTGTTGTAAACTTAATTCTGGCGCCGTATTGACTATTTAATCCGATTGTTATTTAAATTTGTGAAGTTTTTTTTTCGGTTTTGCTTAGCGTGAGCTTTAAAGCCTAGCTTCAAGTAATAATTACATCAAACGTTACCTTAAAAAAAGTGACATAACGCTAATATTGGTCATTAAGTGGTTTTAAAACCTTTTGCATCTCATTTCAACAGCTATTGGAAACTTTTACCGATGTTTCGTTTTTTCGACAAAACCCATTTAAACTTTTATTTGACATTCACGGGTCAATTTTTTAATACATTGCTTCACTTTTTCAAACGAGTAAACTAAAAAATTTTTAACTTCAATTTAGTGCACATATTTCATCACTAAACCTTTTCGTTTATTTGAGCGAAGTGTGACGGACCGGAAAAATTAATCTGAGGGCCATAGTTTGAAGAAGTTTGATTGAAACCAATATTACCTGCTAAATTTGCAGTTACTACAAAGTTATTGCTTCCACTAGCAATCAAATAATGAATTAAGCCAGTATTTTTTCAAAATGAGCCACTTAGTTCCCTAAGAAGAAATTCGTAATCTGAAGGGAGGAATCGGTAAAAATTTAAATAAAATATAAATTGGATCAAAATTATTTATTGACAACAGAAATTTCAACGTCTATTTTGAAAAAAGTTCTTCACTTTACAACAAAAAGGAATTTTCTCAAAATCTTTTTTGTCATTTAATTTTGCGGAATAAGTCTTGCAAAAGAATTCGAGGAAAACTTTGAGAAGCACTGATTTAGGCTCCTTGTTTATTAATGTTTTCGAGGTGGAAATAAAATTTAAAACAATTTAATAGTTTAAATAAATTATTAAATTTTTAAAAATAGTAAATGTTTTCATAAAAATTTATTAATATTAGACTATATATAATATTATTATATAAATTACATATTCTAGAATATTCTATTAATAATTTCAAGCCAGGAATGCCTAAAAGGTTCATCATAAGAAGAAAAATTTAACTTTGCTGTAAGTGTCAACTTCGGTGCTTTGTGATTTCATTTTTTAAACATTCACAATAATCTTCTGACAGTTTAGTTTCTTTAATGAGTTTTTTAGGATCAAAAGAACTGAACACAGGCAAAATTGTTTAAATCAACAACTCATAACACATTTATTATGTTTAAGCATTTTTTCCAGAAAATTCTATTGTAACTTCGCCAAAATCAGTATAAGTCTCAGAACAAAACAAAGCAAAACTTTTTTTTTGTTATTTCACACTTGTTGTATCTTGCGCTTGTTGCTTTTTAAAATTCGCGTTTTCCCACTTCACCGAGCAGCACTTTTAATTCAAGCTTCGCAGAAATAAACATAAGTTAATGGCCCGATAAAACCCGGCAGTGTTGTGGCAACGAAACGATCAGGCAAAGAAACTGATGAAAGGTCATAAATAAGTCAGCACGACAGAGTCGATAACCTGCTGAACACATAAGTCAGCACCAGACTCACTTAATCCATCGAATAGCATGAAAATTTAAAATAACTTAAACAGTTTTTTCATATATAGTATTTAATAATAGTTATAATATGTAATAAACAATAGAAAATATAATTTATAGAGTATATAATAACGCTTTTGTATGCCGCTATATGTGAAAAAAAATTAGTACGGTCTTTTATTAGTTGAAAAATCCAAACAGTTAAAAAATATGGCAGTTTAGAAAAAATTCAAGACTTTCTAAACAAATACTATACGACAAGACGTGTTATCAAATGACATTGTTACAGAGAAATTTATAGAAATTATGAGATTGTAAAAAAGAAATTATGAAGCGTAACAAATTGTTGATGACTTTAGCGCCAGAGAGTAAAGAAAAAAGTATTTGATTGACCATCTACCGCCAAAGTCATTAAATTTATGACATTTCGAGAAAAAGATGTGCATTTGCGGTGCAAGTTTTCCGAAAACGTTGCAGAAACGCTTGCTCTCAAGCTGTCATAGCCATAATCAAAGTGCAAGCGCAAGTTTAATCTAAGAAATAGTTATAAAACTTCTAAGAAACCTTAGTCTATCATAAAATCGCGTCGTTCCAATTGCTTTTGTTTAGAAAATCAGGTCTTTCTAAATACTCGCGTAGCAGTAATCCTATCAATGACTACAACATAATACTGCCTTACATTGAAGAGGAAAACCAAATTCTCCAATCAGATTGTTTTTGAACTTTTTTATGATTTGATTTTTTATCATCACCTAACGCTTGAACCAGGTAAAGGCACATTATTAATTAAAAAGCTCATTGGCGTGCGCGAGATTGTTTTTATCTATTTTGTTTCTGTCAATGATTTTAACAAAATTATGTTTCTCGCTTGATTTTTTATCAAATGATTATTATTTTACATAAATTATAGGTTTTCATGGTTAAGTGAATTGCTAATGCGGAGTTTTATCTTTGACAAGTTTGAACTTAATTGAATTGATTCTGTTATCTTAATGTTATCTCTTTCACTCAAATTTTATAGAATAAATAAAAGCAAAAGTTTTTCGCTGTCGTTACTCAACGGCTTTAAACATTCAAGAAATGTTATATTAATTTCAAATGTCAAAAGAATTTTGTGGCCTCCGATGTTTTCTTTGCTGTGAGAGTCGGATCCAAATAATTGTGGTCGGCAGCGTGGTCGAATGGTTAAAGCGCAGTGCTTATAATCGACATGGTCTCGGTTCACAACCCACTCGCGCCATTCTGTTGTGTCCTTGGGAAAGACACTTTGCGGTACTTTCTCCTGCTTGGTGGTCTTGGCAAGCAGTTCTAAATTACAATCATATCTCTATTAAATTACAAGCGGACAGCAATATCTTGGTATCTCCGGAAGCAGGTCGGGGTAATTGCTTGCCATAAGTATTAGCGCCTCCGTCGCTTTCTTGCGAGTCAGGAGGATAAATATAGAAGTAAAATAATAAAAAAAAATAGTCCTTTGAGTGGTTAAAGTTGCCGATTTCTAGTCTAAACAAAAGATTCGCCTCGGAACACTTTTATAAAAGCTCTTGGTTCTGCTGCAACTTTTACTAACTTTTTATAGAAGAGCTGCGGTTCCGGTTCCGACTTTTAATTTTGGTTCCAAACCCAAAATCTTGTTGGACGAAGTTGTGTAAATACGTCATAATTTTAGCGTAGTGATAAACTATATGTTAAAAATAAACTTATCACTTAGTCTTGATAGTGAAAATGATTTTGAATTCGGCGTTAAATTTCGTCTTATTAAAGCCACCACTGAATACAAGCTACAATACTGTTTCCCCCACTGACACCATCGTAGATATAGAAGTTAGGCCAAGTAAATAGTTTACTGAGTGGAACGATCCCAATAATTGATGAAGAAAATGTGAAGGGCAAAAACAAAACAAAAACGGTCAACTTTTTAAATTATTTAATCAAGTTGAAAATACAGATTGTTGGAAGACAGGAAAAAGCTTTAATGTCTCGATTTAAATTGCAAAGATGTAGCAGCTGCTTCATAATCTGTCTTCAATTAAAACTTTTTCTCAACCAAATTTTAATTTTTTTATAAAAAACTTGAAATTCTTTTTGCAACGCAATGATATTGAACACTTTTTGGTTATTACTGACCAGGGTCTAAAGCCAGTTAAAAAGTTTAAGAATTACTTAGTTATTTCAAGCTTTTCAACACAGGAGAATAAGTCTAATAGTTGTTGAAATATTTTTATTATAATAATTTAATTTATAATCGTTTTTAAGCATAAATTATCCGAGTTACATTTATAAAATTTAAAGATAAATTGGAAGAATTTAATCAAATAACTTGTAAAAATCATAAATTTGAGTTTTTTTGTACAATTCTCAAAAAATTAATAATATTGTTTTAATTATTGTTTTAATTATTAATTAAAATTAATTTGTAAATTCAATAATCTTTATACAGAATAAAAAAAAATTATTTGACAATATTCAATTTAAAATTTAAATGTTAAAGAAAAAGAATTCCATCGAAAAACTTAAAAAACACACTTTTTTCAATCTGTCAAATAATGCTTAACTTCTAAATTGGTGACTGTAAATAAATTGATAAAAATATTTTAACAAGTATTAGAGACACTGAGAACAATGTTCCACCAGCGCAACTGCAAAAGACACCGCTAAACCACAAGGGCATACTACCGCCGCCAGTATGCCCTTGTGGCTTAGCGGTGTCTTTTGCAGTTGCGCTGGTGGAACATTGTTCTCATTGTACTACCTACCCAGCGTTCAGGTCCACAACTGGATGTTTGAGGTGTAAAAACCACAAACAGAAAGTTGTGCCAGCTGTTTAAGTTTTCAACTTTTTCAGCTGGGGTCAACAACAACCTAACGAGTCCTAATAAGGACGAAACAGGTCTGTCGGCACTTGCTTGTTCATTGACTTGACCTTTCTTACTATATATTAGAGACATTGTCGCATGTTAAAATGAAGAACTTGAATTGAGATACATTTTAGAAGCAATCGTTGTTTAATCGTCATCCAAAAAGATTATATCATTAATCGACTGAGTTATTTAACAAAACTACTGGCCTATTATTAGAAACACATTATACATTATACATTAAAAAATTTCTTTCAGTTTAAATATTCTGTTTAAATTAAAAAATGAAATGAAATTTAAAAAAACGCAGGAGAATATATTAATTAAAACTGTATGGAA
This sequence comes from Diplosoma virens, assembly GCA_963680785.1. Classification (NCBI taxonomy): domain Eukaryota; kingdom Metazoa; phylum Chordata; class Ascidiacea; order Aplousobranchia; family Didemnidae; genus Diplosoma; species Diplosoma virens. The sequence goes on from OY796880.1 coordinate 16,249,324, forward strand.
GCTTATTGGTGGTACAGTGCCGATAGCTGATTTAATCGAATCGAAATTACTGAGCAGCTTAAAGCTTGCGGGCGCTGTTATGCGGATAAAATTTTCTGATTTGCTTTCTTTTCTGAAACGACCGTAAAATTATAATTTAATTGCTTTTTTAATACGCCAAGCAAAAAAGTTTATTGAAATCTACTATTCATGTTTTTTCAAAAAAAAAAAAAACCAAACAATAAATTGGTGTTGAAGTTGGATCTTTACAATAAAAACAATAAAAAGGTTTTCTTTCTTTTAAAGGTTTAATATTTGAAGCGTCCTCTATTCATTACCTGACAAACTGAGCAAATAATCTTATGTTTTATAAAAGTAAAGTGAATAGAAGAAATCACTTAAATCGGAGAAAAAATAACCTAGGATTTAAGAAAATTGTATTTTTTTGAGAATAAAACCACTTTTTGATTTTCGATTTAAAGGGAAAACGTTTTTGTTCTAACTTCAAATTGAAGGTTAAAAATTGGTTGTATCCACGAAAAAGTAGGTTACAATAATATGAAAATATTGTAATACATCAAGGGCCACTAAATTATTATTATTTTTTATTATTTTTATCTCTATATTTATCCTCCTGACTCTACAACTACTACAACACTATAACTACAACACTTAAGGCTGATTTGAAAATATCCAGCTCTCAGATCTGGCTCAGGTCTGACAATGTTATTTATTTTGAAAACAATTGATGAATTGTGTTTTTAAGCATTTCTTAATTCAAATTCAAATTCTTTTTTAGTCATAAGCAAAGCATGATTTTAAAAATATACAATTTAAATTTAGTTTATTTATTTTTCTATTTTCTGGCCCAAGCATGTTGCCTAGCACAAAAAAAGGTTTTTTTTTGGCAAAACGGGAAGCTATACTTTTATTTTACGTTTTCAACTTGAATGAATAATTTTAGAACAAAAAAATTTTTTTTTCAAGAATTTTCTTGTAACTAATTATAATGATAACTAAGGTTTTTAATAAAATTAAGAACATTTTTAACAGGGGAAATTTAAATTCAGGCTTTTTGATGAGTGAGATTTTATTTAAAGATTTGTGATGAATGAAAGTTCATTTTAAGATATTTAATAGGCAAGATTTGGTTTATTATTATTACGTTACCACACGTCGCAACTACAAAGATGCATAAAGTAGGCTACCAAGGAGTTAAGATTTGGAACAACATTCCTATCAAAATGCAAAAGCGTTTCCTAATCCATGTAAAACTAAGTTAAAAAAATATTTTATTGACAACTTGCAACTAAAAGTAATTATAAATCGATCACAACACTTCAAAAGTAATTGGTCAAGAGCAATTTGGACCCAAGGAGCCGTTTCGACTCGAAGACCTGAAGGTCACCTTGCAGTCTCCCTGTGTTTATACTGTATATCATAACAAACGATATATCAATACATATACTATTTATTCATTTACTAATTGTTTTATTTTGTTTGTTTTATCTTTTCCGCAAATAAATTGTTTTGATTAATTGATTGATATCAAACTTTACGACGAACGTAACTTCTAACTTCCAGTCCGAACGCGTATCTTCAAAAGTTTTACTTTATCTTTTTTTACTCAAATTACACAGCTGTAGTGATTTAATTTTTCACGTAAATGCCGTTACCTCGTTTTAAAAATGTTTACAATCATAACTACGACATTTGACGACATCAGATACGCGCTGCACTATGGTTTCCAAAAAACAATAACAACACGGATTTCAGCGGAACCAATACTTAAAAAATAATTGTCGTACCAAAATACTTTTCTAATTTACTGTACTGTTCTGATACCGCTTTGATGATTTAATTCTCTTCTCACAAAGTTTTTCAAAAAAAGGAAAAAAAATTACACAACTTAAGTATGAAAAACGAAGAAAAAAAATAATAAAAACTTTTGTTTCCTAACTTACCGCCGCTAAAAAAATTTTTTTAATATTTTATTTGTGAGATAACGTGCCAACAAAAAAGGTGCATTTTTTAAAAGTTTTGATTTGAAAAAGATACACGAAGAATACAAGTAAAATGATTATATTTAATGCTGATGAAAACCAAAAGTATGATAATAAACATTCAACTTAAAGTAGTGAAAGTTAATTAAAAACAAAAGATGACCCTCTTTACATCAAAAAACTAAAAAACACTTTTTATCTTTAAAAGCTAACTAAAAACCGACAAAAAGTTTTTACGAACAATAAAGCTACCTTTTGATGGCGTTTGTTTTTCAATTGGTTTTTAAAAGCTGATAACAATCTTTTGAGTAAAGACAATTAATTTATTTTTAAAATTCAATAAATGTCGAAGATAGGAACGGTTAAATAAAAACTCTCCACTGAAATAAACGAGAGTGAAAAATTTTATTTTGAAATTTTTTAAAAATCTTTAGAAGCAGTTCGACGTTTATTGAAAGATTGTTAGAATGATGGAAGAAACATAGAGAACCGATTTATGTACTGTAGCGACAAAAAAAGAAAAAAAGAGCGACAGATCTCATTGGTTGAACAGATTGACCAATAACAGTAAAGTATTAAAATTTTTCTCGCTCGTAGGTCAAAATTTAAAGCTCAACAAAATTATAAATACATGGTGAAAAAATTGGATCAGTATTTTTATTTACTGCACGTTACCTTTTAACTTTTATTTGACATTCACGGGTCAATTTTTTTAATACATTGCTTTACTTTTTTGAAAGAGTTACGTAAAAAAGTTTTAACTTTAATTTAGTAAACCTATTTCATCACTAAACCCTAGTTTTTTTTTTATTTAAGCGAAGTTTGACGGCCCGAAAAAATTAATCTGAGGGCCATAGTTTGAAGACGCTTGATTGAAACCAATATTACCTGCTAAATTTACATCAACTACAAAGTTATTGCTTCCATTAGCAATCAAATTATAAATTTATGCCAGTGTTTTCTCAAAATAAGCAACTTGGCTTCCTAAGAAGTAATTCGTAATCTGAAGGGAGGAATCATCGTCAAGGAAGGAATTGGGTAAAAATTTAACTAAAATGTAAGTTGGATCAAAATTATTTATTGACAACAAAAATTTGACCGTTTTTTTTGAAAAAAAAAAGAAATATTTTTCAAAATCTTTCTTGTTATTTAATTTTGCGGAATGAGTCTTGCAAGAGAAGAATTCTGGGAAAAATTGGAGAACCACTGATTTAAGCTTCATCAGTTAATTTGCGAAGTGAAAAAGGAAATTAAAAAATGTTAGAAAAGTTGAAACAACTTGTTAAAGTTTTTTAAATAATAAAAATTTTAATAAAAGTTTTAAATAGCTCGTATATAATATTATTATAAAAATTACATATTTTTTATTTCCTCAAATTACATATCTTTCATCTTGCCACACATATTACATATGTCCACTGAATTTTTAACTAAATAATTACATACTGTATTTTGTAATATTATATCAATAATTTCGAGCAAGGATTACCTAAAAGGTTCTATTAATAATATAATAACAACGATTCATAACAAGAAAAATTTAACTTTGCTCTAAAGTATTAATTTCAAAGCTTCGTGATTTCGTTTTTTTAAACAATAACAATAATCTTCTGACAATTAAGTTTCTTTAATGAGTTCTTTTAGGACGGTGGTCAGTAATCTTCGGCTTTGAAATTTAATATTTTTTCTTTTTCTAGGACCAAGGGAAAGAAAAAATTTAAATTTAAGATAAAAGATGATAAAGCAAAGAGATAAAAGGTTGCCGACAGCTGTTTTTGGATCAAAAGAACTGAACACAGGCAAAATCGTTTAAGTCAACAACTTATAACACATTTGTTAAGTTTAAGCATTTTTTCCAGAAAATTTTATTGTTACTTTATCAAAGTCAGTATGAGCTTTCGAACAAAACAAAGCAAGACTTTTTTTTGTCATTTCACATTTGTTATAACTTGCGCTTGTTGCTTTTTAAAATTCGCGTTTTCCCACTTCACCGAGCAGCACTTTTAATTCAAGTTTCGCAGAAATAAACATAAGTTAATGGCCCGATAAAACCCGGTCCTTACATTGAAGAGGAAATACCAAGTTCTCCAATCAGACTGTTTTTAACTTTTTTATGATTTGATTTTTTATCGTTGCGTAACGTTTTAAGCAGATAAAGGCACATTAGCAAACTCATTGTCGTGCGCGAGATTATTTTTATCTATTTTGTTTCTGTCAACGATATTAACAAAATTATGTTTCTCGCTTGATTTTTTATCAAATGATTATTATTTTACATAAATTATAGGTTTTTATGGTTAAGCGAATTACTGATTCGGAGTTTTATTTTTGACAAGTTTGAACTTAATTGAATTGATTCTGTTATCTTAATGTTATCTCTTTCACTCAAATTTTATAGAATAAATAAAAAGCAAAAGTTTTTCGCCGTCGTTACTCGACGGCTTTAAACATTCAAGAAATGTTATATTAATTTCAAATGTCAAAAGAGTTTTGTGGCCTCCGATGTTTTCTTTGCTGTGAGAGTCGGATCCAAATAATCCTTTGAGTGGTTAAAGTTGCCGATCCCTGGTCCAAACGAAAGATTCGCCCCGGAACACTTTTATAAAAACTTTTGGTTCTGCTGCAACTTTTACTATATTTTAAAAAAGAGCTACGGTTTCGGTTTCGACTTTTAATTTTAGTTCCAAACCCAAAATCTTGTTGTGTAAATATGTCATAATTTTAGCGTAGTGATAAACCATATGTTAAAAATAAACTTATCACTCAGTCTTGATAGTGAAAATGATTTTGAATTCGGCGTTAAATTTCGTCTCATTAAAGCCACCACTGAATACAAGCTACAATACTGTTTCCCCCACTGACACCATCGTAGATATAGAAGTTAGGCCTGGTAAATAGTTTACTGAGTAAAACGATCCCAATAATTGATGAAGAAAATGTGAAGGGCAAAAAAAGCAAAAACGGTCAACTTTTTAAACTATTTAATTAAGTTGAAAATAAGATAATCGAAAGACAGGAAAACGCTTCAAAGTCTCGATTTAAATTGCAAAGCTATAGCAGCTGCTTTATAATCTGTCTTCAATTAAATTGTAAAAACACTTTTTATCTTAAAAGCTAACTAAAACCGACAAAAAGTTTTTATTTTAATTTAAACATCAAAAGCTACCATTTGATGGCGTTTGTTTTTCAAATGGTTTTTGAAAACTGAGAACAATTTTTTGTATAAAGACATTTAATTTATTTTTAAAACTTAATAAATGTTGAAGAAAGAAGCAGTTAAATAAAAGCTCTCCACTAAAATAAATAAAAGTCAAAAAGTTTATTTTAAAAATTTTTTTAAAATTTTTAGAAGCTTTTTTTCTTTTTTTTATAAATATAATTTTTATTAATAATTATAAACACACAAAATAAGAAAAAAAAACGATAGTTAAGATTTTTTGGCATTTATTGAAAGATTATTATAATGAAAGAGGAAGCGGAGAGAACTGATTTATATACTGTAGCGGAGAAAAAAGAAAAAAAAGGGGATCATGAGATCTTATTGGTCGAATAGATTTACCAATAACAGTAAAGTATTAAAAATTTTTTCGCTCATTGGTCAAAATTTAGAACTCACCTAAGTTTAAAATAACACGACTCAATAAGGGCTCGTTTCTACCAAAATGGTGGATTGGTGTGTTCTTTGTTTGTTTTATTGTTTTTTTGCTTCGCTTAGCGCTCCCTTAGATTTTAAGCAGGAAAAATCAATAAAAGAAACAAAAAATGCTCCATTCCAAGCTCGCAGTGAAAACGAGCCTTAGTACAATTTGTTTGATAAACATGTTCAATGATTTACTGAACAAATTTACTCAATGTGACATGTACAGTATACTAATGACATAGCCAGGTCGATTATAGGTTCACAGTCGAAAGTAGGCATGAATTACGTGTGAAAATTTATTTATTGGGTCGCATGAATATAAAAAGCAATTAACAACAAAGTTTAAAATTTTACCAAGTGGAAATTACCTACGTACTACGTTATATTTTGACATGACAAAGCAAAATTGTTTCAAAAATGTCAATTATAGAATGTAAAACGAACTTCTATCACAAACGTACATTCTAAATTATCTAAAAGTTTTTTTAAAGAAGATCAGTAGATATTGTAAAGTATGTACGTCCAATATTACTCAGTTTAAGCTAATGGCTTTCAATACAGTCCAAGGAGTTTTTTCGGATACAAACAATTTAAGAGTTTGCTATATTTTTTATCTTATGTAAGCCTTCATACATTTTTTGAAAGAATTTTTAAAAGATTCAAGACAAAAAAAGTCAAGATTTTGACATTCAAAAACAACGTTAGTCTTTGTACACACTTGTAGACAAAAAAAAGGTGAGTATTATGGGCCTCGACTGATTTTCAATAAATATGTAGCCAATGGATTAAAAAGTTTGAAAGCTGTGGCTATAAGTGATTATAATTTAAATCGGTGCCCCTCATCCAAATGTGGAGTACAACCCAGCGTATAATCAGAATTTTAAAGGTTGTACAAATTTTATTGAGTCAACAGAAATATTTAAAAGTGTGGAAACCCTGGTTCGCCTCATTGCACCTTTCCTATTTTGTTGCTTTTTTTTGAGGACAAAACAAATGTTTTCCCTTTGAAAGTGAATGAAGATCAAAAAAAGATTTTAACTTTAAATCGCAGTTTAAAAATTTTTTTTTCAAAAGTAAAATTTTTTCAATTTTTGTTAAATTTCAAAGAAAAAAAGGAAAGTTTGGTTTTCAATTTAAAATAAAGACCTTCTTTGTTCACGGGATAGATGTTGAAAAGATGCTTTTTCATTGGCTGTACAAGCTTTTACGAAAATGAAATAAGGTGTAACCGCCATAAAAAGAAGTAAAAAACTTGATTTAATAAATTCAGATAGATTGAGGACCTGTTTAAGCGCAGCTTTAATAAACCTAATAACAATCAAATCAGTGATGGCTTTAGTGCGGTGCGAACAAAGCGGCCCACCGACCTCCCTTAAAAAACGTTAAAAAATGACTTCCTAAGAAAAATATTGCTCTATTTCTATATAGGAGCAGCATGACGGTAGTCCCCACTGTCTGCATTTTGGGACGAAACGAAAGCAGGCATAATGTATTTGATCGATAATAATGATCTTTTTTTAGAGATTGCTCTAATTTTGGTACAGAAATTAAGATGTTGGTCATCAATTGAAAGTGAAGACCTTAAGATCACTTTATTTTTGGCGCACTAAAAAGTGGCTCCCTATTTTTCTTGCACCGAGCTTCCTCTTTTGTAAGACCATCACTAAATCAAATCATACCAAAAAGGAACTAAATATAGTTAAAGAACAAAAATTGATTTGTCTATCTAGATATTTTTTAGAAGGTCTCTAACAGTTTTTATGCGTGGGAATTTTTAATTCTTTTTGTAGGCGCTAGGCTTTTTTACATAATTGCTGTTATTCAATATAGTCAAGTTTTGTCATAAAATAGATTTACGTCAGCGTTTGTTAAACTTTTTAGCTCCAATACATCTTGTTTTGCTTTTGTAATCTAAATCTTTAGATTACAATCCAATTGTGGAGCAAAACAGCATCTTTTGTTCCATTTATCCCATAAAAGTAAAGTAAAGACTAAAAAAAAACCTCTTCAAATTTATTGCCAAAATATGTTTTTTTTAAAAGAAAAGAATGGACTGAACAGTTCTTTAGAAAACTTTTGAAAAAATACATTTGGACATTTCTTCGATTGACTTGCATTAAAAAAATAATTTAGCCATTAATTTAAAGAAAATTCTAATTTTCTCATTCTTTTCAGAGGAAAAAATCTGCCAAAATCCGGACGTCTGTTTGGAGCTTCGACTTTTACACCTTATACTGTTTATTGTTATGGATATCGTTCCTACTTTGGTCTCAGTAGATTTGCCTGATAATAAAAACATTTCCTGCATATATCAAAAAATTAAGTTGAACTATAACAATCTACAAGGTCGAAATATTGTTGAAGGCAAGAAAATATTTTGTGACTTAAATATATGCTTTCAGAAACAATTGAAATCGTCTACATAAAAGTTTGTTTTTTTATTCTGAAAGTAACAGCTTATTTTATTTCTGGCTCAACTTATAATTGCTTAATTAATTGCCTCGATTTTTTTCAAAATATCTAGCTATAGCCTAATTATTTTGTATTGTGCTGTGAGTGGACAAGTTCAATTTATCTTTTTTATTAATAATTAAAGACGAATTCAAGCCTTCGACATGCTTCTTGTAAGAAAATAAAAAGCTTTCTTACTTATGCATCTACAGTATTTCAACGAAATTTTGATAGCTTGATTTTATCTGATGCTTTGTTTTGCAATTACGATTAAATTATTGATTAATCTGCTTGATATTGTGGCATTATTTATAAACTATTTTTACGAGCTGCCTAGAATTTACAAGTCATTCAACATAAATAACAGTCGAGTCATCAAGTTTAAAACAAATTTACTAATAATTCACGTTTTTTCGTCAACATTATTTGTAGCGGCTTGCAAGTTACATAACAAAATTTTTTGACTTAGATTTCCAACTTTCGAAAAGTAGAAACGTTTTCTTTTTATCTTTTTTATGTTAACGATAATAATTCCAATTTTTCTGTGATAAAAGTAATGCCAACTTTCAAATGTTTATTTAACCATTTACTTTGCTTTTCTTAAGACTTGCTAATAAATTATCGGAAAAAATAATTCTTTAATAGGACAATATTTTTGTATATTATTCCAAATATGTATTTTGTTCTATTATTATTTTCTTGTCTACAACATGAAATAAGTTGTGTCAAAGCCATTCTATTTTTGATTTCTTTTTACTCTCCTTCCTTATAAGTGCAAGAATAGAAATAGAAAAGATTTGCGCCTTCTACGAATTCCTAGTCAATTTATTGAAAATCATCGCGATGTTGGTCACCTTGTCGTTCGCGTTCCATCAAGCCGACTATCATCGCGGGAGCTGGACCATGAAGTAATTGCCCTTGCACTATAATGCAAAAATGGACACACCACTAAAGATTAAGGCTAACAGACTATTATTCTTATTGCGAAAAATCGCTATTGTTTTCGTTTTCCATTTTTATCTTAACTTTTGAGCTAAATCTAACATCTGCATCAAACCTCGCCGAAATTTTAAACGCAGCGTTAATTACTGCTTACGTAGAAACATTAGCTTGTTTTTGTTTACGATATTTAAGATAACTCGAAACTGACAATAGTGGTTCTTCTTTCCTGACAGCTTTTAAATGCTTTGATGGTGAAAAGTTCATTCACCCAATTAAAAATTTTTAGGCTTTTGTAACCCATATGATGAGCATATATATAACGAAGCAGCAAAATGCAATTTCACCTTACCACTGCTAAGTGTAAACTCGTTAACACTTTGAACCCAATCAAATAATGTTTAAAACGTTCCCATGTGCACGCAATAGCCACATGAAAGTCATGAATAGACAAAATTAATTTCAAGTGGCACGAAAACGTGCTTCGTCTACAGTAGTAAGCAAAATCGTGATGCGTTTGCATTTGACGCCAGACACCAATAAACGACGAGAAATAACAAGCAAGAATACGAGCATAATAATCACAACTGTCTCCCGAAAACTATTTTTATCTTTATTTAACTTACGGACTTGCAGGAAAACGTCGCAGACGCCATACTTACGGAAGTCGACTTACCCGACCTGCTTTCAGATATGCCAAGATATTGCTGTCTGGTTAAAACTTTTATTATTTTTTTACTTTTTAATTTGAGTTATAACTGAGATTAGAACCGCTTGCTAAGATCGCCAATCAAAAACAATATGGTAAAGTGTCTTTCCGAAGGACACAACAGAATAACGCAAGTAGGTTTTGACCACCATCGTATAGATCGCGCGGACTCTCATTACGACGTTCTTTCCAACTGACACTTTGATTTCGTCATAAAACACCTAATTTTTCAAGAAAAATTGTTACATCAAAAATTTAAAAAGTTTTATTTTAAGACTATGCAATGTAATCTTTATTTAGTACAATGTACAATCGCGCAAATATAACGAAATTTTTCGTTCGTAAAATGAACTTGATTTCTATGAAAAAACACTGAAAATAATTTATCGCATCCTACCAAATTGCTTATAATCGTACATCGTAATTTTATTTCCGATTCCCTGCATGTTTTTCTCAATTAACTCCCTGAAAGTGAAAAAGTTTTCGTTTTCTTCTTCGATGCGTCTTTCCTCCTCGTACATATCCTCAAGCATCTCTTTGCTGACAGCCAGAGCGGGAACAGGAAGCAACATCGCCACATTGCGCAACGTCGGATAAACTTCAACAAACTGCGCTTTACCTCCGAGCTCGACGATTATTTGGCGTGATTTGAACGGCGTCACGTAATGGTCAATGGCGCCTTTTCCGCCGCCCATCACAGCCTGGATCGGATGCCTTGTCACTGGGTGATACGGAGCTTCCAAGCGCCATTTTGCAAAAATTGGCTTTTTTCGAATGAAACGATTGACTCTCGTCAAGACGACGTTGAAATGTGGGGGGGCAAACCAACCTCCTTTCAAAGCGACTATTCCGTATTCACCGTATTTGAATTGAGCTTTTTCTCCAAGGCACGGGCCCCTCGTTAAGGCAGCTTTACGACGACGATCAACTGGAGGAGTATCCGGACCTTTGGGCATCGGCTTCAAAATTCTCTCGGATTCCGGAATATCTATGTCATCGTAACGAGCAGGAGGAACACAGTCCTCGGCGGTCCATCGCCGACCAGCCGATTGAAGTATTGCGCAAGAACAAGGTGGGCATAAACACGATTTTAAAGGTTTACCAAAACAGTTTGTAACGGCCCTTTGGGCAAGCATCTAGAAGGGGATAATAATGAGTTAAATACAATGGAAACCTTTAATTACTGAGAAAATGCTTGAAACAGAAAAAACTAATTGGCTTACACTTTAATAGGGCTAGCTAATTGAATGCATATATGTTTTTTAACCCGTTAAGTGCGGAATTAAATTTTCATTATCCGAGTTACATTGCGTAATTAATTTCGCATCTCGCTGTTTTTCTCGTCTCGATCGATTATAATTGCTGCTTGTGCGAGAATATAGCAAGAGCGAGAAGCGAAATAATCCGCGCTGTGAAAAGCTGCAACGATCAAGGCGTATGTATATCCGTCATGCGCACTGAGAGAGCGTTTGGCCTTGACGTATATACTCGTCATGCGCACTCAACGGGTTGAATGATAAAAAAATCCGTAAAATTTTAGCTATTTTAAATCAATTAACAGGTTGCAAGTTACGAAGTTGCTAATATGAAGTCATCGAAAAATTCCTTTACATCACCATTACTAATCAAAAATTCTGAATAAAGTTTATTACAGTCAACAAAACGTTGATTTCAACAATTTTAGCATAACTAAAGTTATTCTATATTTAATTAACGAGTTGCAAACTTGCTGGTATGAAGTCATCAAAAAATTCTTTTACAGTACATAACCATTACTAATTAAAATTCTGAATAAAGTTTATTATAGTCAACAAAAGGTTACTTTAAACGATTTAACATGATTAAAGTTATTCTATATTTTATCATTACTTTCCAGAAAATCATGTAGCTGTAAGGTACATTCTAAAACTTTTTCCAAAAAAAACATGCTTCTTCATAATGTATTATTTTACTATATAATTTATAGCTGGCATAGTTCTAGAATTTGTAATATATATGTACATTGCTTTGTTTTACAAAGAATGAAGTTTTGCAGCTGCTCCAAATGCCAGGTTTTTGATGTCAGAATTACTATCTTATGAGGCAGAGGAAAATTTCTGGCACACAATTTCAAAGTTCTATGAAGCCTTCTCTATTGGAAATAACCTAATTCACATATATGCAGTGGTTCAACTAGATGAAAATAAAGGAGCCTGCCAATTTATCAATGACTCCAGTTTTTTCTCATTTTGATTGTACAGGCTTTGTGCAATCAGTGTAATGTCAAAATCATTGCATTTTACATAAAAACTAGAAAAACCAGCATTTGTTGAGTGGAGATGTGCTTATTCTTATTTTGAATTAATTACTGCAGATGCTTGCTAATGCAATATAACTCTTAAAAATTGCATTAAGAAATTTGTTTATGTAATCTGCTCTAATAAGGTCTTTAAGAATAACAATTAAAAGTAGCTGTTAAAAAAGGTTCAAACGTTTTAAAAGAAGAGTAGAAAAAGGCCAAACATACTGCATTCCTTAGTAAAGGTAAATGTAGAAAGTTTAAGCATAAAAAAGCTTTAGAAAGAAAATTAAACGCTAATACAGCCTAACAGATATTTTACAGCTCATTACTGAAAAAATTTACATCTTGTTTTGTTATGTTAGCCTTTCAGAGTTCAATTAATTTATAGACATTTTTATCTTTAGTCATGATGTCCCATCTAGTAAGAATACAAAAAACATCATCTTATTTTCAACAATCAAACTCAACTAGGCCTTTAAACAAAGCAAGCTTTTGTAATATTGATCTTACAGAAAATTGTCCTAGTGCATCTCAACAATTACCAATGAACAGTTCTCCCAGTGCTTCTCATTTGCAAATCTAAAATATTTTGCATGCTATGGCAAGAAGAAATACTACAGATTTGCCAGCAAATCAGCTTCCATCAAACTTTAATATTTGATATTGGTATATTAAAATTAGACTTATTTCACTACATAGTTCAAATCAGAACTGCTCTAAAAATCATTGATATACACACAAAAATATATCATGGATATACAAGTGAAAATATGAGTTTTCTAAATACTTGAGAAAAGTCATAAAGAAAAAAAATCATTCATTCTTTCATTCATTTTATTCTCAATCATTATTGAACAGTTTAACACAAAAATTATAAATATTAAAAAGATTAAGGAAAGGAAGAAGCAGAACAACATCTGACATTAAAACATGCATAAGATAATCAGAAAGTGAAAAGTATAAAACAGTAAAAAGCATGGCCACAAGATTTTAATCAGATAAAAATATAAGAAATGAGAAAAAAGAATATATAACAATAATAATATCAAACAAATTGAGAGAATAACCAGTGCATGACTAGTCTGTATAATGATGATGGGTGGCACAGCTAGCCAAGTTTATCTTTTTATTGAGATTGATTAAGTGAATTTAAGTGTTTGCCATGCAGTGCAGTGAAGAATGGAATCTTTTGCAAGTATTGTGTACTGTTCACACTAAAATCTGTTGGTGGGTCATCTTTGGCCTGCATGTAGAAAAAGCATTTTCTGGAGCACAGTGCTATGCAAATGGAAGGCAATATCTATACAAGCATGCAAAAAAAGAATATCATTTGACTGCAGTAATTAAATGTGAACAGTTTCTCAACAGTCTAAGCATGGGTACAGTCTTTGACTGTATGAATAGTGCCACTCAACAACTTTTCAAGTAAAAAAAGAATATTTAAAAAGATTTGACATGGTTGTGCACTTGTTGGGGAAGCAAAATATTGGTTTTCACAAACATCATTATAGTGGATTGCTTTCATTACTACTGGATTCTACATCAAAACAAAATGAAGGCAACCTCAAAGCCATTCTTAATCCACTGATAACAGGAGATTCAAAGATTGCTACTGCACAATAGTCATCATTTTCTTAAGGCATGGATGAAAGGACTTGGCATGACAACAAACCAGCTCCCTAGTTGGGTCCTTGTTTATATGTATTTGTAATTGGATAAATGTAGTAAAAATCTTAATTTGATACTGCAAAACATCAGTTAAACAAACATTTTAAGTTAAACTGTACTGCCAGTAAAGGACAATAAGTAAATGAGTAACATTTTCAAAAGGACTTAAATGTAAGCTTTAAAGCAAAGCAATCATGTGTCTAACGGCTCTAGCACATAAAAGTGCAATTCCTAGGACACAAAAAGAACACTTTAATAAGCCAATAAAATAAAATCTAATAGCTTGAAACTTACTAACAAATATCAAATATAAATTAATTAACTTTGACCTGGCAGCATAATGATCTAAATTTATTATATTTGTACAGGTGTGGTCACAAAACAATTGTGGTGTTTATGAAAAAACATGTCACAACAATTTTTTCTGATTAGATATTTGGAGAAATAGTTTTGGTTGACAGTGATATTATTTGAATGTTAAAAAATTGGATCTTTTCAAGAAGTCACAGTAAGCAATTTTTATTTGTGAAACTAAACCAGTAAGTAGATGGTTACTACTGCTTCTTAAAAAGATTGTTTTGCTCTTGGTTTCTTTTTTATTCTATCTTGGTGATGTAGGGGGATTACGGGTTAGTTTCACCAAAAAAATTACTTATGGTGACTTCTTGAATAGACTCACAAAATCTTAATATGCCTAAAACTATGGCAAAAAATCACTCAATACTTGCTAAAGTATAAAGCAATTAACTAGTGAATTAACAAAATATACAATACCACAAAAAAATTTTTAATTAAATGAGTAGAAATCAATATTCCTACTACATCTTATTCATCGAAAAGTATTTTAAAATAAAAATTTCATAGTAAGTAAATTTTAATAAATAAAATCAAGACTTTAGGAAAGTATTCTCCAAATATTTATTACATCAGATTAAAATTGAACTGTCAAAAATAAATTTATAACATACAGTTTGAATGCAAAAGAAATAAGTAAAATTAAATGATAAACTTATTATGAAAATTGTTTTGAATTTAGCATTTCTTTTTCAGTTTACTTATCATCATTGCACCATCTCTTTCATAAAGCTATGATTGATAAACTTTTTATAATTTACGTCTTAAGATTCTTAGATACAATTTCGGGGTCTTTTTTTAAGAAATCACCATAAGTAACATTTTTGTGAAACTAACCAGGAATTTCACCTAAAGCGCCAAGATAGAATAAAAAAGAAATTAAGAGGAAAGTATCTCTTCAAGAAGCGATAGTAATCACAGGAGGGATCTGGCTTAGTTTTACTAACAAAAATTGCTTGAAAAGACCCCAATTTTGTAAACCAAGAATCTAATGAAACAATTAAATAAGGAAAAAAGCAAGCAGTATAGATTGCATTTAGTCCAAGAATTTATTGATTCTAATCTAATATGAACTTTGTTCTAATTAAAACAGCATAAAACCAGTTTTAACATAATTGTAAACACATTTTGAATGTATCATACCCACTTCAAAGACTGGCCATATTTATATTTTTTTAAAATATTTTATTTTATTTTTTCTAATCCAATCCTGATCCTAAAGCCTATATCTAAATCCCAATCCCAGCAAAACTTGTAAGGTATGTCTATATATATAATTCAATCCATATTTTAAAATTTAATGATTGAAAGCGAGGGTTAGCGAGTCCTGCAGATCTAGAGCCTCTTTACGTATCTATATGAACAAGATCCGAATCGTATCTTAGTAAACAAAAGGTTCTTGCCAAAGCCAATATAGCTTAACAAAAGGTTACTAATTATTTACTAATGGCTGCAGTTGCCAGAGCTAGATACAAAATAATAAAGACGTTTCTTTAAAAATAAAACAAAACGTTACAATCGTCCCGGACTCGATCAATAACATAACAACAAACTTGACTGCCTTCTACTCACTTCACTAAACAGAAATTACAAGGATTATAATAGAGCAAAATCACATAGCAATGAGCAAAGCAAAATAAGATCAGGCAACCCTTGACACGATCATTAGCTAGCAAAGAAATCGCGCGATGGGTGCGTGAATAATAATACCAAAATTGCTTTAAAACCCATGGCGAGCGCTAGCTACTAGAGTTTGGGATTTCCCGGTTCTGAAAAAAAAATCCGGGATTCGGGTAGTGTCTGAAAAAAACCGGGATTTATATACACAAACAACAAAACCTAAATGCGTTCTGTTGTAATTTACACTGGGCGCATAATTTTGCAATAGAATCATATGCACAAAAAATAAATGAATGATAAAAAGACAAATGTACGAAAATTTAACAATAAAAACCCAGAAGTGAAAGAATAACGAAAGTATGTATATGAAAAGAAGAAATCAAATACAGAATACTTTTAATTGTAACTTACACTAACCCTTAAAAAAGCAAAAGCAGCAACTGTTATGCTTTATTTATTTTTTATATAATGACTGCGTAAAAAACACAGTGCATTGACAGATTTGTCACTTAATCGTGAGCGTAGTTTTGTGATAAACAATCCAGCAGCAGAAAAAGCTCTTTCTGCTTCGACTGACGTTGGTGGAATGCTCAATAAAGCTTTGAACAACTGCTCCGATTTGCCTGGCCTTTTTTCAGTAGCTTCTAATAGTTTTATTACCTACTTAATTAGGGTTTGAAGTTGGCTGACTCGGGGTCGATCATCAACAATTGTCTTCAACTGCTAGGTGGGAGTGGAGTTAGTGGAATGCTCAATGTGGGTCTGAAGTCTTTTGAAAAAACTTTCATCTTTCTGATTGTTGCTAGCCAGCTCTATTACTTTATTCTCATCTTGACTTTTTGCTTTATTGCTGTCACTTTTCAAAACAAACGGCAAAATAAAGTGGTAGCAGTTTTTACAAAACCTTCTTCGCTGTTACTACAAGACGGTATTTCATCAGCATAATGTTCATTATAAATCGATGAATTTGGATTTTGAAGATAACGTAACAAATTAACCACTTCATGTTGTCGTCGTTGTTGTACACGGTTTTTTACGACACAAAGTAAATCTTCCGCGAAGCTCGACTTCCTCTTCTCCAACTCCACAAATAAAAATTGAAAAACCCCTTTTGCAGTCAAAAGCGTTGCATCTTTACGACACAAAGCTTCGACTGCAAGTTTTATTGGTTCAAGAGCGCACTTTAGCTCATTAAGAAACAAAAATTCAGTTGTAGATATGCCATGTTCAATCGACAAATCGAGTAAAGCCTTTATTATGCACTTTTTAAGACATATAAGCCTTTCAACCATTTCATACATGGAACTCCAGCGAGTTTTGCAATCTAGGACAAGTGACAACCTCTTGTTTTATTCCAACAACACATATTTTTGCAAGACTTCGTTTTTCATGGGACTTTTCCGAAATATTTTCACTACTTTCCGCACCTTCTTGAATACATTTTCTATTTCTAGATTGAAAACTGGTACTTCGTTTGATGCTATTGTAAGGGTCACGATGCCAAAACCTTCTTCATACATTTCTTCGTCTTGATCGTCGTCGTAATCTTCACCTGCAATATGAGTTACACTTCTGTTTTTGTATAACGCATCATATACAGCCAGGTGCACACCATATGCGTAGCAGAGTTGGTGATCAAGTTGAGAAATTTTACCAAGTTTTTTTCATTACTGAGGCGCCATCAGAAACAATGCTGACAATAGATGTCTGCTTGTTTGTAATTCCAAAATGAGCCAACTGTTTTTCCAATAACTAAAAAATTTTTTCAGCACCGCATGAATCACGCATTCTTATTAGGCCCAAGTTTATTACATGGTTTTGGCAATGAATGTTGATGTTCATGTATCTTCGGCAACAAACTGAAGTATACTCGTACACAGTCACACTGAAACGGAAATCGCCTTTAAGTTTCATTTCAATTTTAGTTTTTATTTGTTTTTGAACGTCGCCGTATTCACGGTGTATTAAGTTCATAATATCAGAGTCCCAAGATGGAAGACGTAAGCCTTTGGCACTAAGTGACTCACGAATAAACTTACTTTTGCCAATAGAATGTATAGAAAAATCATCCACAGCTGCCAGTTGAGAGGCAATAACTTGCAAACTTTCTTTCTTAACACTTACAAACGGTAAGATCGATTTCTGCCGAACTTTTACTTTCTTAGAACAATGTTGATCTTTGCTTTCTAAGCTATTAAAGTTATGCTTGCTTTTCAGGTGACGAAAAAGACCACTAGTTGATCCACCTTTACACGATATATTTTATGAACAATGTATGCACTTAGCTTTGTCATCATTATAATCTTGAGTGAAATGTTTCCAAACTTTAGACTGATTAACGCGCTCCATAACTAATACATTGCATCTGAATTTTAACTATTTACTCGAGAGCAATGACAGCACTAAACTGACTCAAACATGTTTATTTCATAATCAACAGGAAACAGCTAAAAAAATGGGATAAGAAGCATTGTGTCGTCACAATCGGAACAGACAAAATGATTTTGCTTTAGATACATCACACGGATGTCGTAGTGATATTACGTACAAAAGCTTACAAAACCGGGAATTTTTAGTCATAAAAAACCGGGAAACGGGAAACCTAAAATGTCGCAAAACCCCGGGAATTCCCGAAACCGGGATCCCGGTTCCCAAACCCTACTAGCTATCTTAAAGCGTGGTCTAACTTCTGTAGTTACTATTTTAGCTTTGTGATTAAGGCGTGGTCTAATTTCCACGAAACATTATTCTTGGTTTAGAAAGGATTGAATAGCATCTTTGAAGCACAACTAATAGGCTACTTTTAATTTTTAACTAGTTTCAACTTCCAAATTTTCAATTTAACATTAAATAGATACTTTATATACATTTTTTTTAGTAACTTAACGTCAAAATAGTATATCTGAAACCTGCTTAAACTATGTGTATAAAAAGCGAAACCATAATATATTTGCATCTAAGTACTACTGTCAAACAAGTTTCCTAAGTAAACTGCGACTTATCTCAAAATCTTTTTTAATTTCAACTTTTACAACATTCTAAATGAGGCAAAAGAGTTACTGTTGCAATTTTGCAAACTATATTTAAATTAGGCAGTGGCTAGGTCTGGACTAGTAAGCCTACTGTGCTATAAAATTTTTAAAATCCAAGGTTTCAAAGAGTGATTTTCAGAAGTTAATGAGCTTAAAATGCACAAGATGAAAACAATAAGTTATAGCAAAAGAAAAGAACCCGCTGTATAGTTTAACTTGCAAAAATGACTAGTCTGCGTAACGCTAGAAACCAAACTTCACCCTAAAATCTAACAGAAAGTCTAGATCATGTTTATCTTTCTAACTCGCGGAAAAACATCGGAAACATTATACTGAGGGCAACCGTGAAACGATTACCCGAATTTGCTTCTATGTTGTTAAAATTTGCCATTAAATCATAGCACTTTTAACCAATCGACCACGTTGATGACTGCTTTCTTGACAGTTTTTTTCCCATCACGGTTTCGGCTATTTTTTCCCACATGGTTTTATCAGTTTATATTGAGGATTTTTTTTGCAATTGTAAGAGATGGAAATTGCAAGAAGTTTTATATTGGTTTTATTAAACTTCTATCTGAATCAAGTTTTGTACTTTGGGGAAAGCTTATTGTGTGTCTCTTAAAAAAAGTGTGCACTTTTAGCAAGTATTTTGCGTGATAAGAAATGCAATATTAATTTTGAGAGTTTCATAACCAATAATTAGAAATAACTTGGAAACAAATCACACATTGAGTTTTTTTTTAATAGTTTATATAAATGTAACCCCATTCCGGTACTCATTATACCTTATGAGCAGGGATGGGGTGATTACATGAAAAATGTAATTGATTACGATTGTGATTACTTAGCCATTTTTCAATTACGATTACTCTAAATTTGAAAGTACTTGATTACAATTATAATTACTTACCTATTCTGCAATTACGATTTTGATTGCTTAAAATGATTATGTGTTTTTCGAATACTACAATAAAAATTCTGAAATGCATTGGTAGAATAGTCTTTTTTTAATCAGTATCACGATTAGCAATTAAAGGGTTTATAACATTTTATATACATAAAATTAAAAAATTGTTTATCTGAAACTGAAGGCGACAACAATCTTTCTTCTTCGTTTAGGGAAAATGGACGGGAGATGGATGGTCCACTAAATAGCCAAACATGTTTCTGTCAGCCAGACTACCAGACTCTTGTCAAAATCTGAGGAAGCATGAGCTCTATTTGGAGAGTGATAAATATAGGCAAGATGTTATTAGGTGCTTTGCTGTCTACTCCTTTGCGCCACATTTGCAGGCCACCGTAGAAGCCATACCCCATTTGTACATTTTTGAGCGGAATAGACCAACGCCAGTTTTAAAGCGGTTAAACTTGGTCCGCGCAAGTCTGGGAAAGCTAAATCTCGGAGGCATTGGATTGACATCTTTAACAAATCGATGTAGTCTAAAGGTGCTTTCTCGTCACTTTATGCTCCATCCATATTTCGTGCTACACTAGTGCCTTACGGGGTGGGGTCGTTCAGAAGTTCCAGTGCAGCAGACACAAATGAATGTCTTGATTTAAGTTACCGCAGCTGTCTACGAAGTGGAGACCAGGATCAGTGATGGCCTTACAAAAAGGGGAGCCTGGTGCAAGAAACGTAAGGGGGGTTCACGATTTAGTGTACTAAGAAAAGGTGGCTGAAGCCATTTTTAGTAGATGAAAGCTAAGTCATCTCTGAAAAAAAAAAGGTTTTCAATTTGGGGGGACTATTGGGTGATCTAAAGCATGGAGAGGCACTATATACTGCCTCAAGACATTGTGATCTCTAAAAAAAAGTCTGTACTTCCACATTTCCACTAGCACAAGTGATAACAACTAAGGAGCAGTTTTTTTTTCAAAATTTTTTTGACGTGCATCGACGTCTTGGTGCAATTATAAAGAAGCAGAGCAATTTCTTGTGTAGGGGGGGTCACTTTTTGATGTATTTTAGATAAGGCCTGGTGCGGTCGCTCCGTTTGCATACTATTGAAGCCATCACTGACCCGGAGCCTTTTATTCAGGAGGTGTTCTGGCTTCTGAGCGCGGTGAGCCAAAGACAGTACGGGTTTTTGCGGAGATGTTCAGTTGGTTGGATGCCTGCTAAGATAAAAAAATTGTCCGTTAGTGTGGCAATGGTTATGGCCCTGGGACCCCAGCACAAGGGGACCCCGTATTGCTACATTTTATTGTAAAATATTGTCGTTAAAAGCTCAAGTAAATTTTTTATTATTAAATGTCACACTTTATCAATAATTTCAACTTGTATTTAACCATCTAATTTATTAATATTTGCAGTATTTCTTAATATATTTGAAGTTGCAATTGTGACGTAGTCATGACGTAATTGGTACGCTACCCCCACTCAAGTCTGTTTAGTAATATAAGTTTAAGCTATAATGATCATATGGCATCATATTTATCCGCTTTATTTTACCTTGTAATTGTTAATAAGTTTTGGTTTATGAAGTACGTAGTCATACATAATGTCACGTCATGGTTTCGAGATATTTCTACAATTTTCCATCATAGTCCAGTAACTTAATAGTACAGTAGGCGCCGCTTTATAAGTCCACCTCGGGACCGAACCTTTTTGAGCTTATTAAGCGGCTGGGCTTGTAAAGTGGATTGTCCTTTTTTGTCATTCTAGAACATATAAATGACTGAGCACATTACTGTACCTGCACACAACAGGCAAGTTTATTGTTGTACAGTGTATGTAACAAATTTATTAACAATTTATTAGCTAAGCAGGTAATCCAGTTACAGTAACACATTTACAAAAACGCATCCAGCATCATTTGCTTTAGTGGAGTTTGGCGAAGTGGACTTCAAACATTGCCGTCAAATGCCTCAAATGTCTGCATTTGCTCGAAGCCCCTACGTTCCAGCCCAATTCGAAAATGGTGCAGGATGTACCTCATCTCTGCAGTGGATGGTGTAGTGTTTGTGAATAATTATTATTATAAATTGAAATATAATTGACAACACTGTATATATTGTTATGTAATTGTTTTAGTTTAAAAGAATACACGTTTGCAGGAGAACGCGTGCACAGGTCTGTTGGACTATGTTAGGTTTAATCCGTTAAGATAGCCAGCAGACACTACAGATGGTGTTGGTTCTTCTGCTGCAGCTTCATCGTTTTCGGCTTCTTCAAGCTCCGCAACCTCAGGACCACTAGCAAAACCATTTGCAACAATTTCTTGCATGAGTTCTGTCTCCTCTTCCAGTGTCAGTTCAACATGCACTGGCACATCGTTTTCTATGTCAAGCCACTTTTCAAATTGTTCTTTTGCAACGCCTTCAGGAACCGGAGTGAGTGTTGTTGTCGATATACGTGTTATTTCGCCCTTAAACTTTTAATTTGTCACCTATTTTTTATGTTGGCAACACGGTGGCGTAATTCTTCTTTGTCTTAACTGAATTAAGCACATGGCGAGGTGCTAGCTGAGATATGCTTGTGTTCTTTATGTATCAATTCTAATCTATTAATTTGAAAGATAATACCGATGTTTTATTTGCTAAATTAACTTTGTATTTTAATATTATATTGTACTTGTTTCAGACTGTGAAGTATTAGTCTAAAACCGCCCGACCAGTTACGATAACATTATTAAATTACAATATTGATATAAACTGTGTCGGGTAACCTCTTCTGTGCGAGAGAAGTTTAGCTGGCTCCATACCCTCACAGTCGGTGTTCAAATAGGATCAGAGAGAGAGAGAGAGAGAAAGATCTAGCGAGTTTCTGTGTCTCTTATATCTTTCGATTGTCTGTCTGTGTGACAAATTGTCTCTCTCCATTTTCAAGTGTCTCGAACTCCAGCTCCTGTTTCTCTGGAGTAGAAAAAAAGTTAGCTTTCCTTCAACAATTGCGAATTATTTCCTTTGCTACTTTATTCCAGCTACCAGCGAGGATGTGTAGTGCAACTAAAACTGAAAGCCTTTTTGCAATTGTGTTCGCGTTTATGCTGCTGTCGTTGCATCCATCTTTGATGGCATCAATAATTGTGGCTCGTATTTCGTGGCCACAACATGCTTTGAGTGTGCGTATAATGCTCGTATCACAAGGCTGAACTAGCAAGGTGTTGCTCCGAGGCAGCTTCACGACTTCAATGCATTTAAGTTCTTCCATATCACCATGAGCAGAACAGTCGTCTACCAATAATGCGATTTTTCGTTGCTGAAAACATAGGCTTTTATCCCACTTACGCAGCCAATCAGACCAGATGCCATTGGTCATTCAAGCTTTTTTAGAAAAACTGTAATCAGCGGGAAACGCCCGTACATTCTTGAAGCATCGTGGTTTCTGAGACGTCCCAATAACGAGCAGACCAACCTTATCACCGATTATGTTGCAACATACTGACAGTGTTAGCCTAACTTTTGCAACCTTTGAACCACGAGCCAGTTTGCGAAAATATTTCGTCACATATGTAGAATCCGGTAGAGCTCGAAAATAAAATGCTGTCTCGTCTGCGTTATAGACGTCAGCAGGCGCATACTTTTTCAACAACTCTTGCACGTTCTCGCTGATCCACATGGCAGCACCTTCTTCATCTGGTTCACCTGCTTCGCCGTAAAGTTTTGTATAACGTAGATCATGCCTATTCTTCCAGAGGTTAAACCAACCATCTGAGCTTTTAAATTGGTCATGACAGAGTTGTTTGGCACTCTCTTCAGCCTTCTGCATCAGTACCGGCCCATTTATTGGAACCTTGCGAGATTGAGCAAAATGGAACCATTTCCACAACCCATCTTCCACTTCTCGGTCTTTGCCATGGCGCTGTCTCTTCCGTTCATTGCTACCTTCCTTGCCCGATGCTTCTGTTTGGAGAGCTGTTTCTTCGCGCAGTAGATTTCGCAGACAACCACGAGAAATGTTTAGTTGTTCAGCTGCAACACGTTGACTGCACTTTGGCAGTGTTTGGTACTTTTTTTAGCAGCTCATGCTTCTTAAAGCATAGTTATATTTTTGCGCACCCTCTTGCCCATTTTCGAATTTCCGTTTGGCTGTTGATAGTTGCTAAATTTCTAACACAATAACGAAAGAATAAAGTTTTAGCAATTTTTCATTTTTGCCACAGTTAGATCACAATACGATTATAGACGAAATGAAAAACAATCGAGCTTGTGACACAGCAGTGCATCGGAGACTTAGTTTGCCGCCCAGATCGAGGGTGTGAAGAAACAATACGTTGCTTGGCTGTATTTAACAGGAAATACAGTACAGTATACCGTACTAAAACCATCATGCCCCATATGGTCGTGCTCATATTATGCGAAATCGTTCTGGAAATGGGCTTATAAAGTGGAGTATTTTACTACAGGAACAAATGAAGTAAATCGGGACCGGGGCTGAATTGGGCTTTATAAGCGGCTGGGCTTATTAACCGTGGGCTTATAAAGCGGCGCCTACTGATATCACATATTACACATCTTTTTAACTTGGTGCTTTGTGACGTAACAGTAACTGTATGGCTGGCTTGCATCGTCGTAAACTAATTAATTAAAAAAATATAGTATCTTCTCTTCCCAAATATAGTGTGGCATACTCTTCCCAAACTGTTATTATCTCTTTGTGAGCGCAGATTACTAAATTTTTCCAAAATGTATTTCTTATTTTATGCAATAATATTGAAATTTTGTTTCATTTTCCAGTAGAGACCACAAGCACAAAACAATATTAACTGATTTACAAAAGGGATCCACAAGTTTCAGGCAAATTGTTATTTTAAATTATCATTATGGCAATTTAAATAATTGTTTTGACTAAATTACATTTCTTAAAGTTTGACTTTATTTTAACCGAACAGTTTTTGGTCGGTTATAAAAATTTTTACTACAGAATTTTAATTAAAATGTTGCGGAAACGGAAATTTGCATTAGTTTAGAAAAAAATAAATATATTTTTTCTTCATCAACAGGGATGCTGAAAACTGGGGTGATATTGGTAATTGCTCCGTGCTCTTTTCAAAAAAGAAGGGTGCAGATAGGTAATTATGAAAGCATTGGATTAGATTAGCTCTACAATCGAAGAAATTTAACCAAAATATCAAATCGATTGAAGGTGAAAGCTTTTTTCTAAAATTAAATTTAGGACGTAAGAAGGAATTTTAGACACTTATTGGAAGTAAAGACCTTTTTTGATCATTATTAAATATTTGCGCTGAAAACGGCCGAGGTTCAAAGCGGCAACTCTGTAACATAGAACAAAATCATGATTCGTTGCACGTCAATAAAATTTTGGGAAGATTGAATTTCCCCCAAACTTTTATTCAGCAGGTACAGCTATGAACCTTAACTACAAACAATAAAAAAGTGTTTTTTTAAAATTTGCCACCCCTCGCCGAAAAATTGTCTCGCAACCATGGTCAACAGTAAGATAGAAATCTCAGTTTATTTTGTAATGTCAAACTTCATTCGCGATAATTTTAGTTTTATAAAGATATGGTTAATTTTCTGTTTTAGAATAATCTTAATTTTAATTTTTATTATGACATGATATTTTCATAGCAAATAATAATCGCATAGTCGGCAAGGCTTCCGCTTAACTTACTTAACTTATTCACAAGCCGCTTCAGAATTGTTCTAAATATTCTGTGCAAGATAATTATGACGTAATTCGCTTTTTGACGCGACTCTCCTATTGGTCGTTTTCTCTATAGCGCATGCATGACCGAGTGTGAACTTTGCTGTGGCGGATAGTTGAAGGTTCGAGCATAATATAGCGAATGCTACTGTAATGGAGCGTCACGTGACCCTATTCTACAGGGTGATCCGAAAGTAACTCCCTATTCTAGAATAACTATAATTTATTCGAATGCTGTAATATGTTTCTCAATTTTTGTGAGTATGTTACTTAATGTGTGGCAATTAAATCTATGCTCTTGTTTTCTTTTCTCGTGAAGATCCTCGTGGTTCTAGTGAAAAAATGCAGAATCGACCCAAGATAACGGTATGACGTGGAATGACTTAAGACAGGATTGTGGGTCCCTTTATCCTTCATGATACCGTGAACGCCGAAAGGTACCTCACTATGCCGAGAGACAAAGTTTGGCCAATTATCAGTGCTTGGGACAATATTGAAGATTTAATTTTCATGCAAGATGGAGCTCCTCCACACTTTGCTATTGTTGTTCGGTAATGGCTGAATGTCCAATTTCCTGGAAAATGGATGGGTTGTCGTGGTTCGCACGAATGGACAGCCAGAAGTCCTGACTTAACACCCTGCGACTTTTTCTTTGGGGTTGGTTGAAAGAACAAGTCTACTCAACCAAACCAAGAAATTTGGAAGAACTTGAAGGGAGAATACGTGAAGTCATGACTTCCATCCCGCAAGAGTTTCTTATGAAATCAGTTGATGCGGTTCGTGCTGGACTTGAGAAGCTGGTGGCAAATGATGGTGCCCATATTGAATTTTAAATAACAGTCTATGCAATATACTTTCTTCTCATATTCATTAATTGGAGAAATTGCACTTCAAAAATAAATTATAGTTATTTTAGAATAGGGATTACTTTCGGATAAGCAAAGCGAAGTGAAGTCAAATCAATCTGATTTGAGATTCAATTCCAGTGTTGGTCCGAGCGCAGAGTTTCCAATGGGTAGATTCGAGGGCAGTGGGCCCAGCCGTTATAGCGTGTTGATTAACAAGTGTTAGAATTGTTTTGCACCAGTGTTTTCGGAGATTAAGTCTACAGCTATAGAATTATTTTGTGCGTCGAACGAATTTGAGTGGTAGCGCTGAAATCGCTTTGCAGTTTGGCAGAGCGTAGGAAAGAATTTTCGTTGATTGTGAGTTTGTGATTTTTGTAATACATTCTTTCTAGTTAGAGACAGTGGCCTCTGTCTGTTTGCGGAGAGGACTTTTCAAACTAATTAATTCGAACTTAGTTGAAGCCAATTGTATAAAAAAGCTTCAGTCTTGCAGCAAACTACTTCTTGAGCCGGAATAAATAAAAAAAATAGACAAAGCTTTACTTCATCGCATGTATTTGGGCTACCTTGTTCAACTGGTCCTCTAGGATTCCAAAGTAAAATCTGTAACACGTACATTAGTGATCCACGATTAAAAACACCACTAAAATGTGTTCTTTTGCATAAAGTAATTTTTAAAAAACTTCAATTCATATATTCAGAAAAAAAACTCATAAAGCCTATGCATTAGCCCTATAGCAAATATATTTTTGATGTTGCCTAAGTGTTTTTAAAACAAGTAGGGGAGACCGGGTCTGGTTGACACAAATTTCAAACTTTATAATCTAGCGCAGTGGTTTTAAACCTTTTTGTAGGAGCGGAACCCCCATAAAACATTCCAGAGGCTCGAGGAACCCCTGTGCAATAATTTAATTGTCTTGTGCAACAAACATCATTTGATTAATTGAAATGCATCCAACGTCAAACAGCTGGTGGTTAACTTTATTGATCGCTGCGGCAAAAAAGAGTAATAAAGAAGCAAAGCATAGTGATTAGTGAAGAAACCAACCGACCCCGAGCGTACGCGCATCCACCAACAGCGGTAAACAAGCCCGAGAACATTTTAATTTAAAAGACACAAGCAGTCAATCGTACAATTGCAATACAAAGTTTCAAACCAAATTAACTAGTTAAGAAAATTCAAACTGTTCACGTTTAAAAACTTAAAACAGGACGCAAATTAAAATTTTTCAATTACAATCTAATTTTTTAT
This sequence comes from Diplosoma virens, assembly GCA_963680785.1. Lineage (NCBI taxonomy): Eukaryota > Metazoa > Chordata > Ascidiacea > Aplousobranchia > Didemnidae > Diplosoma > Diplosoma virens. The sequence continues at coordinate 16,276,710 of OY796880.1, forward strand.
TGACTAAAGGGAAAGATTTGCCGTCGTTTCTATTACTTACACTTGATTTTCAATTTATAAACCAACTTTCTACAAATAACCTTTTATTGTACTCAGTTTCAACTTTTAACATAATTGTTTTCCCAATCTATCTTGTAGTGCGTAATCATTGAGTGCTCACGAAGCGCTGATTGATCCGGTCTTTCATAGTTAATATAACGTTGATGTTCCGTTAACCTAGATTTTATGCTTCGTTTCGATTGGCCAATTGATCAAAAATCGCTGTATTTTTAAACAATATGCATATAATAATAAACTAGACTCGGAGTTTGAATGTAAACTTGCGGAACCTTTGGACTGTACTGGCGGAACCCTGGTTGAAAACCACTGATCTAGCGAATAGTTAGTCGATTTTCAAAAATTTTTTTGTTTTTTTCTTTAGTTAAAGTCTTCAGCTATAACTTTAGAGTATTTTTTTGGTTTTTCAGCAACAATAAACATGTTTTTGGACAGTTTTAAAACAGTCAATTAAAGTGTGACAACCTGGACAAATCCGTCCCGGTTGTCACAAGCATTGGGGTAAAATGTCACAGCTATTTGTGAACCGACACACACTCAGTTGCTTTAAATTTTGCTAGACGCCAAGATTAAACGAACAATTTATTGATATAAAACAATACGAAAATATTATATACATGTCAGATGACAATTAGATAAAATCAGAGCTACACTAGCTGTGTTTGAGGAAGGATAAGTAACCAAATAGGCATGCAATCTGCACATTTAGTTGCACAATAATAAAAAAATCAAATATTTTTACGCTCATCTTGAACAAGTTACACCAATGTATTAATTTCTCTTTGGTTCTTCATCGGCATCGCAGTTATGACACACATAAGTTTGAGAAAAAGAAATGCATTTTTCATGTGCCCAATTTTTGCATTAAAAACACTGCACCCAAATCTCTTTTGACTTGCTATTGGAATAGGAGTCCATACATACCAGGCAATACCATTCTTGTTTAGCAAGGGTAGTTGGTTTTCTCTTCTCTTTTTGTCTTGTGGGCGAACTATTTTTATAAAACAAATTGTATTGTACATTCTTAGGTAATCGCACCTTTTTGCTGGACTTTGCCTGTGCGATTGCTGTTTTAACTGGGGTGTCAGTCAGGATTTCTGACTTTCGTTTTCGCGACCTTTTTCTTTTCTTATTGCTGCGCGGTTGAGCTTTTGGAAACGGACAAACTTGAACTGGCGATATACTTTCTGATCTACTAAACAACGGACTGCTCAGCGCTTCCAATCTTTGCTTGGAAGGATTTACAGCTGCATCTGATGATGTAGAAGGTTGCTGTTCTATATTAGCAGCAGTGCTATTTGCAATCTCGTTATTTCCAAAGAGCTGATCTTTTAATAAGTTTTCCGGAGTCTTGTTGGAAGTCGTTCCTGCTTCTCCAGCTGCTGGCAATAAAATGTCATGGTCAGTTACATATCCTGGCAAAAAGTCCGAGTCAGAAAATATTTGGCTGTTAAAGGGATATATCTCGGTCGATTTAAAGCCTGCTTGAATATTTGATGGCGTTACAGCATTTGTATATGCAATTGCAACCAAAGCTGGCAAATCATAGATGGTCATTCCTTTACCGGGGTTATTAAGGTGCCACTCATCAGCCACTGTATTATAATTTTTTATTTAAATGGTCCGTATATAGATCGATCCAACGGTTGCAAACGATGAGTACAGTGCGGCGGAAATGAAAGCATTACAATGCCATTTTCTTTAGCGAAGTCTAATCCTTTAATGCATTTGTGCGATTCGTGATTATCTAGTAAAAGAAGGCAAGATTTTTCGTGGGTGCAGCGAACATGCTCAACAAAGTGCTTTAAAAAGTTCAAAAAGTGCTCTTCTGTCATCCATCCAGATGGATTTGCATCTCCTTTGCTTCCAGGTGGCGCTCCATTAAGGAAATGCCTTTGAAATTTTACTCGGGGGAAAATAAAGTAAGGAGGAATAGAACTTCCACTAGCTGATATGGTGCCTACTACAGTAAAAAGTGTACCTCGCTCAACCGATGTTATAGCGCCTATTTGTTTCTTTCCACGTCTTACAATAATTCTATCAGGCTTAAGTACAGTAGTTACGCCTGTTTCGTCCATGTTCCAAATGTCCAGTGGCTGAAAGTTATGCCTATTTAAAACTAATTTCAAATTTTGAAAAAAAGAATTAACATTATTTTTGTTAAAGCTACTTGCCCTAGCTAAATTTGTACTTTCTGGAGTGCGGAGTGACAATTGGCGGTGTCTTTTTAGAAAAGATGTAAGCCAATCAGGACCAGCTTGTTGTTTATTATACCAACTTTTTGGTATTTCTATACTGTTAGCTTCAGCAAATCTGTAAGCAAGTTTTCGGCATTTCTTTGGTGGTAATTCAAAGTAAATATCCGACGTTTTTACTATTCGACAATTATTATTTCTTGTGCATCTGTAAACACTTGCCTGTTTCTGGTGTACCCCACAGTTGTTGTTGGAAATGAATCTTCTCCATTAATTTCTTCGTCAGAAAATTTTTTTATATAACGTGAAAGTGTTTTGTAATTGATACCAAAACTCTCAGCAGTTTTTCGAATACTCTCTCCGGTACTTTTAATGTGTCGAACTGCTCTCAACATTTCATCAGGTTTAGCTATGCCTATGCCTCGAATACTCTCTCCGGTACTTTTAATGTGTCGAACTGCTCTCAACATTTCCTTCTATAACTACGCGGCATTATTATAATTACTCTACATATATATAAACTTTCCTAAACAGTAAAATGAAAACATGATATTCTCACTAGAAATTTAAAATATTTTTACAATTATCGGTTTTGTGCGTGTTAAATTTTGGAGTTACTCTTGGTTGGCCTATATCTCAAAAGCAAACCAGCAAGACCAATCATTTATTTTTGGACAACACATCATTTGATGTCTCAAATCTCCCAAGATGTAAATTTGCTTTAACGTTTCTCAATCAAGCAAACACTATTTTTATAACAAAGACGGAGCGCAAGAATTTAACAATTTTTTTGCTGCCAACGTTAAAAAGTGGGGATTTCAAAGTAGGCTTACACTTATTGTAATAAATCGGTCTCTAATTTCTGCTTTTAATCTTTACATAAATAAATAAAACAGCTGTTAGGCACATTAGGCTTATATAAATTTAACATTTCAACATAACGTGATGAGCTACATTTTTAAAAACACACCAAAACAAGGTAATTAAACAGTTTGTTTAGCATGGGGTTGGTTGTCACAGTGTGACAACCTTCACTAATTTTTTTGTGACAACCTGTACAGACCTGCCATCTTGAATTCGACTAAACCTAATTCAAAAACTATACTATCAGCTAAATAAAGACTTGTTTTACAAAAGTGCCAATGCTTTTACGCCTCCAACGACATATCGATGTTGATAATACGTCTATCCTAGTTGCTTCTATCCTTTCTTGATTAAAAACAAAAAAATTTTGAATTTTTAGCAAAAAGTAGTATTTTAAACTTTTATTCAAACTGTGCTTATTCAATCGAAGTCAAAGTACATCTGGAAAACAAAGAGGTAAAGACATTAAAGTGATTATTGCACAAGGTTGCACTAGTGTTTATTGCACAAGTGATTATTGCACGAGGTGATTTAACATTAAAGTGATTATTGCACAAGGTTGCGAAATACTCAAAAAACTGAATGTAACAACCAGGACAGAGGACAACCAGACCCGGTCTCCCTACGCATAAAGAAACACCTTTTTATTTTCGCTTACAAGAGAATAACATTGTACTTTGTGATTGTAACATTGTAGTTACAAGAGGATATGCCGGCAGCGTGGTCGAGTGGTCTTAAGCCGCATTTTAATGGCAAAGGTCGCAATCAAAATCGCAATCAAAATGGCAATCAAAACGGTCGCGGTTTAAAAACTTTTACGAGCGCCATTCTGTCGAGTCTTTGGAAAAAACATTCTACGACATTTTCCTCTGCTTGGTTTTTTTTTTTGCAATTAAGCAGCTTTATTTTTAAGCCATATCTTAATAAATTGAAAAACCAAAATAAAAACATAAAAATTATCTTCGGAGGCAGGGCGGGGCAATCGCTTGACAATTGTCCTAAGCAAAACGCCCCTCCAACGTTTTTAGTGAGGGAAAATGATTATAGAAATAGATATGATAAGATAAAATTTTGACTTTATTTTGTCCTATAGAACTTTGTAAAAAGACTTCTGAGCAACTGAAGCAAACAATGTGTAAATTCAATGGTCTAACAAGGCCCTAAAAAAATTTGACTTTATTGGCTTTAACGGTGTCTAAATGTCATTTTTACGCAATGTCGTTACCTTTAGAGTGGCGCAACAGATAAACCGTTTAAAGTTTAAACGGTTTATCTATTTATGCCTTCTCGTCCATTTTGTTGCTTCTTAATTTTTTTGTTTTGCTTTCTATTATTTAAAATCACGCAGGTTTTTTTCTATTTTTAGGGCGAAACTGAAATAATGGATACTGATGCTAATTCGAAATAAAAATTTAAACACCTTTGATTGCACGTGTTGAAATGCACGGTTCTTTTATAACCGGTTTGTGCCAAGAGTTTTTCGCATTATTCTGCAATTTATCGGAAAATTATTGTAAGCTGATAATCGACAGTTTTTTTTTGCAACAAGGAAAGCGTCATATAGACGGCAAGCGTGATTGACCATTCAGTTCAGCTCCAACACTTTTTTCTTGTTATTTCCTAGAAAAAATAATTTGTGACACTTTCCTCTGCTTGACAGTCATAGCAAGTAGCTCTAAATTTCAGTCATTTTTGCAAATAAAATTTCAATCCGACACAATATCTTGGCATTTGAAAGCAGGTGGGGTTAATTGTTTGAGAGTTGCGGTGAGCTTAACACTTCTTTGGTTAACCAGCGAGTCAAGAGAATAAACAAAGGTATTGATAATAAAATGTCAAGAAAATAGAGTGTAGAAGGCTGCAATCTTATACTATTTCCTCTCGTTTATGATTAATTAGTTTAACGCAGTTGATAATAAATTACGTGACTCCTTAATAAAATATCTACTGTAACCATTAATATATTGAATACTCATCTAGTCTTTTACGTATGTTACTTTTTCTTTATTTCTTCAATTTCGATTTATCACGAGGTCATTTTATCATTGCTTTGCTTTGGTGTATTTTCAAATTTATCAATATTAAATTTTTTTAAATTCTTATTTATTATAATTACAAATTTATAAAAATTTCAATCTGGCGTCGAAGCAATTATTTCGCCAAAGTTTGAAATTGTCTCTCCGCTGTGATATAATTGGATGTTTTCGTTTACGTTTTACTTCTATTTATTTTAGTTTTACATAAACAGTAAGAATTTATCTAATCAGGAGTTCTTTCAAGATGGTATCTTTAAGCTTTTTTTGATTTTTTCGTATAGGGCAAAACCAAACTGTTACTAATGAAACTTCACAGTCAAAATAGTTCTTTGGTTCTGGGTTTTAGTTACTAATGTTGCTATTTTATTCACATATAATTTTAGTTCAATAAAATTCTCCAAATATTGCTCTCAATATTTGACCATTAAAACTAATTTTTTCTAAAAATTTTATGGATTATTGTTTGTAGCCTTTTCTAGCCTACTTAAAATAGCCAAGCAGAGAAACAGACAAAGCAAGGATGTTCAACAAATAAGAGTAACCAAGAGTAAAACTGGCGAGATTCTGATGGAAGAAGAGAAAGTGAAACAGAGATCGAAGGAGTATTTCGACAACTGACTCAACCTTAAAAACCCTAAAGAAAGAAGAGAAACGAGAACAGAAGGGAGAGAAAGGGACGTAGAAGATATCTCTGGAGAAGAAGTTAGGACTGGGTTGAGAAAGATGAAGAAGGGAAAGGCTCAAGGACCTGATGATATACCAGTGGAAGCATGGATTGGTCTAGGCAATAAAAATGTGGAGTTTTTAGTGAACTTTTTCAACAGAATCTTGCGAGAGAGGATGCCAAATGAATGGAGGAAGAGCGTACTTGTACCTTTGTACAAAGGTAAAGGAGACATCAAGGAATGTGGAAACTCTCGGGGAATCAAGTTGATGAGCCACACTATAAAATTGTGGGAGAGGATAATAGAAGCAAGGATAACGAAGGAGGTGACAATCACTGAGCAACAATTTGGGTTTATGCCAGGAAGGAGTACCACCGACGCAATCTTTTTCTAAGGATGCTGTTGGAAAAGTGGAATGAAGAGCAGAAGGCAGTGCACTGTGCCTTTATTGACCTGGAGAAAGCATACGACTGGGTACCCAGAGAGGAACTGTGGGAATGCTTGCGGTTAGCTGAAACATAGAGTATTAAATAAAGATTATCCAGAATATGTATGACGGAGCGACAACAACTGTGAGAAGTGCAGCAGGGTTGACTAAAGAATTTAAGGTAGGTGTTGGACTCCACCAAGGTTCAGCACTCAGCCCATTTCTTTTTGCCATCATCACAGACAGGCTGACGGAGGACATCAGGAAGGACGCACCATGGGATATGCTGTTTGCAGATGACATAGTTCTGTGTAGACAAAATCATAGGGAGCTAGAAGAGGATCTGGAAATTTGGGGAAATGCACTGGAGAGAAGAGGCTGAAAGTGAGTCGGAACAAGACCGAATATTTGAGGGTTGGAGGTGGGGATGATGGAGAAGAGTTGAAGCTGCAAGGAGAAAAGGTAAAGAGAGCAAAAAACTTCAAATACCTGGGTTCAACAGTTAGTAATGATGAAAGATGTGAAGAAGAAGTAAGGAGAAGGATCTAAGCAGGATAGATGAGTTGGAGGAAGGTGTCTGGAGTTCTGTGCGACAGAAAGTTATCAGCAAAGGTTAAGGGTAAAATGTACAAGAGTGCTGTTAGATTAACCATACTTTATGGAATGGAAACGGTGGCAGTAACGGAAACAGATGGGAAAAATGGAAGTTGCAGAGTTGAAAATGGTGAGATGGGCATTGGGAGTGACAAGAAAGGACAAGATAAGAAACGAATACGTGAGAGGGACTGCGAAAATTGCAATGCTGGGAGACAAGCTTCGGAATGTAAGATAACGTTGAATGGACACGTAAAAAGGAGAAAAGAAGACTACGTGGGGAAAAGGATGATGGAGATGACGGTGCCAGGAAGAAGGAAAAGAGGAAGGCCTAGGAGAAGGTGGATGGATTTGGTGAGAGAAGACATGGAAAGGGTTGGAGCTAGGGAAGGAGACGAAGTAGACCGAGTGAAATGGAGATTTTCGCTTGTAATTGTTCTTAAAAATTGATGCAATACAGTGGAAAACAGCAACGCGTTAATTCTAGAATCGTCAAAAGCGAATGCTTTTTTTAAACAGTATTTTTTCATTCATTGAATATATTCAATGGTAAATAATTTTAATGTTGTTTTTTCAATTATATCAGTAATAGAAGTCAAGTAAAAATTATTAAAGAGCTTATGTTTCCCAGTCCGTTTGATGTCGTATTCTGCTTGTTATGCACCATTCTATATTACAAAATTGCTTTTTTTATAGCTAGAACAAAGAGGTCAAGTGATATATTTTTTATTAGCTTGTATAGCAGAATAAGTGTAAGAGAATAATTTTGTGACCTGTTGCTTAAAATATCATATTAGTTTTGTAAATTTTTTTTTATATTAAATCTAAGATTGCACTCTCAAAGAATTTTTATTATGTTTTGCTTCTTTAACAACTAAATATACAGGGTGGCCCAAAAGTAGGTATATAGTTATTAAAAGTAGGGTTTAGATTCAAAAGTACTGTAGGTTTGTAGTTCTCATGTAGCACTTTTAAACTTCTAGAATGCTAGTTATATCTTAGACAAAAACTGTTTAATCTCTTAAGTGCTCAAAATGTCCTCCGCCAACATTACAACATTTTTCACACCTGTCCAAAACATTCTGACACACAGTGCGACACAAATTTCGATTTTCATCAATTTCTCTAAATGCGTCATGAATGTAATCTTTTAATTCATTTACTGTTTTGGGATTCTTCTCATACACCTTGTTCTTTACGACACCCCAAAAAAAGAAATCCATTGGTGTCAGGTCAGGTGAGCGTGGTGGCTATTCAATGCTACCTCTTCTTCCGAACCAACGCTGTGGAAAGACTTCGTTAAGGTAATCTTTTACTCTTAACGCATAATGTGGAGGTGCTCCATTTTGCTGAAAGAAAAGTTCATTGAAGTTAGGTTTGGTTTGGACTTGTGGCACTACCACTTCACGAAAAATTTCCAAATAAAGTGCACTGCAGGTAACTTTAAACCATATAAAAAATAGTTTAATAACTGTATACCTACTTTTGGGCCACTCTGTATAATATTTAAGATCAAATGTAAAGTTTTAAGTTTATATAATGCTACATTTTTGAAAATTATAAATTACAAGGCCTTTAAACGTGCCGTATTATAATGTCTATAAAATAATTAAACAATTAAAACAATAGAAGCAATGGATAGCTTATAAATTGAATCTTCATACAAATCACATCATTTTAGAAATCCAATTAATTTAACAAAGATTTTAATATTTTATTAATTGAATTAAATTTTGTCAGATACCGTAATAGAACTACTGACATAAAAAAAATTTTTACAAATCTCGATTTGGACAAAAATATGCTTCTACAAAATTTTACACTACCCTTTTTTAAAACGTCAGTTAAAATAAAAAGTGTATTTGTAAGTGTATTTGTATTACTTCTATTTAATAAACGATAATTTTTTAATATTCTTCCTAGGTTGTCACATCAGATTAATATCTTCTGTTTGTCTTAATTAATCGAATCTTCCTCAGTCAATCTACCAGTCGCTGAGCCATTTTTCATTGTGTCCATAAACCGTCACTGGGGTGTTTCTATCCCCATTTTTTTTTTAAGACCATTTTTACTCATCGATTGAGAAAGGATAAAGTGCGTGTTTTCTTTGTGCTTGTCCAAACCCTAGGTAAATGAGGAAAGTTCGGTATCAAACAAACTCGATATTATATGAGTCCAGATAAAAAAATACAATCATTGTTAAAAATACTAAACAGCGAAACTCTAAGAACACTTTTATTGCTTTTAAATCAAAAAAATTAAAAAGTTGTTGCAAAAGAAGTGAAAACCTTTATGGCAAAGCATATCAAGTTGCATTAACAAAAGGTTCATAACTATAGGCTACTTACTGTTTGACAGAACTATAAATAGCATGTTGTGATTTGACCTAGATTCAAACCGTTCTAGCGCTTGCCTTGTTCATACGTTTATTATTTTGGCTATTTATTTTTGTCGTTGTCTTCTTTTCTACGTACTGTACTGCCTTGCGCGAACTTTGTTAACTTTAAATGATATTTTGGTTTTGTTTAATCGATTTTGTTAGCTGCTTTATTTTCAAACGTTTTGTTTTATTTGAATTACTATTGTTGATTTCTTTTCAAATATTTGTCATGATTTTGTAAATAAAAGCCTAATTTATGGTTTATTTTTATTACATTGTATATGCCCACTTTTTTAAAATTTTAATAAAACAAAGTGAAAAATTTGTATGTCCGATTCTTAAGTAATGTTTTAAATAACAAAATTGTAATTTGTAGATAAGAATTTCAAACTGGAACTTCAAAAAAGTGCACATTTTCAGTGAAAAAAATTCTTCCACCGAACAGTAAACGTGGACGAACATTTTTTCAAAACGAAAATATAATAAAAGATAAATCATACAACTTTTGCTTCATACGATATAAAATTTATCAAAATTACAAAGTAAAAATATATCATAATTATAAACAAAAACATCCAAACAAAAGACGTAGCAAATCAAAAAAATAATTGCTAATAGTAATTTTTTGGTGAAAAAATTTTAAACGCTATAAGAATTATTATTGGTATATAAAATACTTGCGGGCTATGCTCATGTTTTAAACTGAAGTCGGAGAATATACAAAGCATTTCTTGTTGCAATTTTAATACAAAATTAAAATCATTTAAAAATAATTCCCTAATAATTAACCTATCAAAGTTTTAATTCACTCGATTATTTTTTTTTAATATTGACTTTAATAGAATTCTTTTATTACATACAAAAATGATTAATAATAAACGAAATATCAAATAAAATGATATTATGAAATAGAATAAAAAAAGACGAAATAAAATAAAAAATTTTTTTATTTTAGTATACAAAAAAGATTTTTTATTTTATTTTAATTCAATTTGTGTAAAACATAGTTCAAATGATTCTGTCAAATGTTTAATTTAAAGGAAGATTACAATTTTTGCATACTGTCGAATAATATCAGATATTTTGCTAATTTTAGAAATTTTTAATTTTAAATTAATAACGAATTAAAAGAAACATTTTTAAAAATTTTAATTCTAAAATAATTTTGTACATAATCAGGCAATCAACAATAGTTTCATTTTGTTTTTCAGTGTTTACTATTCTTCAACCGTATTTAAGAACATTTTTCAAGGTCGATTGATGTTTTAGCAAAATCCACATTTTCGTCCAAATCACAAAATGCTTTCGTTTTTATTCTTATAGAATCTTCTAAGTAAACCTTTGCAGTTACAAAATCTTTTAGCTCCCTTAAGCAGTATCCGAGATTACTCAAAACTTCAGCAAAATCCACATCCTTTTCCAGATCAGGAGATGTTTGCTTTCTGATTTTTAGCGATCTTTCCAAACAAAATTTTGCTTTTTTATTTTTATCTAATTCTATTAAACAACAGCCCAGATTATTTAACGTTCTTGCAAAACCTACATCTCGGTCTAAATTTAGAATTGTTTGTTCTTTAATTTTTAATGCCTTTTTAAAATAGAATTTAGCTTCAACAAAATCATTCAATTTCATTAAACAGTAACCAAGATTGTTTAATGTTTTACCGAAATCTGAATCCTTTCCCAAATCAAGTAAATTTTTTTCTTTGATTTTCAAGACTTTTTCAAAATAAACTTTTGCTTCATCAAACTTACTCAATTCCATTAAACAATAGCCAAGATTATTCATAGTTTTAACAAATTCATCGTCTTTGGGCATATCAGTTGCTGTTTGTTTTTTGATTTTTAACGATTTTTTAAAACAAACTTTTGCATGATTAAACTCATTCAATTCCATTAAACAATATCCAAGATAATTTAATGTTTCAGAAAAATCCAAATCTGTTTCCAAATCACATGATTTGTTTTTCCTTATTTTCAACGATCTTTCGAAACAAAGTTTTGCTTTGTCAAATTTATTCGTGTTAATATGACATTTGCCAATTTGTGTCAACGTTTCAGCAACATCCACATCTAAATCTAAGTTTTCTGATGTTTGTTGTCTGATTTTTAGCAAACGTTTGAAACAAAATTGTGCATTTTCGTGTTGATACAATTCCATCAAACATTTGCCAAGATCATGCAAAGTTGTAAAGATTGTCACATCTTTTCCGAATTTGAGTGACGTTTGTTTGATTATTTCGAAAGATTGTTCTAATTGATCTTTTGCAGCATTAGGATTATTTAATTTCAATAAACACTTTCCAAGACTGGTCAAAGTGGCAGCAAAACCTACATCAGAATTGAAATCATTTAATGTAGATTTTTTAATTTTCAAAGATTGCTCCAGACATTTTTTTGCTTCATCACATAGATACAGCTCTATCAAACAGTTTCCAAGATCACTCAGTACTTCAGCAAAAACTATATTTGAATTAGAATCAGGCAATGCTTGTTGCATGATTTTCAAAGAATTATCAAAATATGTCTGAGCTTGACTGAAGTTATTCAACTTTGATAAACAGTTTCCCATTTTGCAACATTTCGGCATAATCAATATCCAGGTTTAAATCAAAGGATTCTTGTTCTTTGATCATTAACGCTTTTTCTATATAGCATTTGGCTTGATCAAGTTTATTCAATTTTAATAAGGAGTTGCCAAGGTAATTCATTGTCACCGCATAATCCGCTTTTGAATCCAAGTCATGTGACAATTTATTTTTTATTTCTAATGACTTTTGCAAACACTCTTTTGCGTCAATAAATCTGTTTAATTTGACTAAACATTTGCCAAGATTACTTAAAGTTTCAGCAAACGTAACGTCTTCATCCAAATCGGACTTTGCGTGTTGCATTATTGCTTTTGATTTTTCAAAACTTTTCAAAGCTTCCACCAAATTATCCATTTTCATCAAACAATAGCCATAATTGCTTAATGTTGTAGCAAAAATAACATCTTCATCCAAACATGACGATGTTTCTTTTAAAATTTTCAACAATCTTTCCAAGTACAATTTTGCTTCAGAGAGTTTATTGTTTTTTGTCAAAAAATAGCCAAAGCTATTGAAAGTAAATGCGAAATTTCTTTTTGTGACTAAATCGGCTGCTGCTCCTTCCGTAGACTTTAATATCGTTTCAAAAAAATTCATTACGTTTTCAAAATCATTCAATTTTTCTATATAATTGCCAAGATTATGTAAAGTTGAGGCAAAATCAGAATTAGAAAAAAAATCGTAGCATGCTGGTTTGTCATATTCTATAATTTTTTCCAGGTTATTGAGTAATTCAAGAAGTATGTTTATGCTTTCTATACTGCCTTCAAGTTCTTGTAATTTACTGGGTGTACCGAGATTTAACCTAAAATCTTTTAATATTTTTTTCCTAATTTCCAAAGATTTTTTTAGGTAAACCTTTGCTTCTTGAAATTCTTGAAGTTTTACCAAACATGAACTAAAACTATATAAGATATTTGCATAAGTTAAATTTCTATCCAAACGTTGCTTTGCACTTTCATAGATTTTTAACGATTTTTCAAAATATTCTTTTGCTGCATCAAGTTCATTTAAATTCATTAAACAGCTGCCAAGATTGTTTAGTGTTGCAGCCAAATCTGCATCTATTTCAGAAACACGTGATACTTGTCCCTTGATTTTTAATGACCGTTCCAAACATTGTTTTGCTTCATCAAGTTTATTTAATTTGATTAAACAGCTGCCAAGATTGTTCAAGGTTCCAGCCAAATCTGCATCTTTTTTAGGGTCACATGATACTTGTTCTTTGATTTTCATTGATTGTTCAAAACATCTTTTTGCTTTATCAAATTTATTTAATTCTATTAAACAGTTGCCAAGATTGGTTAATGATGCAGCCAAATCTGCATCTTTTTTAGGATATTGTGATACTCTTTCCTTGATTGTTGTAAATATTGATTTGCTTCATCAAGCTTATTTAATTTCATTAAACAGTTTCCAAGATTGTTCAGTGTTGCAGCAACTTCTGTATCCATTTTAGGATTACGTGATACTCGTTTCTTGATTTTCATTGATGATTCCAAACATTGTTTTGCTTGATTAAGCTCATTCAATTTCATTAAACAGTTGCCAAGATTGTTCAGTGCTGCAGCCAAATCTGCATCCTTTTTAGGATTACGTGATGCTTGTTTTGTGATTTTTATTGATCGTTCCAAACATTGTTTTGCTTGATTAAGCTCATTCAATTCCATTAAACAGTTGCCAAGATTGTTTAGTGTTACAGCCAAATCTGCATCTGTTTCAGGATCACATGATACTCTTTCCTTGATTTCCATCGATCGTTCAATACATTGTTTTGCTTTATCAAGCTCATTCAATTTTATTAAACAGTTTCCAAGATTGTTCAGTGTTGCAGCAACTTCTACATCCTTTTTAGAATTACGTGATGATCGTTCCTTGATTTCCATTGATCGTTTTAAACATTGTTTTGCTTCATTTAGCTTATTTAATTTCATTAAACAGTTGCCAAGATTGTTTAACGTTGAAGCTATATCTGTATCCATATCAGGATCAAGTGTTGTTCTTTCTTTTATTTTTAGAGACTTTTCAAAGAGTAAGTCTGCTTTATCAAACTTATTCAGTTTCATTAAACAGTTGCCAGCATTATTCAGTGTTGCAGCAAAATCTATGTCTCGTTTCAAATTGGGACATGCTTTCTGTTTAATTTTTAATGATTTTTCTAAATAATTTAGAGCTTTACCATATTTCTTTCTATCCATCAATGCTGTGCCTATGTTGTTTAAAGTTCCAGCGATATCCATATTTCTATCCACATCAGGTGAATATATTTGTTTAATATCTAGCGATTTTTTAAAATAATTTATGCCTTTTTTGAATTGATTCAAATTGACATAACAATTGCCGAGATTATTTAAAATTGCAGCAAAATCGATAACTGAATCAATGCTTGGTGAAATGCTTTGTTTGATTTTTTTTGATTCAAGCAAATACTTTTTTGCTATTTCTGGTTTACTTATTTCCAACAAACAAGCACCAACATAATTCAATGCTCTGGCATATTCTTTCATTTTCTGGATATCTGTTGAAAAGTCTTTATTTTTATGCAGCCATTTCTTTAGATGATATAGTGCTTCAGTACAATTTTTCATGTTCATCTTGCAGAACCCCAGTTGCCAGTGAACTTTAGACATATTTTGCTCCAATTTCAAATTTTGTGATGATGACGATGAGCAATGTTTAAGATGCCCTTCTTTTTTGTTAAGCAAATCTTTGTATATTTCAAAAAATTCAATCGCTTCATCGTAACTTTTAAACATCTGAAACTGCATGCCGAGTTTAAAAATCAAGTTGGCGTTTTCCTCCTCTCTGTTCTGATTTGATTTCCAATTTATAGAATCACTTTTGTTTTCTTGCAACTTTGTAGCTTGTTCCAATTGAACTATGATTTCTTCAAACGAAAACAGTCTTTTCAGTTTGTCATTTATTGGCGCTGCGTAAGATCTGGCAAAGTTGATAAAGTCATTTAATTGACCAAATCGGTAATACAACTTGCAATTTAGCAACCTAGGATCAGAATAAAAATGAATTTTCTTTAATTTAAGTTGCTTTGAAATGTCACACTGCAAAGCATAAGCAATTTGAAAATATGATATTAAATTGGATATATTAATCAGGTTCCGGAGTTCTTCATCTGCAGTTGGTTTTCTATATTCGTTTTCAATAAGATCATCTTGTCTTTTTCGTTTCATATACCACTTCAATCTTAATTCACAAGCCAGTGCAATTGCAAACATTAGTTTTCGTTTGTTTTTGTCACATATTCTTCCCTGTTGTGCATATTTCTCAATTATATCAAAGCATGATGGATCATGAATATTATGAATTTTTCCTAAAGCTAAAATAAATAGAGTTGTGGTTCTGTAAAAATCTCTTTTAATGTTGTAAGATTTTGTTGGTTTTAATTTTAAAATGTTAGATCTTATTGCAAAACTTTTGAGGTCATCATCAAGAAGGTCTCGAATCTCTTCCAAATGTGCTTCATCCATTTGTTGACTGTTCAGCATTTCAACAATTTTTTCTTCAAAGTCTTTAAACACATGTTTGCTGCCGGCAACGTAACAAATTCTTGTTAGAATATCTTTCAAATGATACCCGTTTTTTAGGTCTTCCTTCGAAGTAAGTAATTCAACCATGTCATCAACCGGTCTAATAAGCTCTGTTGTCCACTTCTTTTTTTCAGTAAACTTTTGTCGTCCTAGTGGAAACTTACATGCATGGGGCATCATGCCATCAAA
Source organism: Diplosoma virens (assembly GCA_963680785.1). Classification (NCBI taxonomy): domain Eukaryota; kingdom Metazoa; phylum Chordata; class Ascidiacea; order Aplousobranchia; family Didemnidae; genus Diplosoma; species Diplosoma virens. Next base: position 16,292,253 of record OY796880.1, read on the forward strand.
ACTGATACCCCTTGTTGTTTCATTGTCGTAAAACCATTTTAAACTCTCAATATCAACACTTGGAATAATTGTTTCCTGGAGATTAATTACTACAACTTGAAATATTACTGTAAACCATCTGAAGTAGTTTAAAATGCTTTCGCAATCTGATCTCTTCTTTATCTCATTATCCAAGACAATTATATGTTCAAAGTCCGAATAGGGTGTGATTTCTTTCCTGGCTAAAGATCCCATTCCTACAACTGAAAATTTACAAGGAGGATCACCCATAACTGTTTCACAATATTGCGACAGTTCTGCCATGATTTTTGTATATTCAGTTGAAATTTCTTCTTGAAGATTTCTTATTGCTGATATTTTGGCATTTTCCATTTCTTCTTGGGTTTCATAGTTTTTGTCCGATTCATTTAATTTATTAAGTTTTTTATCTACTTTGTTTCGTATTTTTTCAATTCTTTGTTTAACTTCTTGTGATTTTGCAATCAAATCCGCATCTTTTTGGGTTGCATCTGCTTCATTTAAGAGTTGAAAACAAAGTAAATGTAAATCTTTTTCTTTTGAAAGTTGAGAAAAAAGTGATTGTAAATCTTCATAAATGTCATTTATATTATCAAGTTTAAGAGCAATTCCAGCGTTATACAAAGCTTGACTTTTGATTAAAGTTAACATTTTGTTTCGCTGGAAATATGATTCAACAAGTTCAAGCAATTTTTTTTGAGATCTATTAGGATCCATTTTGTTAAATTCAATACGGTTTTTTGCCTCTTCGTTTTTCATGTCTTCAATTATTTGTTTAACTTCCCTTGAAGCTTCAATTAAATCCGCATCGGTTAAGGTTGCATTTGCTTCTTTTGAAAGTTGAAAACGAAGTAATTGCAAAACTTCTTTGCTTGAAAGTTGAGAAAATAGTGATTGTAAATCTTTATAAATGTTATTTGCATTATAAGGCTTTCGAACAATTCCGGCGTTATATAAAGCGGCACTTTTGATTAAACTCAACATTTTATTTTGCTGGAAATATGATTTAACAAGTTTATGCAATTTTTTTTGAGATGTATCAGGATCTATTTCATTTAGTTTTTGAAGATTTTCATCTACTTCATTTTTCATGCCTTCAATAATTTGTTTAACTTTCTTTGAAGCTTCAATCAAATCCACATCTGTTAGGGTTGCATTTGCTTCTTTTGAAAGTTGAGAACGAAGTGATTGTAGAACTTTATAAATGTCATCCATATTATTGGGTTTTCGAACAATTGCAGCGTTATTCAAAATAGCGCTTTTGATTAAACTTAAAATTGTGTTTTGCAGTAAATATAATTTACCGAGTTCGTGCAATGTTTTTGCAGATTTTTTAGGTTCCAATTCCATTTTTCTCTTTTCGTCAAAGTTTTTTCTTAATTCATCCGCCAGTTTACTTTCTTTTTCTTCAAATAGAGTTTTGTTCTGCAACTCACAACTTTCGACGAGCTCAGATGTTACTGAAAAAAAGCATAAATGAATAAAAAAGTTAAACAAAAGTATTTTTTGATTAACCAGTTTTTAGTTAGTGTAACATCACTTTAATAACAGAATTAACTTAGGTAAGCCGAGTATATATATTCATTACTTTTGTTTGTTAATTTTATATTGTTAATTTTTATAGAAGTTAACTTTATATAGGAGTTTTTTATGACTTCAATCTTTTTCTAACTTAAAAAACCTTGTCGGCAGTTTTACGAAATTAGTTTTAATTTTGTTGATGTCATGTTTAAAGTTTAAAATCTTTATTCATGATCTTCTGGTAAAATATGAGTTAAACTGCTGTTAATTCTTTATTAAAAAGTAAAAACAATAATAAAAACTCAACGTTTTGGTGTGCTATGATTCAGTAAACCTTCATCAGGAGATTAAATGAAATACAAATACGAGTACTCGTATCATCAATAATAAAGCCAGAGTGGTGCAAAAAAAGAAAAAATCACAAATCACAAATGTATTTTATTATTTTTTTTTGAGAAGTTTGAGAAGCCCCGATGTAACATATAAAATGGAATATGTTTCAAAATAGTAAATCATACTAATCTTCTCTCGAATACACCAGAAAAATTACGTAATAATGCTGCAAAACCTCACAAAAGCGTACCTTTAGTCAATCAATGTGCCTTGAATAAAACAGTAAAACGACTCTGTAATTACTGCAAAATACTGAATAATTTATAAGTTTATAAAACTAAGGTTATGATTAAGAATGAAATGTGCACTTTTAAACTACTAATCTGTTAATTAGTTTGTTGAGCGCTAATATTCATCTTTTATCAACTAAAAGTAAGTCGTACCGGAACTTTTAAACATTCAAACAATCGAATTAATCGTTTTTCAAAGAGCTTTAATATTTACTAAGAGATCAAATTGTCGTTGTTATTGCCAGTTACTTTTCTTCTATTGTACAAAGCTGAAAATCACAATTAATAGGTATTCTCTGAAAAGAGCACGAAATGAAAAAAAGACTACTTTGTATCAACCTAATCAATCTATGTTGTCACTCTAATTACTGCTCTAGTTCTCTATTCAATTAGTGCTGTTTTTCAAACCTTGGAAATAGAGTTGTCGAACCAAAAAATAAACTGATTGTGCTTCCAACAAAAGGGGCAGGCGCGGATTAGCAAAATGAACTGGCCCGGGAATTAAAAAATAAAAACGGCCCACTTTTTCCAACTCGATTTTGTATGAAAAAAATATTAGCCTACAATGTTTAATTCACGAACTATTTAGTGCTATTATTAATTAAGTTATTAAAAAATATCGTGTATGCTACCGACAATATCTTAGGTGAAACTAAACATTGCATCTATTTATTTGAAGAACGCTTTGATTTGTAACTCATATCATTGTCAATATTACTTGAATAAAAATAAAAATATTCTGTTTGAAAAAATTATTTAAACAGGGTAATACCATGTTAGTTGTAGACTACGATACACAAAAGTTCTTTACAAAATTAGAATGCACAATTTATTCATTCACTACAACTCAGCAGTTTTCGCGTTTCAGCATTTGACCTAGCTAGTTCATCAATAACCATGTCATTCGACACTCGTGCTAAAATATCGCGTATCACACACATAAGAAGCAGCGGGTCCAGACGATCTTTGCTTAGCTGACTTTTTAATTTAAACGATTCTTCACATATTTCAGCTTGCTGAAAGTTCCTTCGCAAGCCCTTTGTGTTATGAAAAAAGTAAGGATTACTTTGTATGCCTGATATAGAAGAGGATAACTCTTACAGTACATTCTGTATCTCCAAATTGCAGTAGCCTATAACAGCACACAAAAAACAGTTTTGACATCGACATTTAGGGTTACTGCAGCAGTGGATCATATTCAAATCTTCTTCATGGATTGTTTTAAAAAGAAAAGCATTCAAGAAATAATGTTGCATAAAACAAAGATGTCATATGAGTAGGCTATACGGATATTTATGATTCATATTGCAATACGGAAGATCAATAAAAACATAGATTTAACAAATAGCTATAATCTATCAGTAAGGCAGATAATAATTCCATAAACCAAGTTCGTCCGGCCCCTCCAAATCAGCGCAGTACACAGGTGTGATTTTCTGCAACTCCAGCCATTTTGATGCGAAATTCAAGAGGTCTTGCCTAAGACCTTACTGTACAGCAAGATAACTTCACCTTTATTTTGTAAAAAAGGTTGCATATTATGCTTACAGCAAAAATGGGAATTTCATTTTGAAGTGTTTCTGAAAAACGCTTGGGATCAAAGTAGCCTTAATTGACATACAGCTTCTTACGTAAGGCAAACCTTCTCTCTAAGCTTTGAATCACGAGATCCATAATTCTTTTATGTACATCAACCTCAAACTTTTTGAGCAAATCTGTGAAATCTACATCCAATATCTCATTTTTATTTTTACGAATCCGTTTTGGAGGAAGCTGTTTTTGATTATGATATTACATCCATGAACATTCAAAATTTCATTGGCATGTTTCATAAAGTGGTCAGTTTGGGTGACAACCACACTAAAATTGCGACAAATTTTTTTGATATCATTAGTAGTAGCTACCGCCATATTGAAAGCGTTTATAAAGTTTAATCCAGAAGTCGGCAAATGTTTGGAAAGTGAAAAAGTTCTCCATGATACGTAGATAGGTCATAGCTGTGAGAATATGTTGGTATCGAATCATATCATATAAAATCGTTTTGGTATCAAACAGGGCCTTAATGCTCAGCTTTTCAGACCTATATGCAATGAGCAAAATTTGAACTACATCACAGCATGTACCGTTAGAACCATCTCGAAATGTTCCGAAAAATTTTCGAAGGTATGCGTGGTTAGACCACCATCTAGCAGCTACGATGAGGTTTAACTTGCACTGCGTGTCACAACTATGCTTTTGACTCATTTTTCTTTTCACATATCCATTCGCAGATATGATTCACGAAAGAATACCGCAACTTGTTAAAGTAATCGAAATAAAGATATAGATGCGTGATTTGTTTCGGATGCGTGATTTCTGTCGGCAGCGTGGTCGAGTGGTTAAAGCACCGGACTGATGATCAACATGGTCTCGGTTCAAAACCCACTTGCGCCATTCTGTTGTGTCCTTGGGAAAGACACTTTACGGCACTTTCCCCTGCTTGGTGGTCTTGACAAGCAGTTCTAAATTAAAGTCATATCTCTACTAAATTACTAGCGGACAGCAATATGATGGCATCTCCGGAAGCAGGTCGGGGTAATTGCTTACCCTATGTATAGCGCCTCCGTCGCTTTCCTGCGAGTCAGGAGGATAAATATAGAGATAAAAATAAATAAAAAAATGTTGTAGTAGCATCACAGAGCACCAAATTGACAACGTGAGTACATGTGAATATGACCTGGAGATTCTTTTTCCAGAAAAACTGTGAAGCCTTTGTATTGTCCTGCCATATTCGACGCTCCATCTTTACTGTCAGATATATATTTGGACGCGTCTATATTTTGATTAGCCAAAACGCCTTTCATCAATTCACACAGGCTGCTTCAGTTGCGGAATGACTGTCCACAACTGCAAATAGTCTTTCTTCGACGCTCTCTCTTATAAACCGTAAAATAACTGAACATTTATCAGTTGAAATTATATCTTGTGTTAAATCGCTTCGGACAAAATAAATACCCGTTTCTCTAACTGAGTTTGATATCTCTTTTTTCATAAGATTTGAAATAATTTTAATAATGGGATTAACTGTTGTTTTCGAGATAAATGTATTTCTGTTTGCACGGTTATGCTTACCAGTTTTTTTTGAAAAGACTTTTTTGTAATATTGTCTAGATGACACTTCAAAGCGTTATCGTATTCTGCAAGAAAGACAGTTTCCAGAAATGTCCGATAATCATTTTTTTCGTTAATTAACGCAGGCACTTTTTCTGAACTTCCAGTTCCCCCGGTAGCTCATTCCACGTTTTCCTATTGTTTTGACCATAGAAACTAGTCTGTCAAATATTATTTGCCTTTTTTGCATGACTTGCTGGTTGCGTAGCGACGTTTGACTGACCGCAATTAATTCCGAAATTGTCTTGCTACTGCTAAATCGTGGACAAGCCTCTACACATGCCTGGTGTTTCTGAGAATTTTCATGCTCATCTATTTGTTGGTGAATCTGTTTCCACGCACTAAAACCAGTAAGAAATTTGTTGGATTGTTGCTCGTTAAAACTGCCATACGCAATGCAAATATTGCAAAAAGCGCTTCTTTTTCTTTGTAATAGGACAGCCATAACCGCTGCAAATGCCCTTCGGCGTCATCAGGTCGAAAATAGACATTTTACTATTGAATTTAGTTTTTTCTGATTGATGAGGGTGAAATTTGAAATATTCGCTGCGTTCTTCTTGATTAGGTTTACAAACCAAGAGTGTTTTAAGGTTTCTGATACCGACGCAGCGGTAATTAATTGATGTTGACTTGATTGCGGGGCAAAAGTTTTTGATACTGATGGCGGGGCAATAGTTGCTGATACTGATGGTGGGGTAATAATTTTAGAATTAAAAGAATCTTGGCTGTCTAATATAAGTGCATTATGAACACTACAATTTGCAGACTGATTTTTATCTAATTCATGCATGGCAGAATTTACTGACTTCATTTGACTTCCTAGAGAGGAGCTCACTTTTGCAAACACTTCCTGAATATTTATGCGCTTAGTAGCTATATCATGCAGTTTCCTCCTCTTTTTCTCGCGTTCTTTCTCAGCACCACCTTTTCTCTTCTTCTTTTCTTTTTCCATTTTTCAAGACTTACTAACCCTAATTTAACATTTTTACTTTATACTGTAGCCTACTTTATTTCCTTTACATTTAACGTCGACAACCAGGTAAAGCTCCGGGTCCTGATTCCATCTGCCCCGAGCTTATACTCCATGCTAGAGCTGCTTTGAAGTCCTGGTTACGTGATTTCCTTTCTTCCTGTTTGTGCCGACTCAATATTTCCAAGATTTGGAGAAGAGCGCTTGTGGTCGCGATCCCAAAACCAGGAAAGCCCGTGAGGGACCCAAAGAGCTATCGACCGATGTCTCTGCTCTGTGTCCCCTACAAGATCCTCGAGAGGCTTATCTACGCCCGCGTTGAACCATTAATCGATCCACTGCTCCCTAAAGAGCAGGCTGGGTTCCGACGCGGGAAGTCAACCGTAGATCAAGTTGTTCTGCTAACCCAGAACATCGAGGATTCTTTCGAGGCTAAAAAGAAGGCCGGTGTCGTATTTATCGATCTGACAGCTGCTTATGACACTGTCTGGCACCGTGGCCCTATCTGCAAACTGCTGAGACTACTTCCGGATAAGCACATGGTCAAAATGATCATGGAGCTTGTCCGAAATCGAAGTTGCACCCTTACCATCGGTGACAGCAAGCAAAGCAGGCTACGCCGTCTTAAAAACGGCATTTCTCAGGGATCGGTCTTGGCCCCCCTCCTATTTAACATCTATATGTACGATCTTTCTTCCATGATTTCCAGAAAATTTTGCTTATGCTGATGATCTAGCATTGTTGCATTCTTCTGGAAACTGGAAGGACTTGGAGTGGACCTTAAGTCATGACATGTCCACACTGTCAGCGTATCTCCAGACTTGGAGGTTGAAGCTCAGTCACACCAAGACGGTGACGGCAGCCTTTCACTTAAATAACCGAGAGGCCAAACGTGAGCTAAAGGTCTACAACAACGGTAGACTTTTACCGTTCTGTCCAACCCCTACTTACCTTGGAGTAAAACTGGACAGATCGCTCACGTTTCGTCACCATTTAGTGGCATTGCACAAAAAACTATCTTCGCACGTCACACTGCTGAGGCGACTCGTGGGCTCGGGATGGGGTGCTGGTGCTAAAACACTACGCATAGCTACCTTGTCTCTAGTCTGCTCAACAGCTGAGTACTGTCTGGTGTCGCAGTGCTCACACTCGCCTCATCGACAGTGTCTTGAATGACGCCTTGCGCATAGTTACTGGATGCCTTCGTCCCACTCCAACGGACCACCTACCTGTACTCTCAGACATCCAGCCAGCTGAGCTTCGCCGAATGGGAGCGACACTCTCCTTGACTTACCGTGGATCTCTGGACCCCGATCATATCTTGTATGGTCTTTTAAGTGGGTCCTCAGATACTCGCCAAGTGAGGCTAAGATCCAGACGCCCCTTTGTGCCAGCTGCGCGGAATCTCTTGGACAACCTTGCCAGACTTGGCATCCGCGTTTCTGAATGGATAAATCACAAATGGAACGCGGAGTACTGTGAAAACGCTTCCAGGCTCTGTGTTTTTGTGCCTCAGACCGATGCCAGGCCTGTTGGGATGGGCTTGCCCCGAGTAGCTTGGGTTAAGCTCAACCGCCTGCGAACTGGTGTTGGGCGTTTCCATTCGTCCATGAACAAATGGGGTCTCGCTCCTTCACCGAATTGCGAGTGTGGCGCCTCTGACCAAACCGCAGACCATGTACTAACAGCGTGTCCTATACATCGGGCACCACATGGAGCACGAGGTCTGACGGTTTTGGATGACGAAACTCGATGCTGGCTTAATGACATCACTTCCAGCATCTGATCCAGGCAGTGCAACAGTCTGGGGTAGTAAAAGGATAAACCCTCGGCCCCAGTCCTGTTTGTGTCTGACCTGGAGTGGATACCCTTCAAACGACGACGACGACGACGTCGACAACAATACGCACATATGCAATATTATTGAATTTTGTGTTGTAGATGTTTTGTTTATGTCTCACATTTAAATACTTTTATTGTAACCTATATTAGCCTATATCTTATAGTAACAGGTATCCAAACAGTTTGTCAGTAGAATTAGGCTAAGCTGAATTAGGTTAGACCGCTGATCTAAGAGAAGAAATTTCTGACTTTGCTAAACCTAGCCCACTGCATAAGCACAAGCAGTAAAACACGGTATCATTTATTAGTTATTATGTCGATAGTAACGTAGCAATGCTAATTGTCACAAACCGGATCAACGAACACAAATTTCTCTTGCAGTAAAGAAAGATAGGTGGCGGTGAATATTACTAAGCGGCGAAAAGCCTATACTTCAACCGACTAATTCGGTTATATCATTCTTTAGTTGGACATAGTTTCAACTATTGTTTTCCAAAATAAACTTTTCCTATGTAATTATTCATAATATAAAAAAGTTACGACTGACTATAAAATCGGCCAACAAAAGCACCGGCCAACCGGGAAAATTCTCAAACTCCCAGTGGGCTAATCTGCCCTTGATAAAGGGGTTGATACAAGAGCTGATAAAACAATTTTAGTTTTGTATAGATTTGGTAAAATAAAACTTTCAAAAAAGACAAAGCTCAAGAGAAATTAAACTAGATAAAATATAGGCGTACAAATCACTAAAACTTTCTGAATCTGAATATTAAGATAAACCTCTAAGATCAGATTGGGGAAAGTTGTGAATATGAACCTCTTAAGAAGGAAATTTTATTACTCCTCATATTAACATTTAAACTGAGCAGTATCAAAACAGTAAGAAACTTTTATAAATACCTAATTGTCATGACGAATCAGTTCAAAATATTATTTGTTCAAATTGTTATGCTTGTTTTTTAATGTTTTTAAAAAGGTTCACATTACAAGACCTTTTGTGTAATATGAATTCCCCTCCAGAATCAAAACAATCGTATAAAAATTTTACTCAAAAGAAGTTTATTTGCAATAGTATACCTTTTTCAACAATACCACAATTATATTCGGCAACACCAATTCATTTATATCAGATTAAAATATGAAATAAAACAAAAAGAAACCGTAAACGTTTTCGGCTCACATTAGCCCTCTTCAGATGAATAAAATGTTAAGAAATTTTACCATCGAATTTAAAGATTTAGATCATTGACCTGATTGCGTAATTGTTTATGAAATTGGTCTCACGAAGTTTTCATATAGGTGAAGTGGTGAGTGATTGATTAAAAAAATACAAATGCAAAATATTTATCTGAAGAAGTTGATTGCTTTTAACATTATTTTGAAAAATTTTTGATAATCTTTTCATATATTAACATTTAGTTAATATATGAAATCCATGTAATAAAATGTATCCATGTAATAAAAAAAAATGTTGTCGCGCAGCCATATAGGCTTATGTCTAACATGGTGAATAATATTGACATGTACATAGCAGTACCAGCCGAAAAAAAGTCGAAGAAGAATGCAGTTTTTCCAAAATTTTATTAACGTTTGCCCGAATTAAGACCTTCTAGCAGTTCACGGATTTAAGAAGAAATTTTTTCCAGATAACCTACTTTTTTGGCACAACCATATCTTTAGGAGGTGGCCGAAAAATTTTTGATTGTGCGTTGACTCATAACCTCCTAAAGAATCAAAAAGTTTTTAGTGTCTCCTATTAATTTTTTTCGGTAAAGTGAAAAACAACGTCGTTGTATAAAAAAAATCAAAACCGTGAAGAGAGGACTGAAAAGTATTTTCTTGAAATGGAAGACGAGACTTTAATTCTCATGCACACTTAATTGGAGAAAAATATGATTTTTGAAATTGGCAAAATATATGTTTATTAAAAATGTCTAATTAAAACTGACTCTCCTGAATTCTTTAAACTTCCTTCAAGAGAGGCGTGTCTTTTGTTAAAAATTACTGGCTCAAATTAACTCGGAACTTAGTCAAGTTAATTTTATTCAAATTATTTCAAATTATTTATGCACTTATGCAATGGAGACAGCAGAAATGACTATACAATCTTTGATTTGTATTGATTATGTATTTGATTTGTATCAACTGTATCATAGAAAATTTTCTCAAAAATTTTATGCATTATTAAAAATTTTATGCTTAGAATTTCAGTAAATTAACTGAAATTCATAATCATAATACAAGAAACACAAAATTTCTTACATATTTTATACCTGGTATCAATAAAATTTTAGTAAAATTTTTTTTTCTTTTACGTAGAGGCTTTAAATTATGGGGTTAAATAGATGGTGAACTCAAAAGTATGCAGTGGCTTTTATTCAAAAAAACTTATAAAAAACATTTAATGAGTTTATAAATTTAAGTTTACAAAAACTTGTTTTTTGTTTCTCGCAAAATTACAGTTATTTCTCGGTGCTATATTTGTGCTTTGTTAATAGCTATGTTATTTTCTCATTTATTATACGCTTTAAAAAGATTGTTTTTTTAATTCGTCTATGGCGGAGTTTCTCAAACATTTTACTTACGGAAAAACTAGTCTTATCATTTTAGCTCATACTTAAGTTATTTAAGCAGTTAGTTTTGGATAAATACAAATAATTTCACTAGAAAACTTTTCGCAACAGATAATATCTAAATACAATGCCAGAAACAAATCTATCTTTATTCCAAAGAGATGTTCTCGCACAGTTTGTCAGCAAACTATTTCATACCGTGGTCCAGCTTATTGGAATGGAATTCCTTTTAACTCAAAAAATAAGAAACAAAGTGTTCGATCTTCTACTCTTAATGTGTATAAATATTTTTTAAGTAAAGCAATTTATATTTAATTGTAGTGTTAGATTCCGAAACATGATACTGCCCAACATATTTTCGATTACAGGTTTCTGAAAAAAAAGCAATCGAAGTGGCATCAAGAATTTTAAATTCAATCTTTGGGAGAAAACCTCAAACGATTAAGATATTCTGTCTGCTCACAAAGATATAAAAAACTCTTTTCTTAAATTTTGTTTGACAGCATAATTTTAAATCAATCACTCAATTATATACATATAGATTTTTTTTCACTTTTATTTTTGCTCTTTAATTGAAATTTCTTTTTGGCAATGATTTAACTATTTCATTTTAGCAACAAATTTTTTATTTTTAAAATTGTAATACAAATTTTGAAGCAGTTATTAATCCTAATAATTTTGTTTAATTTGTTTATCTTGCTATTATGCTGGTCTTGTAAAAATTTTATTTTTTTTAAATTCATGACTTCAATAGTAAAAATTTTATTTTATTACTATTACTGTTATTATTATTGTTTTTTTTTTTAAACGGATTATTTATAATTGTTACGTTATTCTTTTTTTTAAACTCCATCAACTTCGACTAGCATAATATTTTTTTTATGTTATCTTTTATATCGTAAATATTCGCTTATTATTTGAATTTTGATTTACAATCCCTTAAATTTTTTGTATATATTTTTTGCTTAATTCACAATCCCTTTGATTAATCTTTGTATAGTTACCAGATACATTTAGAAAAGGTTTCCGGACCTGGTGAGGCTTCTTTTTATAGATGGTTTATCTTTACTCAACTTGCTCAGTTGAACTAAATTTTCATCTTGACTAGCTGTGCTACCCATTATCATTACGCAGACTGGTCATGCACTGGTTATACAGTCTTCTAATTTGTTTGATTCTTTTTTTCTGTCTTATTTTACATATTTTATTTGATTAAGGTGTGCGACCATTATCTTATGCGTGTTTTAACGTCTGACGTTGTGCTGCTTCTTCCTTTTCTTGGTCTTTTTAATATTAATGATTTTTTGTGCTAAACTGTTTAATAATCATCGAGAATAAAATGAAAATGAATGAATAAATTAATGACGATAAAAAGAAACTATGGTTTCTAGCTATAAAAACTATATTAATAGAATCAATAGAACTTGATCAATTCTCGCAAAATTTGACTATTAAGCTTCATCAAACTTTAAAGCAATTCAAATGGCCAATAGCTGCAAATAATCACTCTACAACTTCGCACTCACAAACTTTAAGCATAAATTAGCACCCCGATGCCTAATATTAAACTTAATAGTTCATCCAAACAAATCTATCTCACAATACAATTAACTTTCAAGTGTCAACACTCACTACTTAAACGACAGCATACAAGCGACAGTAACACCAACGGTTTCTAAGCATTTCTCAACTGGAATGAATAGCTAAAATTTACAACGCTATATATAGAGTATACTTGTATATCAGCTAAAGTTACCAGAAAAAAACCGAAGGTACTAGATTGGGCCAAAATACTTAGATTTATTACAAAAAGTTACAAGCAATTTATGACGTCAAAATAGCATCAGAAAATACAATACTAGATAGGTTATATAACCTATAATATCGAATCACTTCAACAGTAGTAGATGATACCAATCGTATCTTGAACACTTTAGGCAAAATTAAGTAATCCTGCCGCAAAACGTTACAATGCCTTAATTTCAGTCAATGAATGTGCTTGAAATAAATACGACAAAACGAATCTTTGTAATACACTTATATGTTAAAAGTAATTCGTCGTCTCAATGAACGTAAATCCGATTTCTTAAAAAGTTTAGTCAATCTGAAAATTAAGTGTGTTCGCTTCAATTCTAACCAAAAAATGACAGAAATATATTGAAAATTGCCAAACACTGGAAGATTGTTTCGAGGCGAAAATACAGCATCATAAGAAAAACAAAATTGTTTGGGCAACGCCATTTATTAATTTACTTCAACTTCCTGACCAAGAAAAAAAACTTAAACCAGAAGCAGCAATTGTCAATAAAACCCATCCACATTAGCTACTAAATTAACAAATTACAAAAAAATATCTCAAATTCATCCTATTAACGATAACCCCGGTTCATGTCCATGAAGAAAATGTGCTTTAAGTCGAAACCATAAAATTATGGTAAATCAGTAATTCTATTATTTCACAGCCAAATAGAAAAAAGTTTAATTTAAATCGTTGCATTTTTTATCACGAAAGTTCTAACTCAAAAAACCAAAAAGTATTTTTTGAAACTCTGAAACTTCGGCAAAATATAAACCTTTCACCAGAAACTGTTTCTGATACTGAACTTTCTGAAAAGGCATAACAACGATTATTTTTCCGGCTATCCAAAATACATTAAATGAGTTTCTAGTTTTTGTGACTAAATACAGTATTTTTTTTATCTCAAACTTTAAGTCACTTTTACTGTTTCTAAAAATGACCCGACAGTTGATGGTGCACTAGCAAAATGCGCAAAGAAGATTTATGATACCAAAATATAGTAAGAAATTTAAATTTATCTGGCAAATAAATAATACGGTGAAAAACATGAAAATAATTACAGAATATCCGAGTCATCTTTGTTTAGAAAAATTTTATTTACTTGGTTTTTGGTTTTTTTCATTTTTCTTGGCTGATGCTTTGTTCTCGTCATCTATTGAGAATTCATCTATAAGATCAACGACCCAAGAATCTAAAAAGCATTAAATCAGTTACTGGTTCTTTAGATTGGATCTTCCAAAGCAGTCATAGGACAGGAGCTGTTGTATTTCAAAAAATCAACTAAAGGATCTTTCGCATCCTGGATCTTCGGTCCACCAATACCTTGTTTTTAGCTCTACATGGTGGGGCTAATTATCACTAACAAAACCAACGCAAATGGCGGGTGATTGTAAATGGGTTGTGCTTTGGCTAGACAAGAATCGAAAGCTATGTTGTGTAAGAAAAAGGCATTTGATTATACAACCACTATTGCTGCAACGAGTGCTCATCCTCACTGTTAAAGGAAATGCCTGTATACTGTAAGAGTTAAGGAAGACAAATGTTTGGGAAAACCTAAGAAAGGCAGCGGGAAATAAGTTGCGCATTTTTCCCTAGACACAATGACAAAAAAAGGAATAAAAAATTAAAAAAAAATCAACTACTGTTTCACCAAAAAGTGCTTATTTATTTAGTAATAAAATTAATTACTACAAGTATTAAACATAGCTTTACACCTAGCCATCGGGGCTACGTTCCAGTGTTTTCTGAAGTTGGTTACAAGCCCGGATAAATGGGGAAGGTTACGGCAGGAAAGGCATCCGGCGTAAAACGTTTTGACAAACCATACGAAATGCAGATAAAAAACTATTGCATACCGGATCGATCGAGGCCCGGGTCACCAATGACCGCCTTAAGTGTCGCACGGTAGAGCACCTGTGGAAACTATGATACTGCTGAGCTTAGAGAAAACAAGAAGAGAAAGAGACGAGGAAGGCGAGTAAATAAGCAGCGGAAACTGGAAAAGGGGAGACGCACAGCCACAAGGATGGGTATCTTAAATGTAGGAACAATGGCTAAAAAGGGGAGGGGAGAGAGCTGGCAGACATGATGAAGCAAAAGAAAGTTTATGTACTCTGCTTACAGGAAACAAAGTGGAAAGGAAGTAAAGCGAGGAACATTGGAGGTGGTTGCAAACTGTTCTACCATAGAATTGATGAAAAAAGAAAGGGGATAGGGATAGTGATAAGGGAGTAGCTGGTTGAAAGGATCTTGGAGGTGCAGGGGGTGTCAGACAGACTAATGGCCATAAAACAGGAGGTAAAAGGGTCGATACTAAACATAGTAAGCGCGTATGCTCCACAGGTTAACGGCAGCATGGATGAGAAAAATGATTTTTGGCAAGACGTGGATCGGTTGATAGAAAGTGTGTCAAAATAGAAGATTATAATGCTAGGTGCTGACTTAAATGGACATGTGGCCAAAGGAAACATAGAGAATAAGGAAGTAATGGGGAGGTATGGCGCTGGAACGAGAAATGAGGAAGAACGGATGGTTGTGGATTTTGCGAAACGGATAGATTTGGCGGTATTCAATACTTTTTTCAAGAAGAAAGAAAAACATAGGTTAACGTATAAAAGAGGCAACAGAAAAAAAAAATTGAAATGGAGAAATAAAGCAATTTTATTTTTTAATGCAGTCTATCAACTTACTTGATTCATTGGCATTAATGTCTTCATCATCTGATGATATTGTTGAACCTGCAAAAGTCTACTAATAATATTTATTGTTTAATGTCTATCACCGTTAGCCGTGGAGAGTAATAATCTTCTAGTTTTAAAAATTAACAAATTGTGTGCAACAATTTATGCTTTTTTAGCCGCTTATAAAAAGACAATGGTCTGAAACTGCCTGAGCAAGTCACATGTTTGCAAAGAATTAAAAATAAAACATCAGCACCTCTCAAGAGTTTAAACGTAAATATATTTTTAAAAAACTAAAAAAAGTTTAAAAACCGATTAAAATATTTCGTGAACCATAAAAATTACGTCGCAGTCTGCATACGGCCTAGAAATTATAACTTCCTAACAAGATATGACTTGATTTGTCACATTTCGCAGACTGTTGCTGACACTATGACTTCAGTTGCGTTTCTCCTTAACATTGTTATTCGAATACTACAGTTTAGTTGCCACTTTACACAATTAAATGTTTAGTTGACAACAACAATAAAATATAAAAGTTCGAAAACTTAGGCAATATAACATTTAATAAACTGCTAATTATTCATGTTATTAAAAAATGCAGTAAACGTATATAATAAAAGTTGTTGTTACTTTGATGTTAATTCTGTAAGTGTTAAAAAAACTGAGGTATTGAGGAAAGATATTGTCACAAACTCTTCTTGAGAATCCAAACGGTCTAGTTTGAACTAGGTAACCCAAATAGCAGCGCTAAAGTAAAGCTGTGTTTATTTATTTTTATTCCGGCTCAAAAAATAATTTGCTGTGCGACTGCAGTTCTTAATACAGTTAGCTCCAGCTACGTTTACATTGATTCCTTAGGAAACTTCTCTCCGCAGACAGATAGAAACCACTGTCTCTAGCTACAAAAAATATATTTACAAATTCGCAAAACTTGATCGATTTACAAAAATTTGGCTTTCAACTCCACCAAACACCACAACTACAAATAATCACTTCAACAACTTCTTGTTAGCAAGCTATAAGAATGAATTAGCGCCCCAATAGCTCATATTAATCTTAACATTACGTCCACTTTAAAAGCTTAACCATTCTATCTCTTAACTGTATAAAACAACTGCGGTCACACAGCCACAAAAACACGAACAACTCAACTGCAATGCAACAAATTAAATCGGCCTGAAATTATTGACTGAATTGGACTTTAGACTGGAATGGAATGAAAACAAAACACGCGCCTATACAAGATCACGTCACGTGACTCTAGATAATAAGCGAATTTTCTAAAATAACATCGAATTCTCTGAATAGCGTTTAAATTAAGGTGACAGTTTACAATAGCCAATCAGAGACGCGCGACGATGAACGGATTAAGTAATTAAAAGTCTTCGTGTTAAATGAAAAAATTCAATTACTGATTCCAGAACACCCAAAAAGAAAAAGAAAATTGTAGAATCTAGCGATCATCACTATGCAATTATTACTTGGCCATAAAAATATTACGTCATAATAAAATTTAAAACTACTGAAAAAGAGAAAATTACTTATGGATTTGTGAAGTTAAGATTACATTGCGAATTAAGAGTGACAGGTATACAAAGTGGAGCACTTAAGCTTTAAATCAAAATTTTTCAGTCGTTTTATCTGATATACATGTAAACTGAATGTTGTTTTAAATGAATCTATATGAAATTAAGTGCTAAGTACTGTACTAAATGTTTTAAATTTTATGCTTATCTGTGAGGTTTTTATTTTAGAAACTAACCAAAAAAGTTCACTTTACCCGACCAAGATTGGGTAAAGCAGACAGCCTTAAACTTTTTTGGAGTAAAAATGAACGACGAAAACAAATCCATTTCATCCAAAACGTTTGTTATAAAAGCAAAGGTCACAAACAATTGCTATCATTACATTCAACATATGCCTCGTGAACCGACTTTACACATCGATAGTATTAAATACATCTAAATTTAATCTTTTTTTTTCAAGTTTTATAAGACTATCAATGAAGAGCGTTCTCATCTTGCCGATGAATTTTTCGAAAAAAAGAAAATGAATTGAAATAATTGTCAAAAGTTGTTAAAGATGATTACATTAATTTTTTAAAAATCTGTTTTATAATGTTAAAACCAGTAACAATTAATTTATTGTATGGCAGCTCAAAAAATTAAATACATTGAATTTGTTTTAGTAAGTATCATTCATAGTTAAAGCAAATGGAGCATATACAATATATTTTAGCAAATAGTTGAAACTGAAACCAAATATTTTTATTCAAATGTCACAAGAAGATTGAAACAAAAAGAAAATTATTTATGTTACTTAAAATACAAATCTGCTATGAAGTTTACATTTGCACTTTAAGCAAAATCAAAGTAAAACCAATTTTTTGTATAATGTAGGGAAGATAAGGGACCTATGGAACCATTAGTATATTTTTCCACATATACGCTATTATAGAGCAATTTCAATTGTGAAACCAAGATACTGTTTTTTTCATAGTACATGTTGATTGGATTAGCAACAGAAAACACATCACTAGATTGTAAAAAATTGTTTTTTAAGGCTTACATGTTAAACGACTGGTCATTTACTCTTGTAATTAAGGTATTGTATCCATAGAATTCAAAAATTGTTTTTAATTTTTTCAATGCTTAGTTCAGTTATTGCTAAAAACTACTCGTATTATGATTAAAAGTGCCAGTCTAATCCTTAGTGAAACATCAAACATAAAATCAAAAATGTCTGCATAATGACCTATTGTCTACTAGGGGGTGGGGACCTATAGGTCAGTGGCCATCATGCAATTCCTTTTAAAATATTTTTAAATGAACTCAAGTTTTCCGACTTGAGTCTTTCGGACTTGAGTCAATACAAATTTGGTGCAGAAAATAAGAGAGGTAAGGGATTTATGGAGCAAATTTATACTTGATGAAACTTATTACAAACTTTTGCAGTTGTAAAGCCAAAAAGTTATTTTACAATTTTTAGGTCTTTACCTCACCTGTCTGATACAAAAATTAAAGCATATGAACATAAACAAGTATGACTAACTTATAAAAGATGTTACACAAATGGTCATAAGTCCCTAGGATGACGACCTATCGACCAGTTCGGTGACATTTTTTAAATATAAACTGTACAGTTAATGCTTGTTTAATTATTTTAATTCTTGCGTGATATAAATAGTGTACAAACCCAAAAAATAGAAAACCATTGCAAACGTGTTTAAATCTATATTAAAAAGTGTGTATTTAGCCCCATAGTTTTCCTAATTTCCCAACTTTGCTTTGTATACTGATAACACTAGTCAGTGGATATGCTTTATAATGCTTTTTACTTTGTGTGGATCAATAAGAAAGTTCTTTTACGAAAGAGGGCAATTAAAGTTTTTACTTTGTAGCTATAAAAGTTTACAGCAACTAAGTTATAATAAATCTCAAACTTAATTTTATGTACATACATAAACTTAAAAAAAGTTAATCTTTACTTTTGTTAGAAATTATCATGCATTTTATTTAAACATTCTGGAAATATTGCTACTTGCTTCAAGCTTTTGCTCTTACTATTGTAGAACATTTGCATGATTTTGTGGTTGAGTGTTATGCTTTTTGTATGAAAAGCAAAATTTTTCTTCAGTTTTAAACACGTCGCGTATTCTAGAAAAATTTTCCAGGTACGAGGCTGTTAACCACAAGTCATCTCGATTTAGCTCTTAATATATGTCTGACCTTTCAAGGGCCACAACACCTTATCTCGTGAATATTTTTGAGAATTTCTTGTAGAGAAAATTTACAGCTGTTCTGCAACACTTAAAACCGGGTAAAGCTCGGGACTCAATTCCATCTTCTTAGAACTTATGATCCATGCTGGAGCTGCTTTGAAGTCCTGAATACGTGAGTTTGTTTCTCCCTGCTTGCGCTGACTCTAAGTTCTAAAGATCTGGAAAAGAGCGGTCTTCTTACTTATAATCTCTGCTTTTTATGAATCTAGTTTACAGTGACTAAGAGGTTGTTTAATCGAAGAAACGTACAAAAGTAAATCTCTTTTTTTTATTAACTGTCATTTCCATCAAGTGTTGTTTCGATCAAATGTCATTTCGATCAAATGACGTTTCGATCAAGTGTCGTTTCGATCAAACGTCGTTTCGACCAAATGTCGTTTCGATCAAATGTTGTTTCGATCAAGTGTTGTTTCGATCAAATGTCATTTTGATCAAATGACGTTTCGATCAAGTGTCGTTTTGATCATATGTCGTTCGATCAACTGTCGTAGCACCTTAAAGAGCAGGCTGGGTTTTGATGCGAAAATCAACCGTAGATCAAGTTGACCTATCAACTTGGAGTATCCTTTTGAGGCTCAGAAAAAGGTTGTTGCTGTATTTGTCAATCTGACAGTGACATATGATACTACCTGAAACCACGGCCTTACCTGCGAGCTGCTGACACTTCTGACAGATAAACCCATGATTTGATTGTGCATGGAACTTTTTTCTTAACAGAAGTTTCAACTTTACCGGTGAAGGCAAGCAAGCAGGGTTCGCCATCTGAAAATTGGCGTTTATCAGGAATTGGTTTTGGCTTCCCTCTTTTTTGACAACTATACGTTCGACTAATTGTCACAATCTCCAGAAAGTTTGCCTATGCAGACGATCTAGCATTGTAGCATTCTTCTAAAAACTGAAAGGCTTGGAAAGAACTTTAACTCAAGACATGATTACTTTTTCAGCATATCGCCAGACTTGGAGGTTGAAGCTCAATTACTCAAAAACGTTGACAAAAATTTTTAATTTCAGTGAACATTATAATTTTTAACAGCTGCTAAAAGGGTATTATTTGAAACTTAAAAAGGGTTAATGTTAGATAACATCACCTTTTATTTATACTTGATCACCTTTTATTTATACTTGATGATCACCTTTTATTTATACTTGATGATTATGCTACCAAAGACAAATTTTTAAACAATAGTCTACATCTCAGTTTTTTCTTCAGTTACAGTACATAACCTCAAAGCAACTAAAATTCACATTGGTTATTATGCTAACGCCATATATATATATAAATTAATAATAACTGTGTCAAATAACATATTGTTTAAGTTTTCTAATTTTTAAATTTATTGTTGGCGTCAATTAAACATTTGATTGTGCAAAAGTTACAACAAAACAATAGCGTTCGAAGAGCAACGATAAAAAGAAACGTCCTTAAATCCAAACTGTTACTATTTAGACCTTATGTTTTAAAAGTCATGGCCGCGCTTAAGCTAAAAGGCATTAAGTTATACAAGAAAATTAATTTGTTCGTAATGAAAATGCTTCGATTTACTTATATCTGATTCGCTTTCACAACTTGAAGAAATTGCATCTTCTTCATCATATGTAGAATCAATCAAACCTGTAAAAATTAAAATTATGCTTTGATATAATTGTAGTATATAAATTCTTGTTTATTAAAAATATTTTTGTACGTAATTACTTTTTTCATTAATCTTTTTTTCAACGCAACACTATTTATTTTGTCCACACTTTCTTTTAGCACCGCGAATTTGTTGGTTAACACTAATTCTTGCGAGCAAAGCCGCCAACTCCGTAATTTTTTATTTTTAACCTTCATATAAGGTGTATTCTGTTTTATGTTGCTTTTACATTCGATAAATCGGTAACATTGGTTTAAAATGGGCCCTTAAATTAGCTGATTCTGAGTAGAAACCGCGTTTTGGCGAATCTACAATGCTTGTTGGCAACTCGGCCTGATTTCATGGTCAAAGTAAATTTTACTTGTAGTATCAACTTCAAATTTAAAGAAAAAGTTTTGGATTTCAGAAATATGGATAAGAAGCCAAACAGAATATTAACAAAACAAACGGAAGACAATAATATCTACAGCAACAGAAGCAGTGATACGAAAATTTTTTATTGATAATAACAAATAAATATAATAATAGATGAAAAAAATAAAGAATAATTTTCTATTTATTTTATCTTTTTGTTTATTCTCCTGACTAGCAGGAAAACGTCGGAGGCGCTATATGCCTACACAGGGCAAGCAATTACCCTCCTGCTTCGGAAATTGCCAGATATTGCAGTCCGGTTGAAATTTGTTTTATTTGTTTTTAGTTTTATAGAAATATTATTAAAATTTAGAACTGCTTGCAATGATCTCCAAGCAGGAGAAAGTGTCGTAAAGTGTTTTTTCCAAGAACACAACACTGAAATGGGTTTTGAACGGAGACCATGTTGATCACCAGCATGGCACTTTATTCAGACAACCTTGCTGCCAACTTACTTAAATTTACAAGGCCGACAAACAGTTGCACACTGCAGTTTTTTAATATAACTCGACTTTGGACTAAATATAAATTTGCAACGTAATTTTCATACATTAATAACCACGTGGCTAGATTTTGTTCAGGGCTAAGATGGGCGAAGCATGAGATCCGCCAAAGTTTACGTAAATAAACGCAGTTCTTGGTTATTGCTCATGGATGTATTAGGCGTGATCGATACAAATTCATCAAAAGCAGGATCGAAGAAGACTGTTACGACTTCGAGACAGACTTGGGGATGTGTTTCTTCATACGCTCGCAAGCGTTGAGACGTGAGACTGATGTACTGACTATCACAACGGCGTACAAATTGGTAGATAGCATTGTTGTAATGATGGAATAGCTAGTTAAGTTTTACGAGAGCTGTGTAAATTCCTTCAATGTTTTCTAAATACATTTTTATGTTTAGAAACTGTGTTTTTTGTATTTGTAGAAAAAAGCAGTTTTGTAAACGGCCGACTAGTTTAGGTCTAAACCCTTCCCATAGCCGAATTCGATTTAAAGCTTTAAACAGTTCCGAAAAAGCCCGAAGTTAAGTTTGATCTAAAACACTTAAATTTTAAATTCTTGTTCTTTCAAATAAACTTTAAGGTTTATCATATCTGGAACTTAAAAAGGAAAATAGCAAAATGAGTTCACCTTAACGAAGTCAAAACCACTAGTTAGTGACAGATATTCAAAGCTAGGGCCCGAGGCAAGGATTCCCAAAAATTGGTGTTCTCTGAAAAAAAGAGCTTTGATCTCGTATTTCCCTTTTTTTCCCAAAATCATCGTGATCTCTAAAAAAAAAGGTCTTCACTACGATTTGATCTCGTATTCCCCACTTTTCATCTCAACTTCATAATGATCTCTAAAAAAACATATACAGCAAAATGTGACTATATACGGTATTTTTAAGGGGGGCCTAAAAAAGGGGGACCCGAGGCAACTGCTTCATTTGCCGCACCCAATATCCTCCACTGCAACCAGTTACTTGGCGCTAAAAAAAGTTACTATTTATCTGTAAGCTCCGCACTGGGTCCGAATTAGGCCCGAAACCAAACCCAAAACATAACTTAAACTTACGTTGAACCGGCCAGAACCGAACCCAACCCGAAAAACCAGGCCAGACTTACAACTCTGGAAAGAAGATTTTCTAGTGAAATCATTGCACTTAGCCAGAACTTATTGTATAAAGAACTTCAGTCTCACGGCAAACTATTTCTAAACCCGGTGTAAATAAGAATAAACTCAGCTTTACTTTAGCACAGGTGTTCGGGTTACCTAGTTCAACTAGTTCTTTTGGATTCCCGAGTAAAGTTGTCACAGGTAGCCCGATTAATTTCAATTTCAACAACCAGTTGAAATACAGTAGGTGCTTTTTGCATTGAGTAAAAATATATTACTTGCATAATATAGTAAAATTTATGTCATAATTTGTTATTGTCTAAATCTCTTTAGTGAACACACACAAATGATTGAAAACGAATTACCTACTTTTTTTAAGCTCCCATCAAACACATTATTATTGCATTTGTTTCCTAATCAGCTGGTATAAAAACACTAAAAATCAAATTAAAAATTTTTAGCCAGACAGCAATACCTTGGCATCTCCGAAAGCAGGTAGATTTGACGGTTCCTATACAAGTTTAACTCCCCCCACATTGTCATGCAAGTTAGGTTGATCAATATTATTACAATCATTTCTATCCTTCTTAATGCAGTTAAATGTTAAACGTCAATTATGATCATAACAGAACGATTCGAGTAGTTTTTGAACCGCGAACGTGCGATTAAGTTCACTATCAATACGAACGCTCTTACCCACTCGGCCATGCTGCCAAAAGCATGAAATGAAGAAATATATACGGTAGGCTACTTTTGTTTAAATCTATAAAAACATTATATCAGTCCTAAACAATGCTGATGTACGCTGTTATGAACCAAGCGACTAACCCAAAACCAATTGGTTTAATAAACAGAACGATCAGCAATTTACTTGATTCTTTTGCATGTTCTTGATCATCAACTGATGGTTTTGCTTTATTCAATTCTTCTTCGTCAGATTCAGAAATGAAAAAACCTATCAAAATTTATAATAAATAATCACAAATTATTGCTCATCAATATCACTTGAATGTGTTATATCAACTCTGTATTGAGCAATCAAGACGGTTTTTATCTTAATTTAAATTACCGAATGCAGTGATTGTGGGAACCAGTAGACATTTAGTTTTGTAAATAATCTCAACAAAGGTCTCAAACACGTGGCCCAAAATATATTTTTAAGGCTGGTGACGCTTATCTATTAAGCCTTTAAAATTTATAATATTTAATTGCAAAATATTGCTCGTCAATGTCACTTGAATGTCTTTATCGACTTTGTGTCAAGCGCAATTGAAACGGTGAGGATATTTGAGCTATCGAAAGGTTAATTTTTTGCTTCTCAGAGCAATGATGCTGGAGCAGTATGGCGTGTTGTTGAGCACTCAGAGATTTTTCTAGTATCTCGAATTTTTAATTTTGGGTTAGGCAAAATGGTTTTTTAAAATTTACTTCAGTATTAAATTATTTTCGAACTGTTTAATGTTTTTGTTTTTAATGTTTTATTTCCTGTAAAGACTTTCCTTCAAGTGTGGTATAACCGTAAAAAAATGACAATTTGAAACAGACTATGAAAAAATGTGACAAGTCTGCGGGATTAATAAATTGAATGCGTTTTGATCACCAAATATAAATGAAGACAGTAAATAATGTATGTATGTATGTTTTTTTATTTCTCAGCCGCAACAGCACAATCAAAGCGCAAAAACACAATAAAAGCTGAAAAAAAGGAAGCAGTAGAAAACGATGTACGTTGTAGGACAGGCAAACAATACATTGTATAGATATAACAAAATTATTATAATTAGCATGCTCACTGCACCTTAAAGAACAAAATACTATCAGTTACTTGTTTTTGATTGCTCATCATCGGTCTCAGAAAACGGAGTGTCAATTCCACTTATATCTTTTTCATCATGGTTACAAGTCAGCAAATCTAGGAAAAAATATTGAAGCTGGTTTGATTGCAAATATGATACGAAGATTATTGCAAATGTAATTTACAGGAAATTTACAAATATTTTGAAGTTAACTATTGTTGTTCCGCTACATTAATCATTATAGATTACTGAAGATGAATTAAGATTATAAAGTAAGGCCGCCACTAAAGCTTGTGAGTGTTGTGCAGAAAAGCAAACCACAGACCATGTGCCAGCATCACGCCCTATTTATCGTCATCCTGATCAACTTTATGATCTGACAGCTGTTGTTGTGGATGAGAACCTGGTCCCCGGTCAGCTGGATGGCAAATAAATTGTCCAGCAATTGAAAATTTTCGAAAAACAATATTCAAACAAAGAAGATGAAGATGAAGATGATGATTGTAAAGAATTTTTAGTGATTTAAAAAGTTTTCTTTCAGTTACGCGATTTATTGTGATATTAACATGTTTTAACAACAACAATAAGTTTTATTCATTCAAATTTAAATTCATACAAACAATGAGAATTTTTTAATTAGATTTTATCTGCTAGGTTTGTCGCGGTTTTTGAAGCTGTTGCATCGAAGTCGCTTTGACTAGCAGAATCTATTTCAATTTTAACAGTTTTAACATCAACAAAGGCTATCGCTATTTAGTGGTTGCTGCAGTTTTTTTGCTAATTTATGTAATTTCTTTTCAAGATAAAATTTGATTATTTAGAACTGAATTTAATAGCAGGTTTAAACGTCAGTAAAAAACTCTAAAACAGGAAAATAAAATTACAGATTTTTATAAAATTTTTATAAAGACCTGATTCAGTTGGAAAGTTAAAAACTTGTAACAAAGAATCATTAAACATTTCAAAAATACGAAGACATGCACTTAAACAATGCATTGAACATTCTTTTCTTTTAATGTAATTGCATTTGCGTTTCTAAGACCTTATATCGCGTAAATTGCTTTTCTAAGACCTTATACAGCCTAGCAGCACCGATATAGGATGATAATGAAGATATTATTTTTCTTTACTTGATTGTTTGTCATCAATGATAACAACTGTCGGGGAAGTTTTCTACCAATCTTCCTCGTCCTGACTTGAAATCTTTACTTCTAAGAAAGATGAAACTTTGCAGTTATGTAAAGTGGAATACTTTCAAGAATAAAACAACGTGAAAGCAATATTTTGCTTCTTGATCGATAAGCTTGAAACGCCATGACATTGGTAATTAACATAACCTCGGTTCAATTCCTTCTCTTGTCATGTTGTTGTGGTCTTAGTTCAAATATTTAATGAATCTTTCCTTTACGTACGGCTTAATACCGTAATAGTCCATATCTAACAATTATCTAAAAAAAAGCTAAAATATTTAACTAGAAAGCAATATCAAATCTTATAAATTGACTTGACCATGCTTTAAATCAGTGCTTCTTAACCGGATAAATGGTTTACCCTATGGTGGATAAAATGTTTGCAAGGGTTTAAAATGAAGATGGGAATGAAATAACTTTTACTTTTTGTTTTATCCCTGTGCATAGATTTTATACCAACTAAATTTGTAAATTTGGTGTTTTATTTCCAAAATTTCTACTGTGTATTATTAGTGTTGTGTATAATTGCAGAAATACAAGAATATAATTATTCCCATATAGTGACAAAATTTTAAAAAATTGACAGAAGCATTGTTTTAAATAACGGCTCGGATATTGACTTGATAATGATAAAAATAGAAATTTGATATTATTATGTGAATCGTTGGAAAGTCTAGTGTTCCTTTTTTTTTAGCACTGACCGTTTAAGTTCGATTCTCAGTCTAATCTGACACAAATTATTTCCTACCAGCGACACAGTACCACAAGAGTGGCTTCGTTGTTTAGGCGAAATATTGCGAAAATAAGCATTGCCAACTTGTGACACGCTTCGTAATTTTTACATTGATGACGATCATGATATTCCCTGCATCATAGCATCGTAACTTGCCAAACCTATGTTTTGAAGAAGTAAAACTACTTTACTGATTATTTTTTAAAAAATACAACAAAGGTAAACATGGACAACACGCTGAGTTGCTTTTTTTAAAAGTAATTACTTGTCTCAGACCTTATGTAACCATAAGCAACGTCGATATATCAGATGGTAGTGATGACAGTACTGCATTTCTAGTTACCTGATTGTTTGTCACTAATGATAGCGACTGGGAAAGTTTTCCGCGAATTTTTTTCGTCATAACTTGAAATCATCGAATCTACACAAAGATAAAATTTCTTAAATATATAAGCGCAACATTTCACGCAATAAAGCAGCGTTCCTCAACTTTTGTGGCTTTTTTCGGTTTGTGCCCTCTTTTAGAATTTTTATTAGTCTACGACCCCTTTTTCGCTCTTTTTACTGTAAACATAAAATTTAAATACCCATTATAAAAATACTTGGCAACCCTTACTTGGGTTGCGACTGGTCAAGTCTAATTCGAAGAAAAACCCATTGAAGTGAGAGCTAGTTTTAGGGAGATACAGGGTTAGTTTTTGAGAGAAAGTAGTTAGTTTAAAAGAAACTAAGTTCTTCTTCAGCATCTTGACAAATTTAAAAAATTTCAAAAAATTTT
This sequence comes from Diplosoma virens, assembly GCA_963680785.1. NCBI lineage: Eukaryota > Metazoa > Chordata > Ascidiacea > Aplousobranchia > Didemnidae > Diplosoma > Diplosoma virens. The sequence continues at coordinate 16,319,360 of OY796880.1, forward strand.
GGGCTCTCTTCGGGCCCGCAAGAACAATTTGTGCGGCGTTTTTTTCTCTTTTTATCTCTTAGAGCAACTAGCTTTGTTTCTTTTTACTCTCGCTCCAATCGGTTTTTCATCGAATTAGACTCGTCCATCGCAACTGGCAGGTTGTAAAACGCGAAAACTATTTTCTGATTTGTAATTGATGAGTTTGAAGCATCATAAAAATGGCGGCCATAATCATCAAAACAATCTTAGTTTAACTCTTAGCCTGCTTAGTCATGTTAGTTCAAATCCTAGCCGGCTTAGCTGCGGTGCTGTGGCTTTCGATAAAATATCTAATTTGTTTTAAATAATGGTGATATAAATAGTCTATAAAGGTGAAAAACATGTAAAGGATGAAAAAGATGAAAAATATGTGAAACTAGGATGTGATGAGATGGAAATTGCTAAAGAGTTTTGTTATATCTGTGAAATGATTCGGAAAGACGGCAGCACTAGCAGAGCGGTGATATCAAGGATACGTACTGAATGGAAAAAATTTAGAGAACTTTCAAATACACTTTATGGTTAAATACTTTCTCGTAGACCAGGGTTTCCCGAACTTTCACAGGTTTTCACGTACCCCCAAAATTTTGTGACGTTTCTCTAAAAAGTTTTTTGTCCAAAATCAGCTTGATCTCTAAAAATAAAAAAAAGGTCTTCCCTTTTCATTGTCCTGCTAAACGTAATTGCTATTTACTAGATTCAAAATTTCTAAACATTTCAGTTTATATTAAACATTTTTCCGGAGACCGGATTTAACTGACATCAGAATATTCTCTCACATAGTAATACACCCCTTGAGATGTCTAAATGTACCCCTGTTTGGGAACCCCTGTCGTAAACTGAAAGAAAGATTATATAAAGCATGCGTAAGACGTGTGATGTGCTACGAAGCTAAATGCTAGAAAATAAAGAACGTTAACACCAGGAGAACGCAGACAACGGAAATGAGAATGATTCGAATGATGTGTTGCAAGATTCTCTTGGACCAGATCTGTTAAGAGGGTGGACAGATGTTGAGAATATTGAAGAACGTTTAAGAAGGCATCGTCTAAAATGGTTGGGACACTTCGAGACAATGAATGTGTAGAGTTTGACTAGAAGATTTTACGAAAAGAGAATAGTGGGTAATACTAGAAAAGGAAGAACGAAGAAAACCTGGGAGGAGATGGTGAAGCATGATATGAGAACAAACTTGTCTATTGAAGATATTTATGACCGAGAAAAGTGGGGGTGGCTGCAGACAACTGGACAATCCTGATATCTCAGGATAAAGTCTAGACAAGTGGAAAAAAAAGAAAAGTAATTCAATTATATTAAACCCGAAATTTATTCTCCAATGTATTTTAAAAATTGCAAACTAACAAATCTTAATAAATTCTGATTTATTTTTTTGTTCTAAAGATAGGATATTGCAAATTTTTATTGTAGGTTGTTGTAAATTTAAGGCAGTCATTCGATTCTTGAGCAAATAGTAAAACTACCTGTATGGGGGAAGTTCACATCAATTTCAATTTGAGAAGATGTTTTACTCTCGGCCTGAACGTCGGCATTAAGGTTTAAAATTGCACCACCTGAACAAATAACCGAATTTTGTTCTTTTAAACCAAAATTAAAAATTTGATGCCTAGAGATAATTTTTAACTATGTTTTAAATTATTCTTAAATTTTATACAAATCATTCTATAAGTATTTTTAAACTCAAGTTTAATTGTGTATTTCACCTTAATTTTATTGAATAACTGTTTCTATAAAAGTGACTTGTTTATCAAACTATTGTTGGTGTAGTGCAGCACTGTTTGTCAAAACAAGAAATTTTATCTTTATTTCGATTAAATGTATCGAATCCAATTAAAACATTAAGACTCAGTCAAGGCTACAACTAAAAATATTGTATTTTTTTATATTTTTATTAAATGGTTTATTTCAAATAGAGCTGTCCATATAATAAAAACAGAAAAACACAAAAAATAAAGTCAATATATTTTAAATCTTATATTATATTTTCACAATGAAAATTTTGTTTGCTTTTCTTTAAAAAACTAAGTAAGGTTATATGCCAAGTGTCTCTTAAGTTGTACCCTAAACGTTAGTTCAGACTGAAAGCAGTCGAGGAAAAAGCAAGCACAAGGCGTACTTTTTGCTACTCTTTCAAAATAATCCGCATTCCACTTGCCTTTTTGGCAAACGCTTTTATTGTGTGCCAAGCTTGTAGTAGTGTGGGAACCGTGTTTCCGCATTTCCACACTATTTTTAATTTAGAAACGACGTTCTCACACTGTTTTAGCAATAACTTATTTAAAGAGCTATATTTCTAATTCTAAATTGTTTTGTAACTAGAAAATAGTTTCTTAATACTATTTTTGCACTTTCCAAATTTTTCGGTACAGTTAGACCCAGAACAAAGACTTTTTGTCTTTACTAACTTTGGAAAGCTTCCTTTACCTGAGGTATTAGGAAAGCCTTAAATTTCCATTTATATTTTTACAGATAAAGTGAAGCCTTTTTTTTCTGGTCTTCACTAGATTTTGAACGGCTTGTTTTTATGTGAAGTTTCCAACGAGCCCGGAAAAAAATTAATAATCAAAAATGCTTCGTTTGAACTATAAATTGAAATGCTTTGTTTGAAATGCTTTTAAAAAGTGGCCCCCTTTTTTCTAAAACCATTTCCAGTCTATTTTTTTAAGCACTAAACCCCTGGAGTGAACCGAGATGAAAAGATGTAATATTTCAACTTCAATATTCCCCCTAAGCACAAATAATGTTGCGCTTTCGGGGTTCGTTTAGGCTTTACTCTTTTAATAAGTAAACAGTTTTTCCGCTTTTTTCGTGGTTTCAGCGACACGCTTTACTTTATTTGCAACGGCTTTTAGTCTGAACCAACCTTAATTATGATGTTGCTTAAAATAAATGTAATTGTGTTTAAGTAGATGCATCGGCCCCCTTAGTCACCTTTCAATTTCTTTAATCAAATCCTTTTAATAAATTAAAAATAATTTTATTGTCTTAAATCGGATTTTAAGTCAAAACTAGATTTGAAAACAATACTTAAACCAAAAAAAATCTGTTTTATATTCTTGACTTTTAAATGTAAAAACAAAAAAATTTCCAATTTAAAAGCTGAAAATTACTTACTAGAAATATTGCCCTCATGGATATTTTTTTCAACATTTTGGTTTCCGACGCTGATTTTTACATTTCCAGCATTGATTTTTGTTTCTACAAAAAAGAGAAAGGTATTTAAAATTTTTTAAAGCTATTCAATAAACTAATCAACGCAAAACCAGCGATGAGAAAATTAATCGGAATCGGAATTGAGACTCGAAAAAATCGATGAACTTTTAGAAATCGGAATCGGCATTTGAATCGAAAGATTTTTCAGGAGAATTTTGATTTTTTAAAATGATTTCTAATTTATTCGTATATTTGCTCTTTATATATATATATATATACCTCAATATCATTAAGCATGTACATAAATTAAAAGAAAATTTTCTTTTTTAGAACAATATGGATATTTATAATGATTATAATGATGGGTTGATAGCGAATTGACTGTGGTATACAATCGGTTTCACTTCAATGTAATACATCAGTAATTTCATTGATGTAACACCACTGTATACTTACTTTTGCACCCCCCTGTATATAATCTGTAATTTACAATGACTATTGGTGAATAATTTAAGACAATTAAGAAGAGGCACTGTACATCAATTATCCAACTCATCAACAAGATGTTATTCTATTTTGTTATTCTATTATAAAAAACAAAATGAATTTTAAATAACAGAATTGAAATTGGCATCGGAATTGAGAATTTTTGCTGGAATCGGCATCGGAATTTGAGTCGAAAAAAAAATGGCATCGTCCCATCACTACGCAAAACCTTGTTTCGTGTGTACACTGGAAAGCAAATAGGTTCGTTTTTGTTTATACAGTTAATTAAAAGCAAACAAGATCTTATTTTTTCTTTGTTGCTTAGGCATCAATCCTACCATGGCCAACTAGAAGAATACGGCCGAATCAGTCAGATTTTCAGCGATTTTTAACTGGTCGCTAAAATCGCCGAGAAAGAAAGTTTGTCATATTGTGCGTGTACGTCGTAAATAAAAAGCAAAGTCTTCAGCACACTCACTTTTTCTAACCAATTCACTTGCGTGTTAAATCGAATCAGGTAGAAAGCACATCAGTTTAGTTTACAAACGTACTGCTACTAAGTGTGTTAGCGTGTCAGTGTTAAGTTTCCAGGTTGTCTTAGTTATTTTCGAAAGTTAAGGCAATTAATATCATGATATGGTGATTATAATGTATATGATAATTACAGAATATATTGATATGTTAAAATTAATAACAAGAGGCTAGCTTTAACAAAATTTTAAAAAGGCTTCATTGTGCCAATTTTTAAAGCGGTTACAATGAGACTTAGATTGCGTGATCGGTATCTACCGTTTGAAAATGTTATTTAGTGTTCATTGTTAGTTCACCATAAAAAAGAGTTTTGTAAATCTTAAAAATAAAATAGCTCAATGTATAGTAAAATTTTGTGTAGTATGCTTTGCAAATATTTGTGTTTAGACATATGAACAAATTTCTCACCACTTTATTTCTCTAATAAAGCAGAATGATTTTTCGAAGAGTTTTCCAGCGCAAGTCATACAGTTGCTGAATTTCCAGCTAGCGAAACAAAGTATAGCTTTTAGGTTTTGAGCTATGAGCTATTTATAGAAACTGGATCAAGATAAATACAAGTTGTAAGTTGATTTCTTTAGCCATAAACCATAGATAAATTTTTACCGTCAGAGCCTTTTCTTTAATTCACTTAAATCAGTTGAATGAACAATCTTTGTTAGAAAATACATCAAAAAAATCTGCGATTTTATTGTTTGCTGTTTGGAAATTGATTAATTCTGATAATTAAATATGTGGTATTCGGATGTAAATCAAGATGCGTATCGTACAATGATACTGAAAAATATGTGTCAATCTTTGCATTACCTTTGAACTCAGCAAATTTACAAAAATTGGATTAAGTTTGAAGACGGACTTTCTTACTTATCATAATGGACTATTATAAATGCAAAAAATCGATTCTATAATAACTCTATAAGGGCTTTTGTCAATAATTATGGTAAAGTAGATTTTTGTGTTCCTCTGTAGATTGGGTGAAAGAGTAGTCGGAGATTGATCAAAGTGTATGTAGTTTTTCAAAAAATTAAAACTGTTGTGCTCAGGGGCACCGGAATTTTTTTGCTAGGGGGAAAAATTTAAAAAAAGGACACTTTTTTTATTGAAAAGGCACTGCCAACAAAAGCAAATTTTGGTAGTCATGCTGCAATTTGAAACTTTGGTTGACATGATAGAATTTCAGTTTGCACAGGACAGACAGTATCTCGGAAAAGTTTTATTTTGCTTGTTATTTTGGTTCGATCAATTTTTCGGCCAATGCCAACTCTTTTTAATAAACCTAGAGTTCAAAACCTTAATCTTAAGGTGTGCTGCATCTTGCAAAAACCTTTAAATTGACTCTGCCATGACCACTCACTGCGATAGCCGCAGTAATAGCCAATTTTACACAAGTTTTTCTCAATTAGGCTAGACATTAAAAAATACAACTCTATTAACTGGTTATTAAACCAAAAGCTATCCAACATAGGCTACCCACAACTAAAATTTTGTCAAAAGCACACAAGCTAGTTTCGAAAACAGCATTCAACAATTACGATGTCCAGCCAAAAACAGTTAGATACAGATCGAATACATTTTGCTTGGAAATATCACAAAATGTTTTTCACATGCTAGTCAGTAAATAGTCTTTTGTTACCCACAACAGATTGCTGGCTAAAACATTTACGCTATCAAGAATACCGAAGGTTAAAATAGATACAACAATAAAAAACTTAAACAGCTATTAAAAATTGGGTAAAAGAAAAAACGTAATTACATGAGCATGAATGGCCCTTTAGATTGAGGTTTGATGTCAATTATTAAACGCTGCACAATTAGTGTAACTGTAACCCAAAATAATTTATTATTGTTTCGCTTGCTGGCAAAGTCATCTGCAACGGCTTGTAAATTGATATTGTCCAAGAAGTTCAATGAATATTTGCAAACATTCAATTATTGAGACTGTTATCTCTCATAGTGCTTCTAAGCCATGTTTTGATTCTTCTCATGACACTGAAACACCTTTCTGCAAAATCCGAAACGAGAGCTACGCCGCAGTAAATTTAAAGCAATTTTTGTATTTCCAAAAAGCATTTCTTGCTTGTCGACTTTTTGCTCAAAACTTTACAAACTGTTGATATCTTTGTTACTTTTTTCAGAGGCGTGGTACTTTCTTTGTTAAATAACTTAATATGAGTATATAGGTCTGCGAGTTCTTCCGTAAACACATCAAAACGAACAAGACTCTTAAAATGTTACGTTATAATCACAATCAAGGCACACATATGTACTACAGTCCTTCAAAAAGGCTGAGAATGTCACGCACTTAGTCTTGGTGTTTTTATTTTTAAACTTTAATGTCGGCCATAAGTGAGTATTGAGCAGCCAAGTCGGACAGCTTGTGTTACTTGTTAAAATTAGAATAACGCCACAATTTTTTTGCTTCTAAATCAAAATTTTTCGTTATTATTTCTAGAAACTTTTGCTCTTTGTGAGCACTTAAAAACTTTCTGATGCTTTATTCTTTTTTTCTAAAACGCTTGATATAATTCGTGTTAGGAATATCTAAATTACCGGGATGGTAGTTTAGGTATCCGTGATTGTTGTATATGGCTATTTGCCATCAGTTAATGAATCAAAAATTGATTTTTGGCTAAGATATAATTCAGTTTACTGATTCAAATAGAATAAGATATTTACCAGAAGTTTAGCTTGCTTACTATATCAATAACTCTATATTGCATACGTTTAAACTTTTATCTTGCTTTTATTATTGTGCTATGAGTCAGGGTTGTTTTTGTAATTCTACAAATATTATTGGATTTAATGGTGATCAAGATTATATAGGTTAATTGTAGAGCATAACTAAAAAAAATTTACCTGTAACACTAATTTTAAAGAGCACAATCTGCCCCCTCTGCCCCCGCGTTTTAAGCATATTAAAAGGCAGGGGAGTAATTGCCCCTCCTGCCCCCGCTTCCCGCGCCCCTGGTTGTGCTTTGATTCGCAACCCTAGACCTTAATCTAACCTTTTTTGCAATGGTGTCGGTAATTTTATTGCGGTAATTTATCTTATGGTAATTACATTGCAATTCATTGTGACTGCAGTGTAAATACATCAGAATATATCACATCATCAGTAATTTGATTAGGGTTAGGGTTAGGATTGGATTGTATCTCATTTTCCATTTAGTGACTTGAGTTTTTGTGTCGAACAGTTAGCTTACATTAAAAGAATTCTAACAATTAAATTACTGACAATGTAATGTACTGCGATGTAATTGCCAAACGATAAAATTACCGACGATGTAATTACCTCGCAATGAAAATACAACGATAAAATTATCACTATGTAATTACAATGAATCGCGTGCGATCTATTTGTCTATGACATTCCAAATCGGTTTTAAAGTGACCATCTTGAAAGGCGTTTTACTCAGCGTTTATAAATGAGCAATCGGAGATTTCTTGTTAGTTTACGAGAAATGCTAGCAGCAGAAAATATTTTACTCATTTGCTCGCATATCAAACAAAAAATAAACTTTTTGGAAGAAGACATTCAAACAAAAAATCGTTTTTTTTTTTAAATTAAATTTGCGAATCTCAAAAACAAAACAATCAATTATTGTGTTTCATACGGGATGACATACGAGTATAGTATGTTGCCGACGTGATATTTGGTTCTGCAGTAAAAAATTAAAAAGTTCTATTTTATGACTTATTAAAATACATTCGTTTAGGTGGAAAATTAACGATAGGTTCACACACTTTGGATATATTTTTTTTACTGGTTTTGGAGTACTAATAATTTTTTTTACCTTTCTATCTATAAATTTTTCTATCATGCAATAAGATCAAAATTGCTTAGACTCACACGCACCTGTATTATTTAAAAAGAATGAGTGTGCTGAAAACGTTACTTTCGATTTAGGACGCCCACACATAATTCGATAAGTTTTCTCTCCCTCGGGGATTCTAATGGTCGGTTAGAAATCGCTACTAAAATGGTTGGTCGTATTTTTCTAATAGGCCATGAACCTTTTTTTCCCTTTTTTTTTGTAAAAATTTAAGAGTGAATATTATTTTGTATTACGAAACTGTTTCATAATCAACATTATTTTCGGCGTTTTCTTACCAGCAACAAAGTTTGAACTTTCGCTGATTTTTCTTCGAATCCGAATTGTAACATTTACTTCGCAGCTGGTTGATTCTGCAAAATCGCAATGAAAAAGTTTAATAACTTAACTTAGGGTCAGCGTAACATTTGGGTGAAAAAGTCACTCCCAACAAGCACAGGCTTTACTAGAAATCTAGCTGAAGATCAGGGCCCTAACATTGTGAGGTGGGTCCCCGTTGCAAACATCTATTATGAGGCTTAATATTCATTTGAGCTACTTTTCTCAACACAGGAATTATTGACAACTCCGCGTTATAGAAAAATTTTTCAATTATGAATCAAAAAAAAGCAATGAGCTGAACAGGTAAAAGGGGATAAAGCTAAGTTTACTGTGCCTGCAAATGAAAGGCTACAATTGGAATAAAATTTCACCAAGGTTGCACGGTTCAATATAATTTTTGTGATTGCAGTGTATTCAAATTAAAATAATGGCACAGCAAGAATTTCGTGGGGGCAGGCAGCAACAATAATTTTTTATTTGTTTAATAAAACTTTAATCAAATCAACGTCGCAAACCAAAATCGTTTTATAATGGCAAAAAAAAGATATGTGCGACCTTTTGAGGTAAGGTGCTCCGAGAGCACTATCAACAATATTTCAGCAAAATTGAAATGTGCAATGCAATGCGGATAAATTGTTTAACCCCAAAAAAATTAACGTACAGTACACTGACATCACCACAAAAAGACATAAACTAATAAAACACAATACGTTGAGGCCAATTAAGTAGGCTACTGTAATTTACTTGCAGATGGTTGGAAACTTAAATTTTTTCGTCTTGCTTTTGTACTAGTGAACTACCGGATAACTTTTCTAAAATCGAAGTTTTTAGCTCGTTCATTTTCTATCGGTAGCAGAGCCAAACCTCTAAGTTTCTCTTGGAACATGGAGTTTCGAAAAAAATTTTGATCAGTTTGAGTCTAGAAAAAGATCGTTCTGCCGTAATAACTGTTACAGGTACTGTCATGTACATTATGTGTGCCGTACAAACGTCAAGATAAGTTGTGGCAAGTGATGCGTTTTCAACAATCAAAAAAGCCATTTCTTTATCAGATTTTAAATGGGCAATCTTTTCTCTAAACGACGTTTTGATGGAGAGCATTTGGCTAAAAAACAACGGAGAGACGTTATCAGAAAATTTGTTTGAAAATTTTCTTGCTTCAATTTCAAGATCCAGATGAGAAGCATTTGATAGAAAACTTGGTTCCAAAACTTCATTTCAATACTAATTTCAGTACGAAAACTTGGTTCCAATACTGATTTCATTTCTTCAAAGCGATTAATTAGTTGTCAAGAAAGTATCTCCATCATCGGAAGAAACAAAGTTACGCAAAATCGCTTCTTAAAATCGCTTAATGTAATTCCTTCGAATATTTCATGAAACTAGGCTTTTGTTTTCTTTGCTCTTTTGTTTAAAAACTGTCTTGGCAAACCCCAACTAGAAGCAATAGTGGAAGCTTTGTTCAGTACTGCGTCAAAACTCCGTCTGAGTTGAGCAATGTCTTCAGCAGCAGTTTGCAGAAGTTTATGGAAAAAAATTAAGTCAATTGTTTTACATTGCGTAGCTTTCGAAGGAATGTTGACGATCTGCAAAATCTTGCATTGCTCAACCAGCATGCATACAAAGTCAAAGTTTTTCTATCTGTTTCTTTATTTCCATAGCTTCATCTTTTTCCTTTGGCTTCGTGCTGGTGGGTGTCCATAAAGTCTCTTCACAATATAAAAAAATTATTACAAAGTGAAATGATGAGATATCGCAATGAGGGTTGTTTTATGTTAATCAGTATTTCATAAAGTTTTTAATGACACTAAAATTTGTTGTTTCAGATAAAATTTCTTAATTAAAATTTTTTATGTTTAATGATTGAGTTATATGAACTGAACCTCCATAAAATGAGTACTTCTCAAGAAAAAGCGCAATTGTATCCTAGTTCATTGAGAAAAAATCAGATGTTCAGACCCAGCGAAACTACAGAAGTAAGTATGAAAGAGACCCACCATCACGTCATTTAATTCGTTTATGGCACAAGAAATTTATGGAGACAGGGACAGTGTTCGAAGAAAGCTTCATCTTCAGAAATTTGTTGCAGCATGTTCACTGCAAATTCATTTCGTCTTGGCATGTCGTTTGGCTGAAGTGCCTGTAACATTTGCATTTTGTAGGCATACAATCTTAAATTCTTGTGTAGGACTTTGTGCACTGTCGAACGTGGTAGTTCCAATTTTCTGGCAGCAGTACGGATGAACTTCATAGGAAAACGTTGAAAGGCTTGCCTTACACGCTCGATGTTTTCTTCAGATGTTCTTGGTCGCCCACTCCTCCTTGTATCGAACACTGTCCCTGTCTCCATAAATTTCTTGTGCAATAAACGAATTGAAGGACGTGATGGTGGGTCTCTTCGGACGCCGGACCAAATCAAGTTTTAAAAAATAAGCTAACATACAATATTTTTCAAGTTTTCAATCTTTAGCCAAACAGAAATAATTACTCTATCTTAAAAATGGATTTAAGTTTTTGTGCTTTTGACGATTGTTAATGGCGTCACTCAAAGATGAGTTTTAAGAAGTGAACAAATTACGCAAGCAGAAACGAACGAACTTTTATAAATGAAAAAGTTATTGGCCGGGTACATGCGGATGAGATAAAATTACTTAAGAGCTTGAGAGACCCTTTCTTTTTTTCTAAAAATCAGTCTCTAGTTTAGTGATGACCAGAATAGTGACCTTAGTTAGATACGTGTTAGATTGCAATTAAAGAGCAAGAGCAAATGTTTCTCAAATTGTGTGCCGCGGCGAAGTGGTGTGCTGCGAGTGATTTTGAAGGGTGCCACGAAACTTTGGTTTGGAGTGATTTTGAAGTGTGCCACGAAACTTTGGTTTGGAGTGATTTTGAAGTGTGCCACGAAACTTTGGTTTGGAGTGATTTTGAAGGGTGCCACGAAACTTTGGTTTGGAGTGATTTTGAAGTGTGCCACGAAACTTTGGTTTGGAGTGATTTTGAAGGGTGCCACGAAACTTTGGTTTGGAGTGATTTTGAAGTGTGCCACGAAACTTTGGTTTGGAGTAATTTTAAAGGGTGCCACGAAACTTTGGTTTGGAGTGATTTTGAAGGGTGCCACGAAACTTTGGTTTGGAGTGATTTTAAAGGGTGCCACAAAAATTTGGTTTGGAGTGATTTTGAAGGGTGCCACGAAACTTTGGTTTGGAGTGATTTTAAAGGGTGCCACGAAACTTTGGTTTGGAGTGATTTTAAAGGGTGCCACGAAACTTTGGTTTGGAGTGATTTTGAAGTGTGCCACGAAACAAATCAATTTGGTTTCAGAAAAAAATGTTCTACTTTCTAAGCTATTTCGCTTCTCATAAATAGCATCACCAATTCATTCAACAAAAACGAAAAAAGCCTTGCTATTTTCCTGGATTTATCAAAAGCATTTGATACAATTAGCATTAAAATACTACTAAAAAAACTCGACCACTATGGAATAAGAGGACAAGCATATATTTGGTTCAAGAACATATACTCAACAGAAAACAACAAGTTCTATATTCTGATATTTTATCATCCACAAACAATTTATCAACTATGGGTTTTCCGCAAGGGTCTATTTTAGGCCCATTCCTGTTTCTTATACAAATATGTGAATGATTTTAACAATTGCTTAACTAAAAGCAAAGCCATTATGTTTGCTGACGATACAACTGTTTGGACTAGCCATGAAAATACGTCAACTCTATTCCAACTCATGCAATCAGAGATGAAATTAATTGATCGATGGCTAGTTTCTAATAAATTATCAATAAATATTGAAAAAACTAAATTTTTGCTTTTTAGTACTCCAAACTCAAATGTTGGAGGTAAACATTCTTTGTCAATAAGAAATAGACAAATTGATCTGGTAAATTCTCTAAAATTTCTGGGTGTATTTATTCACAATAATCTTTCCTGGAGTCTACACATGAAATACTTGATTTCAAAGCTATGAAGTTGTTCTTGTGTAGTGTGCAAAATAAAATCACTTGTAAACAAGGATTCACTACTCCTTCTGTATCATTCTCTAATTAACAGTCACCTCCAATATTGTATTTCAAACTGGTGTTTTGGTAATACAACTCTAATTACAAAGCTTTAGCAAATTTGTAACAAATTCTGAGAATGGTATTCGAATTGCCTTATTGTTCCAACATAAATGGCATTATAAAACAATGCAACATTTTAAAAATAAATCCATTATAAAAATTGGAAACTACGTCCCTTATCTTCAAACAAATACAAGGTGGAAACAAATCTCCTGCTTATAGTTGTAATTTGCATTCAAATCCATGACAATGCAATACAAGAAACAAAGCTCAATACATAACACATCATTGTAAAACAACTGTTGCACAACAATCTTTTTCTTATCAAGGCGCTTTCATTTGGAATTCTCTCCCAGCCAATTTAAAAACTAGCAACCAGACTTTCAAATGTTTTAGAAACAATCTTAAAAATTTCCTACTCAATGAATCGATATAAATAAGGATCAATAAAAGATTTTACAAATTAAGTTATAAAACTATGACCACGTCTTAATGGCGCTTTGTCTTTTCGGCGCCATAACTTGACAGTGTCTTGACCTACTCAATGAATCGATATAAATAAGGATCAATAAAAGATTTTACAAATTAAGTTATAAAACTATGACCATGTCTTAATGGCGCTTCGTCTTTTCGGCGCCATAACTTGACAGTGTCTTGAATGATGCCTTGCGCATAGTTACTGGATGCCTGCGTCCCACTTCAACGGACCATCTATCTGTACTCTTAGGCATCCATCCAGCTGAGCTTCGCCGAATGGGAGCGACACTCTCCTTGGCTTACCGTGGATCTCTGGACCCCGATCATATTTTGTATGGTCTTTTAAGTGGGTCCTCAGATACTCGCCAAGCGAGACTAAGATTCAGACGCCCGTTTGTGCCAGCTTCGCGGAATCTCTTGGACAACCTTGCCAGACTTGGCATCCGCGCCTCTGAATGGACAAATCACAAATGGAAAACGGAGTACTGTGAAAATGCTTCCAGGCTCCGTACTTTTGGAATGTTGGGATGGGCTTGCCCCGAGTAGCTTGGGTTAAGCTCAACCGCCTGCGGACTGGTGTTGGGCAATTCCATTCGTCCATGCACAAATGGGGTCTCGCTCCTTCACCGAATTGCGAGTGTGGTGTCTCTGAGCAAACCGCAGACGATGTACTAACAGCGTGCCCTATACATCGGGCACCACATGAAGCACGAGGTCTGATGGTTTTGGATGACGAAACTCGATGCTGGCTTAATGACATCACTTCCAGCATCTGATTCAGGCAGTGCAACAGTCTGGGGTAGTAAAAGGATAAACCCTCGGCCCCAGTCCTGTTTGTGTCTGACCTGGAGTGGATGCCCTTCAAACGACGACGACGACGTAGCACGATAGGCGGAATATAAGAGAGCATGAAGTGGCAAGAAAACAATTCTCGACTCCATACATTTATTGAAGATGCTAGCCCAACGGCACCGGGAATTATCTTTCCCAGACCTTTGTGGGTCACGCTTGACCGCCTTCGAATAGGCATTGGTCTATTTCGCTTTGAAACGCACAAATGGGGTATGACTTCTACGGCCGCCTGTGAGTGTGGGACAAAGGAGCAGACAGCTGAGCACGTAATAACAACTTGCCCCATTTATCACTACCCAAATGGAGTCCGTGTTCTCTCAGATATCGAAAAGAGCCTGGTGACCTGGCTGAAAGAAACATGTCCGGCCATCTAGTGGACCGTCCAGCTCCCGTCCATCTCCCCCAAACGAATAAAAATAAGACTATTTCTTAGGAATAAAAATCAAGAAATTCGAAACAGATTCAAAGTAAAGACTTTTTTTATGAAACACTACTTTTAGGAGAAAAGACCTTTTTTTAGAGAACACTACTTTTTAGGGATGAAAATTAAGAAATCTGGTCCAAGTGTGCCGTGAATTTTGAAAAAGTCCTAAAATGTCCCGCAGGTGGAAAAAGGTTAAGATCCACTGGGCTAGGCTAGAGCTTAGTCGTCTTTTAACGTGTAATATGAGAAGAGTATGTGCAAAAGTTATAATGCATCATATTGTAAAGTAAAGATAAAATTGACTAAAATACTACTATATAATGTACGATTGGCCTTTCATGATACAGTATCATTATTCCTGCTTCCACATATTAACTTTATAGTTAAAAGTCTCAGTTAAGAGCATTATTATTATGGCTATTTATCCTTTAGCAGAACGATGTTGGAGGCGTAATAACCGCATTGTAGCCATCAAACGATTACTCTGACCTGCCTCCGGTGTTACTAAATATTTTTGTCCCGTTAAAAAACTTTTATTTGTTTTTCTAGTTTTATTTTAGTGATATGACTGAATTTGAAGCTGCTTGCCTTTCATGGCCTAGTAGAGGAAAATAAAAAGTGTCTTTCCCAAAACGCTGCAGAATGACTAGAGTAGGAGTTGAACTCAGACCATGTATATCAAATTCGCCATCAATACGGCGCTCCTACCCATGAAAATGTAATCCAGTACATGAATGGCAAAGACGTGGAGGAGTAGGTAAAACCGTATTTATAACGAACACCACCACACACTTCGTTAGCAAGTAGAACGGAAATGATGCCAAAGAGATATTTTTAGCGTTACAAAATGACTCAACTACAAAAGATGCTTTCAAAACATTGTGTAAATATGTATCAGCCATGTGTTCTATACATCCTAGAGTTATAAGCACATTCATTTGACTTGTGATGTCTTTTCCTCCTACCTGGTTTTGTGTGACTGGATTCTCTGAATTGCTGGAAATAAAAATCGAAGTCTGGAATTAATAACAGTAGAGCTAAGGTATGGTATATTCTTGTAACAACTGTACCATGCATAGAAAAACTTTTCTCCAAGATCTAACACAAGTCGTACACTGAAGCTGTTTTGTAGATGTTATACAGTATATCTATAGATAGTACAATTAAATATTTTGAATGGCAAAGGGTGCTCGTATTTAATCAAAAAAAATTCTGTAGGCAAAATTTTTTGAAACAATGATTTCCAACCTTTTTTTAAGCAATCAAACTTTTTAAAAAAATCAAACTGTCAAAACGTTGCGACGCAAGCGTTTTCTAAAATATCAAAAGATATGCACAAAAATTTTCTATGACAATAAAGTTAGATTACTAATTAGAGTAAAAGCAGTTACTTTAACTAAACATTCATACATCAAATAGCTTTATATTTACATTCAGTGTTTTAAAACGGTCTCTCAAATTTTTCTAATAATCTTTTAAAATATGCTTTTGCTATCAATATCAACAAAATACGTAAGCTCCGCAATAATAGAAAAGAAAGTGTTAAAACTTTTTTAAAAAACTGTTATATTTTACGATTATATTTTAGTACGCTACAACGAATAACTGATTTTTTTGTTTTTATTGTCTATGAGAGGGACACCTACAAGGCTGACATGCCGTCTTTATTTTTAAGTTTTATCCTTATTTTTCTTAGAAAATTTCACTAAACGTATTTCTAACAATATTTTTTATTTTTGTTCTTATGTTACCTTATTTTCAGCAATAATTTCAATTGTTATAAAAAATACGTTTTCAATAAGACTCGAATGCATTTTCAACATTATTATCAGTGGCTGATTTGAAATAACCTCAATTACGGAATTTTTTGATGAAGGTTCAAATTATTGTGTCGTAATAATTTTTATTTATTTCCTTTGTGATTTAAGATTATTCCATTGAATTGCGCAATCTTCGATTTCATTCTATTAACTTTGACGTAACAATGAGCCTTGGCCTGCTCTTAGGTGTCTGCATACTCCATACGCGCGGGATGTGCAATTCTCTATACCAAAGGGTAAAAAATAATTTTCAAAATTCTAAATCAATTACTGTATAATAGTATTTTTATCGACGCATAAGATAAAATGTATTTTATTTAACTTTTAAACGAGCAAATTAAGATGTAAAAATAAACTTTTTATAATATTTCGAAGTTTTGAGCAGGGTTTTGGCGCATAAAGACAATGATTAAAAAACACAATCTGCATGCAGACAAGCAGGTCATGTTTTTTAACCCTGAACACACAAACTCTATGCCCTAATAGCAACATCACAAACCTCGGGTGAAAAACACCTTAACTTGGAAATTAAAGAACACATAGTTGTAATAGGAATTTATTAAAAGCACAAAAAGGCATTGAAAAAATAAATTTTCAGCTTTCATTTTCGCTGCGAAGGAGTTCCTCCCACCGCGTAGTGATCAGCTTACTGGATCCGCACGACCTTGCGTGAAAACATTCTGGGTTTTTGTTCTATAATTAAAACCAGTCTTTAGCGTACTTTGGTTTTGTTTTTAAAAAAGTTTCTTCATTTTAAAGGGGCTGTTTGTGCGCTTAAAGTCTTGAACGTGAAGTATGACTTAAGGGAGGTCAAATAAAGTTTCTTTTTGATTCTAAAACATGGACGCCAATTACAGTTCATTCTTGGTTCTAAAAGCTGGCATGTTATCGTTTTAATCAGCTGAAAGAGGCGCGGAAAATTTGTTTATTTGAGCAAAGTCAACTACAGAATTTGTTTCGAATCAATTTAATAAAGACTTTGGAAGCGAAGCTAGGCCTAATGCTTAAATGTAGAGTTAGTAATGTGGAAGATATGATTTGTGTAGTGTTTGTTATTAAAAACTACTTTTAGCTAATCTGAAGTAATCTATTTAATAAGCGTATCTGAAGTTTTTGATAATCAAATAATCCCTCACTGTATTGATTACTGTAGAAAATTACCAACGCACGTGTTTTATTTTATTTCTCTTGAGTTTCTAATCATTATTTGCGCGAGCACTCGCTGCCAGCGCCTTTTTTGTTTTACGCTTTATTTTTAATTAATCTCACCTTTAAGCATAGTTGTGTCTGCAGCGCGTTGATTTTAGAGCTGGCTTTATTGCGTTTGTTCACACTTCTCAATTTGTGAGGCGACCAGCTGCAGTGTTTGTGGGCAGCTGGTTGAAGTCTGAGTAGACTTAGCGTGCAGTTAAGATATTCCCGTTTTCCCCGTGAGTCAGCACCGAAGTGAACTGCTCGGTAAGACACCTATGCGTTTTCTTTTTGTGTTTAATTTTTAGTTTGTTTTTATTTATTTACAGATTACCGTTTCCGCTTTCGTTTCCGCTTTCGTTTTCGCTTTTATTTCCAAGTTTCAACGTTTCAGTTATAACTTATTTTATATTAAATTATTTTCCTTGGTTATTATTTCCTTTTAATTTGTCGAAGCCGGAAGCGCGTTGATCGACACTTCACTTTGCGGTAATCGGCTACTTCAGCGCCGTTTACCGTTATAATAATTACCTTATCATACTGAGAGCAATTTATGTTTTTGCTCCATCCAAATTTTGTTATAGCTGTTTTTTTATTAAGTTGATAAAATAATAAACGTTTTTCAAATTCCTTTGCTTTGGGTGACCTATTTTTTAAAACCCTAAACTTAAGTTTTTTTGCAAAAATTCAATATTAATTTTGATTTATAAAATTCTTTTATTCACGTCTTTTCGCATCAATTTTAAACAATGTTTACACCATGAAATAGGATATCAATTCCCTATTACGGCGCGTAAAAATAAGGTATTTCTTTTGCAGACAAACATTAAATCACTGTCAAAAAGCGTTGATCATTTAAAACAGTAGTTCCCGACCAGGGAGGAATTCCTCCCAAAGAAGGAATTTCATGAATTTGAGGAAAAAATTTTACTTCAAAATTTTGTTGTTTATTTTTCTATCTTTTAAGTTTACTGTTGCTATGCTAAGAAAAAACGTTAATACAATGATATTAAACCTAAATTAAATTTTAAATGATTAATCAAATATTGCTTTTAGCGCCAGTCGTCCAGATCTTTGTTTCAACAACATGGTGTATTTTTACAGTTACATCGCCAAAATCTCTAAAATTTGAATCTTTCAACCTTTTTCATGCTCCGGCCCAACTTCGTAACTCAAGGTAACTTAACGACCAACTTCGGAGCACAAATTTTAAATTAGGAGTTTGCAAGCTATCTAATACTAGTATTTTCATAGTTTTGAAGTTAAAAGTAAAAAAAATTGTCGAGAAACCTAAGCGAACCATCCAAAAAAGTTACTGATCTCTAAAAAGAACGGTCTTCACTTTGAAACTTGTATTCGATTTCTTTTCGTTTCTTTTTCGTTTCAATAATTTTCGTTTCAATAAACTGATGTTCAATAAAATTTCAATAAATTTTCGTTGCAATAAACTGATGATCTCTAAAAAAAATCTTCATTTTAAATCTAAATATTTTGCTTATTCAAAAGCTCCCACGAGCCCTAGAATATAACCAAACGACCCCTAGGTTAAAAACCACAGCTTAAGACTGGTGCCATAAACAAACCACAGCCAGTTCACTTCTAATCTCTTTCTCGCCAAGTCTAAAGCCACCATCTCTGTTCTCTTTTCCTCCTAATTTTTGTTCCTCTCTGAAACCATTTGGAGCATCTAGTTTCTTGTTTCATCTCTTTTTGCCACTTTGCGTCCGCCTCTTGTATTGATATCTTACCATGGTCAAGGTTCAAAACCTACTCGCATCATTCTGTAGTGTCATTAATGCACGCGCCGATTTTAAGTCCAAGTCCACTAAATATTAAGTCTTTTCGAGTCTAAATGCATCACAGTTTGCGTCCGAGTCTACAAAAGCTTTTTCTAAGTAATTTCTATGCATGGCATGTTATACCTAGACAATATTCTTAGTTAGTTTGAGATCTCGGGTTGAGTCCTTATGTTGCTTGTAATCAAAACTCGAATCGAGTTCAAATCTTTTCGACATTTTTACAAGTAAAAAATGAATTTTAAGCCTTTTCAAATTTGGTATCTTTGTCAGTTTTTTTTCAAATATTAGCATTGTTAAAATGGTGGTTTAATTTGTGCTAGGTCATTTCTTGGGGACCCTTCAATAGGATTTTGCCCCAGCTCTTAATTTTGAATATCTAAAACTGCTTGCACAGATAAAGTCAGACTTTTTAAGCCTCAAATCTGTGAGCAAGAAAGGCAAAATTTGCATTTAAATCTTTTCTATACTAAAATTTTCAGCTAATATTGTAAAATTCTCTTGTCCAAGAAAAATAGCAATTGTTCTCACAGATGACAAACACGCTTCAGAATACAAGCCTGTGATAGCCATCACAATATCGTGTGCAGCAGCAGTTTTTTATGATCAACATCCATATTTGAGCACAAAGACAAAAACAAACCCTGTTTTAGTGGCATTACTTTAATGAAGTACACCCATTTTTCAACAGAATTTTGGCTAATAGAATTATTTGGTGCAGATCTTGCGATAATATTTTTTTTCTGCAAAGACCTCTCAGTGCAAGCATCAATAGGTTTTGTCTTTTATTCGTTTAGAAGAACATATAAGCTGATGCACTGTTAGTCCCAATTTCAGCACATTTATCCTACGGAATGAAATACTCGCTATACTGCTAAAGGCGCTATTCAAGCATTGAAAAATACCCTCGTCCTTCCTACGCAATTTCAACTCCGTACTGAATAACAAATCTTCTGATACAGCGGCAATGTTAGATGTCGTGTATAAATGCAGAAAGTTATGGAAAGCTTGCAATACCTGTAGTTCTATTCAATTTAATAGAATAAATGAAGTACGAATTTCTGGAAAATGATAATAACAACGATAAAAATTGTTGCTAAAATTTCATTGAATTGTTGATGGAAAGCGCTGTGCCTCTTCGTTGTTATGTTTTTCTATTTTTGGTTTTTACCGCTTTTTAAAGCTTTTATTTTTCTTTGAAAAACAAGCGACTCTGAAAAATTTTCAGGCGACCCATATGTTGAGAACCACTGGTTTGAAAATTAATAAAAAGGCTTTTTTACATAAAAATCTGACAAAGTGAATTGGACTAATGATTAGTAATTTTTTCAGTTTTATATCAAGGAAAAATTATTTTAAAAAGCTGAGCAGAAAATCACTCCTAACTCTGCTAATGCTTTAATAAATATGATCAAAATCACTTTTCGTCTGTGTATGCATTTTCGGGATTGATTAAATAAATCACAGACCAAAAGTGATTTTGCTCATATTTATTAAACCTTTAGAAGAATTAGGAGTGATTCCTTTCCTAACTTTATATAATGATTAGTAATTTGTCATTCAAATAATTTTCTTCAAGAAATTTCAAATAAATTATGATAATTAGGCCTATCTGAAGAGCGCCTGACAGGTCAGCCATAACTTGTGGTCAAATAACAAAATATCATGTAAAGCTATTGACCCAAAGAAACCATTTTGGAACTTGTTTAAATTTTGTCAGCTTGAGAATTGAATTATTAACTATTTCCAGCGTTAAGTTAGTATAATTGTTACACTATAAAAAAAGTTTGCAACAAAATCAAAGAACTTTTTCATACATTAAAATCGCCAACTCAAAAGATCAAAGAAGCCGCTGCAATTTTTTTCTACAGAGTAGGCTATTTCTTACCCGAGAACTCACTTTGATTTTCGACATCGTATTTCTGACTGTTATTTGTTACAATTTCGGCACACACAGTTCTGCTCTCTTTTGACTCATTTGAACGTGTAATTTTAATTAGTCTATGTAGTAATTGTCTTTTACATATATATAAAAGCTTATTTAAAAATTTTTACAATCACTGCAGTGTAGTTTACAGTTACTGCATAAATTGGCATAGTTGTGCTTACTTGCATTTTTTTCTACAATGTTTGAATCGGTTTACTATTTTTTGTTGCAAATCTTCTATTCATATACATCTCATCAATTTTAGTTTATAGCGAATTAAAAAAAATTCTGATTTTACAAAACTTACTTTTACTCATCTCGAAAAGATAGCTTTTTTCACTTTTATTTCAAGGAGACGTTTCATCTTTATTCTACA